>CM045569.1:2064286-2768761 GCA_024721245.1 Mitragyna speciosa
CACCTTTTGCCAATCCCATTGAGGGACCGTCGGCCCATTTAACTCTGATCCTTTACACATGCGTTCTAATTACGTCCAAGACGAACCTTCCTAATTACCCAAGTTCCCCAATCTCATCCACATATCAACCCAAACATTCCACCCAATTTTCAAGATACCTCATCATCAAACTGCGAACCTTTGTTTGGGATGTGGCTTCTCAAGGAAACCAGCCATGGATGAAAATGCCACCAACTGCGGATAAAGATTTGCTAAAAAGATTGGATCGATTTGAGGATTTCATGAAGAAAAGTCAAGGGCTACACAAGCATGGCGGGTTAGGCTATGATGATCTTTGTCTTTTTCCAGACGTTCAGTTACCATTGGGTTTTAAGGCACCTAAATTCACTAAGTATGATGGACTGGAACCCAAGACGCATCTTAAGATGTTTGCCAACAAACTTGGCAAACCGGTAGAACGATGAAAATTTACCAATGCGTCTGTTCCCTGAGAGTCTGGAGGGTGATGCATTAGACTGGTATTCGAATTTGAAGCCTCAGGAGATAAAGAGTTGGTTGGATCTGTCAACGGCTTTTGTCAAGCAGTATGAATTCAACTTGTGAATTGGCTCCAACACGAACCACGCTGGAGAGTACTAAGAGGAAGCCTTCAGAGGATCATAAGACATACGCCAAACGTTGGAGAAAGTTAGCTGCCAAGGTGGAACCTCCCATGAATGAAGAGGAGATTGTCCGAACTTTCATTAAGGCCCACGACCCGCCATATTTTGAGGAAATCTTTCGCATGTCAGGAAGTTCGTTTTCTGCCATCATCAACAAGTTAGAGGAATATGATGAATTTGTCAAGGCGGGCAAAATTGTTAATGTGACAGCCTTGAAGTTACAGTTGGAAGCTTTGCAAAATCAGAATTCCGGGCAGTAATGGGAAGAAACCCCTGTTTAAAAAGAAGGAAGGAGAGACTGCTTTTGTATGGGATCAAGGCCCATCCTTCAGACCCAGAATTCAAAACTATCCTCCATACACAACCCCTTACCAACAACCTCTCCATCCTCAACCAGTCTATCACACTAACACCCAGCATCATCATCATCAACCCAACTATCCAAATTATTCTGTCCCACTACCAGCTTCCCGACCAACTTTTCAAAATTACCCTCGTCCTCCATATAACCCAAGACCACCACAACAAAACAACATCCATATCACACCAAACCCATTTCAAGCCTAACCGAGACCAAATTCAAAGGCCACCCCGAACTTACACCAATCTGGGCCGTCCCATTGACCAACTATATGAGCAGTTGAAAGCCGCTGGCAAAATTGGAGTGATCCCTGCAAAAGTTTACAATAAGGGTTTGCCTGCGGGATACAATCCCCACGCTATTTGTGCATACCATTCAGGGAGTCCAGGACACTCAACGGTCAATTGTTGGACTTTAAAGAATCATATTCAGGACATGATTGAGTCTGGAGAGATCGTTCTTAGAAGACCGGGGGAGCAGGGACCCAGTGTGAGCAAAAACCCTCTTCCAGAGCATGGAAACACTGTAGGAGCCATCACTGCTGACGAGGAATTGGATGATCCTGCTTCGTATATTGTGGATGAGTATGAGATCGAGAGTATAATGGAAGCTGATTTGGTCAAGATGAAGGAAGGGTTTTCTGCTAAAGTGCCAGTAGTAAATGACGAGGAGGGCCTCTTCCAAGATGAGCTGAAACAATCAGTGCCCAGAAAAGATGAACCTTTTGTATTAGAAAGATGTCTTGATCCGTTCATCTTGGACCTGCCTCCTTTTGAATTGGATATGCCTGAACCCGTTGTAATCGAATTTCCAGAACAGATGCCTGTGAATAGTTTACAGGAAGTACCAGTGGAATTACGAGGAACCCGACATTGTTGATTGGGAATAAGAAGTTGTTGAAAGAAGAAGTTGATGCTGTCACTAGATCTGGGAGAATTCTAGGAGAGTCCGAGACGAATGCCCAATCCAAAGCTCAAGGAAATTCTCTGCTTACCTAAGCAACCCGTATCTGAAAAGGATGCTTTGGATTTTTTGAAATTGATTAAGAGAAGTGAATACAAGATAGTGGAACAGCTTGGACAAGGCACCTGCCCATATCTCTTTCCTGAACTTGCTCTTGACTTCTGAATTACACAGGGAAGCTTTGCTCAAAGTGCTTAATGAGACTCACGTTTCTAAAAATATTCCCGTTGATAAATTTTCTAATGTTGTGGGCAGCATTCTCACCTCAGCTCATATTAGTTTCTCTGACGACGATTTGACTGCAGAAGGGATTGCACACAACAAGGCATTGTACATATCAGTGCGTTGTAACGGAAAGCTGTTACCAAGGGTTTTGGTGGATAATGGATCAGCTTTAAATATCTGTCCGTGGGCTACTATTGTCAAACTGGGGCTATCTGATGTTAAGCTTCGCACATCAGCTGTCGTGGTGAGAGGCTTTGATGGAACTAGGAGGGAGCCGATGGGTGAAATCGATTTGGTTTTAGAAGTTGGCCCAGCTCAGTTTCAAGTTTCTTGTCAAGTCATGGATTTCTCTGGTGCTTATAATGTTCTGTTGGGGAGACCGTGGATACATACTTCTAACTTTGGTGCCTTCTTCACTGCATCAGATGCTCAGATTTATTGTGAATGATCAGTTAATTACCGTGTTCGCTGAAGATGACTGTGCAATGATGGTTAATGCCAATTCAAAATGGAGAGGCGGTGAAAAACCTTCCGTTTCTGCTCATCGTGTTGAAGATGTTATCTCTACGGGGTGGGTTATGAAGAACGAATCATTCATCAGAATAGATGTATCTGAAGCTAGCGTCATGATGGCTAAAGAAATGATCCGAGGAGGTTATGAGATAGGGAAGGGTCTCGGAAGAAATTTGCAAGGGCTTCTGGAACCAATAGAGCTCCCAATGCAAAAGGACACCTTCGGATTAGGATTTCATCCAACTGCAAAAGATAGAAGGGAGATGAGAATCCGAAAACTTGCCGAAAAGGAAGGAAAGCGGTTCGGGATGCATGTTCCGCCATTGTGCTACACTTTTCCTCGCTCATCTGGGGTGGTGATATCTGATCTCGATGAAGAGAATTCTGCAGATGGGATTGAATTGGGTATATCTCAGTTGTTCGTCGGAGCTATCTGTGGTGTCACCCCGTCAGAATCTTCTGAATTTCTAACAATCGCTGAGGGTGCCCTTCAAAATTGGACAGCTGATTATCTCCCAATTCAAAGGGAGTTTCGGTAAATTCAGGGGATTGTCTTTTGTTCAGACTCATGCTTAGATAGGGCCTTACTTAGGATATTTTGTTTAATGACTGCTTTTGTTTCTTGACTCTAATTTCTTTTGCATATACCAACATCTTGTAAGTCAAAATGTGTTTTATTTTGGTATAGAGTTTCAAGATGAATGTGTCCTTGAGTAAGGTCCCTATCTTTAAAGATGACGTCTTTTGTTGATTTGCAGTTTATTTCTAAATTTGAAGCAATGAAGAATTTTCTCATTGGTTTTAATAATTTCTTTTTATTTATTTGTTTTTGTATGTGTGTGTTATCTTTTTCAGATGGCCATCAATAAAATCATTTGACCCTTTGGATATCACCATTCTAGAAGTTGATGATTGCAATCTCGATATCTCTTGTGAATTTGAAATTATGGAATCTGAAATTGAAAACGAGATTGATACCGAGGGAGAATATGAATCTTTGTCAAAAACTCTTGAACAATATGAAGAGAAACCCAAACCGAACTTAGAAGAAACAGAATCCATTAACATTGGCACTGAAACAGAGATTAAGGAAATCAAAGTCAGCATTCATTTGAATAAGAAGCAAAAACAAGAGATGATTGAATTTTTGACTTTATTTCAAGATGTTTTTGCATGGTCATATGATGATGTAGCTGGAATTTCTACAGACATAGTAGTTCATAAATTGCCAACGGATCCAAATATTTCACCCGTGAAGCAGAAGCCTCGCAAGTTTAAACCAGATATGAGTCTCAAAATCAAGGAACAAATCGTAAAGCAGCTCAATGCTGGGATCATCCTGGTGTCTCATTACCCCATTTGGCTTTCAAATCCCGTTCCTGTTCCGAAGAAAAATGGAGAAGTGCGAGTTTGTGTGGATTATAGAGATCTTAACAGGGCAAGTCCAAAAGATGATTTTCCGCTGCCGAACATTCATATTCTTCTGGACAATACTGCAGGGCACGAGGTCGTATCATTTGGGGATTGTTTTTCGGGGTATCACCAGATTTTGATGGCAGAGGAAGATAGAGAAAAGACTACTTTTGTCACCCCTTGGGGAATATTTTGCTATAGGGTGATGCCTTTTGGATTGAAAAATGCCGGAGCCACTTATCAAAGGACAATGACAACCTTGTTTCATGATATGATCCACAAAGAGATGGAGGTTTACGTGGATGACATCATAATCAAATCTAAAAGGGTCGAGGATCACTTGGTGGATTTGAGAAAATTATTTGAAAGATTGAGGAAATACAATTTAAAGTTGAATCCTGCTAAGTGTGCCTTTGGAGCCCCAGCCGGCAAACTATTGGGGTTCATTGTCAGCAAGAGAGGTATCGAGATAGATCCTGCCAAAATCAAAGCAATTCGCGACATGCCAGTTCCAAAGACTCAAAGAGATGTAAAAAGTTTTTTAGGAAGAATCAATTTCATTGGCAGGTTCATCGCCCAACTGACTTCTACTTGTGAACCATTGTTCAAGTTGTTGAAGAAAAATGCACCTATGAAATGGAATGAGGATTGTCAAAAGGCTTTTGATAAGATTAAAGATTACTTGTTGAATCCTCCAATCTTAGTGCCGCCTCAACCTGGAAGACCTCTGATTATGTATTTATCTGTGCTTGACGAAGCTGTAGGATGTGTTTTGGGACAACATGATGAATCGGGAAAAAGATGAACAAGCCATTTACTATCTCAGTAAGAAGTTTACTGCGTATGAAGCTAATTATTCGTTTCTAGAGAGAAGCTGTTGTGCATTGGCTTGGGCGGTTCAGAAATTAAGGCATTATTTGCTTAGTCACACTACCTACCTCATTTCCCGTTCTGATCCATTGAAGTATTTGTTGGAAAAACCAATGCTTACGGGACGGATGGCCAAATGGCAGATGATTCTCTCTGAATTTGACATTGTTTTCACAACGCAGAAGGCGATTAAAGGGCAGGCTATAGCGGATCACTTGGCAGAAAATGCAAGAGAGAATGATTACCAGCCACTCAATACTTATTTCCCAGATGAAGAAATCTTGTTCGTTGGTGCAATTGAAGATATGAGTGAGCAGTACTCGGGGTGGAGATTGTTCTTTGATGGCGCTTCAAATGCTTTTGGGGCTGGAATCGGTGCTGTTCTAGTTTCACCCGAAGGGAAGCATTATCCTGCAACGGCCAAGCTGTGTTTTCCTTGCACTAATAATATGGCCGAATACGAAGCCTGTATTCTTGGATTGAAGATGGCATTAGAGATGGAGATTAAAGACTTGGTGGCATTTAGTGATTCTGATTTGCTTGTGCATCAGACGCTGAAGCAATGGGCAACTCGAGATTCTAAAATCATTCCATATCATTGCAGTTTACTGAATCTAGCTTCCAAGTTCAGAAGTTTGGAGTTTCGACACATTCCACGGACACGTAACGTGTTTGCAGACGCTTTGGCTACTTTGTCCTCAATGATTAAACATCCCGATGAATTGGTAATTGAACCCATTCAAATTCTGCTTCAAGAGGAGCCAGCTCATTGTTGGGTTGCAGAAGAAGTTTCAGACGGTTGGCCTTGGTACCATGATATCAAAGAATTCATTAAAACTGGATCTTATCCTCCTGGTGCTAATGCAGTTTCAAAAGGGTTTTTGCGCAGAATGTCTTCAAAATTCTTTTTGAATGGAGAAATACTGTACAAGAGAACGTCTGATTTGGGTCTGCTAAGGTGTGTTGATAAGGAAGAGGCCCACCAAATGATGAAAGAAGTTCACAGCGGTGTGTGTGGACCGCACATGAATGGGCATTTGTTGGCTAAGAAGATCATGAGAATGGGATATTTTTGGCTTGCTATGGAGCACGACTGTATAGATTTTGTTCGAAGGTGTATTAAGTGCCAAATGCATGGTGACGTGATACATGCTCCTCCTACGGAACTACATAGTATGACTGCTCCTTGGCCATGTTCGATGTGGGGAATGGATGTAATTGGAACCATTGATCCGCCCGCTTCGAATGGACATCGTTTCATTTTAGTGGCAATAGAGTATTTTACCAAATGGGTTGAGGCTGCATCTTACAGGCATGTGACTAAAAAGGTCGTGGCAGATTTTCTGAAAAATCATATCATTTGTCGCTTTGGAGTGCCAGAAACGTTAATCACTGATAATGCCAAAAATCTCAACAACGACATGGTGGACGGGTTGTGTGAACAATTCAAAATCAATCATAGAAATTCTGCCATTTACCGACCCCAGATGAACGGAGCTGTGGAAGCTGCCAATAAGAATTTGAAGAAGATCATTCGAAAGATGACTGACACACACAGGGATTGGCACGAGAAGCTGCCTTATGCATTGATGGGATATAGAACTGCCGTAAGGACTTCTACTGGGGCAACTCCTTACTCTCTTATGTATGGAATGGAGGCGGTAATACCTGTTGAAGTGGAGATTCCGTCATTACGTGTATTGATGGATGTTCAATTGGAAGAGGCTGAATGGGTCAGAGAACGTCATGAGCAATTATCATTGATCGATGAAAAGCGGTTAAATGCTGTTTGTCACGGACAGTGCTACCAAAAACGAATGGCCCGGGCTTATCAGAAAAAAGTCAAACCTCGCCAATTCGAGATTGGAGACAAGGTTTTAAAGCGAATTCTTCCTATTCAAGAAGAGGCGAAAGGGAAATTCGCTCCAAATTGGCAAGGTCCATTCATTGTCAGGAAGGTATTATCAGGTGGAGGTCTCGTGCTGGCGGAGATGGATGGTCAAGAATTTCCTCAAATCATCAATTCAGACTTGGTAAAAAAGTTTTACATTTGATTAGTAAATTTTCTTTCAAAATTATTGCGAAAAAGAGACGGATCAAAGGCGGGCCTTCTTTCTTTCCCCTTGAATATTCTTCTCCTCTAGTTTTCCCCTTTGAGCTTTCAGAATTCATGAATTTCGTTTCATAACCCACTTGACGGTTGCACCCCACACTGGGGCAAGATTTTGTTTTGTTGTTTGTTCGTTAAAAAAAAAAAAAAAAAAAGTGATAAACTGGGACAAATTTTAATGAAAAAAAAAAGAAAAAAAAAGAAAAAAGAAAAAAGAGAAGAGAGCAAAAGCAAGAAATAAAAGTTAGGATAATTCGTTTGGAAGAAATGCAACCTCAACACAATCAACCCTTTTCACAAATTCTGCTTTCCAGCTTTAACATTTTTAGACACCTTAACCTGACCCCATATTGAAAAGTCGAGAATGTTACCGACCTCCGTCTTTATTCTGTAATAATTTTGATATGAAAATTTGCAAATCAAAAGGGCATATGATGTTAATATATCTATCCCAAGTTCATCAAGGGAAGATTGTCTTACTGATGCCAAATATTTTTCAAATACTAGTCTGATTTAATGAAAATGGGGAATGACCATTCAAGATTCGAATGATTGTTGTTCTATGTCTTCCGTTTGCAAAGGTGAAAACCCGAAAGGGCGCCTCATAAACAAAAAAAAAAAAAAAAAAAAAAAAAAAAAGAAAAAGGGCGGGGGAAACCTTAGTGAAAACCTGAAAGGGCGCTAAGGTGGGAATCTTGTGCACCTAAACGAAACTGGATGAAGGAGAAAAGACGAAGCTGAAGAGCTGGTGACTATGTTCGCCTGGGTTTTCTCTTTATGGTTGTTCTTCTTCTGGCAGTATCAAGCTTCTGATTGATAATATCCAAAAGGGTCAAATGTGATATTCTTGGTCAAAAGCCTGGTTTCAACTTCGCGGAATAATCGTTTTGTCATAGTTGAAATTCTAAACTTATCTTAAAAAAAAAAAAAATCATTTTACACCTACCTTTACTTGTTGCAATGTGTTGTTTTCCCATTTTGTAATTTTGTTTTCAAATTATTGAAAGATGATGATTGCATAAAATATCTATGTGTACATATATATGTATATATAAGGATAGTGAAATTAAATAAATCGTTTGCATTAGTCCATTCATTGAATTTGTGTCAAGAGACAATCCTCTTAATTTATCATGAAAATCACGGCATTCGATGTTTGCAAGTCATAGTGAAAGGACAATTGGTGGATGCTGATAGACTGCAAAGATCAGAAATGGCTCACAGGGATGGATTTGGGATTAGATGTCAATATCAAGAACTCATGTTTACACGTTTCGTAAAGCCTGAGGGGTCACACGGTGGCGGCACGCTGTTTAATCATCTTTTCATTTTTCGAGCTGCAGGTAAAATCATGAGTTCGTCATTGATATTCCATCAAAAGATAAGACTGAGGCAAGTCTTTTGTAGCTAACAATGATCTAATTGGAGCGTAACTCCAATCAAAGATTGATTTTTAAGCTGACACTGGGGCAAATTTTTTTGAGAAAAATTTGATTTCACATTGATGCTTTATGTTTAAACACACTGCGAAAATGACTGATTTCAAATTTACACTGAAAAAAAAAATTTGTTTTTGAAAAATTTTGGTTTCACATTGATTTTGACATCTCATGTTTGAATCCGTCTTGAAAAGGACTAACTTCAAACTTACACTGAGGCAAATTTTAAAGAATGAATTTCAAATTGATTTCACTTGATTTATACTATGGGAAATTTTTGGTATAAAATTTTATTTATTTATTTATTTATCTATTTCAAATAGATTTTAACAAGGGAAAAGAGGAGATCTTAAGGGAGAGATTTCAAATTGATACAGGATTTAATACTGGGGCAAATTTTGCAAAAAAAAAAAAAAAAAAAAAAATCTTTGTCACGTATTTGTCCAGCAAACCGGACATCTCATATTGACCTGTGGATCGTTTGTAACATGTTTATCCTTTTCACGTACTTGTCTAGCAACTAGACGTTTCACATTGCTTTGTGGGTTGTCTATAAAAAAAATAATAATAATAAATAAAAAAGAGAGAGAGAGAGAGAAGAGTCAAAATCAAAATCAAATTGTTTTATGTATTGTCTTCATTTTTTTTAATCTTCTCCGCATATTTATCCAACAAATTGGGTGTTTTCACATTGCTTTGTGGGCTGCTTTTCAACCAAAAAAAAAAAAAAAAAATCTTTTTCATGCACGTCCAGCAAACTGGACCTTCACGTTTAATTTTCTTGTACTCACCCCAGCAAACTGGGTGCATGTCCAGCAAACTGGACCATCACGTTTACTTTTCCAAGTCTGGCAAACCGGACTTTGTATTGCATTTCACCCCAGCAAACTGGGTGCATGTCCAGCAAACTGGACCTTCACGTTTAATTTCTTGTATTCACCCCAGCAAACTGGGTGCATGTCCGGCAAACTGGACCTTCACATTTAATTCCTTGTGTTCACCCCAGCAAATTGGGTGCATGTCCGAGCAAATTGGACCATCACGTTTACTTTTTCAAGTCTGGCAAACCGGACTTTGTACTGCATTTCACCCCAGCAAACTGGGTGCATGTCCAGCAAACTGGATTTTCACGTTAGTTTCTTGTATTCACCCCAGCAAACTGGTGCATGTCCAGCAAACTGGGACCTCTTAGTTTACTTTTCTAAGTCTAGCAAATCGGATTTCGCATTGCATTTCACCCCAGCAAACTGGGTGCATGTCAATAAATTGGACCGTCATATTTAATTTCTTTGCATTTCATCAATCCTAGCAAACTAGGTCACACACTTCTCCAGCAAACTGGACGTTTCATACTTTATTTTAATTTGATTTTTTTCAAGTCGGGCAGCCCAAACTTTTACTTTCATCGTTCGAACTACGTTTTGACCTGATTCCCTTGTGTGGGATACGTAAGCAACTCTTAGAGAGTTCGGTCACATTCTCACTCTTTCATTTGTTTACATTCTTGCATCTTGTGTGTTTAGATATTTGTCTTTACTTTTGTGTTTAGGTGAGTCAAAATTCGGTGTTGTCTACGTCTTTGTCTGAAATCTCTGCGAGATTCCCGACAAAGAGGGGCAAGCTGTAGACACCAAATTTTGACACACCTTTTGTAAAAATATGTTGTCACTTTTATTTTAGGGGGTATTTTCCTATTTTTCAGGGGTCGAGTACAATTTTCGCATATTATGTCTAATTCGTCACGTCAGGGGCAAAATGGTAATTTCGCCATGTAAATATTAGTTTATTTTATTTTATTTCCTAAATACATGATTTTACTATTTTTATCATTATTTATGATTTTAATGATTTTTGGGAGTCATTCATTATTTATTTAAAATTTTAGTATTTTTTAATTCAACGGCACGTTTTCCAATGCACTATTTTTACGATAATTTTCAAGTGAAAAAATTTTATATATTGCATTTTTGAATACTCATAAATTTTCTGTAAAAATCTCATAATTTTCTAGAGGTCATTTAGTATTTATTTATTTTTAGTCTTTTTGTTTATTAAGGGCACGTTTTCCGAGAATGCGTTAATCTTAAAAAAATTTTGAGTGAAAATTATACTATATGTGCTTTATGTGATAATGCATGTTGTATAAAATTTTGTGATGTCATTTATTAATTTTCATAAATTTTATAATTTTTGTCATATTTAGGTCACGTTTTCCAATGCACTTTTTATTTACAATTTTCTTTATGAGAATTCTACCTATGAGCATTTTATAAATTTTATGTTAAAAAAAAAAAAAAAAAAAAGAAAAGAAAAGAAAAAAATTATTATTTTGTTTTTGGTAAGACCATTTGATATTTATTTTAAGTTGTATTTTTTTTAATATTAAATTAATCTTTAAGTTGTTGCACTAAATTTTACCTTTTCTTTTTTTATAATGTTATACTTCAATTTTTTTATATAATATAATTAAAAAAAAAAAAAAGAGTTCAAGTAGTTTTATTTTATTTTATTTTCATTTTTCATTTTTCTTTATTTTCTTCTTAAAAAAAAAAAAAAAAGAGGAAGCAGGCTGCAAAACGCAGCCTGCTGCTGTAGCAGCATGGCTGCTACAGCCATCAGAACAGTTTACACTCATCATCCCCACTTGCAACCCCTTCATCAGATTTTGAGAAATTTTGTTCAAAATTCCTTCTAAAATCATCACACTACACAGACACACTCATCTGCTTGCCCTCTGCCACACACATACACCAACTCACAGACTTCACCCTCTCTACCTTCACCTCATATCCCTCACCAAACACACACAACCAGACACGCACAAGAACACCTTCACCTCATCTCCCTGCCTCTCCCTCACCGCACATAGGCACAAACAACACAGATCACTCTCTCTCGGTCTCCCTCACTCTCCCAGCCCCCTTCCCTTGCACAAGCATACAACACTCAAACAACCCTCCCTTCATCCCTCTCTCTCGGCACTCTCACAGGCACCTGCATTACACAAAAACAACACCAGCAACACACACATAGCACACACAGACACTTCACCCAATTCTCTCCCTCAATCACTTCCCTCACTCCCTCTGTTTCCCTTCCCCTGCACCTTCATCCCACACAAGCATCAATCCACAAACAAACCAGTCACAAACACTCACCTCACTTCACCAGAGACACATTCACACACTTAATCCTCACTACACAGACCTCTCCCTTCTTCCCTCTTTCAGCCTTCCCACACCACATTACACTTTTTACAAACTTCACAGCTCCTCCATTCACACGCACAGATCACACCTCAACTGCACACACATTTTCCTCCTCTCTGCCTTCCCTCACATCTGCATTCACAGACGCACAAAACATCACGCAGCTATCCACAAATCACCATCCCTACCATTACACAGACATCACAAACGCACATCCTCTCTCCCTCTCATCCTCTTACCCTCACCAGTTTCATCCACAAGCAAAAACACATCGCATTTCACATCTGTACACACACACCACTTACACACCTGCAGAAGCACACACATTACACACGCCATAAACACACACATTACACACACTACACACCTGCACACATTCAGAACACACACGAACACACATACACACACACACCTGGAAATTACACAACTCACAGGCACACCATTCTCCCACTCTCTCGGCCCCTTCACCTACACACAAAGGCAAAACACATCAAAATTCGCTTTCAAAAACCAGTCAAAAACACAGTTCACTCGCATCACAGTGCACACACAAAACACACATACAATTGCACACACCACAAAAAGCCCCAACCATCACTCGGCTGCAGCACCATCCACAGTCAAATTACCCATCGAAAGTCACACCACCACCTCGCTCTCGACCCAGGTAAGAACTCTCAACCTCCCTCAAATTCTGTTTGCCTATATATTCGTTCAATCCATGAAATGATATTGGGGAATTTGTGTTTAATTTGGACCAAAAGAGGTTTGGGAGATTTAGTTTGAAATAGAGAGAGAAATCTGACGATGGAGAGAGAGAAAGGGAGAGAGTCACACCGGCGAGGCGAAGAGAGACGATCAGACGAAGAAGGGCCAGAGAGGGGAAGAACAGAATCGGGGGGGGGAAGGAAGAAGAAGAAAAAAGAAAGAGAGAAAAGAGAGAAAGAGAAAGAAAAGAAAAACCGGGTAAAAAGAAAAAAAGAGAAAAGAAAAAGCCGAAAAAAAAAAAAAAAAAAGTTTTGGTGAAACTACGTCGTTTTGACGTAGTTTCACTCAAAACTACGTCGTTTTGATTAGTTTAGTTTTTTAATTTATTTTTAATTAATAATAGTTATTTATTTTATAGTCCTTGTACTTTCATTAATGCTACTGTGGCCCCGATAATTTTTGATTTGTGCATTTAAATTTCTGTTTATTGTAAATTGGCCCCCATAATTTAATTTTCTTTGCAATTAGGTCCCGATTAATTGCATTTAGGTCCCTCAACTTTTAGATAATTATAATTTTGCCCCCTACGTTTTTTAATTTTTCATTTTGACCCCTATATTTGTCGGTAATTACATTTTGACCCCTATAATTTTTCTGGAATTGCAATTTTACCCTCTGATATTTATGGAAATTGCAATTTTGCCTCCCAAACTTTCTTTTATTATATTTTAGGCTTTAAATGTTACTAAAAATTACATTTTGGCCCTTATACATTGCTGGAAATTCCATTTTTGTCATAAAATGTTGCTGGAATTCTATTATAGTCTTTGAATATGGCTGGAATTTGCAATTTGGTCCATCATGTTGCTGGAATTTTGCATTTTTGCCCCTAAACCTTGCTGGAATTTCATTTTGCCATTATATTTTGTTGGAATTACTCTATTGTCCTCCAATGTTGCTGGAATTTATATTTTTGCTCTCCAAATAGCTAAAACTTGAAATTTTGCCTTTAAATGTTTGCTGAAAATTGTGTGTTATCTAATAAGCTTGCTGAAATTGTGTTCTTGGCTTTAAATATTGCTGGAATTTTTTGTTTTTGGGCATTATACTTGTTGAAAATTACATTTTAGCTTTTAAATTTGTTGTAAACTATGTCATTATCTTAATTAGGGTTTGAAAATTATAATTTTACCTTTTTGTTCCTCATAAATTACATTTTTCACTTTAGAATATTGCTTAAATTTTCACTTTTAATCCAAATCTTATAATATTTTATTTTTGTAAAAAAAAAAAAGTATTAATTAAAATTAGTTAAGTCCTCAAAGCTTTAAATTATTTCTTTTTACATTTTCTTTATTTATTTTTATCAAACTTATAATTAATGTTCTAGAATGGGGTCTTGTTAGTCTAATTAATGTTCAAATTAGTCTCTCTATTTCCCTTTTAGTTATTTTAATAATTCTTATTTGAGGTGTTAAAATTTCAATGTATGTATTATTGTATTTTATCTTCTATTATTATTATTAGTATTATTATTAGTTTTATTTTATTTTATCTTTGTTGTTTTGCTTTATTTATTTATTTATTTACTAATTTATTTTTACTTAAACTAATTTTCATTTTTCTCCTAAATGATTAATTATTGTTATCATTATTTTTCTTTCTCTTATTTTGTTTATTATTGCTATAATTGTTTGAATTATCATAGCATGTTTATAGTGATTGCTCTAGAATAATTTAATTAATGGTTTATTTATTTAAATAGTGGTACCTTTGATAAGTTTGTTCATGTTGATAGCAATTTGTACCGGGTCTTCGAATAGGAGGTACCTCTATTACCCTTTCAATATTTTTTTATGTGCTTTTACGTGCTCCTATGTGTTTTTCTATATGTTTTCATGTATCTTTGTGCTTATAATTTTTATCCATGTGTGAGTGTTTATTTATTTATGTCGTATTATTTACTCGAATTTAATTGTTGATTATTCAAAAAATGTAATAGATAGGTAATATGCTATTTAGTAAAAATTTTTGTATTTAGATAGTTAATGTAATAGATAGTTTAGTGTGTTATCTATTTAACAAAAATCTTATGTATTTTAGATAGGAAAGTGTAATAGATAGGTTAGATAGGATATCTTTTATTCTCTTTCTATTTTTTTAGATTGTAATTAGGTTATTCTCCGGTGTAATAGTTAGGGCTTTGTGTGCTATGTGTGCTATGTTTATGTGTTTTATTCGCTTTCTTTAGGACTTTGCATCTAGAATATCATGTTTATGTGTTATGTGCTCCTATGTGCTATTATTTGCTTTTATGTGATTATTGCTTTAATACATGCTTTATTTATTTACTTGCTTTAATTATATATGTGTATCGTCGCCACACTAGTCCAAAGCTAGTTGTGGTTAATTCCGATTTCTTCGCTAGTCCAACGCTAGCGGAGAACTTATAGAAAATAGGCTAGTCCAATGCTAAGCCTTTAGGTCATTTTAGCATTAGGAATATTTTTCGTATGCATTTCATGACATTTCACACACATTTTATCTTTTAGGCTTTTCCCATTTTCTATGAGTTTTTTATATATATACTTTATAACTTAGTTACTTATTTTAACATCTATTAGGTGCATACATTTAGATTCCACTACACATAGAATTTTAGGTCATTTGCATGATTTAGACTAAGAAATAGTCATCTACTCACGTGGGAAGCGATGGCGTACATGTCGTTCCCCCCTCCGTGAGTAGAAACAGTTAGTCACGAGTCTATTAGTCCCCGTACCCGTTATGTTGCATTCCCTACTTCTCTTTGATTCACTTACTACCTATATTACTATTTTCCTTTTCTTTTGCATTCCATTTTGCATCTATACTCGTGACTCCATCGAGGTCTAGACTCGGAGTTTCGCAATTAATGCGATAATTCCGACCAAACCTCAATGGAACATTTTCGTCCCTTATCGATATCCATTTTTAGGATTAGATTTGCATTCATATAGTTGCATCCAAATGTGATAAAATCTTAGGGTTATATTAGGAAAATTTAGACTAAACCTCGCAACTAGTTTCGGCTAGGTTGAAAGGGTGCCTTAGGCGCGAAGCCTTTGCCTTCCCTTTCTTCAACTGTGACTCCCGAACCTTTTTCTCTTGTTTTCAAAGACCTGGAGTCGTCTAAAAGGGTTTTTCTTGTTTTTCCTTATATTTTTCCAAAAATCATTTCTTTAAATAAATAATTTCCAAATTTTTTACCTTCCACAAAATATTTTCGGGTGACTTGGTACACCAAAACTCAATACCAAGTGGCGACTCCTTTTTCACTAAAAACCCTTTTTTAGACTCTATTTTCGGGCCCAAAAATCGTCGCATTTCAAAGTCCCATTTTAGGCCCTTTTTCTTTTTTTAAAGTAAAGCATTTGTTTTGTCACATTTTTATCGAATCATCTTTTACAAAGCATTTTCAAAAAATCAGTTTTTTACAAAAATTTACACGCTTTTTTAATAACCACAACACTACATTTAATACTTCCTTTTCCCTTTTCCCGACATCTTCTTTACACTTTCTATTTATTTTCGAAAAATGGGGCGCGACACTTCCCAAAGCTGAAAGTGTAAAGTCAAAGTAATTGCATCAACTATCAATAGTCCAGAAGAATAATCATCCGCTTCCAAATGTTGAATCATTTTGATGACCTTTTGTGAATCGCCTTCAAAAACCACATGATTGAAATTCAGATCGTGCACTAGTTGAATAGCAAATTTTACTGAATAAGCTTCAATCACATCTTGCTCCACAATCCTAGGAATCTTTTTAGACAATCCAACAATGAAGTTTGCATTGTCATCTCGAATGACGACACCAACTCTTGATGAACCATCATCCTTAAAGACAATCCCCATCAAAGTTTGCTTTTACAAAACCCAGACTTGGACGAATCCAATGTAGCATTAAAGAATCTGAATTTTGAGACGAAGGTAATGCTCTTTCCACTTTTGAATTTGCATGTGAAATTGTTCTAGAAACGTCATCGACAAAGAGACCAAACTGAGAGGATCTCGATAAGATCCATCAAAAAGAGCTCCATTACAATTATTCCATAAGTTCCAAAGAATAATACATACTAGTTCCATCTAATTGCTTGATAAACTGAAGAGAAGATTAGGTATCCAAGATGTCACTTGCTTTGCTGAATACAAATGGAGCTTTTGGCTTAAGAAACTGAGAGCCCATGATTGTATTGCAACTAGACATTTCAAGAAAGCATGATCAATATCATCAATTGGAGCATGACATAAAGGGCAAGAGGTATCTACATTGAGCCCTTTAGATGAGAGTTTTGTATTGGTTGGTAGAATATCTTTCAAACTCTCCATGAGAAGATTTTAACTTTCTTAGGAAGGTACAAATGCCATAGCCAAGACCAAACACCTTGCTTCACGCTCCTACTACATGATGCTAAACTCTCCCAGTTAGAACCTCGCTGCTTAATCAGGTGATATACACTCCTTACACTAAAGAATCCATTCTTGGAGAAGTGCCAAATTAATTTATCCGAATTACTGGTATCACCAATTGGGATGCTTTGGATTAATTCAACCTCATCTGGCCAAAAAAGTTCTTGCAGTAAATCTGTTTTCCACGCTTGGAAGTTAGCATCTATCAAACAGTCAACTGTTGGATTTTTTGGTAAAGCCAAGGAGTGCAAGACAATCTTGAAAGTAAAAGGTCTTGGAAGCCATCTATCTTTCTAGATTTTAATAGCCCTGCCCGAACCAACTCGCCATCTGCTACCTGCTTCTAAATATTTTCGCACTTCACATAGCCCGCGCCAAGACCATGAGAGTCGAGAGCCTTCTTAAGCCTAGAAAAAATCAGTATTAGAAAAATATTTGGCTTTGTATACCTGATGAAGAAGGCTACAAGGCTGTGTAGCAATGCACCAAGCTTGCTTAGATAGCAGTGCGAGATTAAAAGTTTTAAGTTGCCTAAAACCCATTCCTCATTCTTTTCTAGTACAAAGTTTATCCCAACTAACCCAGTGGATTGGTTTGGCCTTATTTCCATCACCCCACCAAAAATTACTCATCAATGATTGAATATCTATTAGCAACGAATCTAGATATTTGAAACAAGACATCGAATATTTGGAATCCCATGAGAGGGTTGGTATTAGTTATCCTGAGATGAAGGTGTATGTGGGATAACAATAATTTAAACTAATTTAGTTATAGACATATCTTATAATAATTAAGATTAATATGTTGTCTTCCCAAATCCTCCATAGAGGAATTGAGGAGTACTAAATCATTGCATTTTCAAGTTTAAAATAAATCAAAAAATTAAATATCATATTTGATCTTTCTTTCTATTTAATTTTAATTTGTATATTATTCCTTCTTTTTATACTCTAATTATCATATTTTTTTTAGAACAACTAAAAAATTACTTTGATAAAACTTAGATATGGAATATGAAAAATAGCATAAGTATTTTTTACTTGTATTATAAAAAATTTTGATTTCTAACTTTTTTATTTTAAAAAGAATGGATGCAAAAGTTTTAATTTGTAATTTTATTGCTTATTTTTCAAATAATTGAAATTGTGCAAGTAGCTTTTTTTTAATTTGAACAAGTATTTATGTTATAATAGTTTGTTGCCTATTTTTGAAATTTTACTTAATATTATACGATTCTGGTTGCCTGCGATACACGATTCTCTTTAATCGATGACCGATAATTAGTTAACAGACCAATAAGAGTCAAAAACGGTTGGGCGAAACAATACAAGCTGTTCTGATTAGGAATTTAGATATATGAACTGGTTAACTGGTCCATGCATACCTCTACATGAAGGTTTTTTGGATGATTGTGGATCTTAATATGCATATTATTTAGTGTTGATCATTATGTATTGTGTTGAATAATAATTAATTAATTTTGTTGTTTATGATTGTTGGGCTTCTATTTTGTGATTAATTGGGATCTTAAAACTCCTAATTTTTTATTTAAAAAATTATTTCTTATTCTAGTAGTAATGTATTTAATTATTTTTTTTATTGATATGATGATTCATATAATACTATTTGAACATTATTTTTTAAATTATCAAATAAGAATAGTAATTCATCTAATTTCTATTTTTATATTTTACTATATTATAATTCTTATAATATTATTTGAATATGTGTTAGATTGTCAAGTGAAAATAATTATATACATATATAGTACTTTAGCCAATAAAACAATAATCTAATTTCCAACCAAATACAGGATGAGATTATTTTCTAAGAAATCCCATCAAATCCAGTACCAACCAAATAATGGATTGAAAGGATTGTTAATCCGAGGATGACTCATCCCAAGATTATAGATCTTGGGATGGGTTATCCTATCTCATCTTGTCTATGAACCAAACCAACCCTAAATGGATACAGGGTTAAGTTTTACAATGAATAGAGAAGGAGAAAAAAAGAGAGAGAATACCAACACAACACAAATGAATTTTATCCTTGCAGAAGAGTCAAGAATACAAAAAGTTCTACAAAGCATTTGCTGCTCTGAAGATATCCTCCATACATTTCTCAACACTGCTGGAGTTATCTTTGCAGAGTTTGCTGACTATAGAATGGCAAATGCGAATATTCAGGTCATACCTTATCTTAAGCATGTAACCTAAAACAAATAAGGCATCACCCCACTTGTCTGCTTCAGAAAGACACTGGATCAGTCTCTCAAAAGTTCCTTTCTGTGGTTTGAGCCTATTCTTCAGCATATTGCTCAGCCACTCCATCCCCTCAGCAAGAGCCCCTTGCTCAGCCAGTCCAACAATAACAGAATCATGAGTACAGACTGCAGGTATAACACCCCTCTCTTGCATATCCTTCCACAAAACTTTAGCTTCCTCAACATGCCCTGCTTTGCAAAGTTTTTCAATTAGCACTGTATATGAGGCAGATGATGGTTGCAAACCTTGATTTAAGAGTTCAGCCAAAAGCTTTGTTCCCATAACTACATTGCCTTCCTTGCAGAAGCCCTCAATCAGAGAATTATATGTGATGACATCACGCGCAACATTTCTCTCAGCCATTTGTGTGAAGAAGCCATGAGCTGCATTTACTTTCCCATTTGAGCAAAGGCCCTTAATCATGGTGTTGTAACCTACAGTAGTCTCCCCATGACTCATTACACACATTTCCTTATAAAGCCTCTCGGCTTCAGTGAGATTACCTGTCTTAAAATATCCATCAATAATTGCACTGTATGTATACTCATTCGGAATGATACCCTTCTGTATCATTTCAAACCACAACCTCCGAGCATCTCCAAGCCATTTCATTTTGCAAAGGCCGTGAATCATTGTAGTGTACATCACCCTATCCGGAGCATATCCTCTATCCTTAAGATCATTAAAAATTCGAAAACCCTCATGTTTCATATTTCGCTTACACAGTCCATTGATAACTTCCTGATAAGTAAATATATCTGGGGAATGATTCTTTGCAATCATAATGTGCAGAAGATCTGACATTCTCGAATAATTCCCATTCTCACAAAACAAGCGTATCAATTTATTAAAAACAACATTAGAAGGGACATGTCCATCCTCCAGAACTCGTCGAAGAAGTTCATAACCTCTCCAAACATTATTCTCCATACAAAAAGCTTGAATCAAGAATCCAGTTGTCTCCACATCTGCCACAACACCACTTTCAATCATATCTCCATAAAATTTCCAAACAATATCTGTTCTTCTAGCTTGAAGTGCACCTGACAAAGCCGAATTCCATGTTTTCGATGAAGGGCAGTAATTTACACTCTTTAAATAATCAAACACGTCAATAGCATCCTCAATCAATCCATTTTCACAAAGGCACTGAGCATAAGGCTCCAAGTAACCCGGCTCTGGCATAAATTTCACAAAATCAAGAAAACTTTGTGCAATTTTAGCAGCCTTAGCCTCCACAAGACCATTAAAAATCGCAGTACAGGATACGGGATCTGGCAAGAACCCATTTTGGGAACTAATCCAATAATAAAACCGCAGAGACAAAAATACATTCTTTTGTTGCTTAAAGACCTCATTATAAAATCCGGGATCAACAAAATTGACATTGGGAAAATCAGACAAAAGGGTCTGCTCCCATCTGGGCCGAATCCTAATAATTTTGGATACCTCTTTGGCTATCTCTGTAAAACCCTGTAGCTTAAAGACATGATCTTCATCCATTTTTGCATCTGGGTTTTGCTTAAATTCTTCATTTCCACCATTACTTTTATTGCTATTACTAAGGTTTCGGTTTGGATTTCGGATTTGATTGTTGGAGTATTGGAAAGGGGTCTTAGGGTTGTGGCGGATGCAGAGATTTGTGAAAAATGGAGGAGTCCTTCCCATTTAAATGCTACTGATTCTTCATATACTCAACAAAAGGTGTCCAAGAAATAGCTAAATATACTAAAACTTTCAGCTTAATGAAACATAGATATAAATTGGCAAAACAGTCATTGAATAGTATTTAAAGAGTACATAAAATGGAAGATAACAATAGTAGTTTGAGAACTTACAGCTGTGGAGTTGTTAAATATTGAAGCAGATTTTTAGTTTTTGGGTTGTTTTTTGTCTCCCCGGGGGGGGGGGGGGGGGGGGGGGAACGGAGACTGTGAAATCCCAGTTCTTGAAATTGAATGCTCAAGGAGGAATGAGGCTATGGAGTAGGACACTTGAAAGACGGATGCAGGCGGCCTGCTGCAGGGGGAAAAGGGCTGGAAATGTTAAAATGCTAAATTGTGCCCCCCAAGTTTTGTCTATTTACCTTCCTGCCGCTATGTTAGTATTTAGTTTGGCCTTTTGGGACAATATATATTTATGTACAATCCCTCGTCTCCATATTGATTCCTTATCTGGTTTTTATGTCATTGGCACAAAGTTGTACAAATGAAAATTGTTAAGGTACCATTATTTAATACCGTTGTATATATATATTTTTTTTTGAATTCAGTACAAGGCCTACAGGAGAATTGGAAAAGTAAAACCTAAATCAATTCTACGATCTATCATAAAAAGTAATTGCTGACTTAAGGAAGAAACAATGGGGCTTAAGTACTACACACTACGCACACAAGGTCCCAATGTAGGACATGATTTTTTTTGAATTCGGTACAAAGCTTTTATTTGAAATATTAAGATTAATAACTATTTTTATTCCAAAACTAACAACAATAAGAGTTCCCTTCATTAGGAGATTCTTCCGCAAGTTTGAAAAGTGAACCAAATTACTAGAGTATACAGTGAGAGTTCTTTTGAATCAAATAAATCAATATTGAACATGATTTAGTATTTTTGTTGATCTTCTAAACTGAATAAGGTTTCGATTGTATAAGTTTCGGTTTTACAAGAATAAACTTTAGAATTTATACATTAAAACTTTAAGTTACTCGACTTTACCTCAAGAAATATTCGTTAAAGTTCATCTCTAGAAACAAACAAATCAACTTTGAACGCATTATTAAATTTGCACAAATAATCAAAAAGTTTGAATATTATAGTGCTTGCTTACTTAGTCTTGATTATACCAATATTATGTTTCGGCAGAATCTTCATTATGGTTTTTTTTAGATATTTTTTAGAAACTATTATTATAATAATTTTAAGTATTATTTTTGATAAATATATTTTTAAGATAAAAAGTTAATTAAAAAACGTGAATGATATTTCCTAAAAAAAAATAACAAAACAAGCAGAGATTTTATTATAATGTTACTGTATAATTTTCTCACTTCCAATCCAAGAAAAACTGTTTTCTCTCTCATTATGCCGTCACTGTCACCATTACCCGGACGGACAATCCACCTCAGCACCTCTCAGCAGCTAACACACTACTCAATACAAAGAAAGAAAGAAAACAGAAAAAAAAAATAGTAGTAACAAACAAAAACTGGGCTAGATAAAAGGGAAAGAAATTAAATCTTTTCCATTTTTCAATCAATTCTGATTCAAGGGCTGGATAGATTTTCTCATTTTGGTCTCAGCTTGTGGGTTGAGTTTAAACTTGGATTTGGAGAAGGCCCTCTTGAATTTGAGCGCAGTTTTGGATTTTTTTTCTTTATTATATTTTTTCTTTCTTCCTTTGGCGTTACAATGCATGCCGTTTCTGAGTGAAACCCAATCTAATTACAGTTTCAGAATCAGCAGATATGCTAAGGTAAAACCCTAATCACAATCCTTTTTTTTGTGTAATTCTTTTGACTTTTTTATCCATCTAATTTGGGTGTCTGATTCTTGTCTGATTTCTGAGTTCATTGATTAATAATGTTCAATTAGCCTTTCCTGGTGACGATTTGTTTTATAGGACTTTCTTGGTTAGCAGTAGTTTGGTTCATTTGGGCTCTGTGATTGTTTTCTGATTGTCGAGTTGAAATGGGATTTTGATTGGCTGTAGTTCACCGAGGAAAAACTGTAGCTTTGTTTCAATTGTTTGTTAGAGTTCAGCTGAAATGACGAGTATAAAATGTAAATTTTTCATCAGCTATGAATTATGGTGGTTTGTGATTTTTCACGATTTGTGGTGGGAAGAATTTGAAATTTTTGTGGTTCTTTGTTGATATCTGGAGGAGTGAATGTACTATGATTTCGATTGCATGAGAGAAATAAATCAATAGTTCTAGGTAACTGATTTTGTGCCTAGAAAGTTCGATATGCTTAATTGAATGAGTAAATTGGATTTTGAGGTGTGTTTCGCACCGGTTTACTTGCATGACTATATCCAAGGAATGTTTGGAGATCCCTTGATAGTGATTATCTTGCTGAACTTTCCTCAAGAATTTCATTTTATGTATAAAACCCATCTGCCAACATAAGTTTTGAATGTGTAATGTTTCTCAACTATTTGGAAGTTCAGGACTTTGTACTGAGGAGTTCAGTATGGGATGAGTTGTAAAAATTAAAAATTGTTGGCTGCAGCAAGTTGCTTTAGTTATCTTCAACTGTAACCAGAATAAGGACTTTGTTTTTCTCTGTCTTAGGCACCTTCGTCTGAATTTCTACCTCAATGCTCAATGGGTGGTGAAATATCTGCCCTTAACACATTATTGAAATTGGAGTTGAAGAACTATGGAGTTTTTTTCATTATTGTAAAGGCTAACTAGGCAAACTAAAAGTGCATTATTTTTTTCAAGTTGCTTATTTTACCACCAGAGGAGGTTTTTTTCTCTTGTGCATGTTCTACCTAATCCATACTGTGGAATGCACACATCTGTGACTAGATGTTACATAATACCAGCTTAAGTTTCAAAATTTTCCTTAGTTTTGTTAGTTCACTAGATTTTATCCAAAGGGAATCGTCATATTTTCTGGCAGTACGCCCAAACTGTAACTTTATTTCATAATAGAGTTAATAAACTCCCATGATCTCCTGATGATCAATCAACTTTTGACATATGCTTGTGATGATTGATCTTTCTTTGTGTTCAGATGTCCTCTGGTGGACTCTCTCTCTCTCTCTCTCTCTCTCTCTCTCTCTCTCTCTCTCTCTCTCTCTCTATATATATATATATATATATATATATAGATACACACACATATATATAAACACACACACACACATGCCTGTGTGCATGTGCTCGCACGCATGTTCCTGGCCTGTGATGAGATGCCTTGCTTGTATGCCATTTATTGCTGAACACCTTGCAGACTGTTCTGACATGTCTGCTCTCTATAAAACCTTTTTCTTTCAATTTGTTTTTATCAATTAGTTCCTAATCTTTGTATTCGTGTGTCCATGTGTTTGTGCGATTATGCTATTCTGTTGATTTCATTCATGGCGTAATAACAATAAATCTTGTGTTCTGTTACGTGATTTTCATAGTTCTTGTGCTGGTTGGGTGTTTACTTGTTGTATTGTGTTGTATTTGGACTCACAACCATCTGCTTAGAAAAGTTTGTCCATTATTTTCATTAGAGACTGCTTATTGGGGTCCTTGTTGTTCCACTGAGAACATTGTTTTGTTATATTTCAGATTCTGATATGAACAAACAAGAATTAGGAAATGCCATGACTATAAGAACCAAACCAACAGCTCTAATGGTTTTGAAAACTAATGGCCATCAGGAGGATGAAGGAGAGTCGAAGCTTGAACCACAAGTGGGGCTAGAGTTCGATTCTGCAGAAGGTGCACAGGAATTTTATAATCTATATGCTACTCAAGTAGGTTTCAGGATCAGAATTGGCCAGCTTTATAGGTCCCGGGTTGATGGTTCTGTTATTTCTAGGAGATTTGTATGTTCAAAGGAGGGTTTTCAGACCAATGCAAGAACTGGTTGTCCGGCTTTCATCAGGGTGCAAAAGGCTGATTCTGGGAAATGGGTTCTTGCTAATATCAATAAAGAACACAACCATGAACTTGAACTTCCTGGTGAGATCTGCCCTCCCCGTATACAGAGAAAAAATCTTGCAAACCCCAGAACAACAGCTGTCATTTCTACTAGGACTGGAATTAGATCACACGAGGAGGAAGGTCCATCTGATGTCATTGATGCCAAACGACTTAAAAGGGATGAAGTTAGTGGAGAACCCAAAGGCGAACCACACAAAGGTCTTGAGTTCACTTCTGCTAATGAAGCATATCAGTTTTATTGCATGTTTGCTGCTAGTACAGGCTTCAGAGTTCGGATTGGTCAGTTATTTCGTTCTAAAAATGATGGATCTATTACATCTCGAAGATTTGTCTGCTCAAAGGAAGGGCACCAGCACCCTTCTAGAGTAGGTTGTGGAGCATTTATGAGGATACAAAGACAAGAAACAGGAAGGTGGGTTGTTGACCGTCTTCAGAAGGAACACAATCATGAATTAGACACTCCTATTGTTGCCAGTCGGAGAACAACTTCAGCGGCAAAGGGATTTAGAGAAGAAGTAATCAGTGGGTTAGAAAATTTGGATCTAGTTGAAACTGATGGTGGTCTTAGTCTAGTCAAAAGGCGTCGAGAGAGTAATATTGGAAGTGATTGGTACAATGTACTTCTTGAATATTTTCAGTCTCGACAAGCGGAAGACACAGGATTCTTCTATGCAGTGGAGATGGATAATGGCAAAGCTATGAGCATTTTCTGGGCTGATTCACGGTCTAGATTTTCCAGCACTCAATTTGGGGATGTCATTGAATTTGATACAGGATACAGGAGGGGTAGTTATTCGGTGCCATTTGCATCATTTGTCGGGGTTAATCACCACAGGCAGCCAGTAGTTCTTGGCTGTGCTCTAATTGCTGATGAATCTGAGGACTCGTTTACTTGGGTATTTCAAGCATGGCATAGGGCTATGTCTGGGCGCTGTCCTGTGTCAATAATAGCTGATCAGGATAAAGCAATTCAATATTCCATTGCAAATGTTTTTCCTGGAACACATCATCGGTTTTCTTCATGGCAAATGCTGGCTAGGAAACAAGAAAATCTGGGAGCACTGCTGTCCTTGGACTCTGAGTTCAAATATGAATTTGAGGCTTGCATTTCACAGAGTCAGACAGCTGGTGAATTTGATTCTGCATGGAATGTTCTCATTAATAAATATGATCTGAAAGAGAATCCATGGTTGAAGGAAATGTACAGGATGCGCAAATGTTGGGTTCCTTTGTACATAAAGGGCACATTCTTTGCGGGTATCCCGGTGGATGGAAGCATGAAGTCTTATTTTGGAACACTATTGACAGCGCAAACTCCCCTCAATGAATTTGTTATACGTTATGAGAAAGCAGTTGAACAGCAACGAGAAGAGGAACGAAAAGAAGATTTTAACTCCTTTAATTTGCAACCAGTTTTGCACACAAAAGATCCCATAGAAGAACAATGTCGAAGGCTTTATACTGTGATAATTTTCAAAGTTTTTCAGAAAGAGCTCTTAGAATGCTATAGCCATGCTGGAATAAAGATTAATGTTGAAGGTGCTATTAGTAGGTATTTAGTGCAGAAGTGTGGAAATGGAGATGAAAGGAATACTGTTGCATTTAATGCTTCAAATCTTAACATCAGTTGCAGTTGTAAACTCTTCGAGTTTGAAGGGATACTTTGTAGACATGCATTAAAGGTATTCCAAATTATGAACATCAGGGAACTTCCATCTCGTTATATCTTGCACAGGTGGACCAAAAATGCGAAATATGGAATACTACGTGATATTGATTCTGGTGGTGGTTCACAGGATTTTAAGGCGTTGATGCTATGGAGTTTGCGCGAAGAAGCCCGCAACTATATTGAGGCGGGAGCGGCTTCATTAGAAAGATATAAATTGGCCTTTGAGATCATGCAGGAGGGTAGGAGAAATCTCTGTTGGCAAAACTAGAAAGTACCTCAAACGTAGGTCAAGTTTTCATTTCCATCTCTTCTACAGTTTATCTTTAACCCCAAGGTCAGATGACTCTAGTTCTGAGTTGTGACCCTTGTAATCACATTGTAATCACATGTGTGGCAAGTTTTGCTGAGTTTCAGCCCTGTAATTAAAACTTTTTCCTTAGTTTTTCCTCATTTATTCTAAAGTTGAAATCGAAATTATTTCATGAATTCATAGTTTAAGTCCCTAGCAGTTCCATGACTGATAGTTGAGCCCCGTTTGAAGTGAAATGGAATTTCCCCTTAACATCCTTTGTTGCAGTTGTGTATTCCCAGTTTAAGTTGGGTTTCATTTCCTGATCACGGCCTTTAAAAGTCTCTGTATAGCCTGTTTTAGTTTACACGGTTCGTGCTGGTAAGTCTGTTCTTACTTTTTCTTTGGAGTGCGCTTGGTTAGCAAGAAAATTATGAACTTTTTTCTTTCTTGCCTTTTTTTTATTCCAACACCTATCTCGCTTTTGTGTCAAAACTCTTTTTGTTTCAAAGTTTCTCTTATTAACCAAACATACAGGAAAAGCTGATTTTCGCTCGTCCAATGGATGTTGATCTTGTGATAATCCTTGTGCGTAATTCAATGGGAAGTCTGCAATTTGGCCCATTAAATTTGAGCTGACGCTTTAATATTTCTACTGAAAAACAGTATTTTCGCCAAAGATGACACATAACTGTACTCTTAACCTTTTACTTCAATTAATTTCTCAATATATTATCAAATATTTTAACAATAATCTATGTTATTCGTAATGGTGATGGATGTCTCTTTGAAGTACAAATGTACAAAGCTGTGCAGGTACATATTTTTCTTTTTGAAAATAATGTCGCGGTAGTAAACTAAAGGCAATCAAAGAAATTCAAAAACAACATTAAACAAATTTTAAATTTGGAAAAAACAGATTAACTAATATAATATCACATTAGAATTTCTCCATGGTCCTAGAATCTTGACAGAGATACACGTAACTCCATGATAGCAATGTGTAGTCTCCTTGAATCCTTGTAATCGAGTTCAAGACAAGTTATTACAAGGACAAAAATGCTGTTATTTCCTAATTTATGCTTCCTATGCAGAGTAAGATCTCCAAACTTGGTGCATTGTACTTCTTTACAGAGAGACAGTCTCCATGAATTCCTGATCAGATTCAAGAGAAGCCATTACATGTGGTAGAAGGCAAATCTCCAAATCCACACTTCCCCCTCCTTCGCTACCTGCATTTGCTGTTACCTTCCCATTAAACTTACTTCCCCTCCCACTTCGAATTGCTAATGGTTTTCCAAGTCCAAATTCAGTTCCATACATATTGAACCGAGGAGAGCTTGCGAAAATAATTGTATACGGATAGGGATCAGAGCACTCACTAGTATTTTGACTAAAATAGGGTGATTTTACCCATACATGAACTGATTCACGTGCTGCAGCATCTGTATGATTAAGTACCGCCTGATGCAACAGCCCTGCAGCCCATCCTAGGCTGGCCTTGAGCAGTTCGCCGCAAGTAGTAGTTACTGCTATTGGTTGTACATAATTACCGAAACAGTTTTGAGACACAGGAGGAACTAATCTTGCTCTATTGTTGGCAACAAATGTAAATCTTGATTTATGATCCGAGGGGAAGTTCCGATGTCTTGTTATACATCTCCAAACATGAGCTGATAATGCCTGCAAAGAAGAAATATTTGTGGTGTTGCATTCAACATTTGCTTTTGTTTTCAGTTTCGCCACTGACTCTGATGAGAAATGGAAAACTCTTTCCCTAAGAATTACTTGCAATGCATTTTGTTCATCTCTTCTCATGAACTCCTTCTCATTGCCGGTAAATGGAAGGGTAAGAATGGGGCCACATCCCCCAGGAAACAACTTCTCATATGTAGGAGGTCTTGAGATTTCCATTGTTTTCCCTTCTGCTTGGAATATCTCGGACCATGAGTTCAAGAAATGCCACAAGGATGTGCCATCACCAATCATATGGTTCAGGGAGCACCCAATGAAGAAGCCATCAGTCAACTCGGTGACTTGAATGCTCAGCAAAGATTTTGTGTGACCATCGTAGTTGAATGATCCATTAAGGTCAAAGAATGATCCCACAATTTCTGGCACATTTGTTGGTGAAAGAATGTCATCCACAGTCAAATCAAGAGATGCATGGATAAATCTAGCACCAGGACCTTTGGTGCAGTCTACATAAATAGCCAAACTGGGAGGTTCTTCTAGTTTCATTGTTGCCAGACGTCCTGCTAACGGATAGAAATGACCAAGGGTGAGAGAAAGGGACTCCTTGAGATTCTTTAGAAATTCCTGAATCTGTTTGTTATCAGAACCAAATGCAGGGGGCTTGCGGAAAAGAAATCCCCTTTGTAGATAGTGTACAAAGATTAGTGAGAGATCCGCTGGTGACAAGTACATTGGTTGTTTGGATGCTTCTGGAGTGAATTTTGGTTTGATAAAACATTCAGAAACATATTCAACAGTTGGAGATTCCATTCTTGCAACTGATGCAGAGTCTACTCTTGTTTAATGAAGCAGTTGCTAGAAATTCAGCAGAGTATAAATTGTGAATTTGGGGGGTTTTCTTAGCCATGAATGATAAACAGTTTGTTTAGTGCCTACAGGCCCAAGACGAAAATATTGAACATTAATGAGCAAAAGATTTGGAGCATTAAAGTGCAATTAAATGCTTTTTAATGTATGTTTATCTTTTCCTTTATTCTCTTCTCATATTGAAAGGTTGGCGAATCTTGAAACCCAAGCACTATTTTCTCGTAATCTTCTTCTTCCAAATTTTACCTTTTCAATATGGTGAAATTGGTTTAAGATCTTTCTACTTTTTGGCTAGTAAATCAATTTATGAATATACATGTTCAAGTATGAAGAAACATGGTAATGTCTATGAAAGATTAATCATTGATACATTATCTGATGATTCGTTTTATATTTTATAATTAATTATCAATTATTCACCAAATCTAGGAATTGATATACCATGGTTCCTAGAAATATTTCTTGCCTTTTTTCTTCTATTTCTTGATCCGTATCAGGTAAAAGTTTTATGATTATTAAAACTAATATATATAACTTGGATTGGTCTCACGTCCCCCCTGAACAGGATTGGATGCGAGTTAAGGAAATCCCAAATGTTAGTTTTCTAAGAGGTAAAATTAAATTGAAAAATCATCTAAACGCAAGCCGAGAATTATGAATGCGAATGTATTCGTTTCCAAGATAAATTGTGTGTATTAACTTATGCCTTTCTCCCATCCCACTTCAATAAGCAAGAGTTTAACCACATTTTAGAAGATACAAGTGATGCGACTCTCTTTGAAAAAAGCCAATTCATGAAAAGCTTATCTGATTTCACATCACATTTGTTCAAAACAGTTGAAAATTACGAATGCACAATTCAGACAAATGTCAGATCACTCATTTTCAATCCGCTACATATTAACAACACACACTTCAATACACCTTGTGTGGTATTTTATAACAAGAACACCACAAAATCATGCACACCAACTCAACATAACAATAGACCATGGATAAAAAAGATACGAAATTGTGAAATTTTAACTATGTATTTAATTCTGATTCATTGAGAATATTTAGACGTGCCCTCAGAACATCCTTCCTCGCGCAACAAGGTCTGCAATCCCAGCATGGATGGCACCCGTGCAAAACAATTGTGTGCCACTCAGGATTATCAATATGACCTCCAAGGTCCGCTGAAAATGGCACCGAAAACAATGTATGATGTTACACACATCCTGTATTCGTTTTTCGGTTCAATCCTTAAACTTTACAACAACATAGTTGATAGCTTACCAAGTTTGATCCTGTCCAGCCTATGTTGATCTCTTTGCAAGCCAACCTGCAGGAGGTTTGTGGCATTCATGAGGCTATTATAAATCCAAATTTAGAGAAAACTGAAAGGATATATCGTTGAAATTGCTGATGGTTTGATGATTCTTTTACCCCATGGCGAGCAGTGTGAGTAACCAAGTCATTAAAGATGAGGCAGCAGCTGCATGTAAGTTAGGGACGTTCCATTGGATCACATTCTGGATTCCAGTGATTGAGGTAATGAATCCGACAACGCCAGCAATTAGTGAGAAAATGATCAGGAAACCAGTTGCCATGTTCCCAATGGGAAAGTATATTGGAAATAGCCGAGCTGGGATCGTCAGAGTAGATGCTGCAAGGCCAAAAAAATGATCAGCCTATTATAAAATTGAAATCTTGCTTACCAGCTGCAGTTAGTAATATGATGACTACCTGTTTCACGAGCTTTTTGAATCCCATGATTTACTGCCCATCCTGAAATTGCGGCAACTATGAAATAAAGTATAACATTAAGAACTAAAAGGCCAACTGCTGCTGATTTGCCCGCCCCAGTAGCCATGGCCTTGGAAGCTTCAATCTATAAACCGAAATTTATCCTATTACAGCCTTCTTGTGTTCCAGAAAGCAATATACTTATACGCCAGAATGGGTCTACACTTGCCTAAATCCTTAGTTTAGTTAAAGCATTATTTGTTTTTTAATTTTTTTCACTTGCTTTCGTCTTGTTTTGATCAATATTTTGAAGTATCTTCAATTCAAAGAAATGCTTGGAACTCCTTAGCATTATTCCCAGTTTGCCTCATAAAGGGGAAAAGAATATCTTTGGCCTGCTTGGTTGCAAGGGTAGTTAATTCCTATATATTCTAGAGGAAAAAGCTTAATTTTATATGAAGAGTATCTTCGGCCTCCCAGCTTGTAAAGGTAGTTAGTTCCTATATATTCCAGAGATTCCACGTAGCATTACTTTGTTCTCCTAGTTGATTAGGAAGACGAGATCCTGCCTAGTTCTACTAACCAGTAAAATAAGTTCAACAAAATTAGAGCACAATTTTATAGTCCTCTAGATATTAGCATGCTTGTCTCAAAGAGCTGAGACTTTCTGGCCCCAGCAGACACAGTTAAATAAACAAATTTCTATCTCCTTGGTGCAGTTCCTTGTGGTTTGTGTTTGCAAATTCTTGCAGTTAATTTCATCCTAAATGTCAATATGAGAATTAAGGAAAGGTACATGAAAAGTTAAAACAGAATAATCAAATCATCATCTCCTTCCAGAAAAAAATGAAAAAAAGAAAAAACAGAACTGAATGTCAATTTACTAACGGATTCATGAACTTTTTGATCCCAAGCAACTGGCATCTCAAAGGAACCAATTTAAGCATATGACAGCTATTTTAGGTTCCTTATTTACATGGTATCTCCCTAAATCGGTTATAGAAAAAGAGAACAAGGTGCAATCTTAGGAGCTCATGGATTTCAGATTATTTTCATGTCCATGTACTCAGCTTCTGTTGTTTAAACTTTTAATGCAAGCTTCTGAGCGGCAAGAGCTTCTGCCTCAAGTGTGGGCTCCCATAAAATAGTAGTTTCGGCAAGTAATGATGTAACGACATAGGGATCCATGTTAGAAGCAGGCCGCCTGTCTTCCAGATAACCTACAATAGAAGGGGAGAAATGTTTGGAGGTTCATCAGTAAAAGAAACACTGGCCACTTCAGCCCCATAGTTTCCATTAAAAAATGGGGATCAAGAAGAATTCTAAATTGCTTCAGCAAATTCGTACTAGTAATGCACAATTTTAGTACATAATCACTTCCTTTTATGTTGCTTTTAAGAATAGGAGGCAAGATAACAGGTTTAAGTATTAGGATTATTTCAATAACAATTTAGGATAACAAACTTATTTTATCAGGTAAGCTTTCACTGGTTTTGCTTGGATAGAGCTCTAAATTGTGAAATACCTTTGCCTTTCTTCTCAGTATCACGCCCCACACGGATTGAGCAACCACGATTAGCAACTCCCTGCATGTCATTATACAGAAAACTAAGTAGTAGTAAATGAAAGCGATATATTGTTGCATGTGGCATCCTGTTTATATGAAATGCCTTACATCAACAACAAGAACATACCCAAGAAAATGTGTTGATGTTAGCAGTCTCATGCTTTCCAGTCAACCTTCTTTCGTTTCCTTCTCCATAAGCACTTATGTGCTCTTTGTGTCGAAGAGAGAGATTCAGGATAGCTTTCTTTATTTTCTCATACCCTCCATCCTCTCTCGTACTCTTTGTACTGTAAATCCAAGAAGAGTATAAAATCAACAATGATTAATTGAAGTTCATCCCCTTTGAATCTCTGAATTTTTTTTGTTGTCCATTTTCTGATCACCTAAAATGCTGATTACATGGGATTTTGTCATTTTTTAAAACGATATTAAAGTACCTGTAATTGGTGTGGCATCCTGCACCATTCCAGTCACCCTGAGCATTTTAGAAAAAACAAATGATTCTTCTGGTTAATTAACAAATTTGAAAGGGAAAGGACTTGCAAGATGAATAAGATCTAGAGTACCTCTATCGGTTTTGGATCAAGGGTGAGAACAACTCCCGCTTGTTCAGTAATTCTCTGTTAATCAAGTAACAACCAAAAAAAATATATATCATAAATATTTACATAAGAAAAATAATATGTAAGAAAAATAATCAAGTAATATGACACTGAAACCATGAAATGCTCCTAATTAGATCATCAAGTTATTTCATTCAAGATCCTGAATAAGTTACCATTATTATGCTTAATTGGATAACTTTTGAGGAGAATAGAGCATCTCATTCCAGATGCCAAGCTATAAAAATAGAGGTAGGTTCACTTCCGAAATCTTTCCATGCAATGCTGCAATAATTTAACTGGGAAAAGATAATTACCTCAAGAAGATACCTAGCACACCAGATGTGATCTCCAGCTTCAATTCCCACACTGGGACCTACTTGAAATTCCCACTGCCAAGTAAAAGTAGAATTTGCCATTTAAACAATCAAAGAATTCACAAATGAATGTAACTGAGAAGGCTTTTAACATATATTAGTGCTCGCAGATAAGATATAAAAAGTTGAAAAAGAATAGAGGTAGGAGAACCTGCCCAGGCATAACTTCCCCATTAGTTCCACTAATATTAATTCCAGCATATAAACAGGCCTTGTAGTGAGCATCAGATATGTCTCGTCCAAATGACTTATCTGCTCCAGCACCACAGTAGTAAGGGCCCTAAAATTTCCAAGTAGTTGAAACAGTCAGCTATAGAGTAGTAATTTGGTCTCTAGTCATAATTTACATAAATTGACGGGAAAAATTGTGAGTTACAAAATTGTTGACATGCCTGTAGACTGATAGATATTTTTTTATCACAACAACAATCATTACCTGAGGACCAGGATAGCCTCCCACAGGCCAACCCAAAGGCCATTTTACGTTTGGCTGAAGTAAGGTGTACTCTTGCTCTATGCCAAACCTGGTTCAGATTGGTTGTAGAAAACATGAACAATCTCCAGTTAGAAATTGAAAAGTCAAACATGAGGAAGTAATAAATCTGCATATCTTTAAAAAGTTGTTTTCCATATTATATTGGTGTCAACATCTAGTATAAACATAACCTTAGTTATAAAGGTTCTAAAGATAATCCTACCGTCGATACTTACCATGGAACTTCTGCTGTAACCTTTGGGTCGCTGAAGATCTGTGCAGCTCTGCAGCGCTTGTTTGTTGGTATGGGCTCACCAGCAGGTGTATAGGTGTCACATATGACCTGTTCAAGCCACATATGAAACTGTTAGATGAACTTGGTTTCATTACAACACGAACCTCCAAGTATTGAGCTAGTTCTCACTCACCAAAATATTCTTTCCACCACGGAATGGGTCCCTGAAGATCGCCTGAGGGCTAAAACAAGATTCAATCAAGCTCATTGCAGAAGAAAATAAAAGAAGGAAAAAAGCAACTAGTGTGTACATAAGAATGTCAAGGGCGATCAATTCTTACTATAAGATAACTTCACTATCTTCCCCAGGTGCTTGCCCTGTACTTGATCCATCATAATTCCACTTTGGGAGCTCTGATGGGTGTTGAACTGGCTTTGAGATTGTCTGAAAACATAATCAAGCTCAATGATATGACTACAAAATCACAACCTTATTTCATTGATCACTCCAACATACACATAAAACAAAAGGTATTAGCATCATATACCCTTGATTTACTACGCACGTCAGTCCCTGACCCTCCAATCCTGTTACATGAAGGCAATAATTAAAGGCCAAATTTGACAGAATAATGTAGATTGTACAAAAGCAGCAAACAAATAGCATAATAGTGAACACATTGTCAAGTGAATGAGAGACAACAAACTAAACTATTCAGCCAAGAAAAAGATCATTTTAAGTCTAAACGTGAGCTGCATACTGCTGTTTCAAGAATGCGTTATGCATAAGAGAAACATAAATTTACCAGATATACTCAGCAATAATCTTATCAGTATATGGAGTTACATCCAGATTTAGAAGCTGTTCCACCCTGTTAATAGTGCTGTTATCTGATTGAAGGGCATAAACTCTAAATTTGGCAGAAGTTTTAACTGCTCCTTTCTTGTTTTGTTTCAACACAAGGGAGCTCCACGTCTTTGAAGTCAACGGACTGGCAGCCATTGAGTTTTTTGTAATTCTCATCTGCCATTGTGGTGAAGGGGCCAATATTTGTGCCATTTCCAATTCCTGAACAAAAATTTCAAAGAGAATAATGCATTTAACTTTTCTAATGTAGAATCCAAGGTGTATGTTTTGAGCAAAGAAGGCTAGGATATGCATGAAGGATAACAATGCTACCAGAGCAGAAAAAATGCAAAAATTATGTGATGAAGGATCTTATACAGTGAATAAGAACCTGTGATATTGAGAAGGAAAGCCCTGACAGCAGAATCAATCAGTCACGACAAAGATTACAAATTTAATGTTGTGCAGTGTGTGTTTTCTTCGGTAGGCTTGTGCGATTTTCTCAATTTTAAATCTTTTTTTTTATTTACTTTTATAGTAATGTTTTACAGTATTGTAGAATTAGCATAATAAAATATAAGTTAAAAAAATTGATAAGTTATTTTACTAATTTTTTGTTTTAAATTTAGATCTGACATCTAACTTTGAGTACATCATTTTCTTCTCTAGCACTTTTGTTTTGTTCCTCACTCATATTTTCTTGTTACTATTTTACTTCTTCCAGGTATTGGGTCATAAGGAAATTGGGCCACACCTTATAATCCCACTTTAAAATAACATAACGAATACTTTTTATGACCCTTTTCTAATAGTTAAGGTTTGAATCTTACCGATCTCTCCTTTCCAAATTCTCCATTCTCAGAAAAGATAAAAAAGAAAGAAAAAAATGGTCAACTGTTCAAGAAGTGCAAGACTTTAAAAGCCAGAAAAGAAACAACCCAAATGGTACACTGATCTGCAAACAAAATTTGGTTCATCAACTCATCTCAACTAGCAGTGAAAATGTGTATACATTTTTATACACACAAACTAGTTCAATTTGCAAGTTGAATATTTGTAACACACTAGTTAATCTTCATGTCTCATGCATGTAAAGTGTAAACCATATAGGATTAATATGACTGAAAAATAAAATACATGCATACCTGGAACTGCAGCAAAATGGCTTCAAGATTTGCAGCAAGAACTATACTGCAGATGGAAAGACTTCTGACTTTCAACAGCCACCAAAAATCGAGAGGGAGAGAGAGAGAGAGAGAGAGAGAGGGGAGCCCAAGTGAGTGAATGGCTTTGAGGGCATTATAATATGGAATTGATTGGTGGACATGCTGGCTTTTCCTTAGCAGATAGGGGTGTACAGTTTTGAGTGGCGGAAAATAGTTTTTGGTTTCTATGAGGTCTCGAAGGGGACTTAGGAGGTTACCAAACCATTTCATTTCATCAGTCATCATCAGTAGTTGTGAAGTACTAAATATTTTTAGGACTTTTGTAGCATCATTAACTCATAAGCTTGTTTATTTTGGTCAGACTTGGAAAACATGTAGCGTGAAGTGAAAGAACGTACAATCTGGATCGCATCTTCGGCACGATAAATACTGTTATTTAATAATGATATATGCATTTAAAAAAAAAAAAACACACACACACACACACATATAATAGATGCTTTGTCTACTAATACATTTTTTTTATCAATTACTGTTGTATTATAATGTTTATTACCTCACACAAGTGGGTGAAGCTCCTAATAGTGCTACTAATACATTTTTTTTTATCAATCACTATTGTATTATAATATTTGTTGCTTCACACAAATAGAGTGAGGCTCCTAATAGTGTACTGGGTAAAATCCCAGATTGTTTGACATATGCAATTGGAAGTATGCCTCCTCGAAATCTATCTATCCCCCTCCTTGTCAATCCAAATTCCTAACTACCATGTGTAAAATTTAATCCCACCTGACCATTGGGCAGTTAGTCTAGTGGCTTATTAATACATATTTGCAGGAGTAATTTTCAAATTAGTCACCTTACAAAAAAAAAAGGAAAAACCTCACTATCCTACGATCCACGAATGTGGCTATCTTATCTTATCTTATATATATTAAAAGTGAGAGTTTTGCCAGTGATTTAGATTTTCCTTCCTACAGTGCCCTTACAAAATAAATTAATGGTAATGTGTATGTCTCCAAAATTAAATGCCTTCTCTTATAATTATTAGGGCTATTTTTGTAAAACTAATATTGAGTATTTAGTTTAGGAATGTATGTTTTATTGAAGCATGTTTCCTTAATTTTTTAAGGAAATAAATTTGTGACTTAGAAATAATGTCAAGTTTTAGAAATTATTGTCAAGTTTTAGAAATTACTTTGAAAATTCTTTAGAAATTTAACAAATTATAAAAAGACTGGACTCATATATATTTAGAAAAATAACTACAAGGAGATTCACGTTAACCAAATAAACATAATGTTAAAAATAAGCCAACTTGATTCACGTACATATAACTCATATTAAAATTGTCTACGTTATCACTAGCAAGGTTAAGATTATTAGGGAGTTTGAATTGAAGATATATAATCTTTGGGCAAAGTTAGTTTGAAGTAAATAGTTATTTTTCATATATGTGTTGGCCTTTTTTCTAATAAATTATAAATTTTCTATGGATTTGAATATGTTGAAACACGATGTCTAGGTCGACTCAACCTTTTGTTATTACAATGTGTTTGCCTTGATCAAGTGTTTAGGATAGAATTTGTGTTCAAGCTGATGATTCTGAGGTAAGTAACATCATCTGCTTTATTGTATTGCGCTTTTAATTTTTCATTGCCCTATTCCTATTTATTTCTTTAGTTGCTTTAACTTTTATATTGTATTGTAGGTCTAATCATTTAAATTATTTTTAAAATTAAAAATTTATATACAAAGAAGTTAAGAGAGATTGAAACACAAGCACATCGGTTGTGTACAACATCTCATAAATCTTTTGTGAGTTATACCGTGTTTATGCACACTAAATACGTATTAATATGAAAACAAATAATTATATTTGAGTTATATATGTTAGTTTTTTTGGTTAAATTATACATTTTTATTTTTCTATTTATTTGTTTTTTTTCTCTTTGATTTTTTTTTCTCTTGGAGTTTGATAATTTAGGGCTAATGGTATTTTTTTTACTGCTTTGATGGATGTTGAATTTTCATTTACAAGTCCTTCAGCCCACTTACTATTGTTTTTTGTTTTTAACAAATAATTGAGTCTGCAGAGATGTAGGAAACCACGAGGATTCGGAAGATAGTAATAGGACGAAGAGTATAGAAGAGATTTTGCAAGGGATGGAATGCATGAAAAAGACTGGTTAGTGGCTGTTACCTTTTATTTTAGGGCTAGATTAACTTTTGCTAGATCTAACAGGTAACATGCGAAATTAAATTATGAAATTGTTCTACTTTTTTGCCTATGTAGCATTCTTTATACTGTTTTTCTTTTTAGTTAGTTTATTTTGAAATAAAGCATTAAGCGATGTTTCCAATTTAAAGTAAATGTTGCTCTAATATATTAATGGGTATATTTTACGTAATTAGAAAATGCCATGGACGGGAGTGCTGCTATGGTTTCATGGTTTCCAAAGGCATTCTACCAAGTGGAGAAGTTGGGGCCATTAAACAAATTTATAAGGATAACACTAGAATTTCACTACATAAATTGAAGGCCTTTCAAAAGTTTGTGATCTTTACCTGAGGTTGAATTTTAGGTATATAATTGTTTTGAAATAAATTTATTTATAAAATTGAATTTAATTTGGGAAAAATTTATCTAAAAGACAATTTTGTTGAAAAAAAAAATTCTTTGGGAAAAGAATTGGAAATTGTTTGAGGATGGCTTTTAGAAGTTCCTAAGAATTTCTTATAGAAATTAAGCATTCAAGAAAATAGGAAAGAAAAGTTACTTGAATATTAACTTTTACATCTGTAGCCCTTGTGGGCTTTATGGAAAAAATCACGGCATTGAAAGAAAACAAAAGGCATAAATTTTATGCTCGAACAAACATAAATAAATTTTTTATCGTTGTTTTGTCTCTATCAATTTACTATCAGGGTGAATTATTCTTTTAGCAATTTAATTGTTTTTTTTGGGTTTGTAATGCATTTAAATTGTTATTGATTTAATATGTGGATCACGTATTTGTTCAAATTTATGTGTTAAATATATTTTATACTTTCAATTCTTAATCCAGTTTCATAAATCACTGACTTCTTTAACTCTTAGTGCTTTAATTATATGTTGTCTACTAAGCACAAAAAATAACTAGTTTTACAAGTAGATAACATTCAGTTTGATGCTATTTTGTTAGGAAAAAAATATAGTTGTCCCAAATATATATATATATATATATTTGATTACTCACTGTTAAAAATTAGTATAATAACTGAGAAAAATCATTGAAGCTATTATATTGATAAGAATGAGTAGGTCTAACAATTCAAACTTTGAGCTAAGATGACATAAGTATTTTATGTAAGTCAAACAAAATTTATGATTTATGAAATCTAAATAAATACAAACATCGAGTTTTTAATTTAAAAGTGTTATTCTTATTAAAGCATTTAATTAAGTTTTTAAGGAGTTGGAAGGAAATTTGAATCTTAGAAATTATTTTAGTAATACTATTAAAAATTAAAGTATAATTCTAAAAAGAAAGTCACTTTAGCCGTTGTTCATTTTTTCACCTTCGTATAGCAACCTTCTTTGCACGTGACGTGAGATTCAAGGCAAAAAGCTAACTTATGTTATGTTAAATTAAGAATATAAACATGAACATGGGTTAAACTAAGAACTTTTTATTTTCATATTTTTCTAAATATAAAAGCAAATAGAAAAAATAATAGAATACTCAGAGAGAATGCAAGTCCACTATCCATTGGCTATCTTCACGAATATAATTTTTATCTTAATTTTTTATTAACTCTGACTTCAATTCTACACTACTGAAATTACTAGTGTAGTTAAAATTTGATATTTGCAATTGTAATGCTAATGGGTTCACTTTAAATTGTTAATGCTTTATTTATGGGTATTCTAAAAATGTTGTCTATTATTAAAAGATAATCTTTAACGCATAAAGATATCAACGAGGTCTAAAGTCTTTGGTGGATTAGGCATACAAAGTACTTCTGCCTAAGGAATATCATGATAGCAACTTAGTGCCCAGTTTCATTATCATTCAAGTACTCATTGTTTGTAAATTAGAACCACGTAAAGGAAGAAAACAATATCAAATATAATTAAAGATGATGTATTCAAGGCTTTATTTTGTAAATAAATCAATTGTATAAAATGTATGGATAATGTTGTTAATTATTAGTATTCAAAAAAGAATTTCAAATTTGAATTAAGAGTCAATTTTAGTAAAAATGGAATGTTGATAGAGATTGGAGCCAATGTCACTAGGTATTATTTTGTAAACATTCATCAGTATTCAAAAAGTCATGATTGGAATGGACTGTTTGACAAATAGTGATATTTTATTTAGGTTAAAGAAGTGAGAGAGGCATAATGTTGACCAATAGGGACTATGATTTTATTTTACTATTGATTGGACTAAAAATTAATTCCTACCCTTAAAGAAATATTCATTTGTGAGTTAAGTTTTTGTGGTTCTCTTGCTTTTCTACCTTTTAATAATGCAATGATATTATAATTAAAAGAATTGAAAAATCATATAACAATGTTATATATATATATATATATATATATATATATATATTGTTGTATTTTTTTTTAAACTATCTATTATTTCGAATCTCTGACTAAGTATAACCTCACAAATAGCTTTGAAAGATTATTTAATTTAAGAATCATGGGTCATGTATGCTTGAGATTAAATATTTCCTTTTCCTTAAGCAAATGTTGAAGGAATTTTAGAAATTTTATTTATGAATGTTTTATTATGTAGTCTTAAAATACTCTTAAAATGCACAGTTAATTTAATTTCTTGGTGTAAAATGATATTGGCCAAATTTGTTGTATTAAAACTTGAAAGAAATTTAAAAGTCAAATTTATGAAGAATTTCATCGTGTAGTTCTAAAATACGTTCAGAATACTCACTTATTTTGATTTCACCATATAAATTGATGTTAGTCTTAAAATACCTTTAGAATACGCACTTATTTTGATTTCTCTGAATGATGATATAAGTCAAGTATGTTGTATTCATTTATTTCAAGAATTGAAGTAGTCTCACAATTCAAAATGTGTATAATTCCATTATTGTCTAATGTGGACTTCTTTCAGATTAATTATCTAATATAGATTTATTTCATATGATAGTGGATAAAATTTCAAAGTTATATTGACAAATGTTGTACTACTTTTTGTACAAGGATGTGCAAAAAATAGGCCAAATGTTTCTATTCTTCTAGCTGTCGCATCTGAAAAAAATCGTAAAAGTAAAAAGTAAAGGGTAAGAGGTGAAGGGTGTGCTCGTGGGATCGTTGACTGTCACGTCCCGAAAAGGACGGTACGGTCTGATGACCCTTTCGAAAATAAAGGTTTTTGGAAAACCGTGCGTGTGTGAGAAAAATCAAGTTTTAGTAAAAAAATGCGTTTTAAGAAAAATGATATTTTAAAAGAAACAAGGCCGGAACTAAAAGTACGACAGGTTTGGCCACATAATTTTTGAAAAAGGGTTTTAATTTAGAAAAATGAGTCGCCACTTGGTACTGAGTTAGGGTGTACCAAGTCACCCGAAAATCGTTTAAGCAAAATAAAAAGTAAAATTTTTGGAAAAATAATTTAAAACCCTTTTTCGACTCTGGTCTACGAAAAACGAGAGAAAAAGGTCCGAGAGTCACATTTGAAGAAAGGGAAGGCAAAGACTTGCGCCTAAGGCACTCTTTCAACCTAACCGAGGCTAGTTGTAAGGTTTAATCAAAATTTCCTAAATTAACCCTAAATTCTATCGCGTTTTGGATGTATCTATATGAATGCAAATCCTAAGTCTAAATGTGGATATCGGGAGGGTCGGAATGTTCCGTCGAGGCTTGGTCGGATTTATCGCATTAATTGCGAAACCCGAGTCGAGACCTTAAGGGAGTCACGAGTTTTATGCAAAATGTGATGCAAAAAGAAAAGAAAATAATAATATATAGTAAGTGAAGAAAGAAGTTGGGTATGCAACATGACGGGTGCGGGGGACTAATAACTCGTGACTAAATGTTTCTACTTGCGGATGGGGGAACGGCATGTACGCCACCGCTTCCCACGTGAGTAGGTGACTATTTCTAGTCAAATCACGAAAATGTCCTAATTTTTAAGTGAGATGCAACCTAAATGTCATGCATTTGAAGATACATCAAAATAAGTAAGTAAATAGTAATAATAATAATGAAAATCATGCAGAATGGAAAGGAAACTAAAGTGTGTGAAATGTAAAATGCACACGAATGCACCTAACACTAAAATGCCCTAAGGGTCTAGCGTTGGACTAGCCCTGTTCTAAAAAATCTCACTAGCGTTGGACTGGCGAGAAAAAGAATGAATCCACTACTAGCGTTGGACTAATGTGGTGACAGAATATCATAAATCATGAATTAAAAATTAAAACATGAATTAAAAGCGAATTAAACATATAAAAACATATAAGATCATATAGGAGCACATAACACATAAACGTGATATTCTAAATGCAAAAATCCTAAGAAACGCGATAAAAGAAATAAACACATAAGCACGCAAAAGCAAATAAACCCTAACTATTACACCGGGGCTTAATTTACAATTTAAAGGGAAAAAATTAAAATGCCCTATCTATTACACTTTCTATCCGGATACAAGATTTTACTAAAATATGAGGAAAATAATCTAACTATTACATTGACTAGCTAAATACAAAAATATTACATTTTTAGTCAAAATAACAAAAATAATAAAATTTAAAATTAAATAACACGAAATAAATAAATACGCAAAAAAGTGCATAAAATAAAAAAAAACGCATGAAAATTTGCACTAAAATATCACATTAGAGCACGTTGGAGCATATAAAGGAAAAATAATGAGAGATAGGGATATCTCTCGAAGACCCGGTACTAAAATACTATCAAAATGAACAAACAAGTCAAGGCACATCGGTATAATCAAATAAAACCTAAAATATATAACTATTGACAAATTGAGATAAAAAAAATGAATTCTAGCAACTACGGGGCTAAAATAAAATTCTATAAAACTTGAGGGGTAAAAATTAAAAATTCATGTAAGTCCAAGGGGTGCAAATGCAAAATTAAAGTAAACTAGGGGCGACAGTGTAAAAATAAAATAAATAAATAATAAAAAAAAACTAGGACCTAGGGGGTCAATTCATAACAATCCAAGGGCTTAACAAAGATTTTAAGGGACATGGTGGTCGAACCAAAACTTAGGGGACTAGTATGAAATACCTCTATTAATGTAAAATAGCTCAGAAAGTTAAAATGCTAAAACTAAATAAATAAATAAATAACAAGAAAATGTGAAATTGAATAACTAAATTAATTAACTAATGGAAACCCAAACCATAAAGAAAAACAAAACGAGACAAAAAAAATAGAAGAAACAAAAACTAACTTAACTAAAACAAACTAACATAAAAACCGGACAAAGCACCATGGCCCCAAACCCATTAATCAAATAAACAAATAGATGAGTCAAACAAGACAAATAAGATATGAATCAAATAATGAAATGTGATTTCCCGTCAATGAAGTGTGTCTCGCAATTCGGTTCTTGCAAAATGCCTTGAACCCACATTGGTCCCACAAATCTGAAATTCTCGATTCAATCAAAGGAAAAACACCAAATCCCTTCTTCTTTGACCAAAATGACTAAAGCCTTAAAAATGCCCCATTTCATTTTTTTACTCTTGCTCGGCTTCTCTAGCCTTCTCGCCAGCCTCTCTCTGTTACTTCATTTCTTTCTCTTCTTGCTCTTTTCTTTTCTCTGTTTCTATTCCTCTGTTTTCTCTCTACTCACTCGCCTCATCTCTCTCTCATTCCTTTGTTTCTTTCCCATCTTCTATCCATTCCCAAGTGGAGATTTGGTTATGGTTTTAGTTGATTGGTGCTGGTACGATTAAACAGACGGTGTGTGGGTTGTGATTGTACCTTAAAATATTGTTATTGGGCTGTTTTCTTTTTTTTTTCCCTTTTTTTTAACAGGTTTATGGAGGTACGGTTTGGGGCTTCGGGAGTTGATTTAACTGTGATTTGGTGGTGATTTAGGGCTGCCAAGGGGTTGAGAAGCTGCAATTTTGGGAGTGCAATGGTAGTATTTTGGGGGCTGCAATTTGGGTCTAACTTGAGCTATTTGGTGGCTATTTTAGATGATTTTTGGGGACTGTTTTGCAAGGTGATTCGGTGATATTATGTTGCTAGAGGTGGCTGATAGGGGTAGTGATTATGGGTGGTTTCAACTGCAATATGGCTGTTTAGGTGGAGCTTTGATACGAGTGGTTTTGTGGTTTGGGTAGTGGTTTTGGCTTGGTAATTGCAGGTATCTACTGGGTTCGATGGTGGCTTGTTGATTCTGTAATTTTGTGGATGGTCTGTGATTTTGATTCTAGCTAAATCTGGTGATTGTTTTGTGAGATTTGGCTAATTGGATGACTGTAATTTTCTGGCAGGTTTGGAGATGGAGAGATGGAGTGATGGAGAGATGAGATTGGTGACAGGGGAGGAACGTTGCAGGATGGAGCTGCTGATTTTAAATGGAAATGGTTGCAATTTCAATTGATTGTCCAGTTGTTTCTAATTTTTCTTTGCAGGTTTGGGTAGTAGGTGATTGAGGTGTGTCTGGCCGGACTAGATAGTGGGCAGGAGAGAAGGCAAGGCAGTGGAGGATGAAGAAAGGAGGATGGTGGAGTTTCCGGTAGTGAGGGGAGAGAAACGGTGGAAGGAATGGTGGAAATATGAACCCAGAAAGAAAATAAAACCCCAAAAATGGACCCAGAAACGAATCGAACATTTAGAAATCAAAATAGCATAAACAAAATTCAACTCAAGAGGAATCAAAATAAAGAGAAAATTACGTAAGAATTTTCCTTTTTGAAGCAAGTATTCAGAAATCAAAGTAGAATAAACAAGAATCAATCAAAAGGAATTATAATAAAGAGGAAATTAGGTAAGAATTTACCTTTTTGGAGCTGGCAGAGAACCTGACAATGAACAGTGATATCTTCCAGAAAACGGCGAGGAAAACGGCGATGAACAGTAACCGGAAAGTGAACAGTAACCCCAAGTATGTGTGTTTATGGTGTTGAAGTGTGTGTTTTGATCTTAGAGGACAAAAGCAATAGTGTTTTTAGGGTTTTTTTTTCTTCCCTTTCTTTTTTTAATCCTCAAGTGAGGTATTTATACTGCACAAGTCTTAACCTACAAAAAATGGTTAAAAGACCAAAATACCTTTGACTACAAATTACAACTTTATCCTTTAAAAATCTATTCTTTCACAATAAAAAAAATCAAAAAAAAATATAAATAATAAATTCATTAACACTAATTTACTCCGAGAAAAATTTAGGAACTTAAAAACATGCTTAAAACTTAAAAGCGAATTTAGGACCCAAAAATTAGTGAAAAATGAGTTTGGAATGTGAAATGACAATTTTGTCCTTGGATAAAGAAAATTCACAGAAAAATAGTTATTTACTTCAAAAAAAAATTATCAAAAATTACAAATAAGCTTAAAACACTAGAAAATGCTTTTTTGACTCAAAATTGATGAAAAATGAATTTAATTTATAAAATGACGATTTTGCCCTTGGGCAATGAAAATTTGCAGAAAAATAGCTATTGACCTCAAAAAATTATCAAAAATTAAAAATAATCTTAAAACATTGGAAAACGCCTTTTCGACTCAAAATTTGACAAAAATGAATTTAATTTGTAAAATGACGATTTTGCCCTTGGGCAATGAAAAATTTGCAGAAAAATAACTATTGACCTCAAAAATTAAGAAAAATTAAAAATAATCTTAAAACATTGGAAAACGCCTTTTCGACTCAAAATTTGACAAAAATGAATTTAATTTATAAAATGACGATTTTGCCCTTGGGCAATGAAAATTTGCAGAAAAATAACTATTGGCCTCAAAAAAATTAAGAAAATTCAGAAACATGCCTCAAGAATTTGAAAAATGAATTTGGAACTTAAAATGAGCTAAAATGGTATTCCCGAGACGAAATTACCATTTTACCCTTATGCTGGTAAAAATATAAAAAATACTAATTAAATCTAGAAAAATCATAAGAAATTAATAAATTCATATAAAAGTAAAAATATGAATTTAAAACCCCCAAAAATTGTTAGAAAAATATTTACAGATAAAATTACTATTTTGTCCCCCAAGTTATTGAAAAATTAAAAATTTGTCACAAAAGTGCAAACATGCCCCCCCGTGTTTGAAAATAAATAGTGTGTCAAAATTTGGTGTCTACACTGGCAATACTCAGTGGTCAAATTGAAGAGATCCTTCATCGTTAGATATCAACTTATAGTATAAGAATGTGAAATTAAGAAAAAACTATGTGTAGTAATGATGCCAACATGTGTTTTTTTTAAAATTCATAATTAGGTCTTCTCTTATGTGTAATTTTCTGTGTATATTGTTGACAATTGAAAAATCAAAGTTCTCCAACTTTAATTTGTCGCATGGTGCAACTGCCAAAGACATGTAAATTTGTAACTTTATTCGAATATATAATATTTACATTATTTGTGTAGTTATTAAGTTTTAATATTTTTATCGTCTTTTTTTATTTTTTCTATTACTTTTTGCTTTAAATGAGTTTAAATTACCTTGACCTCTATAGAACTAAATATCTTTATGATAGCACAAAACATAAGCATATAGTACCATCTTATCTTATAGCACAATCCTAACTATTTCCATTACCCTCAAATTGTGTGCTATTTATTTCTAACTTACTAAATACATTTTACAATTATATTCACTAAGAAATTTGCATTGCTCAAAATATGTTTTCCACTTTAAACTTCGATATTTATGTACTTAGTTAACAAGGTTAAAAATAAAGTTTCCTTTCTGCAATAAATTCGAAGTTAAATTAGCAAATCTAGCTTAAAAGATTAGGATTTCAATCAATCGGAGACTTAGCAATGAGCATCTCATGGTCATGTTAGATAAGTAGTTAATAAAAAAGAGCATGTTTATTTCAATTTTGTAATTCTGGTGTAAAATATTTCAAAACATACCTATCAACTCAAGACTGGAATCACCATTGTCTAGATAAAAAAAAAGTTGATGGCATGAGTTTTAAAGATTTTTTTACACTTTTCTATAAATAATTTTTTTCCTTACTGTATTTGTTACACAATTCCTTACTTTTTTTTTTTAAAAAAATAAACTTTTCAATCGAATATTGTAGTTATTAAATATTTTCCATCTTGTAAGTATACATGTTACCTATTATAAAATAGGATGGATAAGGAATTTTTTTTTACAGAAAAATATTATACTTTTAACAGAAAGTGCATGAGATAAAAGAAATGTTGTTAATTTTTAATTTTCTTAAAATACCTCACTGCCCTTTTCCATTGTTTACTTTTCATTAATTTTTTAAAATTTCTAATAAAGTATAAAATTAAAATAGTTTAAAAGTGTTTTATATTTTTTGTTGGAGAAGAAATAGAGTACTCCTAATAGATATTTTTTAATTATAGTAGACTTCATTTTTTTATTACTTGTAATAGAGTAATAAAATGATTTAAATAATTAAAACTTTTTTCTTTTTTAATTAACCTAAAATAATACATTATTTGATTAAATATCACAAAAAAACATCGACAACGTGCAATGCACGTACATCCATCCTAGTTTATATAAATATAAATATTTTTATTTATTTAGAAATAAACAAATATGAATGTATTTAATTGTTTTGCATAAATATGAAATCGATATTCTGAAGACTTTAAAATTGATCTTAGGAACATTGACTTTAAAGTTGATTTGTTATTTTTCTAGCTGTTCTTTAAAATTGATCTTAAGAACATTGACTTTAAAGTTGTTCTTTCTCTTGCTGTTCTTATTATTCTTTTTCTTTCATTTCTTCTCCTTCATCTTCTTTTATTTTCCCCCCTCCATCATTTCTTCTTCTTTCCCCACTTCTTCAAATTGAATCAATTAGTCTTTTTTCGTATTGAGCAACAAAACTTCATAATTAATTTATTAAAAAAAATCCTAGTTTCCATATCATGACAATTCCACAAGGCAACTAAAGCAAATTGGAAAGAAACGATACTGAAAACAAGGGAAGTCAAGAAATATCATTTGATTGAATATTATAGAGATTGGGGAGGAGATATTGAGATCTTAACTAAATCTGATTGAATGTGTGTGAGTGTCTACATTGAGGGAAAAAAAATTTGATTCATCTCGTATTAAAATATTTGAGTTGAAATCGATGTTCAAAACATTTGGATTTTCTCTGTAATTGAAATATCTGCATTGAGAAAAAGGTTTACTCTTCTGATCTTGAAATATTTGAGTATTCTATTATGGAAATATTTACGTTGAAGTTGATATTCAGAACATCGACTTCCATATTTATGTAAAACAACTAAAGCTGTCAATATTTTTGTAATTTTGAATAAATTATCAATATTTAACCCTCAAATGCTTCCCTATTAATTTGGTTCTTTCTTTCTTTTCTTTTTATTTTTATTTTCTAAATGATGAACACAGATTTTCAATATGATATACCCGGTGCACAGATAAAAGTTTTGAACCGAACTAGTTCTATCATTTTCTGAACTGTTAATCGGTCCACCTATAGCGCGTACATGGCTTTATAGTTACACACAAAATCGGTTCGAATAAGTCGGGTACTCCACCCGATCCATCACAATTAACTTGTATTTTTTAAAATAAATAAGAAAAAATTGCAAAACATTATCAAATGTGCTACAGGGTAATTATAATCTACATAGTAGTTTTTTTTTATTGTATACAAAGTTAATAAGTGATGTAGGTAATTTATTATCTAAAAAACATTATTCTTATATTAAAAGTAAGTGATTATTTCATCTATTTTTCACCTTTTTCCTTGAAATATATTGATACCCGAATATCGTATCTTAGTTTCCTAGATGTGCAATTGCCTACTAGAAAATTTTTCGACACATTAACTATCTTTGGTAGATCTGATTCACACTCAAAAAAAAAAAAAAATCACTTTCCCATCCTTGAAATGATTGCATGTCTTGGAATATGATAAAATAGGTATTATTAATAAGTTTTTGGTTTTTTAACCAGTGGATCTACTGATATTGCTGCCTAGTTTATATATGTCATGCTTTTTTCTTCCACGTCCAGTTGCTTTCTGTCTTCTTCTTCTTGTTCCTATGTCTCAATCAGGCTCCCCCCTTAATCATTCCAAATACTAAAGTTCATTCAAAAATCTTATTTTACTACAATTGAAAGAGAACTTAGAAGATAAAATGGTTATAAAAGTATTTATTTCATGAATTACAGATAATGGTTTTTCACTTGACAGTTATTTAAGCCTTTAAATGAATACAAAAGGTTGTTCCATTGAATATTGTTAGAATTATGGCAGAGATGCTAAAACACATAATTATATGCACATACTCACCTATCAATCCAGTTTTGATTAATCTTTGTTTACATAAAAATAATATAAGTAGCAATGTAGTTATGATTAATCTTTCATTTCATAAAGATAGAATACATAGTTATGTTAATCTAATTATAATTAATATTTCTTTACACAAAATAATATATGTGCAGTCGCATAGCAATATAGATACAATTAATATCTATATACAATGATAATGTGGAAAATATGTTTCACAAGCGAATTTAAATTCACGAGAATCATATACAGTGATATTTGAAAGTTATTTCATTATACGGGTAACATACATCTAAACTTGCTTTTGTAAAATATTTCTTATGCCGTCCCAAGAGAAAAACTTAACCCAACATTTTTTTTTTATAAAGTAACCTAACACATTTAAAGCACAAAATTAATATGTTGATAATCATTGATGGATGTAATGTTGGACAAAAGAAAAAGTAAAGAAATTTTGTTGTCCAGACATGAAAGGAACATTTTATCTAATTTGTCTATAATATTGACTTTAAAAAGTGCAGAAAGATTACTCGAGTCATCATCATCACGCACACCTATGTTCTTTTCCCATTCTTTGAAATGTAGGACCTGAGCTGTTGCATCTAATTCCCTTCCCATATGAGAATGAGATGCTCTTGCTGCTGGATTTTTTTAAAGGCCATATGCATAAATTTGTTGTATCAAATTTGAACAAAGTCAATGAATTAGAAAGAGTTCATTTCTTTCAATTTCTTCATACACAGGCCACCAACCTATAAAAAAGAATATGGTTCTATCAAAGTTAAAGAAAAAAAAAAAAAAAAAGAAAACCTGGGCTTAGCGTTCTGTCTCTCTCTCTCTCTCTGCATCAACCGTTATTTTTTCTTTTCCATTTTCATGGAACCCACCATCCTATATTACTATATAACTCCTACCACTCTTTCTTTCCTCTGTTCCTCTCTCTCTTTCTCTTTCTTTTATGCGAATCTCATGCTACTAACAGTTAAATTATACTCCAAATTTTATTGAATATACTTAGCTATACATGCTTCTACAGGAATTTGTTAGTCTCTTTATTTAGAGACCGAAACATTTGAGGCAGGAAAAGGAGGAGGAGGAAAAATAAGATCTTGGTTTTGTCTGAATATCTATGGAACAGCTTATAAACTTCATAATTAGACCTCCCAGGTGATTGAAAAAAATAAAATAAAGTCTTCTTGACCCTTTTCAGCTCTGTTTTACTCTGTATGAAAGGCACTGTTTTTTTCTACATTTGTTTGTCTGTCTTTGAGTTTAAAGGATGCTAAAGTTTGAATTTTTACATGAATTGTGAGATGGGTTTTTAGTATTATTGTTGTTTTTGGCATTTATAAGTTGGAATTTGTACATTTTTCTGATAATTTGGTCATATGACTTTTCTGTTTTGTGTGCTAGATTTGCTGCTTTTTTTGTGTGATATGCTAGTTGAATTCTATGTTCTGAGCTGTTAATTAGGGAATTGCGTATGTTGGGTTTATGGTATTCTTGAATTTGAACTGATTCAAGTTACTTTGTTCTGCATAACATGTTATATTTTGGGGAATAAATAGTAATTCTTGCTGGAAATGTCATCATCAAAGTAATAGTAGTTTTGAATTCCCTATGTGCGTTTCGGGCATAATTGAATGCATACTGAAGATTTTGTGGTAAATATTTAATATTGAAAGAATAGGTGAAGAGCATCTACTAGATAGATCAGATCTCAGACAGGTAGGGGAGAAACAAAGGGAGTTTTTGAGTATAGACTATTTCCGCAACTGATTAGTGACTTCCTATCAACTGGATTTTTGTTGGAATATATACAAATTAGTATGTATCGTTTGGTTTATTGCTGGTGGTTCCGTTTATGTTGACTTAGTTCGTGGAGTTGTCTATGAAAAAGTTGTTTGGCCTTAGAATGTATCATTTAGGATTTGGTAACTCCTAGCAGGAAATTAGTAGGTTATATTTTTGTGTGACGGATATACTTGTGCGCCTTTCCTAAGTTCTATGCTGGAAAATTGGTTGAAAGGACTTTGGCATACGACTCAACTTTTTACAGAAAAGCATTTCTGGCATCCAAAAGGCATATATTGCACAAGAAACAGGCTATTGCTTGTAAAACTGATCACACACATGACCTTGTGATGAACCGGTTCTATCTTAGCTTTTGGCTTGGCTATGAATGAAACTGGTTTGACAAGTAATGTTTTTACGTCTTTTTGGACTGCAGATCTGAGTACAACCCAAAAAATGATTTATTAGGTCAAGAATTCATGCTCAAAGGAAAATGGTACCAAAGGAAGGATTTGGAGGTAAGATGAGATTATTGATCCATTAAAGAAGTTTGTAATGTGCTTAGTATGTGGCTTCTCTTGTAGTTGCCTGTGTGAGTATCAAATGTTTATATGTTTTGTCTGAAATGGCCTTAGAATCACGGTTTTGACTGATGAAAGGATAGAGGGCTTTATCTTTTTCTGTTTTAATTTCCATTCGTGAAGGGTGATCAAAAGCATAAAGAAGGATGGTAGTGGAGTGTTAAAGGTGTGTCCTATGTTGAATAATTTAGACAGATGGCCAAGAGTGCCTTCAATAGTGCAGAAAGAAAAAAAACCCAATATCTTCTTTTGGATTAAAATAGCAACCATCTGTTTGCTTGTTTTTGGATTCCCATATTTCCTGTACACCAGGGTTGCTGTTTTTGATTGTTACAAATTTAATTTATCAAAGAATTATTCAAGCTAGAACCACCATATATAAATTAATTACTGGAATGCTTTAAACACTGACATGATACATTACTATTTGACGCATATTTCTTTACTGTTACTTATGTTATTGAAGCTAAATATTACTTTGTCTACATCTAGAATTTTGAAGTGTTTTTAATGTTATCTATGAAACCTCTGCAGGTTGTAAATTGTCGTGGGGAGGTTCTTCAGTGTAGTCATTATATGCCAATTGGTTCCTCAGAAGGGAAGGCCTTGCCTTGTGTTATATATTGTCATGGAAACAGGTTAGTGGAGACGTAAAGCAAAGAAACTATTCTGGAATTCCTCAATCAGGAACTTAATATACCATCTAATGTGGTATATAGACTCAGCATACCCCGATCGATCTCATAATTTCCTATTTTCCTTGGGACCTTGCTTTGGAGAGTTAGAATTCTCCGTGCCTAACTTCTTTTGCATGTAGGAAACTTAAGAGCTGTTTCCGCTTCAGTATATATAGATCTCTGAGAGATAATTTTGTCTTGGTACCATTCAGTGATCAGTTTGGTTTGCTGATAAATTCTTGGTTATGATAACATTCCAGTGGCTGTAGAGCAGATGGAAGTGAAGCTGCTATTATATTATTGCCATCAAACATCACAGTTTTTACCCTTGATTTCTCTGGATCTGGACTCTCTGGAGGGGAGCACGTCACTTTGGGTTGGAATGAAGTAAGTTGAAAAAGACATATGTGCTTCTAGGGTTGCAGACCTAAGCGAAGTTGGTGTATAAATTTTGCAAATGAACTTTTCTACCATGAAATATTGATTAGCATATGGGTGTTGAGCAATTCAAAGTCCAAAAATATCAACTATCAAATGATGAATTTTCTTCCGTGTTGATTCAGCATGGTAGCTTGTACTTTTTGTGCTTGTGTGAAAAGCATGATTTGTAAAGCTGTTTTTATGATAGATGTTAGGGGATGGTTGGGGGTTGTAGAGTTGCCTTCATAGCAGAATGCAACTATGGAAAAATTGGCGCCTGAGAGTTTCTTCAGAGATCTAGAAGTTCTAAATCCAATGCCATTTTTCTGTTTTCCTTTATCAAATTCTCCTAGGATCTTCGTGATTAACTCGATTTTCTATTTCTGGCTTCAACCGGCTATTGTTCTTGTTATTGATTATTGAGAATTGTGGTTTGACTTGCAGAAGGATGATCTCAGGGCTGTGGTAGATTACTTAAGGGCAGATGGAAATGTTTCTCTCATTGGCCTTTGGGGCCGTTCAATGGGTGCTGTTACCAGGTTTTGTCTATTTAATGCCATCTAATATTCTATATGCTTGAACCAGAAAATGATGTTTGGTTTTAGGACCTTGCCTTTTATTTGTAATGTGAAAAATTCTACTATAGGAAAATGATAGTATCATTACTGAATCCAGTAGATGGCCAGTCTTGAGAAAATTGGGGATGATATGTGTAAAGCTAGAGCTGCTAATTCAACTTGTCCAAACATTGGCATCAAATCCTTTTGATTGCTGCAGTCTTTTTGGAAGCCCCAGGCAATTACATGCATGGTTCCTGAAATTGTTTTATTTGTAAGAGAATGTGTAAGAATCTGTAACACTATGCCATCATGTAGAAAATTTTATAGGTTGTATAAAGGTATTAGAGGTTCAAAAAATGCTGAAATTGAGAAAGGAGGGATGTTCATTGGAGATATGATGTTTACCTCAAGAAGGATCGTGATTTGGTAATAAAATTACCAAAGTGTTTTTTTGAAAATTTTTCTTTTTTAAAGTAGGTCACTTTCTGGGCCATTGTGTCTTGTTATTTGAGTAAAGAAGTTTCCTCACCGTGCTAGTGAGCTTCTTCCAGGCATTTTTTATGCTTGAGCAATTTTTTTCTGATCAGAGTGAAGGAGTATGCTTGCTTTTGCTATTTTTTTTTTTTTCCTATTTACTTATGTTGCTGAGAGAGTCAAGTTTGTATGCCTGAAGGAGTTTCTTAGGATACTTAAAAGAATCTCTGATTTAAACTTTTGATAAGAGACAAAACAGAAGTATCAAATCAGCTGACTGCTGACATGTTACTTGTCTCAGCTTGATGTATGGAGTCGAGGATCCTTCAGTTGCCGGAATGGTCCTTGACAGCCCCTTCTCTGATTTGGTTGATCTGATGATGGAGCTTGTGGATACACACAAAATACGGCTACCTAAGTTTACAGTAAGAAGATCAATCTGTAAAGCTTATATCTTTGTAGACTACGTGGTCATTGTCAGCCTTTGTTTATAGATTTCTGTTTGGGCTTAACTTACGAATTATATTTATTCCACGTGTTCTAGGTAAAATTTGCTATCCACTATATGAGGAGAGCAATTCTGAAAAAGGCGAAGTTTGATATTACGGAATTGAATACAATCAAGGTAGCAAAATCGTGCTTTGTTCCAGTCTTATTTGGTCATGCTGTTGAGGATGATTTCATACAGCCCCATCATTCTGATCGGATATTTGAAGCTTATGTGGTAATTTCTTCGCTATCAGTTGTAGAACTCTTATACTGGTGTAATACTAGCTCAAGAATGTTTTTTGCAGTTGCATCTTCTCTAACTTGTGCATTTTTTCTTGTTTAAATTTATTCCAAAAGAATGTATGACATTAACGGGGTTATGGATCTGTGGGAAATTGAGAACAGCAGAAAAAGAGGAAAGGAAATAGAAACCTATAGAAAATTTTTTTTTTTTTTTAATTCTGAAAAGTTGTGCACCATAGAACAGGTTGAAGTAGTGAAGGCAGATAAAAGAGAACCATTCAGGAGAGAGAAACAAAAACTGCTGCCACAAGGTTATAGCTTTAGCTTGCTACTTTTTGGCCCTGGAAAAGGTCATAATTAGTATTAATCAAAACTGTTATTGGTCAAATGCAAACTGCTTCAGTTTAAAAACGTGCTGGTTGGAAAAAACTGCAAAATCAATGACGCAAACAAACCAGAGATTGACTGCTTGATGATCCAATTATTAGGATGGTTAAACTTTTTGATGTGCCTGTTTCCTGATAAAATATCTACTATGGTGCTATGAATTTCTTTTCTTTTGCTTTGCCTCTTCCCCACTTCTCTTGTTCTTTTCTTCAAATTTAACAGTGAAAAAGATTTTGGCTACCCTTGAGTTTTATGTCCTTTTCACATGGGATTTCAGTTTAACTAACGCTAGGTTGAAAGTCTTAGGTTTCCCTTGGATTTGTGGATTTGATTTCAGGTGGGAATAAAGAGGGTGTATGAACCTCAAATTTGATTGACTCTTGGTATTTTAGATACAGTGCAGGATAAACACTAGATTTGATTGAATTGCTTGGATTCCTGTACAAGTTTTTCTTTGGTGGCTAATTATAGAGTAGAGGTGGCCTTCCAATTGTTTCGTCAATGATTTTGAAGATGAGACTCTTAAAGTTGTCACAGAGGTGTATTATATGATACCTGAAGGATTATAAGCCTATCACCATTGACCAGGATATTTCAACTTATCAAATTATGAAAAGAACTTAGATCATACTTGTTTTATCATATTGGTTATTGAATCCTCATCTAGGTGATTGCTTTCTTGTTACAAGTTCCATATTGTTGTCTTAAATTCTTTTCAAAAATTTGGGCAATCCGACTCTTGTTTTAGTTGGTGGATAGTATCTCACGAAATATTTTTGTTTCGCTATTTTTCTATTTTCAATCTAGTTATTCATTTTAGCCACTAATTTTTGGCAGGGGGATAAGAATATTATCAAATTTGAGGGGGATCACAACTCTTTGCGCCCACAATTTTATTTTGATTCAATCAGCATCTTTTTCAACAACGTTCTGCAACCTCCAATGGATGAAGTTGGGGGTACATTCTTTGACGTGTCAAGTGATTACTTTGGCAGGGTAATTTGTAACTGAAATCTACCTGACAATACGTTTTAATCACGAGGAATTGCTATAATCCAGACTTGCACAAATCGTTATAATTAACTGTGACCACCTTACAGGGTACTTGGAGTACTACTGTTGATGATGCGAGAAATTTAGATGACCTTTTGTCTGCACCTGTTGGTATGATAATTCCTTATTTCTCTAATTTATAGATATATGATTATAAAACTTCTTGTTTGAAAAACGAACAACCGTATTCAGGTCCAGCAGCAAGTGGGACTGAGTATGCCATTAAGCAGCTGCAGTCCAAGAGACTCATAAGTAGGACAGAGGTAAGATAACGCAGCTGTAAGATCATGCTTGACTGTTTTGTAAGCTAAAGTTATATGCTTAGCAGTGTTTAATTAAGAGAGTTCGATATTTGAATCTGGTATTTTGGCATTGTTGGGGTCTTAAATATGCCTTAGGTCTAAATTATGCAATAGGTCTTCCATGTGAGTTAGATATGTGGATTTATGAAACAAAATACAGAAACAACTTGCGTCATCTACTCTAGGTGCAGTTGATGCAAGGGGAATGTCCTTGCCATATTTCACTTCATAAAGTAGGTCTTATGCCACCATTTAAATGAAAATAACAATCCTAGTTTTTGTTTTACTTCATATTTTGCAGCCCTTGGGGACGTATGTTGAGAACTATTGGTTCTTATATGTGATAGGGTATTCTCATTCCGTAGAAGAACAGGAAAAAGATTGCTTTAACAGTTTCTGTCCAATATCAATTTGCGTGCTAGATTGATGGCTAATTATTGTTATTTTTTTGACACCATTCAGGTACCTTCTGACATCTCATCTAAGGATGAACAATCTGAAACTCAGGTATCTCCTTAAAATTTTTACCGACCCACCACTCAGTTGAGAGAATCTAGGTGGAAAATTGTTTGGAATTATATTCCATCAGAGACTTCTCTCTTCCACTAAATTTTTTCTCCTCCTTTTTGCAGTCCTTAGTTGTTTTACAGTAAAATAAAAAAACAAAAAGAACTTGTGTAGTTTTCAAATCTGTACATCAGTTTCTGTGGTTGTTGCAAATATTATGAAGTCCTTGTTTAACATCAAAACGTATGGTTTACCCTTGTCTGTTGTAGTCCATACACACAAAACTTGTTCCACACAATGTGAAGTTGTACTCGATTGTGCACCTGTTGAACGCTTGCTGCATGCCATACCAAGGCTATCAAAGCTTGTTTACCTTGGCATGTGGTCTAGTTGGTAGAATTCCACTAACACATTTTTATTGCAGGAAGGAGGCTCCGGAAATGACCCTGTTGCTTCATCTTCTAATATGATAAGCTTTGAACTTGTGAATGGAGATCCATGCGGTCCTCATGTTCCTGCATCAATTGATGATGACGAGTATGTGGAGTATTCATTTGATAACTTGGCAAATTTTCCAAACAATGTTGAGGAAGAAGAAAGGGTGAGTAGATATTTTATTTTTTCTCCTTTAACTGGTCTTATTATCCCAACCTCGTTATGCTGATGCTCAAATTGGCTGAAAATTTCAGATGTTCATGGTAGCAGTACTTGAGTCGTTGAAGGACTCGGAAGTCAAACACCCTTGTGTTGAAGAACCATCATCGAATGCTGGCAATGAGCCTCCACCTGAACCATCCCAGAAGGATGACCAGGAGGATTCTTCTAACGCGACAAAATCTTTACCCCTAAATGAGGAGCCTGCCACAATATTAGCAGCCAATGGGCCTGATTTGGCACCTCAACTTCCACCTCCTAATGCAAGCAAAGAATCTGGTGGTAATGCAACTACTACTGTTCTAGGCCCCCAACAAGCAGAAAATAATGGACCTTCACCTCTTAGTAATACTCAGGTTAGCAACCAAAGTGCATCTGATAGTGATGCAGTTGACACAAAAGCCACGGTTGCAGTGGTAAAGAATCCACCAAACACTATCATGGATGGTTTATTACGTCGTTGGGATCTAAACTTCTTCCGGCACAGATGATACTTTTAATTTGAGTAACAGCAGGATGTAATATTCTATTGTAATTTTAACAAAGAAGCTGGCAGATTTTAGTGTTATGAGATAGTTTTTCAAAGAAAAAAGCAAAAGAATTACAAGAATTTGCAGCAGGGTGTATAGTAACTAGTTCTTGGTTGCCATCATGTTCTCCTCAACCATTATCTCATGAATTTCAACAATGAAGAGATGGTGAAAAGAGCGGGATATACTTCATAGCAATATCTTTGATGGATGCAGGAAAATCTCAGGGGAAAAAGTTAGTTTGTTAGTGACATTGGTTGTAATTAGTGTGGATAGATGTAATTCGTTTTTTGAGGTGTACAGTTGCAGACACGTTGATATTTTGTATATTTCTTGTTTCTACGTGCTCAAGTTTATTAGTGTTATTTTTTGGGGTAAAATGAAATATGCCCCTTCAAAAGTTATTAATTATTTAAGTTCGTTATCGAATTGAATTATGGTATAACTTAAGAGGTATAATATATTCTTTTAATCAACCTTTTGCTTCCTTTTCACCCCTTTTTAACTTTTGTTTATTTTAATGTATGTATGTGTGTACACACTGAATACTCAAACAAAAAGTGCAAAGAAGAAAAATCAAACAACTAAGCACCTAAAAATCTCAAACAAAAACTTATCCAGCAACAACAGAAAACCCAAAAATTTTTAAGAAAAGGAGAGGCTTGGAGTTAGATTAGATGTTACTGATTTTTGTTTTTTTATTTTTTATTTTCTACAACCTGTTAGTGAAGCTTGGAGTTAGATTAGATGTTACTGAATTTTGTTTTTTATTTTTTATTTTTTACAACCTGTTAGTGGTGACGTGGGCCAGGTTACACATACCCGATTAATCAACATCAATACCTAAATTAATGAACCCAACTTAACTTCGTCTAATCCAAGCTTGGAACCTGGTTAATCCATTTTAGTGTCTTGATTAGGTGAGCTCAACCGATACGATCCAATATAAGTCTAATTTTGCCCACTCATCCCTCAAAATAGATCCTATCTCACAAGCCATCACGAAGATTCAAACTTGTTTAATCCATTATGGGGTCTTAAAAACGTAAACTCATCTCGCTCAAACCATTATGGCCAATTCATTTCATTATTTTGACCAAGTAAAATCATTCCACACAACTTAGATCCTATTCTCACCAATCTATTGAACCTATTTTTATCTTTGAAAATTAATTTTACAGTTTCGACCAAGTAAACTGGTCATCATTTGAACTAGATCCAACCCAGCTAATAGTATTTAACGGAAATGGCTAGATAAATTCGATTCCTCATATTTAAATGTCAAAAATTGACGAAGAAATTGGACCAACAAGACAAAAAATAGGCTTCTAAAATGGCATTGCTTCGTGTGAAAAATAGTTACATCACACTTCTGCAAAGTTACACAATAATGTTAGTGGTAGCAATTTTCGACACAATCCGAAAACATGACACAAACTTAGTACGAAAAGAACGGATTTGGGTCAAGACTTGACGAGTTCGGGTCAAAATCAAGTTGGACGCAACTGATCCGCCAAACAAACAGGTCAAGTTCTTGTTGACCAGTTTGACCTGGAAAAAAATTCATATCAGGGAAGTTTTTCGAGTCAAACGAGTTGGCGGGTCAACACGTTTGACTTGAAAAAACTTTCTTAATAATGGTACGTGAAAATTTTTTTTTTCTTTTGGATCTAACGGGTTCACCTACGAATCCGTTGCAGGTCATGTTTGGGTCGACTCTCCACGCGTTGTAGGGTTAGGTTCGGAGTAGCGGGTTATATGTTATACTTGGATCTTAACCCAACTGGCCTCCTCGAAATCCAACCCGATTGCCACCTCTATATAATGTTGGGTAATTACACCATAATGACCGTGTTCAATTTGTAAGAAATGAAATGGGGATAAATTGTAATTCCAGTACCTCTATAAATTCGACCCACCCAAGCCACGGCTACCCTTTGGGACATCTTAAAACCTTCTTACAACCTTTTCATACACAATATAGGTTTCTCACACAACACCATCACAACAAAATCTGATAAACGGCGGCAACAAGAATACTCCAAAAAAAAAAAAAAAAAATCTTATAAACGGCACCAACAAGAATACTCCAAAAAAAAAAAAAAAAAAAGGAGAAATGGCTGCGATGATGACAAGGGCTCGAAATTCAAAGCTTGTAGTCCTCCCACTCCTGTCACCAACGCACTACACTCCGTCTCATGGGCCAAGTTCGATTCACTCTCTTGTTGCTGACTCAGTACCATCTGGAAAGGCCATGCAAACGTCCAATTTCTCCCCTTTCTGGCGTTCCATGGCCACCTTCACCCGAACGTGAGAGACGCTTTTGTTTACTGTGCGCTTGCGCGTGTGTTTGGTGATCAGCGGTTTAGATTCTTCATTTTTGCATGTGGGTTCTTGTTGATTTGTCATTATAACTATTATTGGAATATGCATGCCATGCATGAAAGGATATTTGAATTTTTATATATTTTTATTTATGAGTTTGATTGGAAAAGAAAATTGGAAAAAGATTAGGCCTTTGGTGGTTTGGTGATTTAATAATTTCAGAAGATGATGATGATGATGATGTTTGAGCATGTTTTGAATTTTCAATTGGATATATTTTTTTATATGTTTTTAGATTTAAATGGGTGATTTTGGTTGTTTGATCCCATGTTACTGAAAAAAGGTTGGTTTCTTTATTCGATTTTTTATTTTCTACTTTTGTTGGACTTAATTTACTTGATTCAGGGGAGGATTAATTTGAGATGAGTAATGATGAGATGAGTAACGAGAATAATTTGATGATTAGATTAAGAGCATTTTAGAGACTCTGTTGGTTTTAAGGAGAAATAACATGCCCTTTAGGAAAACTCAATAGCTTTTGTGTTTAGTGTATTTTAGTTTTATAAAGTCCTTTTATTTCTCTAGATAAAAGAAATTATTTTTGATTGTTTGTTGTCGAAATAAGACTGCATGAGTGATTATAAACCTGGGAAGGCCGATTTATTTTTCCCTCTGTGTAGCACGAAATTCTTTTGCCGCCTCAAAATTTTTTTCATCGGGTAGATATCCAATTGGAATAGGATATTGTTGGAGGCTTAAATTCTTTCAAAGGAGCCTTTAATATGTCTTTGCTCATTTTATCTAATTCATGGTTAAACTATGATCTGGTTGCAATTGCCATGCATGTCATAACTGCCCAAGTCATTGATCAATGTCAATGCTCCAAACAGAAGAGCTAATAATTGTAATGGTTCCAGCATTATCTCAAATTCAGGCTTGTGTCTGTGACATATATTCTAGTCTTCTCTCGTTGCTTGATCCCTTTAGAGAATTCTCTTCTTTGCTGAATTCTTCTTTTTCTTTTCCATATCAATTTTGGGTGCAGGAAGACACACGTTAATGTGGGCACCATAGGACATGTTGATCACGGAAAAACTACACTAACTGCTGCAATTACAAAGGTTGTACAATATCTTGGCTGCATACTGATATTCAAATGAAAATTCATCCCTTTTATGGTTGTTGTTGCCATTTTACCTGAAAATTAAGATCCATCTATTTTGTTTTCTCCTCCTTAACCAGGTGCTCTCTGAACAAGGCAAAGCCAAGGCCATTGCCTTTGATGAGATTGACAAGGCTCCTGAGGAGAAGAAGAGAGGGATTACAATTGCTACAGTAACGATACTGCCTTTTCCGTTTGCACTTTGTCTTCATCTTGCTAATAATTAACATAGCTTTCCACCTGATTCCCAACAGAAATAATTTTTTAGCTTACTTCGTGACTTTTTAGGCCCATGTGGAGTATGAAACAGCTAAGAGACATTATGCACACGTGGATTGTCCAGGACATGCAGATTACGTTAAAGTAAGTTAATTTTCTAGACATTAAAAGCTTGGAACTTTTTTATTTGAAATTTGTTTTCTTCACTCACCTGGTTTAAATCATCGGACTAAATGTGCCTTCAATCTGACAAAATTTTGTGCACTTTGGAAGCCTGACCTAGTTGAATGCTGCAAATGTTGGGACAGCTTTCTGTTCTACGATCCATTGTTGAGGACACGAATAGTATCAGCTCTAGGAATTTGAATTTTTCTGAGATATTTTTCATCAGCCAATGTTCCTTTTCTGAGATTTTTTCTAGTATGTAATAGAAAAATAAATATCTTAGATTGGTATAATCCAATCAGATGTTATGATCAAAGAAGATTTTGATATATTTGGCATCAATTCCTAACCGTGGCATGCATAACCTTGTGAATAATGCTCGTCTGGTGTAAAGGTGTTGAGAATGTTGCCTTCCATCCAACTGTACACAATTGCTTGTCAATAATAACCTACAAGCTGCTTGGTCATAGATCAGTGAAACTGCTAGTAGAGTGTTAAAAGCGAGTTTATGATGTCTTGGATGATTTGGGATTTTAATTCTAATCTATTGTCATAATAAGGGCGATTTTCATAAGATGAGAATCCTCAGAAGCTTAATGTTGTGATCTCTGCTGAGAAAACTCCCTTGAAGGTTATGCTTCTAGAAATCTGTGAATTGTGTCTTTCATATGACTTGATTTATCCTACTTCTCATCTTTTTCATTGGCTATTTTCTCAAGCCAATATTTTTTTTACCCATTTTGAATGGAAATCACTGTTCCCTCAGAAAGAGAAAATTGATAAATTGATGATTATTTTGTTAAAAATCAGAATATGATTACTGGAGCTGCACAAATGGATGGAGGCATTCTTGTAGTATCTGCTCCGGATGGACCCATGCCTCAAACAAAGGAACATATTTTGCTTGCACGACAGGTTTGTAAGTTTTCACCAGACAGGATAGGAAGCATATAGCTTCTCTTCTGGGCTTAATTGGTTAATGCTTTATAATAATTCCCCTTTTGTTCTATAGGTTGGTGTTCCATCTTTAGTTTGCTTTCTCAATAAAGTTGATGCTGTTGAGGACCCAGAGCTACTTGAACTCGTTGAGATGGAGCTTCGTGGTAGAGTATCCTAAGTGATTCTGATAGATGCTTCTTGTGCTTGCTATTTATAAAGCTACTTTACTTAGACAAGGTAATATCTGTCAAAAAACTCATGCAGAATTGCTTAGCTTCTATAAATTTCCTGGGGATGAAATCCCAATTATTCGGGGTTCGGCCTTGTCTGCTCTACAAGGAACAAATGAAAATACTTGGGAAAGAGGCTATTTTGAAATTAATGGATTCTGTGGACGAATACATAAGTGACCCAGTTCGCCAGCTGGACAAGCCCTTTCTGATGCCAATTGAAGATGTTTTTTCAATCCAGGTAGTTCTGTATGCAGTATTGATACCATAGTGCTTTTGTCACCGGTATTTGTTAACATAAGAGTCCAGTTTTCCTCCACTTTTTTTATCAAATTTTTTCCCTTTCCATATTACAATTCTTGTCAAATTGTGTTAATTAATATCAGATTATTTTTCCTGCATCCTTCGTCAGTAATGTTGTATAGGAAATTTTTGGCCGAAGGATGTTGAAGAGCGAGCAAATGAACCTAGGTCTATTTTTATTACTACAGAATAGACATTAGAAACTATTACCTTTATCTTCTCACTTCCACGAGGTTTTACCTGTATATGTTTAAGATTTTAATTCCAGACTTAAGTTCCACCTCTTATGTCAAAGGTTTCAAGTAATGAATACTTCTAGTAATCTAAGTTTGCATATTTTCTGTATTCATTACCTTATTTACAAAGGTTATATGCAATATCTATGGATTTCACGTTAGAAAATTTTCGACAATTTCTTTTTGAAAGCTAAATTCCTTAAGAACTTAATCAGTTGATTTTTTATTTAACCCTGGTGCTAGTGGTGCTAGCTCTACAATTTTAATGATTTTTTGACCTGCATGATATATTTTGTGGTTCTTTTGAAAGGGGCGTGGGACTGTTGTCACCGGTAGAATAGAACAGGGCACCATCAAAGTTGGTGAGGAAGTTGAGGTCTTGGGATTGATGCAGGTGCGTCTCTACTGCTAAGATTGAATAAATCGCCTGCTGTTGCTTGCTTAACATGCACATTTTCTGTTCTTTCATTTGTTCTAGAGCATACCTCTCTGCTTATCTATTTCTGCAGGGCGGCCCTCTGAAGACCACAGTGACCGGTGTTGAGATGTTTAAGAAAATTTTGGATCATGGACAAGTAAATCAGCTTTCTTTTCCAGCTTTCTCTTCCTATGAGCTGAATTCATTGGTTTAAATATTCCTTTCATATTTCCTCAGGCTGGTGACAATGTAGGCCTTCTTTTGCGTGGTTTAAAACGAGATGATGTTCAGCGAGGGCAGGTGAGTTTAGCAGCTAAATGAAACTATCCACCCAGAGAATCTGCAGCTTCATGAACTATGCAATCTTCCTTTCATTTTCTATTAAAAAAAATATTGGGTTTCATGTATAAAATTGGACTATTTCAGGTGATATCCAAACCTAATTCCCTAAAAACATACAAGAATTTTGAGGCTGAGATATACATTCTGACAAAAGACGAAGGTGGTCGCCACACTGCATTTTTCTCAAATTACATGCCGCAATTTTACCTGAGGACGGCAGATATTACTGGGAAAGTGATCTTACCTGAAGACATTAAGATGGTCATGCCTGGAGACAATGTGACTGCAAAGTTTGAGCTTATATCTCCAGTTCCTCTTGAAAAAGGTTTATCTCAGAAATTCCATATGTTCATGTTCTTCTTTTTCAGTAATTCTTCATAAATGCCTTTGAAGTCTGACATGCTCTACGTACTTTTAACTTTTCATGAAGTGTAACAACTATCTGATGTCCTAAATATTGGTCAAATTTGAGCCCCACGTTGAGATTCACATCTTTCATTCTTGAAATGACTATGCAATTAGAAAAGGTCATACACATTATGCCATCTACTTTTAAGTGTCAGATCAGGGCGTATTTTTACTAAGCTCCTAAATGAATAAAGCAATTAAAAGGCTTGTAATTGGAATAGCATATGCAATAGTTAGTTGAATCAATCTTGTTAAAACAGTTACATTCTTGGTTATGGGAATACATACTGTTGAAACTGAGCCTGTCCCGAACTTGTAAGGCTGATATTAAATGTTTTTGCTTCCAATATGAGCAGTGCTACTTTTTGGAGAAGATATTTAATTCTGTTGCAAAATTAATTTTGCTCCAATTCATTTTGCCATTCAAAACTTTTCCTTCCATTTGGACTTTTTTCCTTTATGGCAAATGCTTTTTCAAGCCAAGCTAATGGTCTGTGACTAGCATGCTGTTCATGATCTTCCCTCTTCCCTTTTATGTTTGTTCTGTTGTGTTTTAATAAAGAGGATGCGTGTGTTGTCAGGATTTATGTATCATAATTATAATATATTTATTATTAATGGTCTGCATCTTCAGAATAATAGATGCTCGTTCATGCTATAATATCATTTAGCTTTGATTACTTCTTTATTTATTCGAGTCTAGCCTTAAACTGCATTTTGAGTTCCATTTCAAATCATCTGCACTTGCTCCCATAAATGTGATAGATGTAACTTTTGAAACCTGACAAAATCTTGGCTGGCTAACGGTGAAATAGGGCAAAGATTTGCTTTACGAGAAGGAGGTAGGACAGTTGGTGCTGGTGTGGTTTCAAAAGTACTTGAGTAAGACGCGGGAGATAACCATGCAACTTTTATAAATGCTGGATAATAATGTGAAAGTTCTTGCTTCTTGGATATAACACGAATTGTTGATGGCTGCCAACCAAGCATTTAGTTTACATTTGATGCATATTCTAGAAGCATTTGATGTATTAGTTGGTTGGGAAGTAGTATTCTCATGTAAGTAGGAATTCTAAGCATGAATAAATGAAATAACTTGCAAAATGGTTGCTTTTGTCAAATTTTTGTTTGTGAGTAGTAGTATTCTCTTGTAGCCGAATATATGAAATAAATATACTTCCTTTTCTTATGGTTCTCACTCCAGGTTCTCATTTCTGGATGACACGAATTTGGTTTTCTTGACAGATCAATGCTTGAAAAGTAGATTGAGAATTGATTACATATTTTATTATTTTAGAGAAAAAGAATATCTTTACCATGCATAAATTTTATGTGCACGATATGATGTATACAAGAAGTTCAAGGTAGGATGCTTGTTTTGAAAACTCCTTGCCCCAGATAGCAATTTTAACCATCTGCCAGCAGCCGCATTGCAGTTTCAACTAGTGAATGAATTGTTGTGCTATGCCGGCTCAGTCCTACAGTCCCTGAGAAAATATTGAAGCTCTCAATATCGGATATGGTATCCATCATATATTCCAGCTGCACTTCCATCCCCAACCTCTTGAAAATTCGAACGTTTGTTTTCTTATCTTTCATCATCCAGATTGCCAACTCTAAAACAAACCTCCTCATTCTTGGAACCTTGATGGATGGATACTGATAAAGCTTCAGAATCTCCATAAGTTTATTAGCCACTTCAGATTCCTGGATGCGTGCTTTCTGGAACATGTTACTTGATTCCCATGGCGTCATAAACTTGAAAATGCGTGCTGCTAATCCAATCATGACTTCCTGCAACTTGGTATCTTCTGTCATAACTGCTTGAAGGATCTGCAAGGGAAAATTTGATGATTATGCAATGTTGTTTTCTTTTACTACCTCATAGAAAAAACGTACAATGAGGGGAAAAAGAAAAAACTGCAGCACTTGCAGTATATTTATCACTAAATTTACCGTTGGTCCTGCAACAATAAGGTCCTCTAGTTCATCAAAACTATCTTCTCCGCTGAAGGCACATAAATTTCTTAGAATTCTGGCTGCATTAATTCGAAGTATTAAATCATCTAATGCTTCAACAAGCTTTTCGGTGACATTTAATTTCAATATGCGCAGGCAGTTACTTTTGCTTTCAAATGCCAGCATTGATAGTGCTGCTCCTGCTGCAATTTTTACTTCTTTGTGCTTTTCATCAGTCATCTGCTTAAAAAAGATGTTGAACAACTCCTTGAGTACTCCACCAGTGCCTCCGATCCTCTCTGTTGCGTCTTCTTCCATTCCGAGATTTCTCAGGATATCTATTCCCAACTTCTGCAATGCTGGTTGTTTCTCCCCATACCTCAATATGTCTCTGATATTGCTGATTGCGAAAACTATCTCTGAAATTTCTTTTCTGAGCTGTTTGCCTGTGGCACCACTTGTGCTGGACAGCATTTTTACCACCTGCAGAGATCGTTTTACTGTTAAAATCTGAGAGGATGTGGCTGTTTCATGGGTCAACAACCTCTCTCCTGCATGAGTGCAATCTATAATTTTTGGCAGGAGGCCTCTTGTATTCCCAATCTTCCCACAGTTATCATGGTCGTGAGCAAGCTTCTTCAAAATTTTGAGTCCTAAATGGTTAAATGCCCAGACACCATCCAACATGATTCTCTTTTCAGGTATTTCATCAGCTGCATCACCGAAACTCCTGCTAATGTGAAGCAAGGATGATATTGATTCCATGGCGCCTGGTATACCAGCTACCCTAAGAGAATTCCGTTTTTTACCAGCAAGATGTGCAACAATTTCTGCTGCTAATTTTCTAATATCCTCTTCTTCAGGGTCTTTCCAGTTCAACATTTCTACTAACCTTTCCATTACAGTTAAATTTATTCCAATCTTTTGGAGGGTGTCATCAGAAAACCGCTTGCTTTTTGAAAAAGTTTCCAGAATTTGAGCCCCCATAAGCTGTTCATCAGGGGAGTTTGAGGCCAAGAGATCCATAGCAAATGATACCATATCCATTTGCAGGCCGTCAAAAATGCTTCCATAAACACATTTTGAATATGCATCATAGAAAAACCTTCTAATTGCAAACATACCTGATGGCCCCAACTCACACTCCTTGTTCACCTCATCCAATATTTTGCGAAAGATAACATTCCACTCCCAATAGGCTTTCTCCAGGAGAAATAGCAATGCTTCTGCCAAAGCCAATGAATAGAATATTATTAAAGCTGCCTTCCTGTTCCTCTTGTCTGAGTCTCCTTTGGCCAATTCGCCAAAGTTTTGCTTAGTAAGTTTCATGAGAGAAAGTACCACACAGGCAGTAGCAGAGGCAAGTTGCAGCCAATACAGAACTTTACTGATATTTCTTGCCATGAACATCCACGAAGCATATGGAATAAGAGGAACTTCTGAGCTATTCCATGTTCGAGTTGGCATCTTCTGTTGATGCCAATTTTTACGCTTTGCCTGATGGATGCTTTGACTATCAATATCTCTGCTCTGTCTCTTGCTAGGATTTCCAACAGCAGCAATAGGCCTAAAAATTGACTTGACAATTTTCACAATGAAGCGTGAGCTTGATCTTATCGCCCGGAAGCTACTGATTCCAACATCAGCAATGGACCATGTAGATTGATGTTGCCATTCAAGCTCATGACTCCTGCTAAAGATTCGAGTTCCCTCAATCAGCAGAATTGTGGTTATGAACCAAAAGTCTGTTTTGTCTAGGGTGATGGCAAAGCCACCAAGAAGAACAACAGTAGCCCATATGAAACCAAGAGTTCCCAATCCAGTTGCTGCTTTTTCTAACACAGCAAGCCTTAGAGCAAAGAGGGTCAACTTCTTTTCTGGTGCACGGATTGGCTGTGCTTGCCTTGCTGAAGTAACCGTATTCCCGGTGCTACTAGTGTTCGTTGTCTCAATGGAGCTTTGAGGTTGTAAGATTGTAGTTGGACTTGGACCTGAACTGCCTGCCTCACTAGTTCCTGCATTCAGCTCAGATATTTGCAGATGGACACTACCTTGACTATCTATTGATGATGCAGGATCCATCATTAAATTCTTTTGAGCATTTACAGAAGTAAAGCCAATTCTTCTTGCTCTATTGATTTGGTTTGTTTAAAACTTGACTTGAAAACGGTAGTGGGATCAATGGAATTGTTTTGAGATATGAAGTTCTTGAAATCTTGACTGTGATGAATGTGAAGAAGAGAATTCTTGGATTGGTGTTTATATAGCGATCAGAAGAAAATGAGCTTGGGGTGTAAGCTTTTAAGCTGTGGAAATGAGGACGAAAAAGAAAGGCAAGTTTTTCGCCAAGTCTTTTTCTAGGAAGCTTGTAGTTTGCTTCTTTTTTTGGAATTATCTTTCTTTAGTCTTAATATAAATTGTCTTTGTTCGGTTGCTTCCCTTAGTGTATATGTATATCAAGTTTCTTGATTGGTTGATCAATCTTTAAAGAATTAAAAGCCTCCTTTTGTAACTGAAAAAAAAAAAAAGCAGTAAAGTTAATTTAATCTTTTTAGTTATAGGTGCCTTTAATATCCTTTCCAACGACTTGAACAAAACTCTCTTGGTAGTCCAGTGTGGGACAGCTGATGACGACGACTTACAAAAGTTCCCAAAGTAGCTTTTTACAAATGATAACCATTGATTGTGATTAAGCTACTAAACACATTATTTGAATACTTGAGATTTAGTTATCGAAATACTTTTGGAATATACTATCATGCAGAAAGTTTTCAATCAATATTGTTAAAGTGACTAAAGAATAGGAGATCTGCATACATATAGATTTTTTTTTTTTTTTTTTTTGAGCTAGGACATTAACTTTTCTATTTGGGTACCATACCATTGCATGACTCTAAAATTTTCTAATACTATGTATAACTTTACAAAAACTTTTCGTCGAAATCATTTTTCTTTGGTTGATTTTCACCAAAAATTCAAAGCTTCGATTTTACTATTATCAGAATCACGCGTCCATTGCTTAAGCCTTGATAAACTTTGACGCGTGTTGTGTTGTATAATGTGTATATCCCTTGACCAAATAGTAAGGAAGGACAGAATTAGCCCAATCGAAATAAATTGCTTGGGCAGCTGAATTTACGATGTCGTGCTAATTAGTTGAAACCATTGACCTTTACCTAAATATAGAAGCACATACCATGCATAATCTCTATCTTTTATCTTTAATCTCTCGTTAAAATCCATCGAGTGTAGGCCAAAATATAGTGTCATTTTTTTTTTAAAGGACAAGTGGGAACAATATGACAAAAAATTTAATTGGCTGGAAACCTTTGATTATTGCCAATCAGGTGTCCAAGTATAATGAGCATACGGTAATTATCTAGTTGATAATTGAAATTTTCATTTTATGTCCAGTTGATAATTGAAAATTTCATTTGTTAAGGTAGATATTGACCAAACTTTCATTTCATCAAGCTCGCCCCATTCCAAAGATAATGAAATTTTTGGATGTTCTAATCTTGCTATTGAACGGTGGTGATTATCTCTTCATTTAACTTCAAAGTTGAAATCTTGACTAAATCCTCTGGTTATGAGCCCTTTTTTCTCCTTTCTTGATTTTTCTAAGAAATATTTGGTACGGTCTCAAGCTATGATATTGACTATATAAATGGAAGTTGCAATTTTCTAAAATGTGCAATAGTGGCAATCTAGATGGTTAAGGCTTGCAGGATTGGTTTTTGTCATGTCCTATATTGTGTTGAGTAAAAGACTTGTATGTTTCCATACTTCCCTTGCAAGAATATATGACTCACTAACGTGTCACAAATCACTCAAACACACATGCCAACTATAGGACTTAGATGGAGGAATAATTGGTTCCATGACAGATGACAAACGTGGAAGCAGTATCCTTCTAAACATTTAAGCTTGTAAGACAAAGACATTTATTTCAATAACTAATAATTCTCAATCTCTTGAAAGCTGTATTTTCAGTTATATATAAAGAATATTGTGTCATTGCTTCTTGATACAAGATTTGAGTAAAATGATGATATAGCTTGTAACTGAAAAAACATGTAAGCAAGGAATGATCTGTACATCACCATGTACTAATTGGGTTCCACATAATTATTTAAGGCAACAAAGTCATTTTTTTTATTTTTCAAGAAATTGTTAAAAGATGAATAATATTTTTGTTTCGAGTGTTGACCAATCCCAAATCCATCAAACAGTAATTTGCTCAAAAGGGATGTAACAGGCAGTGACAGTCTGTTTGACCCTACAAGAGGAGACTTGATGAACATTGACTAAAGACCCTATAAGAGGAAATTCAATTAACGTTCATGAATATAATAAATACTCTGATGGAGAGTTGCTTGAATTTCTTACAATCTGACTGGCTTTGTCTATGTAGAAAATCTGGCTCTTTCAACACATTTTCACACATTTATAGGCGAGAGCTCATATGAAATCTCAACCGCTAGAAATGAAAACAATAGCTCATTTAACATATCCAACTAAATGCACTCGAAAAAATAGAGATCAACTAGAGACAGCCTTTTGAAGTTGGTTATACTGACCAGGACCAGCACATGAACAGATAATGACAATACTTCTTAAAAAGTCTCACGGATGAGCATACTGTGGCAACACCATTATTAAAGAAAATGCCTCCAAGGCCGCATAATAAACAATAACGTGAAAATATATCGCTGGATAATTTACAAAAACAAGAAGAACAAGGGTAATAGAGAATACATTTTTTGGCACAAGATCTATTTCATTCATGAAAGGAGAAGTTATTTTGCATGTAAATCACCCTCTCAATTGCAGCTTTAGCTTCAGCCATCCACAATGCTACCAGCTTTCAATTTTAACCGTAACATGGATGACAATTAGTTCAAATAATTATCCATGCTGACAGCAATTAAAATTTTTTCACACAGGAAATGTTCGGGCAATTTGTTTCCAGTTCTCTTTTTCTTTCATTCTATTTCAGGGAACAGGCACTAGTTCTGAGAAATGACTCACAAAAGGAGAGCATAAATTTCATTCAAATGTAGTAATCAACAGTTCAACATCAAATTTAGGAAAAAAATTTCACAGCAGTTCAATTATAAAACAAAAATTCTTCTGTGATTGTATTCAGCAAATAACCAGCAGTCATTCACCTCTCTCATGTTTCAGTTCTCATGGCTTGGCACAGGGGAAAAATTTCTGTGGCTATATATCCACGAAGTCACCAATCAACAACAGTTACAATGGAAATTCACCAGAAATCTCATCACCACCGCTCAGCAGACACCATTTGTCCCCTATAAGAACATAAGATTGTAAGAAGGCATTGGCAGCAACAGCTCTTCAACTACATAGTAAATGAACAACTACTCTCCAGTTCATAGAACAGGAAAGAAAAAAGTGAAAGAACAACCAAGTTTCTAACACATCAATCTATCAAGGCTTCCAATTTAAGATTCAGAAACATATAAAACTTTTTGCCGGATCAAAGTCTCAAAACATATGCCATATACATATCAGACAGAGAGAGAATCCTGCTCAAAGTATTAGTTTTAGCAATATATGTTCGACACACAACTGCACTGTTGAGGTACAAGTAAGATAAACTTCGTGAAACAAAATCTTTTCACTATTAACATATACAGAACATTACAATGATCGTGAAATAAGTTTACTACTGCTACTGTATTACTGAAGATGCGCTACAAAGCCATTGAAATGGTAACAACCTTAACTTGAAAAAACTACAAGTGCCTTATTTCCAGCTATTAAATGTGTTCAATGTGGTAAATAGACAATACTATAATTACAACAATGTAGATTTCACAACTAATAAACCAACTATTTGTGAACTTACATAATCGATCGAAAATGTGATCCCCTCACTAAATCACTATATTCCTCTGATTAACTCTAGCCTTCTCTGCATCAATAATCGATTCCACCAACTTAACGGTGCCATCCAATTCACCTTCCTTGTTAACAACCACATAATCAAAACTGCTCAAATGCTTAATTTCCTCCCTGGCGGTAGCAATCCTAACAAGCAAAGTATCCTTAGTCTCAGTCTTCCTATCAATCAACCTCTTCACCAATGCCTCCTCACTCTCAGCAACCAAAAACACAAACAAAGCAGACTTCCCCAAAATTCTCCTCAATGTCGCGGCCCCTTGTATATCAACTCTCAACACAATATCCCTCCCTTTAGCCATATGCTCCCTAATTTGCTGTTTTGGGATGCCTTTATAATCACCATACACCAATGCATACTCCAACAGTTCATCGTCTTGAATCATTTTCAAGAACTCATCTTTACTAACAAAAAAGTAATCTTTCCCATCAACTTCACCAGGCCTCATTGCCCTGCTAGTTGCAGTGACAACAAAATGAATATTTTCCCTAACTTCCCTCAACTTTTTGATCACTGCATCTTTGCCAACCCCACTTGGCCCACTGATCACAATCACCAAAGGTTTAGGATTAGGCACCAATGGCTCAGAGCTGAAAGGGGACCCTAATGAGGCCTCCAGGGCCCGATACAGCTCAGCCCGGTCTGCGGTTTCTGGGGATGGTATGGGGACTACAAGAGGTCTTCTAGCATCACCCATTGGTGAATTTGCTGAGAAAAAGAAACGGGCCGGTAAAATTGGCCTGTGGGAGATGAAATTTAGGGTTTTTGGGGAGGTGACAAATTGGGGGTGTGAGAGGAATTCAGCAAAAGGGTTGGTGAATTTTGGATTGAGGAAAAACGGGTTGTGGTTGGATTTGGCTAAAGATGCGCAAAACCTCCTTAGTAGCATCGAATTGAGTTCTGGTGAATTTATACAGAAAGAGTGTGTGTTTGTGTGTGAGAATTGAGGAATATGATGATGATGAAGAAGAATCGGTACTACGAATAGGAATTTGCAGATTTTTGCCGCCAATTTGAGAGAATTTGATGATACTTCTAGATGTTGGTTGGAATCTAGACTTAGGGTTTATCGCCTTTTTTTTTTTTCTGTGGGCTTTCTCTTTTTTTCCTTTTTGCACTTATTTATTTATTTATTTTGGCTTTTCTTCTGGTCCTAAAACTAACCAAAAAATAAGTCCCAGTCGCGTGGAGTATTATTTTTTTTTTTGGCTGTTCTTTACGTTCCATTGAAATGGAGAATTTGTTTTGGTTTCTATGCTGGTTCTTTTGTTTTTTTTTTTAACCTGTTCTTTTTTTTTTTGGGTCAGACGTGAAAAATTAAAATCCTTGTACCGATGGTAAAATGGCCTACCCTCCCATATCGATCCTGAAAACATCCAGTGGGGTGTTTGTGTAACGTTCCTGCTAGCATTCAAGCTAGCTAAATTCACCACTTCATGTAAACAATCTATTTGATTCAACAGAAGGAACACAACGATCTAGACAAGTTCAAGTTCTTCTTTTGGATTGTAGACCAAATGAGGTGAACTAAAAGACTTGAGTACAGAAAGGTTCATTGATTCAAAACCAATACCTGTGTAGTAACAGATGATGTAAGGAGTTTTACAAGTTACAACAGATATTGCCAAGGTAAAGGAACTGAAGAATTAGTGAAACGAGATTGCTCTCATTCTTAACATCCGCTTGCCCTCCAAAGTTTTCTTCTGTGACCTTGATCAGTATACCAGTCGTCCACACAACTGCATGCCGCTTTACACCCAAAATTAGCGATGTTAAAAGGAGCTAGTTTTTATAACATCTGGACGAAGAAGAGTTACATTCTTCCAGGCTTTCGGGAATGCTTGGAATTCTGCCAATTATCGGGGTATAATTATACAATGGCCAACACAAATCGAGCAGTCATTGTTCATCAACAGAGATCATCCATTAAAGTGCTTGCTTAATCTTGGAAGTAACAGTCTGCCAAAGTTCATGTGAAGATCAATACCACTGACTTCCAGATCCAACTTGAGCAGCAGCTACTTTCCTTGCCATGTACTGCTCAGGTTTAGGCTGCAACGGATTAGGTCCATCAATGGAACTTTCATCTTTATCACTTTTATAGGTTGGGTGCCTTTTAGGATATGATGAGGCAGAAACACCATATTGATTTGGAACAGCAGAATTCCTGGCCATTCTTCGCTGTTCAATAACCTCAGCTGCACAATTGTTGTAACGCAACACTGAACCAACAACTTTCCCAGGTCTAGCAACACCACCTGCTGTAATAGCCAAAAGGATTCAGGCTAGGATACTAGAATCTTAATCAGCAAATACTTGAGCATAAAAATCCATCGACAGAAATAATGTGGACATTATATACAAGTTTAAAATCCTAAACCTGAGCACCATATAGGTAGATACATTCCTATTAATCTCATTGCTCAAGAAAAAGGCATTTTTGATCTTCAGCAGAGGGAAAAAACAAACCACAAAATTCTACTGTCAGAAACCTATGGAAGCAAATATAAAATTGGTCAACAATCATCAGGGGGGAAAAAAAGGAGCAAAATGTGGACATGAATACCAAATAACAATCAACTTCTAGATAAGAGTCTCAAGATTTCAACCAACGGGGATAGCATAAGTTCCCAACATAAATATCTCAGTTCTTGTATGATATCACATATGGTACGGTTCATAAATTTAACAGTGTTAACCTTCAAGCAAGACTCTAGCTACTTTTTCCCAAGGGAAACAAAAAATAAGCAATGTGTAAGCCTTCCAAGGTAGGTTTTATTTTTCTATTGTTTGTTTGTTTGTTTGTTTGTTTGTTTTTGGGGTTATATTTAAACCGCAATGAGAATATATGTCTTGATTGAACACAATAGCGACATATCATCTGTGTAGCCGACCTCACGTATTGGTGCAAAGGCTTAGATGATGTTGTTCTTTTTGTTTTTTCTGGGGTTGTTTTGGTTTTTTTTGTGCGTGTGTGTGGGGGGGGGGGGGGGTTGTGAGAGGTATATCACCATTTAGGGGTGTCAACGGGCCGGGTCCGGGCCGGAATTGAATGTTCCGGACCCGGACCCGTTTTTGTGTTGAGGTTCCGGACCCGGACCCGGGACCCGACGGGTCTTGCATTTGGTTTCCCGGATCCGGGTTCGTTCGGGTCCGGGTCCATTCGGGTCTGGGTCCGGGTTTTGAAAATATAAAATATTTTTATATATTTTATAATTATTATTTATTAAGTATTGAGTATTAGAATTGTAAAATACGTATGTATGTATATTATAATTATTATTTATTGAATATTATGTATTAAAAATTTAAAATACGTATATATAATTTATAATTATTATATATATATATATACGGGTTCGGGTCGGGTCCGGGTCGGAACATGACATTCCGGATTCGACCCGTTTTTTATTAAGAAAAAACGGGTCCGGGTAAACGGAATTTTATTCCTACCCGGACCCGGAAAAAATCAACGGGTCCGGGTCGGGTCCGGACCGTTGACAGCCCTATCACCATTGCACTTGGTAAAACAAATTCCCCAACATGTAATAAGACATTAATGGTATATTGCAGGGTTTTAAAGAATTGGTTGCTTCATACAAGTGGAGAACAATACACACCTTGAATGCTTGAAGGCACTTGCAAAGGAAGTCTTGACATAGGAATCGCAGAAGTTCTGTCTGTGTTCGGCTTCTCAACTTCTTTTATGCAGCATTTCGAGAGATCATTTGCAACTTCTGCTGCATTTTGTGTTGAGTTGTCTGAGTACAAAACACAGGGCCTGCAACCAAAGCAACTTAAAGTTCTCAACGACGCTGAAAAACTAAATCCTGTGACTTAAAGAAAAGCTATGCTAGAAGCTACCTTGGTAAAGATGATGCTTGCTGTCTTTCAGGAGGAGCAGCAGCACCGCCATTCCCATACCGCTCCTCAAGATATGCAAATTGCTTCTTGAATTTATCAACAGCACTGGCAAAGGAAAAGAAAACAAGGAGAAAGGAATCCACCAATCTAATTACTATGGATAGGACAATACCCCTCCGGGGAGGTTTAGGCCTCTATTTTCATAGTTATAAAAAAATATATAAAAAAAAAAACCAACAAGAGAACAATCCTTAAATCTCAAGCTGAGTCACATAGATTTTTCTATGGGAAACCTGCTATGGATAGGACAATGCCCCTCGTAGGAGGTTTAGGCCTCTATTTCATAGTAAAAAACATGTAAACAAGAGAACAATCCTTAAATCTCAAATCGAGTCACATAGATTTTTCTATGGGAAACCTCTAGGCTCCTCCATTAAACAATCGTGTACACCCCAGTTAAGCAAAAGTGAAAAGGAGAGACAAGTTTTCATTTGATACTAGGACATTGCTTTTCTCATCTGCCAAATTTTTCATGCCATTAAAAGCAAAAAATCAAACTAGATGTGCGAAATGCAGCAAACAGAATATCTTCCTGATTTAAGATAGTACTATTTTCATGCCGGAATGGTCAACAAACAGCAAAAATTTAGTCACCCACGTTTGACACAGGTTGAGAGAAAATTAAGAAATAGGTTGATTATACAGCAGTATTGGATTAGAGAGAGAGAGAGAGAGAGAGAGAGAGAGCTGATCCTGTTTAAGCAACCATTCCTATTTTGTACAACTTCTTTCTAAACAGAACTGTATTTAGAAGCACTAAACTGAAAATACTGAGGTTCAGAAAATAGGCACAACTCTCAGCTTTATGAATGAAGAGGAAATGAGTCAAAAGGAGAGCAGTAAGCAAAGAATTTTGCACATGAAAGAGAGATGGAGAGAATGTTTGCTAATGAAACTGCTGCATGTTACAAAAACATTTCATTATACACAAGCGATCCATTCACTGGACTATATCATCCTCCAAGAAAAGAATAAGCGAAGAAGAAATTGTACTATAGTACAACAATTTTAAATTTTGAGTTATAAGTCAAAATATATTGGTAAATGTTAACAAACTGGCATTCAACAGCAAAAGTTCACCAAGAGATAGGGTTTAGATGTAGTACCTTGGATACATAAAGTTCGTTGGTTCTGTTCCCTCCAAATATTCTTTCAACATCTTTGGATGGTATTCGAGAATCTCCCTGTAGATTAATTCTCTTACATCCTCTTTTGTTATTCTTCGTCTTTCAAATTCAAATTCCATTTTTGAGACAGGCTGAGCAGAAGGTTCTCTTTCAACTTTGGCCAAGTTTCTGAAATATGGATCTGCAAGAGCCTGATGGCTTGCATGCAATGTACTCTTTAAGAAGCCAGAGACGTAAACATGTAAATACTTGGAATAAAACACTAAAACTAGAGTATACCTCTTCTGCTGTAGGTCTATCTTTGGGATCAAAAGCAAGCATCCTTTCCAACAACCGAAGAGCAAGAAGGTCTGCATTTGGGAACTTATGAGAGAAAGGAACTGCCTTTTTCTTTCTCATGCTACTTAAGTATCTCCTGGCCTTTTCATTTCTTATCTGCGAGCACAAAGTATAACATTAAGAAAAAAGCAAAAATAAACAGATAGACATAAACTAAAATTTTTTAAGTGCAAGAAGAATATTTCACAGGAAACAGACCCTAGCAATGGATTCAGGAGACGGTGTCCCCAGTAGATCAGTCATCAGGTCCAATTGATGAACTACATTTTTTCCTGGAAATAGAGGTTTTCCTGTCAAAAGTTCCGCAAATATGCAACCGATGCTCCATATATCAATAGCCGGTGTGTACTGAAAATGGTTAGAGATGATAAACATTTGTTAGAACGGACTAATGATCATCATACAGAATGTGTATGATATATATTTACGGGGATACTTAACGTTGAATCTTGTTGAGCGCTATGAAATAAATTTGAAATAACAAGTAATTTCCACCTTAGAGAAAAACGATCCACACAGTTCAGGAGCTCTATACCATCTAGTTGCAACATAATCCTACAAGCACAAAGAAAATAATGAGATAAAGGATATCCAAATTCTGAGCGCCTAATGCAGTTCTTGTACAACACTACAAGTTCAACGGACAACAATATCAACACAAGGCACTAATGAGAACTTACTGTCCAGAATATAGCAGTAGGAGTATCATTGAAGGCCACTCTTGCTAGACCAAAGTCACATATCTTGAGCTTGCAGTCAGCATTAGCCAAGATGTTCTTAGGTTTCAAATCTCGATGGAAGACGTTAGCTGCATGAAAGTACTATGATTATCTGATCTTGAATGATATAGCCTTATCAAGTATATAACTTAGGTAAGTAAACCTAGCTTATTTTACTTTTATAATCAGTTGTTTGTCAAAATACCTAAAAACAGGCAGTAAACTTGCTTTCAAACCCAAATATTACCTGTGTGTATATATTTCAAGCCTCGGAGAAGTTGGTATAGGAAGAATTGGTAATGTTCTGGCGTCAGATCATCATTTGCCTTGATGACCTGGTGTAGGTCAGATTCCATAAGTTCAAATACTACATATATGTCTTTGAATTCCCTTCTAGATGGAGGAAGCAAGATATGTTTAATTTCAACAATATCTGGATGACGAAGAAGCCTAAGAAGCTTTATCTCACGAAGGATTCGTGTGGCATCAGAGACATGCTCAAAGATGTCATTTATCTTTTTTATTGCAACTTTTTCTCCGAGATGCGTATCATATGCAGAGCATACAACACCATAACTACCTTTACCAATCACTTCCTCTATCTTGTATCTGCTACCCTCACCATATTCTGTGAAGAAATCCACATCTACAGATGCCTGTGTGACAAAAGTTCAACATACCATGTCATTGACATCATATCTTACATCTGAATAATATATATCGAAAAAAAATTAGCATCTATGAAAACCACATTCAAATGAGAAATAGTTGTTAGTAAAATCCCCAACACTTGGAGCTCAGAAGTTGTAATATAAAAGCAAAGAAACATCCATAATCACCGTGTAGCCAATGTTTTTATATATAAGGTACAGAGTAAGAATTTTTACAGTTGCAAATGTTCAGATAGTTTGGAAATTTTAGTTAATTACTGAAGTAATTTTCCAAATATTGAAAACTTAGCAAACCCCCTCCAGCCCCCCTCCCCTCAACCTCCCCCACCACCATCCACCATGGACCCTAAACTGTTCTGCTAATTTCTCAATTGGTGCCACATGAGAAGTCATTTTTACTGGAATTATTCAACTACCGATGCTGAAATAATTGGATATTTGATCCCATATGCATCTCAGTTACAAATTCCCCACCACTGGAACACATACTACCTACTTGCTATTAGGCACCAAAAAAAAAAAAAAAATCAATGTCAGAAATATATTCCAAATCAGGCAAAAATATAACTAAATTTTAGAATTTTAATCACTGAAACAACTTACCATTAAAACAATTTCAATGAATAAGAAGTTAAGGATGGTGTCTAAGGACAACAAGAACACAAACTAAATTCTCTAATTCTGATATTTGTTGCAAAACAGAGTGAGGGCTAAAATGATAAAGATTAAATGTAACTGAATGTAATTAACGAATGGCATTCCAGTGTACACTTGGATTTTCATTTCTAGCCAGCAGTACACACGTCTATAATTCTGTGATCTAAGATGTCAAGAGCAAAAGAGTCCAGCAGTCAAATAATGAGATGGGGAAAAAGCAAAAGCGGCCTACAGGTAAATTTCCAGTATACCCTAACCTTAAAAGCCAAAACAATCTGATTAGCTTGAATTCTCAAGCGAATGTACTAAAAAATGACTCCCAACCTGAACGCCCCATAAGGATGTCACACTCAAACTGTTTAATCCTCTCACATTAAACAGATACTACTGTCAAAGAAAACAATAAAGCATCCACCAAATCCTCTATATATTAAGAATGTCTTCCCATTCCACACCAACATAAGTAAATCTCTCGGATACAAATAACGAATTTTACATATTCTTGGAGATTTTATTGCACTAAATAAAGGACTAGATCTTGTAACATAATCATCTAATACATAACATCCCTAAATTTCCAAAACATAACCACAAATACACATAAAATATTGACGGATATCAAGGGGCAAATACCTTTTTCCGCTGATCAGCCTGCATGTTTCAACAACCAAGCATCAAAACAATAACTGAATAGAATGACTAAGCAAAGTATAGATCAGAAAACAGCCACAAAAAGTTGACTTCCAAGCAAATATTCAAGAAAACAAAATCCCTTCTTTTTTGGGTTTTGTATCAAAACAATTACTGAGAGATTTCAAACAGAGTAGAACAGAATAAGTAGTCAATTCTAGGAAAATCCCACAAAATATTTTCAAGTAAAAATCCAAAAAAATGTGAACAACTCTTTAATGTATATCCAAGAAACAGTTAAATAACCAACTCTTGTGAGGATAAAAGTGGGAACTTTTATTGGGTGTTTGTAAAAAATATAAGTTCAAGACTTTGTAGACGGAAGCAGACAAGATTCTTGGAAGAAGTGTATCTTCAAAATTTCAACTGAAAAAGGGAAAACTTGGCGATGATCTCTAATGTTTGTTTAACAATGGGGATAACAAGAACCCGACTTTGTAAAAGTCTAGTCAAGTTTGAGTCTTTTTTGGATAGAGAGATTCAATAGTGCTTAGATCTTTACTCCTGTCAGATGGATCTTTGAGAAATGGTGCTTTGGGTTATACTTCTTGGCGTAGAGAGAGAGAGAGAGAGAGAGAGAGAATGGAAAATATGTGTAAATAATTTCATCCATGAAAAATTTCTATAGTAATATACCAAAAAAAGCAAGATTAATTTATAAATTATTACTGATTCAAAAAAAAATTATAATTTGTTTAATATAAGATTAAGGGATAATTTCACATACCTCTCCGGAAGTTTGTCATAATTCACATCCTCTTAAATTTTAAAAATTATACTTACATTCCTTGTATTTATTTTTTATAACAAAACTAGTACATAACCCAAAAACGCTAATCAAATACCTTAAAATATGCTTAATTACTTTTAAATTAGTCATCTCTTTCTTATTAATATATTTGTTTGTAAAATTTTAATAGATAAAGTAAATTTATTTAGATTAGTCAGATAACTGAATTTTGAAAAAGTAATGGCTTTGTTTGTTTGACACCGTTTCTTAGAGTCATATTTTTTAAAAATTTCATATATGTTTTTCAACCACTTTTTTATCTCACATACATATTTACCAAAAAGAATCTTTAAAACAATTACAGTAATATTTTTTAAAAGCACCCCAAAAAACATTCATCCAAAAACAGTCAATATTTGATAAAGATTGAAAATTTGATGTGAGAATATAAGTACTTTTGACATTTTTATGATTAATTAATTAATTCTAAAGATTTATCTATCTTTTTTAAAAGCAATTAAGCATATTTTAAGGTGTTTGGTTAGTATTTTTAGATTATATTATCAAAATAGACTTGTTTTGTTATGAAAAAATAAACACAAGAATGTAAGTGTAATTTTTAAAATTTATAAAGATGTGAGTGTAATTATAGCAAACTTCCGGAGAAGTATGTGAAATTATCCCTAAAATTAATTCCGCGTAATATAACACGTTTGTGGCAAGTTGCAAGAAAAGGGCACACTGAATTTTGGAACTAGAAAATAGGCAGCAGACAGTGCTACCAGATTTGGGAAAAGACATGCTAGCCAACCCTGGATTCAATATTTCGATCTAGTAATTCTAAGATAAGTCAATTTACGAAAAAAGAAATTGGAATTTGATCTGGAAAGTAGGAATGTAGGATTGGTTCTCTTTTCTTTTTCTTTGTTTTTTTTCCTTCGCTGAAAGCTTTATTTTTGTTGAAGCATAAAATAAATGACTACCCTTTTTATCAAGATTTATGTTTGGTTATTTTCTTAGATTCATCCACTTTATCCAACAGAAAAGGAAAGAGAAAGAAAGAAAAAAAAAATATTTCCTACCATTTTTTTCATTAATATTTAATGTCACACAATGCTCTATACAATATAAACTTATGTAAATAATATCTCATGTTTGGTTATGCTATATATGCTTTTTTGGAAAGAAAGTGGCAGTATAAGAATTTAAAGCAGCAATGAAAGTAGTCTATAAATTTTACACATGTATGATTATGGATCTGGACTAGAGGAGATACAAACAACTAGAAAAATATGGAAGTAATGAAAATGGAAAAAATGTAGAAAGATGCTAATGGGGAATTATAGTTGGTTATTTCCTTGGTTTTTCTACAAAATGCATAGCTGTAGAAAATTTTTATTCAAAAAAGGAAGTGGATTTCAGTGCGAGGTAAAATGGAGGTAAAACTCTACTTGCACTTATTTGTCAAGTACAATTAAGGGCCTTAAATTAGATTGTACATTAGCTGAGAGAAACATATTTATTTTTTTGTCAATAGTTAACAGTATACTATCCTACTTATAACTTTAGACTAAAAAGGGAGAGGCCCAACTGAATCTCGGATAGGTGCATTATGCACCCATTTGGATTTTTTGATGGGAGGCAGAGTTTGAACTCCTGACCTCCCACCCTACTTAGACTTTTAAAAGTTTTGTGGTGGCCAATCTAACCAAATTGGGTTGGTTGAGATAAACTTCTTTAACATTAGCAATTAAAGCAGTGAGCCACCTGGTGTTTCCTTTGTGTTGGGTTTTTGCCAAACAAATGTGACAATATGAAATGCCATTTAACAGAAATAGACATGCTAATCTTTCATTTTCCATCTAATTATTGCATCAAACCTACCCTTGAATTTAAGAAGCATTCACAATTTGGCACTTAGCAACATTTAGTTTCTTGCATGTGCATCACATGGCTTCTTTCTAGTGTACAATCTGGGACATAATAAGTAAACAAACACAATCATACCTTATTAGGATTATATTATATGACATGAAATTATGAAAAAGCCCAAGTCAGGGGAAAAGTATTTATGTTGCTAAAGATAAAGTGCAAGGTGCATGAGACATGTGATTAAGGGAGTAAAATCTTTATGGCATTAAACAACATGCTGATATATTTATGTGATAAGAAATAGAAGACGATTAATTATGTTAATTTTGAAACTTTAATGATGTTGATAAAGTTCGAAAAGAAAAAATAGATTACGAGAAATTTAATTAGATTAATTTTCATTTTCTTAGGCATTAGTTACATTGACAGACGCAGGAGTTGCTTTCATTGTTTCTGGTTGAGTTCAAGTAGGTAGACGACAACAATGATATGAATTGATTTAATGATGGGAAATTTTTCATTTTTGTTATAAAACTAATTAAAGACCATAGAAATGTAATTACAACCTAAGTAACCTATTACGACTTTTGTTCTTTGACTAAGTTCATGTGTTCATACTAGAAATTAGATGATAACCGCGTGCTTATATCATGATTAGTGGTAATACATATTGGTAACTTAATATAACTCGATCTTTTACGCTAATAAAAAAATGTGCTTATCACTAATCAATTTTCGGTTTAGTGTATATTGGACCATTAATTTCAAAATTGATGTTGCGATTACTTTTTTCACCTACCTCGTCGAGTCCTTCTTTTTTTTTTTTGGGGGGGGGGGGGGGAAACCAACAATAATGCTGCCACAAATGTTGATAATATTGTCATTAGTGTTAATAATACTATAATGCAGCTTAATATTGACTTTGGAGGAAAGATAGTCAATTTATAAAAATTCTAGGGCCCTTGGAGCAAAATTTAGAACAAGGGACCCACGTTTCACTGTCACGCGACTTTCGGAAGAATGCATTTAATCCATTTGATTTGACTGGATCGTCCTCTTCACGTGCCACATGCACTGGCGCTTGCTAATCGAATTTGCCGTCTTGGTGGTGGAGGAATATTCCAAAGATATCATTTTGACCCTCTGATTTTCTTGTTTTTATCCTTTTCCCCTATTCTTTTAACACTTTATTCATTCTAAATTCACTGCAAGTAACACATATCCTTTCCAAATTTTCACCCTCATTCAAGATGTAAAGGCAATGTTGTTACCACTAATATAATAAGATGATTTATGTTTTAGTTGCCATTTTAACTTCCACCAAAAGTGTACATTTTTGCCACTATTATAAAAATTCAAAAAATAATGCTCAGTAATAATATAAGTAATAACAGCGATAGTAAATGAACAAGTTTATAGAAAAACTTGCGTAAATTTGCGCTGTCCTTTTCTTTATTTGATGTTTGAATCTAAACATTCGTGCTATGATATATATGATCAAACTTGAAAACCAAAAACTATTATAATGGGATTGTAGCAATTATTTGAATATGCTCATGAATTATAATTTTTGTTTACCAATGAGAGAGAGGATTTGGTTCCGTCTAGATAGTTATTTTTTAAAGTGTTTTTTAAAAAATATTGCTGTAGCAACTTTAAAAATTATTTTCGATAAATGTGTTTGTTAGATAAAAAGTTAATTGAAAAACGTGTTTAAAATTTTTAAAAAACGCTACCAAACAAATATAGCCTAGAAATCTTGAAAACCTTACTAGATAAGGTATTTACTCATACCCCTTCATCGAGTCCAAATTTGAGAGTTAGATAGCAATTTTATGATAAGCAAATCTAATGTTTACAATAAGAAGTAACGCAATTTCATCTTTGATTAGTACCATGACAGTCAAAGTCGGTTGCATAATTTTGTTAAAAAGTCGAATAATTGTCTGTTAAACATGTCCCTCTCCAGTAGGCAGTACTGCACCCATATCTTAAACTCTACTTAGCAAAAATATAATCATGCCTACATCAATTAGGATTATAAAATGATTTAACTTTTTTCGTGCTAGTCTAATCATTTGTGTAGGGATAGTCTGATTCTTAATCTACTTTTTGATGCTCTTTCTTGCCTGTCTCTTTTATTTCCTCGTGTTGGAAAGTGATGGAGGGCCCTGTTGGTGATCAAATTCAAACTTCCATTGACATTGATCATTGATCATAAGCACTACTTGACAAGTCACGACCATGTGCTTGATGGAAATTCAACACCACACAGTTCTTTTTTTGGTTGCTTGACTGAAGATTCTTTGAGTTCCATTGCGAGCAATTACTTATTAATAGTTGATTAATAAAAATTATTGTAATTTGCTGAAAATGTGTCAGTGACTTTTGTTAAAATGATAACATTTTCTTCCTACTAAACTTTATATTCACTAGGAAAAACAAATAAAAAGACTTGACTGAAGACTCAAAATCATTGTTCTCGTTTGATTCTGATTTTTCGTAAAACTTGATTTTTAAAAAGCAAAAAATCGGAATTCAAAATCAAGTCTTTAGTTGCTTTTGATTTTAGATTAAAAAGTCCATGGGTAGAAAAGTTATCATTTGAGTTCGTTACAAAACATTTTTTTTTAAAACTAAAAATCAAAAGCAAGTAAAAAATAACAGTTAAGAACAAGCCTAAACTCAGGAAATTATGTACCAATCAAACATAGATAAATGAGCTTAAAGGTGTGATATGTGAAATAATAGAAGAAGTTAAAGTAGCAAATTTCATTCTTTACAAATATCCAGATAAATTGTGAAAGACTTGGAAGTGCTTACTCATTCACCAATGGGAAACTAAAATTTCAAGAAATATGTCACCTCAATGATAATAACTATATTAGCCAAGAAATTGATGAAAATGTAAAAGATATGGACTTACTTCAATATGGATTTAGCAATATAGTAATGAAGGCATCCAAGGGACCAAAGATTGTAACAACACCAAAATACAGGGGACAGGATAAGGGGGCTAAAGGTTGAGGGAGCAAAAGGTTAGGGGGGACTAAAAGCTAGTGGTATCGCCAAGAAATACTGGGCTCCTGTATATGGTCCTGCCTTGAACCAACAATTGTGTTGTTAATTGCTAAGTCTAATAAAATTGAACGTATTAGTGGGGAAAAAAGTTAAAAACATCTAGTAAATAATAACTATTTGAAGCAACGAATCGAAATCCAATTGTGCTTAGATGTGACGATGAATTTCACTGTTTCACGTAAATAAAAGGTTGTATCTAAAGATGAAACTTTACTTTCAATAAATTTGGACAAATAATCTCAATCTCGAGCACATGATGTTGCTCCTTATTCTGGTCAAAAGGATTTTGTTGTGGTGTCGAAAAGGCATGAAAAATTTATAAGTTTTTGCATAAAAGTTGCAAAATTTACGTAAAAAATAACTACTTTTCTATTTAAAAAAAAAGGTTACCATTTTCAGTGTAGAAATCCATTGAACAATATCCTTTCTTTTCTTGAATCCAGAAAATACCGACAGCTATCTGTTTCCAACGTTTGTCTTTCAATCCGCTACCAATGCATGCCCTGGAGCACAATGCCAAGGATCATAGAAATATTCAAGCTCCATTACTGGTTTATAATATTTTTTGTAAATATTATAAACCCGTAATGGGGCTTGAATGTTACTGGTTTATAATATCGATCTTCTGGCTGTAACACATTCCAGAAATTGCTGTATACATGCCAATATGCCATCCTCATATATACATCTTAGTTCTGGCACTTTCCTATAGTAATCAATTGATGGATTCCACAAGTCCAAAGAGGCTCCAAGAGCTAAAAGCGCATAAAAACTGATTCATTTCTTGGGGAAGAAAATTGGGTTTAGATATTAGATTGCCAGAACTTGTTTACACACTTGAATTGCACCAAAGATTTGATGGAAGAGTATATTAGAGAAATACTGTGTCCCACTGCAGTAAAAATTGTTGCAATAATAAATTTTTTCTTAGGAAGGCAACTCAAAAATATACAACATGTCGAAGTACCATGAGGAGAAGACTTGCTGACCTGATAAGATAAGCTCAGATATCAATGCATGCATTTTTAGGAAAGATCTGCCACATTCCATAAATAAGTACCAAATTACTCAACTAAAGTACATCAACGAATCTCGTACATTCTGATGAACCCTCATCAAGTTGAAGAGGTCACTAACTTGATTATTATTTAATTTAGAAACAGCGAGAGATAAACACGAAGACACAGGCTTAAAAGATACTTATTTTGCACACGGAAACAACAATCCAAGGTGACCTTTGTTGTGAACAAAGTGAATAAACCTGTGATACAATTTCTTGAAGAGAACTATTTGAGATACTTAACAAACCAATCCACCATATCCTGATGGGCCTCTTCTGCAGACTTCACCTCTTTTTCATCTTCATCCTTGTATCTCACGGCCCATCCATGCTCAACCCCAGGAAATATCTTCACAAAACCATCAACCTGCAGCTAGGAAATCTCTATCAACTTTCCCTTTTTGTTAACTTAAACAGACTATCTTTAACCTTGAAATCAAAATGTGAATGTAATGGGTGCAAGAACTAAGCATTTCAGCTGCAACAGCTACAAAAGCAGTCTTGATTGGGTAGAGAGACGCAGTATAGATGCTAATTTCATATACTTAAGTATGTTAATCACGTCTGCTTTGCGCAAATTCAGAAGAAATTTCAATGATCCATAGGTCAATTATATAGAAAAGTCCTAAATGTATTAATCTTGCGCTTGTATTTCCATTGTTGCACCATTCAAACAGTTAAAAAGAGCAAATCTCGAAGAACAATAGAAGACATTACATGAGTTGAACATCGTGGTTTTCTTAGAGCATTCAGTTATCAAGAAATTAAAGGAGGTCCAAAACTGTGACCGCCGAAAAGAGAGAATCATAATTTATAAATATGAAGCCAAGTTTAAATGGATAATATATGTCAAATTTCCTACCTCAGGCTTAGCATTTAAGGCTTCCCCAAATTGTTTCAGCAGCTCCGGCGGCAATTTCTTATCCATCTCAGCTCCCAATATTGAAATTGGAACTTTTACCCCTAAAGTATACCACCAAAATTTTCAATTATAAAAGTCATGAAACTGAAGCTAAAAGAGACAGCAAAACATCCCAAATCTAGAGTAGTATGGTACTAGGAGTTCCAAACATAAACCTAGAGATAATCAGATCAAGCTACAGCGATTTCAGTTAACAGTAAAAGAAACCTTGCTTCAAGCAACTCAAAAAACTGACATGCAGTATCAAACTGCCAGAGAATCTAGAAGTAGACACTTCAAATTGAAGAAAAAAAATGGATGCGTTTGCATACATGCCTCATTTTTTTATTAGCATAGATGTACAAGAAAAAGAATAAGGTTTAAGAACAAAGCCATACCCTGGATATCATCCAAAGAGACAAAAGAAGGGTGCAAAAGCACTGCAGCTTGTATATAGGCACATTTTGCTAGTTCCACAACAACTTTTGCTGAAAATTCAAGAGTATGTTAGTAAAACAAAGGCAAGCAAGATATAATTTTTCTCAGCAACTGAGAATCAAAATTGATCACTTAAAGTATATTAAACTAGCACTTCTTGTCCAGATAAAGATCTTACCTCCCCAGCAAAAGCCTGCAGCTCCAACTTTGGTGATGCCTTTGCTTTTCAGAGCTTCAATTACAGGTTTTGCAAGCGCGAATCCTTGATCCTTTAAAAGTAGAAGTTTTCTAAATAAATATTCCCAAACTAGGACTCAAAAAAAGCTTAATAGAGTTTTGAAATTACAATGGCAACACTCCTTCCGCCTTTACCCTATGGAAGGTGACTTTTATACATGGTACTTTAAAATGAACGATAATAAGTAGCAAGTTACAATGAACAATACTGTAGCAGCAAACTCGTAAGAATTATTCTAGCAGATTCAACAGGTAATTCAGAGCGCAAGAAGATTACTGCCAACTTAGTACCGACAAAGAAACTGAAAAAAGAAAAATAAACACAAAAATTGGATAAAACCTCATGCTGTGTTAAATTATCAATGCGTGTATGTATAATCCACATTGTTGCATTCGTAGATTACTGTTTTTGTGTAAAGGTATTACAAGAGAGCAGTGTCTAAGTTATCTCCTTTACTGGCAATAAAATTACCATTCTAAATGGATATTGATGGACTAAAGTGAATGTTTTTTTTTTTTTTTGAATCACCGACTAAAGTTAATGTTTAAATTCAAGACATAGTTCATTCTATAATAGCCAAGTAAAGAAATGCACCCCCAAATCAAGACAACAAAACTAACGTAGAGATTAACTCCTGTGCATCAGAGGTTTCTTGTTTTCTTTTGACAAGTTCAACTTTGATGAATGAAATATGTCAACCGCAGTAACTGATGGAAAATTTAACATGTTTCAAACGAAGAGAAAAAACAGAGTTCTATAATGCTGAGAAACAACAGAGCTTATCCTATACCGTAGAGTATGATAAGTTTGAGTCCTGGAAACAATGAATCTTACTAAAATTTTTGTAGCTGCTGCGATCATTTAAGGCATTTGTTCCTAGTTTGGAAAAAATAAATTGTAACTTTAAAGAGAGATTAATCACTCAAGTCACCATATGTTTTCAATTCAGCAAACAAATTTGATTAGGCATCCAAGAAGAAGAAAACCTACAGGTGAATGAATCTTCAACCAATCGTTAACAGCAGCCCACTCAAACACTGCAGGTACAGGATCTCCGAAGAAAAAATCTGGAACTGCAACAAAAAATCCAGCTCCTGCTACTTTGTCTGCAAGCTTCCTTTATAGTTGAAAGTATAATATATTCGTTTAGAAATCATATGTCCCTGTATATTATTTCCTACCACATATAATATATCTAGGACACGCAGCTCAGTAGCATCAGTACATAAGCGACATTGGAACTGTATGATGCTATAAGAAGGAGACCGATTTATCTTTACGCTAGGAACTTCATGCTATTTCTCCACTTTTGGGAACAGAAAATGGTGTCCCAATTTCACCTTTATGTGAATAATGGACGAAACTGTTAGTGTTAGTTTGTAATGTAAAGCTGAGGGGTATTTGTCTCACGTTAGAAGACAACAAGTAAGCCAATGTCTTTGTTTTTTTCCCGTAACAAATTTAATTCAAACTTTAGTTTGAAGGGAAATTTTGGTGGAAAAGCAAATTTTCAATTGAAGATTTATTCAAAAGAATACAATTGAAAAGAAAATTATTTATAACCTTGACAAGGGCATTTGGGCACTTGGGGCTTGGAAATTAATTAGTTAATTATCTTTTAAATTAACTAATTTTTTAATTGACAGTTATTAATGAACAGACATAATCCTTTAATTTAACTGTCAACAGCTCATCATTAAGACACAACTTTTCAGACAAAAATTGTCATTGTCTTTAAATACTCAATTTTATCAGAATTCTATTTACTTAGCAATTGTATTTTAATCTGACTTTGTTGTATCATAGAAGGCAAAGACACAACTTTTCAGACAAAAATTGTCATTGTCTTTAAATACTCAATTTTATCAGAATTCTATTTACTTAGCAATTGTATTTTAATCTGACTTTGTTGTATCATAGAAGTAATTTGCCTGTTAATGATAAGAGGCAAATAACACCACAGTGAAATCATACCTCAAAATCGTCTGTTATTTTCGTTCAATTTCTATATTTTCGTTGACAGAAACAAGATGGAACTCATATATTCGTGCAACCCTTTGAATCAAGCTAGACAGACAGTTTGCTGCCTTCCTTTTTTTTTTTTATTTTTATAATCATGCAAGCCCAGGCTACCTAGGAAAACGCCCAGTCTACGCCAGATAGAGAAGCTTCTTGATTCAAACTACTGATTCCGTTCTCTATTTTTCCTCCATTCATTATTTTCTTTTCAGGAAGCAGGTCCAAAGGATGGAGACACTGTTGTTTTTTATAGAGAGTTTTTTTTACAAAATATTATTATAACAATTTTAAATATTCTCTTAAAAAATGTGTACGTAAATAAAAAAATAATTAAAAAATTTATTTAAAGTTTCTAACAAAATATGTTTTTAAAAAACACTTACAAACAAACGAAGCAAATGGGCTATACCTCAATTTTGGAGCTTCATATCCTGCATACAATGGGCCATGAGTTACAATTTTGACTTGCTCATAAGATTATGATTTCAAGGTTCACAATAGGAAAGACAACATTTAGCATTCATTTTCTTAAAGAAAATAACATTGTAAAAAATTGTAACTAGATTTTTAGTTACAGACAAATTTAACCATTTAAAAGTCATTATCAATTATAAACTCTAATCTTTATTTTAGCTGTAACATGAAATATTTGATTCTAATGTAATTGTAACATAGGCCCTAGCAAAAAAACTTTTAAATATACTCCAGATATAACCTGAAATACTAGATTCTTACGTAATTGTAACATAGGTCCTAAGAAAAAAAACTTTTGAATATATCCCAGATAGTATCCGCGATGTTGGGAATAAACAAAGATGATTGACAAACAGCTAAATATCAAACAAAAAGCAACATCTGACCAAGTTCACACAATAACAATAGAAATCATAAACATATAATTGGCCAAGATCATATTTCAATCTAAATTAAACATTGAACAGAAAAAAAAAAAAAAGAATTGCAACTCTGCAACATCCTAGATAAGGTTTGACAGAATAATCATACCAAAAGCATCAGAGACAAGCAAAACAGCATTCTTCGAATCAGCAGAGCCAGTAATGTAAGATTTGAGGCCACCAAGTTCCTCCACATGCCCTGCACCATAACTGGGGCTTAATTTTGGTGCATTTTGACAGCACTGTGGACCTGACATCCCTTGAGCTCGAAAATCTTTGTGCAGTTGTACTACTTTTTAGGCAATTGAGCAGAGTTTTGATAATCCCAGTAGAAAAAGAAATACTAGAACAATATCAATGTATACTCACAAATATGTGATGTGTTTTGATTTATGTAAATTGAGTTTTATAACGCAGTAGAATATTTGATTTTTCTAATTGGACTAATACGCTGGACAATTCATTGGACGTGCTTGCGGAGAAAGCTATTACATTACACCTCTTTCTTTTTCCATGTCAATGTTGTCAATTTCGTTTTTTCTTTGTTCCTTGCGAACTCAAGGTTGCCAGTTTCCTTTTTTTATTCAAAACTGCATTAGCTATTACGTAGAAGGATACGAAAAAGTATAAAATGCACCACATGCATTGTCACATGATACACTAGAACCAATAATTTATATTACCATGTAGTGATAATGGGTCGTATCTTCTATTATTTAACGATGTGTGATTGGTTCTAGTGCATCATGTGGCATGTCACGTGACGCACGTGGTGCACGCAATACTCACTCAGGATACTATTTGGACCTGATTAATTATTCTAGATTCCACCCGCATGAACTTTTTGCAAAAGAATAACTTTGATATCCCACCATCCATTTGAGCAAAAGTTGGCATACCCTTTTTTTTCATGGCTTCATCTGTATGGATAGATGCATCAAACATATAGGAATATTATCCTAGAACTTAGTCAAATCATCGACAAAATGAAAGGACGAAAAAAAAACAACCCTTTTGCCTAGCTCTACTCTTTTTCCTGATTCATGCAGCGATGTGGGCACAGATTCCATTTGTGGAGATAAACAATTGTACCCGAAGGCCAAAAGTCAAAGCAGAAACAATTCTTCCATTTGTTTGATTTTGACTTCATGATCGTTAATGAGGTTTCCAACCAGCATGCCAATTTGGACGAGAAGTTTGCGTGAACTACATACAACTGTAAGAAAAGGACCCTTATCCAGCTGCATTTAAGTGAAGCTGTGTTGCTGAACTGTCATTCCCAGGTCAAGCCACAATAGCCCAAGTTGAACGTTCCAAACTGGTGAAAATTTTCGAAATTGTATCCTAAACGATTAAGGGGGCGTTTGGATTGAGGGTATGGGAATCAAGAATTGGAAGGATGTTCATTATTGTTTTTGGTTAAGAGACATTTTTGGAATCAGATCTAAAAATTGAGCAATCCTCCGTTCCCCAAACCAAATTGGAAGGTTTTGGTTGATTGCCAAGTCTGATTCCAAGTTTTTCCCATAGACGCGGCCCCCCCGGGGGGGGGGGGGGTGGTAAGGTATGTGGTCTATTGAAATGTGCTTTCTCTCCCTCAGGTCATACTTAAACATGTGAAAGAATTATTACCTCCAATTTCTGCACATCTAAACCAGGGATTCCCTTCGATGATAGACGGAAAAAATTCGTGTGAATTGCAATATGACATGTTTTAACATAAAGCACAATTCTGAAAGTAAGCCACAGTAATTAACCATTATTCTAAAGCATCCAGTTAAGGAGAATTTATTGCCTTCAGGAGGCATGATAATCTCTGCCTCGGATCCATCTAGAAAGCACCGCTCATTTGTTCTTCTCTTTATTTGACATACTTGGTAAGCCAGTCCAACATGTCTAAGTGAGCTTCTTCTGCCATCTTAACTGCTGATTCATCGTCATCGCTGTACATTAATGTCCATCCATGACTAGCACCAGGGTATATCTTCAAGAAGTTATCAACCTGTTGAACAACAGAGATTTGTGTCTGACGATTTCAACTTCATTTACTAATTTTGGTGTCAAATATAACTAACTTCGCAGTTTACACATGATTAGGATGGTTATGCATTTTGGCCGAGAATAATAACATGCCAGCAAGTTTAGACGCAGCAGATACACTATAAATTTGCATGAAGCACAGTAAGCCATTTATGACTTCTGAGCCAAACTTTACAAAAATTTTGCTGATAATAAATTCCGAAAACTTGAATGATTGAATCTAACAGGTGCCAACGATAGAGTAAATTTCTACCTCAGGTTTAGCAGCCAAAATGCCATTTAGATTAGTCAAATGCTCAGCCGGACACAAATGGTCTGTCTCAGCACCTAGTAAAGCAGTTGGGACTTTAATCCCTGCAATGACAAATAACACAATAAATCAATTGGAATTAGGGGGCTCTATTTCTTTTATAGTGATGTATCAAGGAAGCTAATCTTGATAATCACAAAAAACGAACCATGAATATCATCTGCAGAGATTGGACCAGGATGCAATACAACTGCAGCCTGGATACAATCAAAATTTGCTAGTTTCACAACAGCCATTCCTGAAACAAAAACAGAGATTATATACAGCGTGCTACCCAGCTCCTGTTTATTACCATGCAAAAGGTCGCAAAGTGCAGCTTTCTCTTGAGGTAGCACATATTAAATGATAGAGATGCCTTACCACCCCAGCAAAACCCTGCTACCCCTATAGCAGAAATTCCTTTGCTTTTCAGACCAGCAACTACTGCTATCGCATCTTCACATCCCTTGTCCTGTAAGTAACAAAAGACAGGATCAAGTTCAGTAAGGTACCCAATAATCGAAAGGTGGCAATATCTTAGTCTGTCCTTTGATATCTCAAAAAAGATTATTCCCCTTAAATTTTATAAAATATCCTCTTGCTATTCAATTATCGCTGTGCCAGTGTTAATTGTATAGGAAAATACATATTCTGAATATTGTTGTTGCAAATGATAGGGATACATTTGAGACTGCTACAGTTCAACTTCAATAACAGAGAGAATCACAACATACTGCATTATGAATCTTCATCCATTCAGCACGATCAGAGTGCCTCCCACTATCAATAGGATCCCCACGGAAAAAATCAGGAACCACTACCAAGAATCCAGTCTTTTCTGCAACTTTGTCTGCTAGCCTCCTTCATAATAAGAAAAGCCAAAACCCATTATGATCAAATGTCGAAACATTCAAGAAAGTTTCCATGAATGGAAGATCTTTCCAATGGTCCTCAAGAGATGGCAACTCAACACTTGAGGTTGACAAGAGCCTGTTAAGATGGGCACCTAATGAGGACTGTCTCCAATACAAGATCCCTCCAAATCGTGCAGTTTACCAGCACAAAATTAGAGTAAAAGAGAGATCTTGCCATACACATTGTTTATCCTTGAACCAACAGGAGTGGCTAGTTGGCTCAAGCTTTTGCTGTACAACATCATCGAAGCAAGACATGCAAAAGTATAAATATAGGAAAAATATCAAGAGATAAAATATTTTGCATCAATTCTTCCAGTTTGCGTTTGTTTTCATATAATCATATCTATTCTCAATCTCTCTATTTTAACAAGTCATCCCACTTTCTAAATTCTAGACACATACCAATTTTACTGTGCCATTCCATTCCATAAAGGTGCCTCATATTTCGTCTTTTCTATGATACCCAAAAACCATAACAGATTTATAATCAGAAAATGTGGAGTTACCTCAACTTTGAACCTTCAAATCCTGCAAAATAATCACATCAAACAAAATAAGCAACCCTAACATACACAAATCACAAATCTGACTTTCAACAGGGGATTAATTTACATTCAACGATGCTTAATTTCTATAGTTAGTTCATTTCCAAGATTCATAATACAGTCCTTCAGGAAAAAAAAAATTATCATTCTTTCTAGTATCACTTTCAAAATCTAAACTAATCTTACTAGTGATTATTTAGAAGAAATCTAGTCTACACAATTCTTGAACACCATACCGTTGCAATCAATCTTTCAAAAAAAAAAAAAAAACAATAACAGAAAACAAATATCCTCGTTACCATAAGCATCACAGAGGAGGATTACTGCACGCTTGGAATCACGAGGCCCGGTGATATAAGTTTGAAGGCCACCAAGCTCTTCTACAGTGGCTGCATCATAACTAGCTGAGCTAAGCTTTGATGGGTTCTCAGAGGTTTGGGCTGCTGCTGACATCTTTTGCCTGTTTGATTACTAGTACTGACCAAATTGCAACCTTGATGAACTGAACTCTATCTAGTACCGGCTGGGAAAGCAACCTAAGTGATATAATGTGGATTTTTGATGTTGAATGACAGTTTAGTCCACTTCAGCTTGAGTTAGTGCAGTAATTATTTTGTGGTTGACTGATTGACTAAGCAATTCTTGATTTGGGCCTTGATCAAAGTGTGGTATTAACTACATCACATGTAAGCCAACAAATTACTACACAAAACAAATATGATATGTCAGCATTAGTTATATGATTGTGATGGAGTATTAACTAATACTAATTATGTGAATAAAGCAAATATGATATGCCAGCATTAATCATATTATTGTGCTTGCAGTATTAATTAAACCAATGATGTGTGTAAAAAGAAGAATGTACTGTGTTTCATTTTTTTTTCCAAGGTAAACTTGTTAATTTATTCTTACTATTGATACATCACCCGCAGAACCTTTTTAATTTCCTGGACCAGTCATATATCTAATCTTGATAAATGTTTATATTTACTACATGAGTGTCTAACGACTCAACAATGAGGACTAGAAATGAATTACCAGAATTCTCAAAAAAAAAAAAAAAAGAAATGTATTACCAGAACACAAAGTAGATTATAGTATAACAACCAAAAGATGTGGACTTCTATACAGGGCTCGGGAATTTTTTTTTTTTTGTTTTTGCAACTTAAGTTGGAGCCCCAGCATAGAAAATGAACTGGACTATTTGATCTTGTGCCTACAAACGACACTGCTCAAGTGGCCTCTATTCATGCAAATTGCAGGGAACTCAAGCCAAGAAAAAATACCAAAAAAAAAAAAAAGAAAAAAATAGGAAATTTTCTTCTGACTTGGTTTTGATTGGTTAATGAGTGAGTATTGCGTGCACCACGCGCGCCACGTGGCGTGCCACGTGGTGCACTAGAACCAATCACACATCGCCAAATAATACAAAGTATGACCCACCATTGCCACATGGCGATAAATTATTGGTTCTAGTACACCACGTGGTAATGCACATGGTGTATTGTATACTTTTCCTTGGTTAATGGCCAAGGTATGTTTCCTCTCTTTCTTTCTTTTGTGAGCTGGGCTTTGTAGGCTTCCCCTCATTCTTTACTACTTCCAAAGCCAACCCATTTGTCGCTATAAAATTCCAAATTTTATATAGAGGCCTATATGAGTTTTATCGTATAAGGAAATGTGAAAAGAGCAAAAGAAAGATGGGTTCTTTGAGAAATGAAACTGGGAGAGGTCTAGTCAATGAGGAGGCGGAAGGAGAGGAACCCATAATCTCAAAGATTTTGTATGTTCCCTATTAAATATCCACTATTGTACAAGAAATCTGAAGCCAGTTTTGGACAGGTTGTATTGCTAATATACTATGATTTATCTGCACAAGGGCTCTGTCATTTATGTGAAATTTTTTTTTTTTTGGGAATTTCAAACATGGGACTATGATTTATCTGCACATGGGTTCTGTCATTTACGTGAATTTCTTTTTGGGAATTTAAAACATGAATTTTTGTGATTTTTTAAATCTTGGCTGTGGAAAAATGGAGTGATGGGTGTTAAATAAGTTCTGTTTATTGATTGAAGATTTTATCGCAAAATTGGTTTTTTGATATATTGAGTCTTGTGCAGTTGTTTGTATTGGATTTTTGTGTTATAGTTGGTGTTACAAGGGTGGTTTGCTAGAAAGTTTGATGCTTTATACGATTTGTGGTTCTTAGATAAAGGAATTCGGTTTACATTGCTATGTTCTTGTTAAGGGGAGTAAAAGAGGTTAAGTAAAACATGGAAAGATGTTTAAATGTGCGGTTGTGGGTTGAATTTTAATATTTATGTAGTTTTTTTTGGTAATGATCGACAGAGTTGTCGGGGCTTTGTGGTAGGACAACCCCCTACCCCATCCTGATGTTTCTTTGGGAAGACGCCTTGTCGAATCTGGAGTACCTGTTTGCTTTTGATAAAGCAGGAGAAGTTTTATCCAGACCCCACACTCAAAAGATAAAGGAAAACAAAAGTTTCGGGCTTAAAATGGAAGAAGAAGGTTATGACTGTTAACATCCGAGTGGATCTTGCAACAGTCGATACATACCCGTATGTCCAGTGAATCTAATATGTTGTGATGATAGTTGGTCTTTAACTTTTTCTGTTGTTTAGATTGTTACTTTATGTTGGACTTGCAAATATATGCTTGCTGTTCACTCCATAGTCTAGTTTTAGGGAATCACCAGGAAAATTGGCAACTTGATATTTAGAGGGGGATCTTATCTTTCATGTGAAAATGTTTTGGTGTTACATGCTTGTTCTTATCATCAAAATTTCTTTTGTAGTGACAAGTTATTTACCATGTGGTACAGCAGGAAAAATAATATTACGGTTGAAACGAGGTCGATTCAACTCCAGCGGCAAACATGGTTTAGAAATATTAAACACACTAGTTATACAAATTCGTGATTCTGAGGAATGATTAAGTGATGCTAATGTCCAGTAGTAGGTCAAAACTAAATAATACCCTTTTTTTTTTATGGATTTTGTCATGAATAAGTAGGATCCTGCTGTGTCAGTTCGCTTCAGAATGGTTAGAGCTTGTTCTTTGATTGCTTAATTTGATTAGATTACTAAGTGGTTACTGTTGGATTTGATTCTTTACAGGAATGTCAAAGAGTTTTTTGATGTTGAAAATAGTTACATATACATTGGGTGCAACTACCGCATCTGTTGCAAGGCCTAGGTTTCTTATTATGAAATCTTTTCTACATTCTCTTAGCGTTTTGTCAGGTTTATGCTGCCAACAAAATGGAAAAGGAAAACCAATTAGCATCTTTCTCTTTGCCTAAGTCGTTTCCAAGTTTATTAGTGGTTTTATGTGTTAGCTAAAGATCACTGATGCTGATTTTTGCCATCGTTTTCAGGCTCGCGCATCTTATGGCTTTCAAATTGTCATTGAGAATACATTCTGGTATTTATTTGCGAGTGAAGAGCGTAGTGATGCAGTGAAATTGCATGAAGTGTCTGATTGTGATATTCTCCCTCTTCTGTTAGAGATGGACAGCTTGCTTTTTGAAATGTACATTAAAGACTCCAGATAGAAGAATCGATTGTTTAATGCTACGCAAACTGTTCCTTGTGTTGGAAAAAAGGCTAAGCGGGCTTTGAATTGGATTCAGAGGTAATTCATCATTTGACTTGGCCTTGAACTAAATTCTCAGTTATCAAATTTGTGCACTCTTTTCTTCAATTCTTTAAGAAATAGCATCTGAAGAATGATTCTATTGGAAGAATTCTAAAAAAAAGGAGATCGTGATGTATACCTATTTTTTGGAACTAGTAATAAAGTACGTGCATTGCATGTGAATATGATGGCCTTCTTTTTTTTATTTTTTTTATTTTCTGGTTATGAGAAATTTAATTATTTTATAAAGAAATGTATTGGAAACAAAGTGAACAAATTGAAAATTAATAGATTAACTTCTACATCCTCTTCAAAATCCTTGATATGTGTTTTGACGATATTATTATTAAATATTTTTAATAATCTAATAATACATGAGATGAATCATAAGTGTATGGGAATTTTATTTTTATTTTGAAGAGTATGCCCAAAAAAATATTGAAAAACTTAGAGTCCAGAAAAGAATAAAATGTTTAATCAATCAGTTCAAAATTATACCACTCAAAGAAAAATTAGGAAGTATTTTGCAAAAAATTCAAGAACAATTCTTAAATTATATACAATGATTACATGAATGCTTCATTTTTAAGTGGTTTTAAAAGGCTTTTTCAATAGTGTATATACATGCCTCTCGATACATTAAGAGAACTTCATAATATTCCTAGATTAAAGAATTCCCATTCTCTTGGACCACCAAAAAAAATGAATTATACATTCTTTTAAAACAATAAACATTTCACTTCCTAAAACAATTCAAAATATGTGAGATGATTCTATTTGAATGTGTTTGGGTGCACAAAGTAAGTTACTTCCCAACTTCACGAAGAATATATTTTATGAGATATTTTTAATTATAAAATAATTCTTTCTATTACTCTAGATTAGATTTTTTTCTATTTAATTGTACAACATGAATAGTTGAATAACAAAAGGTACAGAGAACTTATTTTAGGAAATAATATATTTGACTGAACTCAAAATTCTTCCTACTATATTAAATAAGTCACATCTTTGTTCAACTGAATTTTTTATTAATAATAAAAAAGGATAAATTTCAAAAACTATACAAAAGATACACTTTAGGAGAGTTTACTTAATAAAATTCATAACTCTTGATCATCATAGGTACATTGGACAGAGTCACATTCTTTTCTCGATTTAAATTTTATTGTAGCAATAGTCTAAAAAATAAAAGATAAAAAGAAGTTAAGTAGGAGATAATATTTAATTGACAACTCTTTCTCTAACATTGCATGAAGTCACATTTTTTATTTACTTAATTTGTATATAGTAAAAAAAGGGACAAATATTCTTTTTCTAAACATGTTTATGGTTATTTAAATGCGCATACATAGCCGTTTGGAAGGTGCAAGTTTTAAATTGAAATAATTGAAATGTAAAGTTATTTTAAAATATAATACTTCTTGGATACTAAAACTTTATATAATTTTATGAATACCATGTTAGATTGATTGTCTATTATTATTTTCTTAAAACAATTGTTGTTGAAATATATGGTTTGAATTAGAAGTCATAACCATAAACTTTTCAAATTTTTATTTAAAGCTTTGCAGATAATATATAGTTGGCATTATGATAACACTGACACTAAGGTATTTTATCAAATCTATTTTATGTTCAAGTATCATTCTACTTAAAAATTTATATTCAAATTTTTTTATTTATGAAATGATGTTGTTAAAAATATTTTGAAGTTCTTTCTTTACAAATATTAATGATTAAACTTAAAATCTATTTACTTTATAATTTATTATGAATATCTCAACTCAAATGGATACTTGAAATCTAATACATCTTAATAGTAATTATTAATTTGGTGAAAGAAACTTTGTTTAATATGTGTAACATTAGATTCCAAAAACAATTATTTATTTAACTATATAGTTTAAATAAGTTACTATTTATTCCATTTAGAATTCAGGTTCTTTATTCAATTAGCGTTTTTAGATTAGTGAATTTCAATTATAATCATTTGCGCATTAGATTTTTAACATGGTTGTAAAAAAACTTAAAAAGAATTTCACAAAATTAACTTAGTTGCCTTCTAAATGATGCAAACTATCATTTTTTTTATGTGAAAAAAAGATCCATTTCAATCAAGTAAACTTGTTTTATATCATTGATATGGAAAACTCCATTTTTGTACAAGTTTATCATTTAGTATCCTATTGTATTCATTTATGAAATTGACTTTACAAATGTTTGTTATTTATTTTTATATTTTTTAAATCCTTGTCTAATTGAAGAAGTTTTGTTCAAAAAATGAAACAAAAGGGGTTCTTTCACAAATAAAATTATGAGTCAACGTTAATAGTACTCTTTGAATTATTTCTCATTTTCATTTTGTAAAATCCTGCATCTTGTACTATCTTTTTGTTATGAGTGCTCTATCTATTTTAAGTTTTACATTAAAAACATATACCTAAAATTTTTTCATCCTTCATAGATTGTTAAAGTCAATACTTATGAACCATTTAGATAAGTATGTAATTTGTTGTTTGAACTTTGAACTATATATACAATTTTTTGAATTATTTCATCAATCACCAAACTCTAGCTTGGCATGGATTAAAAAAAAATGAAAAGAAACTTGCTAGCGGAGTGCTTATTTACAACCCAGATTTTAATGTATTATTTTTTGAATTATTTCATCAATCACCAAAAATTTAGCTTGACATAGATATAATAAAAAAAAGGACAAAAAGGAACTTGCTAGTAGAGTGCTTATTCATAACCCAAATTTCAATATATTATTTTTTGAAACAACTTATTTGTTAAACATAATACTGTAATCATTTAATAAAATTTAAAACTATGTTATATTTTATTAACTTAATTTAGTACAATTTAGTACTTTGCTCGTTTTCTTAGAATTTGCAGTGACATTTTTACGAATCATCATCCTTTGGTTTTTAATAAGTCAAAACTAAATTATGAACAAATGTTAAAGTTTATTGGTATTATTGCTCTCTTGAGGATTGAATTGAAGGGTAGGTCAAGGGTTTTTGTATGGGAAATTATTTTATTTTAATTAACAACAAAAATTAAATTCAATGAAATTCACAAAGGAATGTAAAGAGTTTGTAACTCTACTACAATTAGAACACAATTAATATGATTAAATAGCACATGAGGGTATGTTAGGCATATTTGAAAACTAACACTATAAGGTGCAAAGACTCCAAACTAACCAAGACTCATCATACTTTTAAAGAGAGAATAGATAGATATTGAGAAGAGCCAAACTGAACAAAGCCTGTTATTTGCTTGTTAGATTGATGGATAACCCATGTATGTTATATACAAGCTATTCTGATGTTGCGATGGTCTTATAACCCTCGTTTGCTTGTGATTAGTTTCAGCCTAAAAATAATTCATTGCCCCCTTTTTTCACTTTTTTCTTCCTTTCCCACTTTTGAGTTTAATTCATGCATCCACATTTCCCGTTCTTTATTAGTTTAAGTTGCTGACGGTTTTCCAGGAGGCTAGAATAAGGGGGGAGAATGCTATTGCAGATCTTTCCAGTCCAAATAACATCTCTGAGGTTTAGCATATATCCTGTTCCCACAGCCATACTTCCCACTTGTTGTCATATGTAAACTGAATAACTTGTCTAAGCTTTAGAGTTGAACATGACACGTGTCAGTCTAGGCACAATATTTGTGCTATTGAGTGGAAAAGCACTGGTTTTGTTGAACCATCATTACGTTGTGAAGCTCAAATGTGTGTATCTATAACAACAGGAGAACGTCTCTTCTGGATAACATCTTCTAGCTTTTTTAGCCTTTTCATGGGAGTTATAGATTGACAATAATTCGAAGAATTGGGAATCTCTTTCTTGGTTTAACAAGTTTGTTTTCGATTGTTCTAGGTTGTATGACATAAAGTTGCAATAGAGTGCGATGATGACTGCAGTTTGTTTCTACCCAACAGCTGCTCATTATGCTTATCTGCTCATGCAGTTCACACTCATTTGCAGAGAGACTGATAGCTTTTGCTTGTAATGAGGGAATTTCTTCTCAGGGAGGTATATTCTTATTAAATGTCACTGCTGCTATTTCTCATGCAAACTGTATTTGGCATTTTTTTTAAAGCTTGCTTAGAGAGTGGCTTTGTTTTTCTGTTTCCCAGCTTTTGTGCAATCATTTGGCTTAAATAGAGGGCATTGATGCCTAGCTTACATTCTCAAATGAGCTTATATAGAGATACGAGGGTCTCCATTGTGATTTTGCTTGTCTCTTTTACAGGTTGCTAATCTTTTGTCTTTCTTAGGTCTTGATTGGGTTGAAGAACTAGAATTTTTTAGGAAAATACTTCATTTACTACTCATGAGTGGGTAATCATTTATTTATATTTTTACTTGTAAGTTCTTTTATGCATATATAGACTTATGTTTCGGGTGGGGAGCACTGCTTGTTGTAGACTATGATCAATTATTTCTAATCTGTATGTACAGTTTGTTGCAGAAGCAAGTCCAATGGCAAAAGGTTAACCAAATTGTTCATGAGGTTGTTGAAATATAGATTGAGTTGTATGTGATAATGCCCTTCCTTGTGCATTAATTGGCATGAATGCTGAACTAATGAGCCAATACATCAAGTTTGTTGCTGATCGCCTATTGGTAGGTTGTTTTCTCTTTTACCTTGATGGGGAAAAGGATAGAGAGAGGAAGGTTAATTTTGAATGATTTCTATCTTTTCATATTTTTTGCCTTGCAGGTTTCGTTAGGATGCCAGAAAAGGTACAATGTAGAGAATCCTGTTGACTGGATGGAGTTTATTTCCTTGCGGTAAGCATAGAAAATTACTGAGAAACCTTTCACTCTTGTTGGACCTCAACGTTGGTTTCTACAGTTTATCAAACAATTAGAAGAAGCCCATTGATGAACTCAACTATCTTCATTTATCTGTGACATCTGGTGTTTTCCAGAGGCTTGCATCTGAGTCACTGGTTCTCTAGTGCCCATGATCATATGAAGCTCCTAAACTCAAGGACTCTTACTACTAGAATCTCTTTTAAGGCTCATTTTTAACTTGAATAGAGTGCAACCAGCGATCTTGTTTATTCTGTTGAATGAGTATTATTTATTGTAAAGCAAATCATATACAGTTTCACATTTTCCATTAGCAGGTGATGCCTCAGATTGGTACTGGTTTTGCAAGCAATAAGTTTGTATCATGCATTGCAGAGGTTCTCCTGAAATAACCTTCCAATCACAAATTTCCTTTCTCGTGCCAGCGTTCTTTGTATGTTCTAACATGAAGATTGACAGTTTATTTTGAGAGTCAGATCATTTTATACCCGGTAATACAGATTGTCTTTTTAGGTGTGTAAAAGGTCCTTTTTTTACTTGTATGCCCAGTATGCATCTGATAAGTGCTTGAGGTTTTTGGTCTCCTGTTATCAGTTGGCCTATTGTGACTGAAGTTTTTGGCTTTTGGCAGACAAAAAGCCAACTTCCTGAGAGAAGGGTGGGTGATTATCAGAGGGTTTCTGTTATGTCAAGCTTGCAGGATGGTTCGAAGAACTTTAGTTCAAGCTTGATGAGGACTTCTAGTCATTATATCCGTTTATATCCCCCAACAAGTATTATTTTGGCGTCGAAAATTGCATCGAATTTTGTGAAGCCTCTTTTGGAAAGTATTGTGTTTATAGAAAAACGATGCTGACTCCACTTGGGGCATTTGATTGCCTTTAGAATTAGTCCAAAGAAACGGAATTTCACTGTCAGGTTTAAAAAAATTGTAATCATAGTAATATTAAGCCGTCCAACAATCTTGCAACTGTGCCTGTTTTGGTTAACGCCCTTCTGAGGCACAGTAAGATGCCTTGGATGTTACATATTGTCTCATCTTGTTTAGGTTAAATGGATCCATCATCATGTTGTTTGCACTTCACGGCCACTTTTTTGTTGCTATTTATCCATATCATCATGAATCATGAATATTCAGTGGAAAAATATTGACAAGGACATCCAACCTTTTTCTTCCTTTCTAAATATGCTTAGTAATTTCAGTTCATAGACTTGGTGCTCATGTTGCTTGTGGAGCCGTTATTGCTTGGTTGATATAGGTATACTGACATTGTCAAATTGGGCCTAGTGGTATGTTTGGAGCCACTAAAACTACTTATCAACTACTGCCAGATAGGAACCAAAGTAGCTGTAGTAGAGGTAGAAAAGGATTAAACAATAGTTTTTTTATTGCTAGAAACATTTCAAATAACAGTTGATTCTCAATTATGTTTGCTTGTCTTGGCAGTCTTGACTGTAAATGGAATTCCAGATTGCTTGTTGCATCAAACACGAAATTCTCTAAACAACTAAGCATTGTAAACAAGAGTAATCTTCTTTTCAATCTTAATCAGCATTTGCAAGAAAAGCAATTATCTTGAGGGAAAAAGTTGATAAAGAGGTGAGTAACGTTTTCTTATCCTTCTCATTTCTTACGAAACTTCGACATGTTCATGGGGCAGTTAATATTTCTTGCACACGACCAAATCATTTCACCTAATGCACTTTTTGATGGTTAGACATGCAGCTATAATAGATAGGAGTTAGATGTAAAAATTTGACTATTGTAAACTATTCTATCATGATTAATTATTGCCTTAGCATGTGTGTAAGTGTCTATCATAACATCAATTGGTAAATCTTTTCCTAATGGTTAGAATGGCATTGGTCCATCTGAAGACAATTAATCCAGCAGAAAAGTGAGTTCAGAATTTTTCTTGATCACAAATTATGATAGACCCTCCTGTCTTTAGAAGATGTAGTAGATGGTAAATAGTACCAATAGACTATAGTTAATCCCTGGTGCTTACCTACTAAGATATAGGATACGATCACTTCAAGCTAAAATACAAGAAAGAATAAATCTAGCATGAGCCTAAACTTGCCGTCAGACCCTAGTGGAGAAAAAGAGACAGAAAAACAGTGGGATTCCATACCTAAAGCATAAAAGCATATCATAACTAGGGCCAACTCTGATAGGGATGTCAACATGTCATCATCTTTACCTACCCTTAACCACTATTGTTTTTCAATAGATTCGATAGGGAAAGAAAATTCATGAATGATTGATTAGAAAAGTTAAAAGAAACAGCCAAAAAGGGAAATTAAGAACAAAGAAATTAAGATTTGGTGTTTATTTATTGGAGATTTATTATGTTTGATCCACTTGTTAAGGACATGATCTATAAAGTTTCTTTTTTATTAATAATCCCAAGTAATTTATTTATTCTAACTAATAATCCCAATTAATTAAATGATAAATATGCCCTCAAAACTTCTTTATTTCCCCCTCCCCCCCCCCCCCTCCCAATTCAACTAGTTATGTGTAATGGTTTTCAAGTCAATATGAATGTTGATTCATCTATCTAGTGGCAAAAAATTGTGAATGATCCCTTTCAATATTCTTCTTTGATAAAAGTCGTCTAAACATGAATATAGGGCAAATTTTTTGTTTAATGCCAAAAATATGTGTGAACCAACTCATTTCACAACTACTACATCCTCACTGAAAGTTTTTTAAAGGTGGAGAGGCATTTAGCATCAAATTTTGGCTTGGATAGCAATTGAATATTGAAACTATGCCAACTTCATTATTCTCAAAGATAAAACATTTTTCTCCAAGACCATTTTTGGCAGATTATATTGTGAATATGCCTCTCTTTTTTATTGATGAATTTTGGCAAAAATGATTGCATTTGGTAGCTCTTTTTTCCCTTTTATTGTCTTTTTGGTCTGGACAGGAATTTCAGTGCACATGGGTCGTAAACATAATAATGCACATGCAATTGTAAATAGCAACCACAAAAAAAAAAAAAAAAAAAGTCAAATGTTGTTGGGATTAATCAAAAATAAAAAGAAAGGAGGGGAGAATTTTAGGGGTACACGTTTCATCTAAGAGAATGGAAGATTTGACCTCGATTAGTGCATCAACTATTTGACTCCAAGGTATCATTGATGTCTATTATGCTAATCTTCTTTCAATAGGAGCAATGATTTACTTTTCTCTTTTTCTTGTTTACCAATAAGAAAAATAATGCATATAATTGATTCTTCATCTAAATTAATGCCACAAATGTACTATCTTTAGCACAAACCAAATGTACACATAGCACTATAAACTTTAAAAAGAACAATTTACAATAATCTCAAATGATCATCTCTAAAACAAAGTTCAATGTTTTAAGACATCAAAAAAGGTCAAATTAAACCTCAAAATTAAGTTGTCAACTCTCTATAGATTCCATATCAACCAAACCAAAAATAACACCAAATACTTAATGATGTTACTTTAAATTAAAAATAGGCATGATAGCAATGTAGCACTTTTCATTTTCCTCTCCATCAATCAATTTATTACACCCCATACCTTTCCCCAAACTCATATTTAAATCCCATATCTCCTCCTGACACACAAATATTTTCTAATTATTCTCCTAAAGCCCACTTTTGTAGTTTGACTTTCACATTCAAGTCCAACCATATTTCACCAATACAATACAAACACATTAGCCTATATAGCAGTCCTCCAACCTCCATACCGGCCTTCCTGATGTCCAACCTCAATACATCTCTCTTCCATAAAATGAAAATCCCACCACCTTTCTTCATTCTACCCCTTTTTTTCACACACTAAAACACACTCAAAAAACACACAGTTGAGAGTGATGAATCGATAGTACTAATGGAGGAGGAGGTGTCAGCAACGCATGATCAGTGCAGCTTATGGGATGGGATTTTGGAGCTAACAAACTTGGCTCAAGAAAATGGAAGTGACCCTTTATTGTGGGCAGTTCGGGTTTCCTCAAACTTGAGTTCTTCGGGGGTGTCTTTCCCTTCTTTTGAGTTGGCTAACTTCTTGGTTTCTTACATTTTCTGGGACAATAATGTTCCCATAACTTGGAAATTCCTGGAGAAAGCTTTGGTTCTCAAGATTGTGCCTTCTCTTCCTCTTTTTGCACTACTCTCCGTAAGGTCTCTCTCTTCTTTGCCTTCTCCTTTCTGGGTTCTCGTTTCTTGATTGAATATGTCTTAAAAATCCTGTCTTTTTCCTTTATTTTTTCTGCGATTTTGCTTATGTTGCATACTATTTTTAAAGGAGTCAAGTGTTGAATACTTGGTTGTATCAAACATTATTGTGAGATCTTTTATTAAATTTGAATATTAGTAATCAATGCTTAAGTTGTACGTTACAATTATGGAGTTTGTTACACTACCACACTTTGAAGACTAGTTAAATATTGATAAAAGAAATGATAACGTGTATGTGTTTCTACACTCTAAAGTCTGAACCACTACCGCTTTTTTGGTTGCTGTTGTGTCCCACCTGAGTTTGTGGGCCCTGAATGTGAATGAGAATATTGTTCTCCAGGCCACATTAATGTAATGCCAAGAACTTGGAAAAAAAGGTGCCCTTTATTGGAATTGTTCGTTTGTCTGTGTTTTTAAGTGTGTTTTATTGTTTGTTTTTCTAGTGAATTTTCCATTGCAATGTGGTTATTGTTGTTTGATTGAATTTTTTCTTCTAATATAATGCTCATGTAGTGGAGGTCTCCATATTTTACACATGTTTTTGTTGTTGTCCTTTAGTGTTTGTTTACACTTTCTTTGTTTTATTTTGGACAAGCTCTTTGCTTTCTTCTTCATATATTTTCTTGTAGAAATGTCACTGACAAATTGGCAATGTCTTCCTTTGATCAATTGGATTATGCAATGTCTTGCGTTCTCCTGTGTTGTTTATCCCGCTAGTGAAAAAGTGGTTTTGGGAGATTTCTTTAGAAAGATCAGTATTGCTCGTTTAACTTATTGTCAAAAACGAATTAAAATGAGTTGAGGCATGGTTTCATGTATGATCTGTTTAGCTGTATTAAGTATTAACACAAGTCTAGGTGGGTATAACTTAAGTGTAAGAGAGAAACGAAACAAGGATCCTAGAGAGAGATGAAAATAGGATGCACATACAGGAGATGTCAAGTCCAGCATGCGACTAGAGTCTCAGCAACCGATTCCAACTATTTGGGCTCCGTCTTCGCTAGCCCAACATAGATATCCCAAGTTGAACTTGAGTGTTTAGAATCAATTGATACATTGGTCCATATTACTTAACTTCTCTGACGTGGGATGGGATATTACATTCATCCCTCCTTGACACAACCCAATTCATGCATGCATGATCCGGACTATCCACTCAGTTGTGTTGAACATATATGCATATTTAGTTTCTCCACTTCCTTGCGTAGTCCGGTCCAATACCATAGGCCCAGTCTTGCCCTGTGTAGAGACCACACTAGGTTTGCTCTGACACTATTTTGTCACATCACCGGCTTGTAGGCACAAAGTGCGACCAGAGTCTCAGCAGCCAAATCCAACTATTTGGGTTCCGTCCTCAGTAGCCCAAAATAGATATGTCAAGTTCGACTTGAGTGCTTAGACTCAACTTATACATGGCTATTGCAGAAGAATAGATTAAAGAGATGAACCTGTCCTCAAGTATCAAACGTATATTATTTTCTAGCAGAAAATTGTACTTGTCATGCCAAGGATTTCCTCCTAACTCCTAGGAAAAGCCACAAAATCTTGTAAGAAAATGGAATTTGATTAATGTAACTCGTTTAATGTTTTTAAATAAGCATAAACCAAATCTTTGGCTTCAAATGAAAACAATTTTTCACTATTGCTATCTTTTTATGTCACAATAACGAACCTAAAATTTTCATTCTATGCTTCTTTACAGGGTAATCCCAAATCGACATTCCTGGCCAGCAGCATTTAGGCTTTATATGGAACTTCTAAAGGCGCACGCTTTCATGTTTAAGAGTAATCTGAACTTACCAAATTATCAGAAGTGAGTATTGATTTTAGCACTGCTGCCTTGCACTTATACTTCTCTCTTATTTGATCATTTTGCCTTTTTTAATATTACATGTTTGTTACATTGTAACATTCTGGTTGTTTAAAGTGGTTTTCATGTGACCGTCTTGACTTAGGTGGAATTCATTTTTATTGTTGTCTGATTCATTTTCTTCTAGATTTATTGGACATCTCCTTGCCATACCGTGTTGCACTTTCTCTCCATTTTGGTTTATCTGGTGGACCTTGTGTTCATGTATGTCACAAAACTTTTGACTGTTCCTTTGACAAAATACATTAGCCAATAGTTTACATATGAAAGTGTAGTTGGGCTCGCAATGTCTTATTTGTAGTTTCAGACCATAATGTCTCCCATCCTTCCTACCTTTTACTTCACTATAGCATACTTACCATTGTCGCATTAAATGCCCTGTCAATCAAATATTGCCATTTATGCTTTGGTGAAATAATGCTCAATCTTTAGCCCTGGCATTGAAATGGTCTCTCCTCCTGGCTAGAATATGGCCTGCACTTCAATTAATGTGAGTTATTTCTCCCAAAAGAAAATTTGTTAGAAGATACAAGGCTTATTTATCTTAGAAGTAGAGTTTCTTCAACCAAGGCTACTCTTTTGTTTTATTTGATTGTGCAGTTTATCTGTTGTTCAGTGGCTATTCTAACCTTGGCATTGTGATTTATACAACGAAGAACATTAATTAGATCATATGAGACATGAGATTACGAAATGTAAGAGATTCTGTTGCTTATAACTTAATAGCTCAAGATTTAGGTGCTCAAAGGCTCATCTTGAAAACCTCGATGAAGTTGGATGGATGGGAGAGGGGAAGTGGAATGACATCTTGTCTTGATATGGCTTTTATTTTTCCAGTGGATGTGAATTTGGTTATTCTAAACAGCTTTACATTCTACGCAATTTGGTTTGCGTTTGTCATCCTTGTTTGGGACCATGCTTCTCTTTTCTTTCTCTTTCCTTTCTTAAGAATGTAGACCTACAACCTGTCTTTTTTCATGCAGGATCAGGAAGTCAATAAGTACTATAATCAATTCTCATATATTTGACCTAGAAGCAGATGAGCCTGGAGTTCTTGTTATTCAGATCGTCTTTTCAATTGTTTGGCAGTTGCTTGATGCATCCTTAGATGACGAAGGATTGCTGCAACTTAACCCAGAAAAAAAATCTGGATGGCCCACTAAACCACAGAATATGGAGATTGATGGTTACGGAAATTCTGATGTAATGAGGCTTGAACACAAAGAGAGATTGAAGATTACCAATACTGTCATGGCCATAGAGTTGATTGGTCAGTTTCTGCAAAACAAAGTAACCTCCAGGATTCTTTACTTGGCTCGCCAAAACATGTCAGAACTTCATTCCTTGTACATTTTCTTTTCGAATTCATTATGTAGTTATCTTGTTCAAGTTTTTAAGAGCTATGGTTTTATGAGTATATGAAATTATTAATGGGAATCATGTCTTGATGCACTTTGTATCCACTGCCTGAAATTATTCAAATTTTCAGTTAAACTAGCAGTCAACTTAGATTTTAAGCTGTACCAGATTTTGAGGATAAATTCATGAAGCTAGTGTTTTAATTCCTTGACTTTTGGATAACAAATTGCTTTACTGAACTTTCTTATGCTGTCAGTCTCTCCTAGATCTTCTTCCTGAATGAAGGATATTAACCAAATACTTGCTTACCGCCTCCCCAGGTCAACACATTGGGGTGGTTTTCTCCAGCGAATTCAGCTGCTCGTATCACATTCAACAGCCTTGAAAGATTTGGAAGTTTCAGCATTAGAGCCTCTTCTACTGCTAATATCATATAGTCCCAAGATAACGCTACCACGGTACAGAATATGTGCACCACAAGAGTTGCCAGGTGTTATGCATTTTAGATCTCTAGCATATAGATCTGATTATGTTGTTGGGCTTAGTTGTGCTTCTCTTTGGCTTCCTCTTGATTTGATACTGGAAGATGCGATGGATAATTCACAAGTCCTTGCAATTAGTGCTGTTGAAACTGTTACTGGTAAAGCCATTTTGCATGATTAAACAAAAAAAAAAAAAAAAAAATGGAAGTGAAATGATAATTTGTGTAGACTTAAAGAAAACCATTTTCATTGCCTGCAGGCCTGGTAAAAGCTCTTCAAGCAGTCAATGGCAGCACTTGGCACGAGACTTTCTTAGAACTTTGGAAGGCAGCTTTAAATCTAGTTCAGAGGGTTCGAATTTTCTGTTACTATTTGTTTTCAGTTTGCATCTAAAAAATCCTCTTTCTTTTTGCTGTCATTATGGAAAATTCTAGGATCCAACTGAGAATTTTCTTCCATAGAGATTGAATACTGTCCATTGAACTACTTGTAGGAGAGGGATCCAATTGAAGGGCCAGTTCCTCGCCTAGATACTCGGTTATGTATGTTGTTTTCTATCACAACTCTTGTGGTTGCTGATCTTATTGAGGAAGAAGAAACTACTCCAACTGATGAGATTGATGGCAACTTAGATGGTGAATGCATGAAACAGACTTCTGGAAATCGTTGCAGGGATTTGGTCTCTAGCTTACAGAATCTGGATGATTTTGAGATGCTGTTAACTCCTCCTCACTCTGTTATTCCCTCAGCAAATCAAGCTGCTGCTAAAGCAATGATTTTTATTTCTGGAATGAACGCTGGCAGTGCATATCCTGATTCCATCAGCACGACAGATGTTCCAATAAACTGCAGTGAGTCATTCTTCTGGATTAATTTAAATATCTCATAAAATGTTCTTTAGAACAGTGGGATTTTGAAAATATTTGCTATATTAGGTGACTTTAGTTAAAAGTTGAAGTTTTTTAGTGGTAAGTGAGCAATGGCAAGGCCACCATCATAAGCATGTTACTTGAATTCAGTCACCCATCAGTAGTAAATCCCTGATAGTGGTGATCAATCTTATCCCATCAGCGTAAGCAAGCTACTGGCATCAAATAGGCCATGTATAGTTAATATAGTAACCAATGAGGATATGTCACCATTTGCATGACGCTTCTCATTAACCAAATAACATTTTTTGGACAATGAGGTATTGGAGAAAAAAAAAAAATCCTAATTGCGTTGCTTGTGATGTTTATCTATGTTGTATTATTCGTGGAATACTTATTGTGATTTTCATGGTTGGAGCATATGTATCTCTGGTTCTTGTTGAGGACATTAATTCAGTTTAGAAAACCTGATGCTTGTGTAGATTCAGATGGTCATCTGGGTATCACTTTACCACACTGTAGATGTCAAGATATTGCTGTTTCAAAACGTACTTTTCCACTGTGGATTATGTACTTGGGTTTAATTTACATGGCTGAAAACAAGTTTCAGGACAGCCGTTGCTTTAGCTCTGTGAACTAACTCCTTGTATCTTTTTACATTTTAGCTCTGGAATAGGAGTCTTCCATTGTGCAATTAAATGATTCTGTGTCCATCCTTTATTGGTGAATCAATACTAGTTACTATGACCATGTATTGAGTGCCGACCTATCCCCGATTATCTTATTATGACAAGTGTATGCGTTGTTGGGATAGTGAGTGGACAATTGATCTTATTATATTTGCATATGGTGTTGTTAAGGAGTCACCTTCGTTTTAAAATATCTCCTCACCCGCAATATGGTTATTATTCTGCAAGTATGATGCGTGTACATATCCCTAATTTTGCACGTAAGCAGAAAGGAAGGAAAAATAGACCTGAAAGAGTTTCTTATAAGTTAAGGTTTATTGGTGTGGATTTGAGGAAGAAAAATACGTGATTTAACCTGCCTAATTACATTACTTATATTGTGCCTATGCAGCTGGAAACCTGCGTCATTTAATAGTTGAGGCCTGCATCGCCAGAAATTTATTGGACACATCTGTTTACTTCTGGCCTGGCTACGTGAGAGAAAGCATTAATCAATTACCTCATACTGTGCCCACTCAACTGCCTAGTTGGTCATCATTCATGATGGGTGCCTCACTTACTCCAGTTTTGATTAATGCTTTAGTTTCAGCACCTGCTTCCAGGTATCTGCCTATCTTCTGATATGAGTTATTCTTGGTACTAATTTTTTCAGAGACAGGCATTAGTTTGTGTCGTGGTAAACCATTTGCCAAATTAATCATAGACACAATAATATTTTTAGGAGACTTAGCCAGAACTTTTTGAGATCAAACCTATATTGTATCTCTCATTGGTGGGTGGCTCTAAAATTTCCAGAGATGATCATGTGTAAGCCAATTAGATTCCTTTATGTCTTGCTTAATATGGCTTGGTCTTCAGTTTTATTTTCTTCTTTACTGAAGCCAGGTACATCAGATGCTCTTTTTTTCATTTTTTTTTATTGATTTAGCAAGAGTAAAGCAACTGAATTTAAGCTCATGATTGATGGAAGCTTAGCAGAACTAAAGAAGATTTTTGAGCTAGCAGTCAAAGGATCTGATGATGAGAAGATAGCTGCTGCAAGTATTCTTTGTGGGGCTTCCTTAGTTCGTGGTTGGAATATACAGGTAAGCAGCAAGAAGAAAATTTTATAGAATTGCCACTAGGGTAGGAATAAAAAGGTGGGAAAAAATGATAGGGCTTGCATTTAGTTTAGCATACAACTGCAGTCCAATTAACAGCTGATTTTTCTCTGCATTGCAACAATGAGCTTGTTTCTTTTCCTCCTATGTTTATTAGTGTCTCTTGGTGGCAAAATAGCCGTAAGTTTTTCTTTTTCTTTTTTTTTTTTAATTTTTCTTGCTCTTGATCTTTCAGGAACATACTGTTTATTTTATAACCAGATTGTTGTCTCCACCAGCTCCTGCTGACTACTCTGGAGATGAAAGCCATTTGATAGGTTACGGACCAATGCTGAATGTCTTACTTGTTGGAATTGCACCTGTTGACTGTGTCCAGATTTTCTCCCTTCATGGCCTGGTAAGTTCAATTGATCCCTATTTACAACATTTCACATGGTGTTGTGTAACTACGTTTCTGTCCTGTTCTTGATATGTGGACTCTAACTGTCCTTGTACCATGTAGCAATAATACAACTCAAATTTCTTTTTGTATTTGCACTTCTGACAAATTGAGCATGCCAGTTGAGAAGAATATAACTGGAAGACGTTCCATATAAATGCTTGACTTTTACAGCAGGCTCAAAGTTCACATTCTTCAAGGAAGTATAAGAGCAATGATGGACTGGAATGACATAGACTAGAAACTTGAGGATAAGTTGACCAAAATATCATTCTGTATCAGAATACAGAAATAAGATATAAATGACCTCAGATATGCACCAACTATATCCTAAATTTATTCTCCTTAGCATAATTGCATGTGCCAGCTCAGGAGGGATGCTGGGCCTGTTTAGAATTTCAGTTATAGATAAACGTTCTAAGTTCTTAGTTTATAGAATGGTGTTTGTTTTTGACAGGTACCACAACTGGCTTGTTCCCTGATGACAATATGTGAAGTATTTGGTTCATGTGTTCCTAATATTTCGTGGACTCTCACTACAGGGGAGGAGATCTCTGCCCATGCTGTGTTTTCAAATGCGTTTGCTCTTCTTTTAAAGCTGTGGAGATTTAATCATCCTCCCATTGAATATGGAGTGGGGGATGTACCACCAGTAGGAAACCAACTAACTCCTGAGTACCTCCTACTAGTGCGTAATTCCATGCTTGTTTCTTCTGGTAACTTACTTAAGGATCCAAATAAAAGGAGACTTGCTGCTGTTGCAAGTGCTTCTTTCCCGAAACCCATCTTTGTAGACTCATTTCCAAAACTGAAAGTTTGGTATAGGCAACATCTGGCCTGTATAGCTTCACCTCTCACTGGCCTTGTTCATGGAACCCCAGTCCATCAAACAGTTGATACCCTTCTAAACATGATGTTCAGAAAAGTTAGTAGAGGAAGCCAATCTGTAACTTCTATAACATCTGGGAGCAGCAGTTCCTCCGGACTTGGCGGCGAAGATAATTTTCCAAGGCCAATATTACCTGCTTGGGATATCCTTGAAGCTGTTCCTTTTGTGGTTGATGCTGCTTTAACTGGTTGTGCCCATGGAATACTGTCTCCTCGGGAATTGTGCACAGGTTAGTCGATGCCATGTTTGAGCTTCTGTTGGTGATGAACCTTGCCAATTAATTTCTCAATACACCACATGCGGCATAATCTTTTTGGTTGGAGTAAATCATGCCTTAAGAGCCTGAAATATTTTAGTGTCTACTGGAATAATTTGTCTCCACAATTGGAAGTGAGACCAGTTTAGGTGGTGCTGCATCCTTCTTAAGGAATTGTTCTCTTTTACTCTTGCTATCCCCACATCCATCCCACAAAACAGATACAGATATACATTTAATGGAACATGGATCAACAGGAAATGCATCTTTGCTTTTTTTAAAAACAAATTGTTGTTGAATTACCTCATTATATCCACATTCATTTACTGGTTTCTTTCTTTCTTTTTTCTCTTGTCATCGTGCATTTTTCTTTCAGGCCTTAAAGAATTGGCTGATTATCTTCCTGCATCCTTGGCAACCATTGTAAGCTACTTCTCAGCTGAAGTAACTCGTGGCATTTGGAAACCAGTTTTCATGAATGGAACGGATTGGCCTAGTCCTGCTGCAAATCTCTTTTATGTTGAGGAACATATAAAGAAAATTTTAGCTGCCACTGGTGTTGATGTCCCTAGCTTTGCTGCAGGTTTCTCTCCTTATCAAAAAGTTTAAATACTAAAGTTCTTCTACAAGCAATTATTTCATGTGCTACAATCGTTAGGTTTATTCTCTGTTAAATCATGAGCTCCTGATGGCGTCTGTCAAAATCTTGAGAAAAGAAATCTTATCAACACTAGAGATTAATACGCCTAAGAGATTCTATTATGCTTCTTCTGATCCTTGGAATCTCTATGTATAACTTGCAGTTGCTTTATCCGATTCTTATTTGTTTTTACGTTACTTGAGCTTTGACTGGAACTTATATTTCTCTAGGGGGGAGTTCTCCAGCAACACTTCCATTGCCATTGGCTGCATTTGTGAGCCTCACTATAACATACAAACTAGATAAAGTCTCGCAACGTTTTCTCAATCTGGCAGGCCCAGCTTTGGAGTCCCTTGCAGCAGGTTGCCCATGGCCATGCATGCCAATTGTGGCTTCTTTGTGGACCCAAAAGGCAAAACGCTGGAGTGACTTTCTTGTTTTTTCTGCTTCTCGTACTGCCTTCCTACACAACAATGATGCAGTTGTTCAGCTGCTAAAGAGCTGCTTCACTGCAACCCTAGGTTTGAATGCAACTTCAATCACTAGCAATGGGGGTGTTGGGTCACTTCTGGGCCATGGATTTGGATCACACATGTATGGTGGGATTTCTCCAGTTGCCCCAGGAATTCTATATCTACGTGTTTACAGATCAATCAGAGACATCATATTCATGAGAGAAGAAATTATTTCTCTGCTGATGCAATCAGTGAAGGACATAGCATGTAGTGGCCTTCCTGGAGAACAACAGGATAAGCTGAAGCATGCCAAAAATGGGACGTATGGGCGTGTTTCACTGGCTTCAAAAATGACTAAAGTGAAATTAGCAGCTTCTTTGGGGGCTACATTGGCATGGTTAACTGGTGGGTTGGGGTTGGTGCAGTCATTGATAAATGAATATTTGCCTTCTTGGTTTCTGTCAGTTCACCCATCAGACCAAGATGGGGCCTCCAGTATGGGAGTTCCCATGCTCCGAGGATATGCACTAGCTTACTTCACGGTGTTTTGTGGAGCACACGCATGGGGTTTGGACACAGTATCATCAGCATCAAAGCGGCGTCCAAAAGTTCTTAGGTATCACCTGGAGTTTCTAGCTAGTGTCCTTGATGGCAAAATATCACTTGGTTGTGACCCAGCCACGTGGCGTGCTTATGCCACGGGGTTTTTGAGCTTGATGGTAGATTGCTTGCCCACTTGGATGTTTGAGGTGGACGCAAAGTTGTTAAAAAGACTAAGTGAAGGACTAAGGAAATGGAATGAGGAAGAGCTTGCTCTAGCTTTACTGGGCGCTGGGGGGGTTGGGACAATGGGGGCAGCCGTTGAACTGGTCATGGACACTGACCAGTAGTTCTACTAATGTACATAAAATTTTTGTAGGTTGATAATTTTTAACATAGAGCTGATATATGTAACTCAGTATTCAGGTAGGTAAATTTGTGCAAAATGAAAAGATGATGTTCTAAGTCACCACAGTAGCACACTCCTTAACCAGAGGAAAAGATTGAAGTCTGTGAGGTTATATTGAGATGATAAAACTGGTGTTAACACATGCTGTCCACTTAATTAGCGGTTTGGTTTGGGAGAAAAGTGTACAGGAAAAGCTGCGGAAGCAAAAGTGAATAAAATTGTTCGATGCCCTTTGTTTGGTACAAAATGGGAAAAAGGAGGGGAAGTAAATTTTGGGATTTGTTACCATCCCAAATTGCAGATGTTGGACGAGGTTAGTGCTTAAATAACACTTTTTAGCTTATTTTGCATTTGAAAATTAACCTAGTAAAGAAAAAGGAGAAATCATCGCTATTTCCAAAAAGGCCTACTTTCTGGTACAAAAATTTTCACATCTGCGTTACAGAGGAAGCTTGATGACAGCGTTGGTGAGAATGAATGACTAACTATCGGATACTGTAGACTGCAACTACCTAAAACATGACAAAAATATATGTCAATTACATAAAAATTTTGACAGAAAAATTCAAACAGAAAAGTGACCCAAAGACAATGGCATGGGATATGCTGAGAACATTGTTACATCATATAATGCCACTATATGCAGGTGACCTCGTCAGTCCTTGAGTTTGCATTGCCTTCCTAACTAAAAATGCATCACCCCACCTACCTGCATCAGCATAGATATTCGACAGGAGAACCCTACTTGGACCATGTGAAGGTTCCAATCTGGCCAAATTCTCTGCAGCCCTTTCTCCTACTTCCATATCACCGTGTGTTTTTGATGCTGCCAACAGTGTTCCCCATATCACAACATCCGCCTTCATGGGCATGCTTCTTATGAGTTCTTCTGCTTCTTCCAATCTTCCTGCTCTACCTAGAAGATCCACCATGCAACCATAATGCTTGATGCTAGGCTCTAGACTGTACACACTTTTCATGCTCTTAAAGTGTTGCTCTCCTACTTCCACCAATCCTGCATGGCAACATGCACTCAAGACTCCGATAAATGTAATAGAATTGAGTTTAATTTTACGCCCCTGTAAGTCAGAAAATATTCTTAGAGCCAATTCTGCGTGTCCATGCATGGCTGAGCCACATATCATGGCATTCCATGGTGAGACATCAGATGCCTTATCTTTCGTTTGATGGAACACTTCCAACGCACTGCCGATGCTACCGCATTTGGCATACATATCAATAACTGCTGCACTAAGATTGTCATTAAGAGGAATGGAGTTGTCACGTATGTATTCATGTGCCCATCTACCTTCATGTAACCTACCCAAAGTAGCAATTGCAGACAAGACACTAACCATTGTAATTTCATTTGGTTGAAACCTTTTATTTACTATCTCATGAAAAAGCTCTAGAGCTAGCTCAGGCTGTTCGTTCTGCGAATAACCAGAAATCATGGAGCTCCATGAGAAAACATCTCTCTCTGGCATCTCATCAAACAAACCCCTAGCTTCATTAATCCTTCCATTTTTAATCAGTCCTGAAATTAGGGCATTCCAGTTTGCAAGATGGTGCTTGCTTCCAAGTTTGAACTGCAACCAAGCAAGGCTAACTTCCTCACAAGCAGCATAAAAATGAATAATTGTTGCCTGTATAAAGTCATAACAATCAAAACCTTTCTTCATTGCTACACCATGAAACTGCAGACCCTCCTCAAAAGCAATGACTTCTCCACAAGCCGAAATTATATCCACAATCATAACATCATTTGGGCACAATCCAGTACTAACCATTTTACGGTATAATTTTATAGCCTCAGTCAACCTCCCAACTTGCACATAACCATCAATAATCGTGCCCCAAGAAACCACATCTTTCTCATCGATCATCTCAAAAAACTCTCGAGCCAAATCAACCAAACCTGCCTTAGCATAACCATTCAACATGACATTGCACGATACTACATTTCTTTCAGGCATCTCATTAAACAGCCTGCTCGCATCCCTCAAATGCGAGCACAAACAATACATGTGAACCAAATTAGTTGAAACAAAAACAAACCCAACAAGCCCAAGTTTCATCACCAACGCATGAAACGATCTCCCCTCCTGAACTCCCCCACCACCCAAATGCAAAGAAGCCGTAATCACACTAGCCATGGTCACCTCATTCGGAAACACCCCTGCAATCCTCATTTCCCCAAAAACCTTAATCGCCTCACCCCAAAAACCCTCCTGAGCCAAACCCATTATCATAGTAGTAAAAGAAACACCATTTCTCTCAGGCATTTTATCAAACAGCACCCGAGCATCATTCATATGCCCTGATTTCACATACCCACCAATCATAATATTGCAAGAAACAGTATCAAGCTTCTCACAGTCATCAAAAATCTTTTTTGCACTAGAAATCAGCCCGCATTTCGAATAAAAGCTAGTCAAACTGTTTTGGACAAAAATATTGCAATCAAGGCCTAATTTTGTTATATGGCCATGGATTTGTTGGCCTTTGGGAATCAATAAATTGGAAGAGCAATCTCTCAAAGCAGAAATGATAGAGAGTTCGTAATCGGGTTTCGGATTTCTGGGTTTTCTTGGGTTTTCGGCGATGGGTTGCGGAGGGTTTAAGGGGGTTATAGAGGAGAGGCATCTGGGAGATTGACAGGTAGTGAGTAAAGAGAAAAGGGTTGAAAAATGGAGGGATAATTTGGGTCTGAAAGCAATGCTCATGAGACGATATCATGAGGTGTATGTACTTTCAAGAAATGTGGATTATTGTACTTTCAAGAAATGGGGATTGTTGCAGAGTTTTTGTTGCTAAGGAACCAAACTTTGGAGGGAAAGAACGGTAGTTAATAATGGAGGATAACCTGGCCCAACGAACTTATGAACCATGCCTTTATGAGGAAGCTTCATAAGGCGTAGAATGTTAACCCCACCAAAAACCACGCCTTCACGTGCAGTTTCACTATTTGTTCTGTAACAAATAATCAGTATTATTTAAAAAGAAAAAATTTTCTCTCTTTCAAAAGGTTGTCTTCTTCTATTTTTCTCTATATTTTTTTTTCAGTCACGAAAATGAAAAACCATTTTTTCACGCCAGAAGAAAAGATATTACTAATACTAGCTATCAATAATAGGAAACCATTCTTGACTTCATATGCACACGTTGGGACAATTAGAACGAATTTTGGGGTGCAATTGTAGATTTTGTGACTCGTTAATTTTGTAGTTTGAATATTGTTATTATCGTCAATCGTCTTTGCCAGCCTGCCTTCATCCCCATTGTAAAAAAAACAAGCATCATAGCCAACATCCTAAACAAGACATTGCTCTTTAGTATATATAGTTCAACAAACACATGGCATGATTAATAGTTATATGCTTCTAAAAATAGAATGACATAGTTCATAGTGCTAGAATAAAAGCGTAGTTGAATATCTAAAAGCTGTCCACTTTGATTCGTATCATGTCATTTATTCGAGTTTCGTTTGGTATATTCTTCCAGACAAGAATCTACAGAGTTTGAGGAGGTTCGTCTTCTGGTATTAGGACTAAAGAATTGTTCTAAACAAGAAGAAAAGCATCCCGCAATGGGATATCAGAAATTGGAAAATGACATGCCGCAAAGAAAAACATGTGGATGATAATCAAAGCGCATAGCCATCATAAGCAGTCAGCGATGATCGCCAGGTCTGTGAAGAGCAATGTTCCTGCAGATGAAAACATTGAGACAAAGCATTATAACTCCATTCAGTATTACAGACAGCAGATGGTCATTACGTGTCACTATAAGCAACACATAAATATCCCATATCCTGCCATGTTGTAGAGAACAAGACACATTAGTGGTATATCAATGCAGAACAACATTGCTTGTTAAGGAGATTTACCAGCTACTAGAAAATGATGTCCATTATCCAGTACTGGAGAAATTACAGTTTCAGCATATGCCTTAAGTTGGGATAATATTATATTTATCTTAATTTGGTTTACTTCAAAAGATGGATTTGAAGATCCCAACTACAAAGAGTGAGTTCAGAAAAACCAAGAGACGATGAGAAAGATCCATGAAGAACCTATGCATGAAAAGTCATTTCTACATGATTACTGGAAGAAGCTGCGTGCACCTAGCTTTTATTGAATACCATGGTTGATAAGCTTGCTGGATTGGTTTTGATCCAGCTGAATTCTACTTATCACAATTAGAATCTGCTACACTAGAACAATAATTTTGACGAGATTTTACTTGAGGAGAGGATATCTTTTCAACACACTGTTCTTATTCTTATTCAAGATGGAAGAACTTTTGGAAGTCCCATTACAGTCTCATACAACAGCACATAAAACTCACCAACAGCTACTAAAGCACACATTTACCCATAAGGAAGCTGTAAGAAAATCCAAGTTAATACTGGTTGTAAACTTCTAAATCTCCACAAGCACGTATAGCTTCCAAACTATGAACTCTAAAGAGCTACAGAACTAAGACCCTAATACAGATATTAAGAACACTAAAATTAAGAACAATGCAATATATATAATCTAGTGCAAACAATTAGAATTGCAATAAATTTCTCAAGGTACAGGATCTAGGATATATTGAGAATTGCCCATCAGGAAAGGAAATTTTTTGGATCCATTAACAGGATCAAAAATCTGTGCTTGGCAGTCTCAAACCAAATGGATTCCAACCAAATTTCCATGGTTTTCTAAACACCATTTTAGTTCATTTGAATAATTTTACCACAGGCATCCCTCCTCTTCCATCCTAGGTGGTTACTTGGACCTTCTCAGCCAGACACTCTACCAAGTCCCAATTATCCACTCCCTCTCCCCTGGCAATTTCAGAGGTGTTGTTGTGATGGGAATTCAAACAGAATAATCACTAGACTAACAATCAGTTGATGATATGGTGGGTAGTTCAATTGGAAAATATCCAAATCGTACAGCATAAGTGTAGCACAATGGTAGAGAAGACGAAGAAGCTTTGCTTGAATATTACAAGAAAATATGAAAACCAGTTCCAAGTACTAATGCTTACGCTTTGCAGGAAAAGAAACCAGGTACTAAGGAGATCTGCCGCCTGTAATGTTTACCGGTAAAAAAGCAGCTTAAGTTTCCTTCGGATTTAGTTTTGCCACGTGAATGTAACCAAGGCAACTGCTTATGAATCCATTCAGGCAAGCCACAACTTACATAATCAACTAAATGTATGATAAACATCAAAAGACTTTCCAGATAAATAAATATATAGAAGTGTCAACTTCACAAACTAAATAGAATCAAACCTTTCTCAATGTGAAACTGATCATTTATACTGTAAAAGCAATGGCTTTATCCCCTCAAATTCGCAAAAGAAAAAAATGACAAACTAAAACCGCAAGTAAAATACATATAAGGTGTGTCAAGACGCAAAACCATCATTCACCCTATAATCAGCTACACAAAAATCCTTTCCACGAGTAATCAATTCCGCAATAGCATCAAAGGCAAATTACATTCTACTTCTCACTAGCTTATACAATATATCATCCAAATTACATACTCTAACAATCAATCAAATAAACAATGAACTAAACGGCAGTGCTAATCTAATCCAAGTAAAAAAAAAATTAATCAAAGAGTTGCTGATCAACACCAAAAAGACTCACTTTTTATGGCGGCGGCTGCGTTTAGGGCTCCAACCTTCAAGTTTAGCAATAGGGCAACCACACCTAGCTTTGAAAAGCAGGACAGCTCTTCCATTAGGGGGAGCCATTTTCCTCAACTCAGCTCTTAAGCACTCACAATCCGGGTTAAACTCATTCCCACCTTTCCAAGGCAACTCATCTATCTCCTTAACAGCCTTATTAGCCTTCCCCCATTTAAAGCAATCTTCACCCTGCAACTGCAAATCAAATTCCATTGCTTTTTTCAACCCTTTACACCCAAGTTTCCCGCACTTTCTTGATCTGGGACCGCAGCAGATCTCGACCAAAATCAGCATGAAAACCATGGATAAAATCAGGGATGTGAAGAAAATGTGGTGGACTTGGAGGTGAGAGAGGAGATAGGAGAGAAAAGTGGAGAGAGAAAAAGATGACGAAGGACTAGAAGGGAGGAGAAGGGAAAGGGAGTGGAAGATGTACGAGAAGTAGGAGGAGATGAGGAAAGCTCCGGCGAAGAGAACAAGGATGAGGATGAGGAGGTCAAGGGTGGCTGAAGGGGAGGAGTGTGTGCAAAGGGAGTGGGAGGCTGATGAGGGGCAAATTTGGGAGTTTAATGAGGTGGGATTTGTGGGTTTTTTGAGAGGTTTAGAGGTGGCCGTGGCGCTGGCGGAGGCGGCGGTGGTAGGGGCCATGGTGATGGTTGAGGAGAGAATGTGGTGGCGCATGTTAGTGAAGAGTCTTGCTGGGGAGGGGAGTTTTTCAGATTTTGGTTTAAAATTTTATTTCTTTATTTGGTTTAGGTGGAAAATACTGATGTTGAGTTGAGGGGTGGATGTGCGCACGTTAGCACGGCTAATCTATCTGACCCTAGTGTGGAGGAACGCTAGAATAATGTTGCATTGAGGTGATGTGCGCATGTTAGCAGGGTGGCTTGGGGAACTTCGAGGATGCATGCGTTACCATTCTTGCACTTGTCATCTGGCAGCCAAAGTCAATAGACATTATAGCCTGCACCATTTCTTCTTTCTTGGTTTTTTACTTGCATTTTGTTTTTATCCTTTGTGTCATTACCAGATGGTTGTTTCTCACGTCAAATAAATAAAAAGAGCGAAAATTTGCAACAGACTTTTACTTTTGTTTCTTATGCCAATTAAAAAGAAAGAAAATTTGTAGCCAACTTTTACTTTTACTTTTACAAGCAATGAAGGTATAAAATTGCTGAATCAATCTCCTGCTTGTGGCTTGACTTTTCAGGAAGACAAACATGGTACGACAAAACAGCAGAATTTGAGGTAAGAACTTTCCACTGATTCTTAGCTTCTTTCCTAGATGCTTCCTGGATGATGCAGGTAGCTGAGATTTGGCCCCCTCTTGGACGCTATGCCCCATGGAGGAAAGTACACAAACTTAGATATTTTTTAGCAGCAACATGTACTGATTGCAATCTTCCTGATCCTTTTGCTTATAGTAGCTGAACTCGACTCCATAATCAGAAAAAACAGCACCTAAAAGCAGCAAATGTGTCAGAGAGAAACGTACCAAGTTCAAGAACATTCATTAGATTTTATTTTTGCACTTCCTGGTCCCATGCTCCTCCGTCAAATGTCATCAATCAACTCTATTTTCAGCTATACATACTCATGTGGCCCAACTTCCAAGTCCTTAGTCCAACTAGTAATCTTTATTGGGTCATTGACCGACTCGACTCTGTTCATGTACTCAGTCCAGGTCTGATAGTCAATGTAAACGTCCAACATTGCTAAGATTGAAATAATCGTAGAGCCTACTCCTGGCCATTAGAGTCTCGGAGACTTAAAGTGAATACCATGCATGGTTTTACACATGTTTTAACTACTAGCTAAATGATTACTGTAAAATACTGCGTTGAAAAAAGAGTTATCAAAAGATTGATAATTTTATGAAAACTTATCATTTTTGTTGAGAATTATAATAACAAAGAATTACTGAATCATTGATCCATAATTACATCGTAAATGTACCTAATTTTTACAATTTGATTCCCTCCGACCTCACCTCCCCGAGCCCCATATATATCTCCTCTTCCTTCAGAATCATTAATTAGTCTTTCTCGAGTCCTTCTATCAGTTATCACATCCCATTTATCTCTCCCTTGATGATTGAGTTGTGGTTTTCGTTGTGCAGGTAATAAAGGAACAAGAAGAAGATTTTTTTTTTTTTTTTGTCAAAAATTTAACATTCTAGTTTACTCCTAACTTATTCTAGGAGATGGTCCAATTGAACCTGAAGAGGCCAATAGAGACTGAACCAATAGATCAGAAAAGCAACTATAATGCAACTTCTGAATTTCTTAAAATAATCTATTTTTGCTACTGCAGATGAGATTTAAACTCCCAACCTGCAACAGCAGGGGGAGTTTTTAACTGATCCCCTCGCCACCGAACCATTGGCTTGGTGGCTAACAAGAAGAAGATTGGCTTTTACTATTTCCCCCCTTCTTAGAAGTTAGAATCTCTTTTCCTCTTGTCAGTTCATCTTGTCTCTTTGAAAGGGAATGTAGCGATTGTGGTGTCTCAGTTAGTCACGTCATATGGACTACAGACCAACTACATCTCCATGCATTATTGTACTTCCCACATTGAAAGCAAAAAACTCAACAGGAAAACACTCCCCCACACACCAAGATTTTTCTCATTTTCTTGCTTTTTAGTCCATTTACCTATAAAGCACAAACATTCAAGTTGTCTCCAACCTGTCAACATTCCCCAATAGCATTCTGCCACCTGTCTTCCAAGTCATCAGACAGCAAGGGTGGTATATCTAAATGTGTCCTCCATGGGCATTGGACCTGAACTTCCAAAGGGGCCTAAAGTTGTGTCAGCCACATTAGCTTTAATTTAGGCCTATGTGGTAGCTAGTTATCAACACTTCCTATGCTAGAGGTCCACAAAGATTTATCTGTTAGACCGATAGTATTAAGGATCTTATCCTTGATCTTCTTCGTTAGGATAAAGATTGAAAGTGAACCCTTCTTGTTTTATGCCATTCTTTGCAAATGGCTGTGGGACATGGCTGAAAGTTCATACCTTATCTTACTGTTTCTTGGTAGGGGCAGATTGAAATTGATGATCGCTCATAGGTAGGGGTTACCACCGTAAGGAAGGAAGTATCAGTCCAATCAATTTAAGGTATAATCAATTCACAACGTGAAGCTATTTAAGCCGTATTTGTCTTTTAGTTCAAAGTTAATCTTAAATTATCATGTTACATACAAGTTCAAACTTTAAACACTGTATCTTTTAGTGAGTACACGTCTTAAATTACTAGATGTGCATAATATCTAAATCATCCAATTAAATGCATAGTCATTAGTTACATCAATAATTAATTAGAAATCTTTTCATATGACATGTGCATGTTAATCTCTTTTAGTAGGTACACACATTAAATTATCAAATATACACACTAATGCAGATTTTGCACACATTGTTCTACTAAATGTCTGAAAACTGATTGAATATATACTTGGAGAATCCTCAACAAGCTGCCTTAATCAAGGATTTTCTGTTCTTGCTCATTACAGCATTTTGGCTGGGACCAATACGCGGTCCTTTGCAATTTCAGGAACCAAGTACAAGTGCTTTAATAAACACGGGCGGCAATGATAAGTGGCAGGCAAGTCTTAACTGATTGAGTAGATGTTAGCTTGAGTTAAGACTTAAGATAGATAAGGCCACGTGAAGCCAATTGATTTTCAGGGTACATCAAGTCCCTACTAACTACAAAGTGTACACAAAGCCTCCAAAAATGTACATGTGGATCAAATTTGACTGCTGTTGGAGTCCAGTCCTTTTGCACACACTATTTAAGCTAACAAGCACAATAATTAGGCATCAGTAGAAGCAAAGCTTTTATTTAGCGCATTTAAGGAACTACCTGCAGCAAGAATCATGAGAAAGAGATTTGGCAAATGGAGAAGAGTATTGAGGCAATTCAGGGGGAAGGTTTACATTATGAGGGTGTGCATAACAATGTTATTGTGTTGGGATGACAAGTACTATTAGAACTTAGAAGCAAAATGAGCGAAGTAATAGTTTTAGATTTTTCAGAATCTGATCAGTTTTGTGAGTGCTAAATATACTTGTTCATATGGTAATGTAAGATTCTGTTAAATTCTTTCATGTATATTAGAAGATTTTTCTTTTATCCAATCTATATTAAATTAGTTCTTATTTAGTCATACTTCTCATGTTCATTTCTTTATTGCCACTTTCTTGGTTACTGGTAAGCTTCATTTTCTCCCAATCCAAATGACGCTTGAACATATTGTTTCTCTAATTGGGAGATGTCATGCTATTTATTTATAATGGCATGCAGAGATGCCACAAATGCATCTACGTCTTCAAGCATGCATGCAAACCTTGTGATTTCATACTTGAGAAGCAAATATGATGTGTCTGTGCTCATCATTCTGGATATGCCTATTACGTGTATTGAAATGAACTTGTTCTTCTTGGAAGCAGTGGGGCAAAGATCTGCAAATTTTCTTTTTGACGCAGAAAGTGAACCAGGCAACATAATTCAGTTAAGTATATCGATTTTTCTTTCCTTAAATTTACCACATCTTCCATTTCATATGAGACTACTTAGTATTTGACAATGTGAAGCCGTTGACCTGCTACATGAGATTTGAGGGAAGATATTATAAGTTAGTTGATAATCTGACAGCCGATTTTTTGGAGTCCCCTCATGGAAAATTAAAGTACATGTTATGCACTCCGTCTCTTTAAAACTCTACTTAACCTATATTTGCTTTTTCTATGAGTGGGAATGGTGAATATCCTTGGTGATATGGTTGAGAATGCCCTTCAATCAAAGCTCCAATACGTTGATATTGTTCCAATGATGCAGGGAGTCACAAAAGAAGAATAATCAGAATAATCGGCAAAAAAGTCATGCAAATTTCACAGGCAAGTTTTCTTACACTAACCAACACAAATTGTGTAGAAGAAAATACTGACTTATATAGGAATCATTCAATATCATTAATTTTTCACAACACAAGGAACTAATCCAATATCATTAATGAATGTTCTTGTAGCTGGTCTTTCCCCTTAATTCTTTTCTAGTTCTTTTATTCCCCTTGTATGCGAATACTCTTGGAAACAATCCTTAACCATACCATTGTCCAACACCATCCGAATTTTCTGGAACTAGTATGAATTTAATACTTCTTTTGGTAGGATTCTGGTATTAATATCTATATCTTAATACAGCAAGACAAATATGTTGCTATAAACTGACAGAGATTGCCATTCAATCTGTATGGCAGGAAGACAACCTGATAACTCTGCTTATTCATCTTTAGGTGAACAATGGGACCCTTGCATGCTGTCCTCAATTTATCCCAATCTGGGTCAACATCAGTTGACCACCACATGTTTCATCATAAACCTTGTATATAAGTCCATCTCTTCTGCATTCATCTAAACAAAACCTCAACTACATTCATTTCTCATTTCTTGCTAGTATCAAAGATCTCAATAGTTCTTATAGACTTTCATTTCTGCTCTCTATGGCTGCGCAATCAATTTTTAGCCAAAAATGGAGAAGGTTTTGGTCATGGCAGAGGTGTTCAAGGTACATCCAGGAGCAGCGTACCCGCCTTTATATAATATGGAGGTGTTCCATACTTCTTCTGCAGTGGAATGAGTTGTGAAACCTTGAATCTGAAGAATCATCTAGAGCAAAAGGAGCCCTTTGTAATTCACAAGAAGGCTAACTTATATTCTATGCAATATGGATACAATTAGGATAGCATGAGAACTAGTAGAGCCAAAGTCAAGGAATCTGAAAGAGGAAGTCCTGGATAGCTTGTGATCATAATGATTTACCGCAGCTACTACGTGAAATTCATGTAAACTCAAACTGATGTAGATATAATGTCCTGCTGTAAACCTCTCCACTCCCTCCACTAAACTTCAGTCAGGTGCCACATGCAAGCATGTTTGAGATGTGCTATAAAATAGATTATTTAAAATTTCATCATCATCTTTAGGGCAACCGGATTACCCTCCCGTAAGAGGGCTAATACAGCAAATCTCTAGTTTCAACTTCTACACTCATGAAAAAGTATCATGGAATTCAGTACAAGCAAATTCTCTCCACAAGTCAGCAGACTGCTATATATTCCATATCTTTTCTACTCTTTTCTTCTCTTTTTAAAACCTTGTCGATTAAACATAAAGCACAGTTCAATATGCTAAATTACTTTTACTAACTCGAGCAAGAAAATTTATATCAATCTAGCCATTGTGTAACTATGCAAGAACATCAACAACTAACATAACCTATAAATGCTCCATTGTCATATTCATATAAACATATGGTAAAATTTTCATCAAAATGTATATAAAAAATAATCGGCAATTCCAGGGCTGCATAATAATGCATAAATGTTTATTCTTCTCTCCCTCACCTATTTTGCTCTGCACTCTATGAGGGCTACTGTGTACTCTCCAGATGCCACTGAATTACAGGCTATGCACCTATCATCTCTTATCCCCAAGAAGAGGTTCTCCAAGATTGCCCTGTAGCTTTGTTGAAGAATCAACCTCACCAGACTTTCTAGGCGTACTTCCTTGCTTAATTTGGCCTCCCTGAAGAATTTAAATTTGTTTCAAACAATTTTCAGTAAATTTCTTTTCCTGAGTCTGAAGAAAAGAATACTCTTCCATCAGCAACAATAGCACAACAGATCTTAACAACAAATCAACCTAAATTTCTATAAAACATTTATATTGTAGAGTTATTGAATGCATGACCAGAAAAACATAATTCACAAGCTTATACCATAATCACATTATAATAAGTTTCTTGTAATGATATGTTTCGTATATAAGCAAGACTGGAAAGAATAGAAAGCATCATTGTAAGTCTAAAAATGAACTGGATGAGAATCCATTATTCATAGAAAATATTTTTGTTGCTTAACTGTGAACCTGTGTTTTCATTTCATTCTTGACAGTTAATTGTATGTATTGTTGGGGCTTACCCAGGGTTATAAGAAAAGAACCTCTTTATCTTTCCTGCTCTGTTCAAGGAAATGCTTTTCATTAAGCCGGAAGTGCTTGTGTCCTCTTAAGTAATTTATGGCAATTAAACTTTTGGTCTTCCATAACCTCTAGTTTAACTGGTGATGTCCACCACATCAATTTTTTTAGATATAGCACCTAATTATCAACTTTGTAGATGCCTAAATCATCTTAGAACAATTGGCGATATTATATATTATACACAGGCAAATTTTATTCTCTAATTTATATGAAAACAACAGAAACTCCTCACCTATAAATGCAACTGGTATAATTTGCTGATGCACCAATATTGAGAAAACATATGAAAATATGAAATCAAAAGACTGAGCTTTGCGCTATAGATGTAATTAGAAGAAAAATATGAGGTTCGAGTAACTTTTCATTTGCAAAAATGTCTACCAAAATTGTGACCCATTATCAGGAACTACTACTTTCTCCATTTTTACATGTCATTACTTATTAAAATTCAAACAGATCCTGTTAACTAATTTATCTCAAAACAGGAGGAAAGGTTGGAGAAACGGTTCACTTACAGCTCCTTTTTGGGCTGTCAACCTCCGAATTGATGGTGCACGTGCCACTGATGAAGCAGCTGCAGCAGCAGCAACACGTATTCTACAACACAGTAAAAAAGTTAACATTGATTCTTCAGACAATTAATCATCATACCTGGAAACAATTACAGAGCCAGAACCTTTTATGTACGTCAACGTATTCATCGGTCTCATCTACAATCTCCTCCTGCACGTAAAAAAAAAAAAAATGTAGATTTCTTTTTATGCCCTCTCAAGCAAGGTGGAGATAACAATAAATTGAATGCAAGTCACCTGCAAGAGTTCTTCAAATACATCTTCAAGAGTGATAATACCAATTACTTCACCCTCTTCAATATCATCTGATGAAGGTGGCAAGCAATTTGTCACCACCTCACTGTATGTAAGCACATTTGTTGAGGCATGCCTTGACGGCTTTTCAATGTCAACAACAACACTTTCTGACTTCTCATCCTGCCTCAATAGCAGAGGAGTAGTTAAGTGAGAATTTCTGTTACTGACTGCATTACCTTCACATTTTCCTTCATCTACGGTGGATGGAACATGTCTGCTTTTCCCCTTAGCCTTCACCACAGCAGCCATGTGACTGCTACCTTTTTGGAACTCATTTAAAATGTCATATAGAGGCATATCTGAGGGTACCCTGGGGTTGAAACATCTTAAATGACTATTTTGACTCTTAAAAGTATCAAAAATTTGATCGCTGGGGCATAAGATTAGTAACCATACCGTGGAATTCTTCGGATAGATACAGCACTAACTGGAGTCTCAGTTTCGGGCCGAACGGTAAGAAGACTTTTTACCTAATTTTTACAGATTTTGATCACATTAGAATTTTTTAAATAAACAAAGTTTCTTGCAGATTCTGGACCTATTGTTTACCAGTAGAAGTCCAATAACGTTTTTCGGGTTCCCTGAGTATACAGGAACTCGGCTATGACCACGAGCAAGAATTTTTCCCATGGCCTCCCTAGTATAAACAGGACAAAGAAAGTTAGTTTTTGAATCTGCTTCCTGCTTTTGTAGAGACATGAATACGACAATCAATCTCAACAACAAGAATGACAATTAAATGCTTGATCCCTTCTGCAACCACAATTCATATACTAAAAAGGTTCTTCAAAGTAGGGGTGTGCAAATTCGGTAAATACCGAATTACCGACCGAATTCGAATTGAATTCGGTAAATCGAATTCTGTAATTCGGTAATTCGGTCGGTAATTCGGAAAATCCGAAAAAAATGAAATCGAATTTGGTCGGTATTCGAAAATAAAATTCTAATTCGGTAATACTGAATTTACCGAATTCAATTCGGTAATTCGGTATATATATACCGAATTCGAATTACCGAATTTAGCATTAATTGGGCTAGTAATTTGATAGTGGGCTCAGTTATTTAATCATTGGGTTGGGCCATTATTTCTTTAAGCCCATTATTTCCTCCTTAAGCCCATTATTTTTTAATTTTTTAATTTTAAATTTCTTATTTTTTTAATTTTTAATTTTTAAATTTTTTAAAATTTTTATTTTAATTTTTTTTATTTTTTGAATTCGGTTACCGAATTAATATACCGATTTACCGAATTGAATTCGAAATCGAATTCGGTTCGGTATTAAGTGAATTCGAAATCGAATTCGGTCGGTAAATTTGAAAAAAAAAATACCGAATTGACCGATTTCAAGTTACCGAATTACCGAATTACCGACCGATTCTCACCCCTACTTCAAAGTAATCAGTGATAAGATCAATGCAAAACCCTCTCCTTCCCCATTATCAGTGTCCTTCAAGCAAGAACTGGAGAAGAGATGAATACTTGTCTGTAGGTACTCCCACAAACATCAAAACATGGAAGTTAAAAGCAGTTACTTTGCCTACTGAACCGTAGAAATTTGATGTGCCTGAAGCTTCCAGTGAGAATGTATCCACACAAGCACATTGTCCAATAATACAGTGAATATTGCACATTTAGCTGAACTCTGAACTATTGCAACTCATCATTACCAGTCCAATTTGGAATTGACATCCAATGAGAATGTTGACTCAATAGGTGTCATGGCCTCCTCAGCAGTCTGTCAATAAGGAAAAAAACAAATAAATAAATGAGTGACTACTATACTCAGAAATGAAGAATGGCTTCAATATAAGCAATTGATTCAACTTCCACATCATGGCATGAACATCATAAAACGTGAAATAAGTGGGAGAGAGGAGGGAGGAGAATTTATACGCAGATATCTCCAGAACCAATTTCATCTCAATTCCCATATTTTCGGATCAATTATACCCAAATCACTTGCATGTTATAGTTAACATAAGAAAGTTCATTTCAACAAATTCAAAAATTTCAAAAATGTGTATCATGATCCAGGAGGTAACGAGAAAAGGATAAATGAATTAGCAAATAAATATAAGACTAAAGATCCTGTCATCTTGATAAGATAGTTTCTTTGTTTGGAATACCTTCTCTGTCAAATCTAGTGCTCCGCTGATGATTGTCGTCTCATCGTGCGTAAGTTCACCTCCCTTACCAGCCTAAACATAACAACTATACATTATGTCACAAGAAACTGCTATTTAACTCTGGGATCTTATATTGTAGTTTCAGTATTGTCAATATTTACAACATATAGCAGAAACACTGTACCTCCTGACCATGGATAGAGACGAGGGCTTTCAGTTGAGCTCGTCTAAACAATGCTTCATTGTGTCCCAACAAACAGTCTAGAATCTGTATCCATAATAAATTCGAGTAAATCATCATAAATTGGCTCTGATTTGAATGGAATGACTAAGTAAAGAATTTCCAAGATAAACTTGTCAATCCACAAGGTAACTGAGGGTTATCTTTCAAGAAAAAGAAACAACGTCTGCACAACAGTTACACATGATTTCTTGGAAGCACATAGATATAAAGCAAAAATTAAAGGGAAAATTTCTTCTGAAACTTCCTAATGTCATTGACTATTAAAGCATAGGTCAAGTGATCCATTTTCAGTTCTCTTTATATTCCATAAGTTGTGAGAACTCCTACATGAGGTGAAAAACATTTGATATTGACCTGATTTTTAAAAAAAAATTACATGGAAAAATCACAAATTATGTCCATATCCATGTCAAAGACTTGAAATACCAATTCTTAATGGTAATGAAGTATCCATAGTTAGGTAAGGATTCTAAGGATTTGTTATACCCATGTAATACTTTATTTTCAATAAGGCACTCGAGAAATTTGGTTTCAACATCCCTTCCCACCCCTGATCTCACCAAAACAAAGGAATCCTGAATTTGCCTTTGCCATTAATGACTGACTGAAAAACATAAGAAGCTAACTAGTGATTGGATTCTAGTGTGAAACTAAAACATTTTCTACTTAAAAAACAACAGGTATGTCTCTTGCACAGCAGGATTAAAGTCACTGGATGTTCTACTTGTCATGGAGTTTTGCCAAACCTTTTTGCATTTGCATTTACCTATAAGCTATAGACCACAGCCAAATAATTCATTCATTCATATTTGCTGACAAAATGTAAAGTGGGATAACCACCTGAGATCTACAACACTTTGATACTCCACGTGGTATCCCTAATTCCTCTTTCCTCCCGTTTATACACAAGTTTAATCCTCCATGAACTATTTTCTGGACATCATGCTAAGAATAAACCTCCTTAGAAGCTACTATAAGGACCAAGACACGGAGTTCAACCGAGAAATATGCATGGGAAGCATGACAGCATGTATATCAAATGACCTATTAGCAATACAAGTCTAAAATAGCAAATACATAATTAAGGGCAGTAATTGTCATCCAGATTTTAAGTGTAGCAACAATTTTAACTTGGGAATTCAATAGATTAGAAATGTCAACTGTAATTCATCATGAAAGCAAGATTCTATTAAGTAGCGAGATATGCACCTTTCCAATAGGGAAAGCAATTGGATAGCAAAGGATCATCAAAATTCGCACGAGCCAAATAAAATTGGCACCGACCGCAAGTCCATATCGAGTGCATATTGCTTGAGGGATGACCTAACCAGAAAATCATCATAATGACAATATAATAAAGACAAAAGATGCTAATAACTTTTATTTATTAAGAAGGCAATGGCATTCTGATCCAATTTACCTCTCCAAATGCTAGAACAAAAGTCACAGACAAAATAATTGCAACATATTGATTGAAAAGCTTGTCCAAGTATATTGGAAGGGCCTGCAAATAAAAACAAAGAAATGACAAGAGAGGAAAAGTCCTCATAAAATGAGTGAATCAGAACAAAGAACATCTGTGTCCAGTTCATCAAAAATACTCAAATTCTCGTTTCCCTACATTAACATGAAAAATAGCTTTCCTTTTAAAACAAAAAGGGTAAGAGTTTTATTCAAGCAGATATTTCAGTTTTACCTCCATAGCAGCAGCATTACACAGGAGCAATGTCACTAGAAGCTGGTGCTGCTTCTTAACCACTGGAAGTATGGTAGCTAGAAATGAAAATATGAAAAGCATAAAGCAGATTAGTTCTTTTCCGAAAAGAAAGATACATCTCAGATTACTATTTACCCAATAGCCACCGTAAGCATGGACACTCAAAATTACTACAAGAGTGTGTTCAACAAAGAAACTGACGAAACATGACTGACACTCGTTTAGTCGTATAGTTAAAAATAGAAATCAGAATCAAATTCACGTTCAACATGTAATATGATACTTGTGACGCATTTATGCAACACTTTCAAGATACCGGTACCAAAACACAACAAACATTTAAATAAATAAATAAAAAATCCACTTTATAATGAAACTAATGGATAACGATTATTAAGCTAAAACATGCCATAGTCGGAATAATTATGTGCATTGCAATTAGTACAAAAATCAAAACTATAAACTCACGGGATGACAAACTAGTATTCAAAAATGGCTGCCAAAATGACCATTTAAATCCCAAGAAACTCAAGTTCTGTCCATTTTTTATAATTCCAACAAATACAACATTCACAGAATCAATGATCCTACAACCCCATCAAGTTTCTAACAAGCATTATTCTTCCTCACGAAAACACAAAACAAGAGAAAAATGCGAACTTTGCAGAGAAAACATGAGAATTGATAAATAGCAATGGAATTTTTATAAAAAAAAAATTAGCTTTTTCTCTTCTCTATATGGGGTCCCACTAAAAGAGTACACAAAAAGGGACACAAATTTTTTCCATCAACCAAATCCTAAGGAAATCCAAATTATATCCAAATTTCGGAATTCCAACAAGAACCCAAATCAAAAAACCAATAAAAACGAAAACTTCTCAGAGAAAAGAAAGAAAAAATGATAGAGGATTCATTACTAGCTTGTTTTTTCTCGGAAGGGGTCCCACTTCTCTGAAGAATCTCAAGATCAACAAGGCTTAAAGACATCAACCCAAGAGTTAGGCCGGACATGATTCCCGCGAACAATACCAGAATGCACGAGATCCCTGCATATGCAAACCACCATACTGTTCCAAACTCTATTTCTGCCCCTAACATATTACTGCTATTACTGTGATCCCTCATCACCATTCTTACCATCTCAGCTGCATTTATCATGTGCATTTTCGTCTTTTCAGAACCAACCAAATACCCTCCTCCTCTTCCTCCTCCTCCTCTGTTGTTTCTTCTTTCTTTCTTCTTCTCGGCCTATCTGTTGAATTGAACGAGTCTGTTCTTTTTTTTTTTTTCTTTTTCTTTTTTACCTTCACTATTTTTTTTTAATTCGGAAAAAGTAATTGAGATGCGAACTATATCCAAACTGAAAAAAGTAATGAGAGAAGAAACATAAACTTTATCTCACGAATCTCTCCAAAAGTTATGATAACTTTTAGAGAGACCACATAACTTAAGTACTAGATTCTAATAACCAATTTATTCGACGCGAGATTTTATATTTTCTTGATAATTTAAATAAAATTAAAATATAATTTACTTTACCCAAATTAAAAAGATAAATTAAAAAAAAAAAACCTAAATTTTACCCTACAACCTTCTCTTAAAAAAAAAACATGGTAACTTTGTGTTTTTTACCTTCGCTTTTTGTGGAGGGATTTTAATTATGGTACAAACAAAAGCTTGGGTTACTTTTTGTGTTTTTTTGTTTAATGTTGCTGGACACGTGTTGAAATTTCAGAAGTCGTGGGTAGGAACACTTATGTAGACCTGGGAAATACAAAATATTTTTTTGTGTCCTCTAATAATTGAAAATTGGTACGGTTTTTTGTGTCCTTTAATAATTTAAAATTGGTACGGGTACAAGGCTATTGATCTGGTGTTTTTTTTTTTTCTTTTTGTCAGAAATTTTATAAAGAAAGTTAAACTTAATCCTCAAACTAATCCAAAAGTAATTGCTGACTTTTGAATTGACTCAAGAGTTTTAATTATCACTCACTCGTTTTTAATCGAATCGATGTGGGATAGGGGAGAGAGAATTGAGAGCTGCTTCTAAAAATTGATTAACACTCTAATCACCAATGGTTTTCTCTCCGCATATCTTGATTTCTTTTCGTCATTTTATAAGGGAAGGGTATTGTTCTGGTTTGCATGGGAAATTTTTATATGCATCGGCTCCACTTAGAATCCTGGGGATTTGAAAGAATATTACATAAGTATAATGATACATGCTAATTTAAAATAACGTAATAATACTTATGTTGCTCTATTCTAAACCAAGGGTCCACATATAAGGTTATAAATCATGTCCATGTAAAAATTTTCCGATTTGCATGAGTGTCAAGGCCAAATCAATATAAATCAGTAAGTAGAAAGAATTCGCTTATAAACTACGTAGTATACTAATATTAAAATAGCTATATGTAGATATTGTCATTTTTAATTTTATAGGAGTACAAATAAGTCAAATAGAGCTGAATAAACTAATGCTCAAATTTGTTTGTTTATTTTTATAAATTTGAAATTGTATTCAAATTTGTATTGCTTATATTTTCAATCGAACACAAGTTTTTATATAGTCAAGATGGAATACTTTGAATTTTTTATATATAAGTTTTAAAATTGATATCGGGTCTCAAGATTTCAATATGATTTTAAACGTTTACTAGTCACTAAATATTATTCATGTTTTGTTTCATTAATTGGCAAACTAAGTTCCACTAAGTTCTTATCGAACCTAAATCAATGACAACATGATGTAAATATTTTTTTTATCAAACCTATACTATATTATATTGAGTGAGAAAAATGGTTATGACAGGATTTGAAGCTCTGACTTTAGAGCGGAATAGTGGAGCTCTAAATCAATTCTAACATTGATTGTGTCTCGATGTTTTTACAATTTTCAGTGATTGACCCGTGGATCTCGTTTATATTGGACCATGAAATCAAGATTGGAGTAAGTTACGGTGTTGGAGCCACCTCTACAGCAGTAACAGGAAGCAGCTGAGTCCTTGCCAAACAGTTCAACTGCCCAAGAACAACATAGTCTGGACAATAGTCAATTGGGTTGGGTGAATATAACATCAGCTTGTCTGGCATTAAACCTGAGACTGGGCTTTGTATGAGTTTGGCTCTTTAAATTCTGATTAAAGAATGGCCTGAATTTGGGCTTAGATAATCCCATTCCTGTCAATCTCAATGAGACGTTGATTATTTAGAGCTTGGATTCTCTGTCCAGGATTCTACTAGAGACATGCCCTCAGCTAAAAAATTATTACACAGAATCAGTTTACGATACTGGAGATCTTGAATTAAAAAGAGAATCATATAAGCATTTTCGCTTATTATCAACATGTATCATTATATTCATTTATTCTTTGATATTACAAGATTCATAAATAGAATCGTGAACTCAATCCATGTAAGAATCCCTGGAAGAATCCCTCTCTTCACGATCCTTGGATCAAGAATGGGTCAAGCTTGGGTCGAGGAGTGAGTTTTGTATGTGAACCAAACTTAGGTTCATAAAAGCATTTCAACAAAACCCAAATGACGGCCCAACGTTAAGACTGTACAAATCATTCTCATGAGCGCAAATGGCATTTTTGCTAAGTTAATTCAAATTCTAGATTTTCTTATTAAATTTTATCAGCATACTTAATTTTCCATTTTATGTCTTAATCTTATTGTTCCAATGGATGATTGAACATCTTGCGATCTAGTTCTATTTTCTATTTTATTTTCCTTTTATTTGACTTTTTTTAATTAAACCTACACTATAACATGGAGAAGGGGAATGTGGTGTTGGTGGGATTCTTGCCATCTAGTTCAATCAACATACAACGAAGATTAACCCTAAGGAAACTGATCAAAATACTTATTTGATATAGGCATTCCAAAGCAAACGAAAATAAGATTTTCTGTAGAAATGGTTGAATCACGATAACGTAAGTGTGACCTAAATGGTACTATAGGTTGGAAATTCAAATGTTAAGAAAAGAAAAAAAAATGATAGAGACCAAGATATATGTGCAACTTGCAAAGTATCATTGAACAATAACTTTTTTTTTTTTTTTGGAAAAGATTGAAAGACAACTTTGATATAGACATAAATATTAAGCCAAAGTAATCCTTTTCGTCATAATAAATATTTACTATGATGAAAACGGCTTCTATTATATACAGCCAGAACAGTAATGGAATGGCTAATTTCTGCGAAACTTCTGCCTTAGAAACATGCATGGTAATCCGCCAAAGATATAAGCATATATTGCTGTGACTTGTCGACCGATCCTGATCTAGACATCTTGGTGGCACTTGGCTACAAGTTTGAGATTTTATTTGAACAAGGCAAACCGTACAAGTCCTTTCATGGTACTTTGTCTGTGCATATATATCTTGTCTTTTTAAGGAAAAAAAAATCAAATTGCAATTCATCATCACTACACACATGAGGTATTGTCCATAAATATATAGATGGTTTTTTTTTTTTTTTTTGAAACATATATAGACGGTTCATAATGTGAGGTCTTTGAAAGGTGACAGGCGACATAATGTGGCCATGCATGGCTATAGACAATGATATTTTGCAATTGTTGTTAATAGTAATGACCATGAAATTAGTGGAGGCCGAATCTATTCAAGCCTTCGTTACAAAGGCTAGTAAATTGATTATTATTGCCATTAAGAGTCGTATGGTAAATTGATTATTATTGCCATTAAGAGTCATATGTAGAAAAAACAAGGAAGATTCTTAAGTGAACTGGGTCCATGAACTTACATGTGGACTTTGTGATTTAAAGTAGCGCTAAGTAAGCAAAGTGATGTATGCTGATATAAGAAAATGATGTAATGATGTTTATGTGACTTTATTTTAAATCACAAAATTCACAAGTAAAACCCTGAACCGAGTCCATTTAAAATGTTTTTGAAAAAACAGTAGTATGATGCAAATTACATAGGTTCGATACACAGACGATTTTGCATTTTATATGGCTTTGCTGGGTAATTTCGATTAGGTTATCACTTATCATTATGTGCTGCATTTATATGTTCAAAGACTAAGCAATTGTCACGTGACATTCGTGCTTAGCAATTTTTACGTGACACTTGTGGAGTCTATAACTAGTTGATTTCTTGATTGTAGAGTGTTAAGGATATTACACTGATACTAACAATAGGACACGATGAATGGAAAATTTAAGATAAATGAACGGAAGTTAAACTACTTCACATCATGTAAAACCTAAATCTTTGCATTAACAAATGGCCTAGGGAGAAATCTTCAGATTACCTTACATATCCTTAGTATGCTAGAAGAATTCTAGGGGCGCTTGGTTCGTAAGAGAGGAATCAGAATTAGAATCGAAATCATTCATTTTGTAATTGGAATGAAACTTTTATTCGCCATCCTTGCTTGGTTGGATGTCGGAATCGGAATCGGAATCGAAATCGAAATCGAAATCATTTACTTTTGAAGACTTTAATGATCCTAAATCATCTAATTTTGATGATTAACAAATAAATGATGATGTCTACTGATGGTTTATCACAACAAAACAATTGAGGAATTAAGTCAAAGTTGTAAAATTTTTAGAAATGATTTCGATTCCCTCCAATATAGTTAGGAATAGGGAGATTCTAAAATTTTCAGAAATGATTCTGATTTTGATTCTCTCAAACCAGGCAACTTATGAGGGATTCATTCTGATTCTGATTATAATTCCCACGAACCAAGCAGTCCTTGGTTCTTTGGCCTTACTTAGCTAGGTGACAAAACAAAAGCAAAAGAGTCTCGTATTAGTTTACAATTCTTTTTTTTTTTTTTTGGTTTCGTTAAATTACAAGTTCAAGAGATGTTTTAGAAGATAATACAACCTAATTAAGTAGTTCTAATAGATAAAAACCAACAAATAATGCTCTCTTGGTTTAATATACTAACTTAATTAATACATGTAATGCAGCATATTCAAGGAAAAGAATTGCTAGATTGTCTCATTTGTTAGTGCATGTTGAAATCACCAAGGACAACTGTCCTTGTTGGTACTACCAGAAGATAATATCAGAACCCAACAAAGTTTTATTCGTTATCCTGTAGAGGTAGCCATATATTAAAACCTTGAATAGAACTGCATGATTATGAAGGCTATTACTTGTGCATGTCAAAACCATTTCTTCCTATCTCCATCAACTTTAGATTTTCATCCACCATAAGAAAACAACGCCAATGGAAGGAAGTATAGTACTCATACTTTTGTGATTATCTATCTTAAATGGATTTGGCTTCTCTCCATCACAAATAAATATGAAAGAGAAAAAACAATTGCCACCATATGTTTTCTTTTCCATTGATTTACGAGATAAAAGTTCATAATTTTCCTAAAATTGTTTAAATTTTGTGACAGTGTATGAGTATTATGTTTCTACTATTTTTTTTTATTTTTTTTTTATGTTTCTACTATGACAAAATGTCTAAATGTATCAATTTTTTTATTGGTGGCATTACTCTTCTTATGGTAAGTTGGATTGTGTTCACATTTCTCTTAATATTTGCTTGAAATTGTTCTCTGCTCCTATGTATTTTTAGGAACTAAAAATATCTAGAGAACTAGCTACTGATATTGACAGATTCCACCAACCTAAAGACACAAGGAATTAAGACCAAAAAAAACTACAAGAAATGGCCAATTCCATGACTGCTGTCATAACATGGCCAAGTGTGTATATCAATTGCCTTTTATAAGGTTTAGCAATTCTTTTGAACAAAATGTTATATACTTACTATCCAGTTGCTCAACTTTACCTTACAAAAGGTGGGACAAAATTAGAATTTTGAAGACTTTAGGGGAATCCACAAATTAAGGAGGGGTTTACCCAAGCATAATTAGTCAAAATTAACGTTGTAGTTTCCTTATTTGTAAGGTCACTAGTTATTTTGGTTAGTAGTTTTAGTACTAGTATATTTTTAGAATGGAAACGAGAGTCACGACATACTAGATTCTCGTAAAAGGTTAGAAATCATTGTCTCCTTTTCCAATATGGGATGCAAAGTTTTGCCAGGATTAAACCACTTTTTTAAAAGCTTGATTTGACCTCTAAGGCACTGATTTTATTTTTATTTCTTTATTTGATTAACCCCAGAGACGAATTCAAACTAATTAAGAACAAAAAGATGTCTTTTTTCATATCCTACTGGTCCACAACCACAAGTCTTTTAGTGAGTGGGGGTATAAGGAATTTGGGGCCTCTCAAGTATCATTTCTCTCAATGTGATGGCTATGATTCAACGTGAGAGAATTGATGGCTGAGATGTACTATGTTGTCAAATTTTAAAGGGAAAAAAAAACACAAGAAAACATGGCGTGTTTGAGAGAAAATGTGGTTACGCCACTATCCTAACAATTACATAAAAGTACAAAACAATTACACGGTCTTAACTTGAGGGAAATAAAAACCTCTCAACTTGAGAGGCCCCGAGCCCGTATAAGGACTGACTACCAACATAAACAAAAATTATACTTGTAATTGGAATCATGGGGCATGGAGACGACAATGTTTTCTGGATTGGTCCCGTCCAAACACAACTGTTTGTTGCCTTTAATTTGGTCTCTTTTTCTTGGATTCCCAATTGGTGAATTTCATTTCATTTTCTACGCATATGAATGGAATAATAATTAGGTATTGTGCCCTCTAAAATGCATGTAGTTTTAATCCCTACCATCAGTTCAACATCAAATGTCTTCCAAAGCATATTCACATCAAGTTGTGACTTTCACTCCTTGGCCGTACAAGTCCTGTAAGACCTTTGAAGTAATGATCAGATGGTGATTAGTCATGTGAGGATGAAGATTGAGATGCTGCATGCTGCTGCCCTAGGTTTGGTGGTATAAAGAAGTCCACATTTCAGCATTAATCAATGATTTTCATCTTTTTTGGTTCTCCACATATGCTTTGGAATCACAAGTTTAATTGGTCATTGTTGAATCCAATTTCGAGTTATAGATTGTATGTCTAGAGAACGATCCTATATACCATGAAATATATGTCTATCGAACAAAAATTTTTACTTGAAGAAAAAGTAGATAGTTTCGATAATTCATTTATGTAATTTACCATTCCTTCATGTAAGCTCTAAGCCCTTTTAACGATTTGGCATCTCATGTCTAATTAGCCATGGCTTCTCCATGCAGAAGTGTCCTTCCTCGAGAACTTGCCAACCTCTAACATAGATAACATCTTATTATTCGATGTAACCCACAAACCTTAAGATGATGGTGTGAGGGTTTTCACATAAAACCTGTTTCGCTTGATATGTAAATACTGAATGAGGAAATTTCATTTCAAAGTTTTTATCTCAGGTTATATATTAATAGGACTTACTAGTCTAAGTGTACAAATTACTTAAAAACAATTTAATCTATGAAAGACATTTTTTATGTTTGTATTACATATATTGAAAACTCAGCGACATGAACTGCGGATATTAGAATTTCATTACAGGCTTGAAGCAAAACTTTAATGACCTATCCTTTGAAGTATTGCATCAGTCACAAAGGTTCTGATAACAACCACACTATAATTTTCTTAATCAGGTTCTTGGAAATCCATAGATGCACATTCAAGATATGATAAAGAACCATGTAATAGCATTCACACAAAACACAAGATATTTCAAAGCAAACAGTAGTGAAGTTCTATATGCCATATTTTGACATGTCAAATCCCAGAATAATACAGCTCATTGCCTAAAAAAACAGAAGAACAATACAAAAAAGACAAAGCCCAAAAAGCCCCACTCTTGTTCTCTCTTTTTAGTGAGGGGTCTACACGGTGTATTACTCTCATTCACATCCCATCACCTTAGAACCTACAACCTCAGCGCACCATTTGGGTACCAAAAATAGGCGCCTACTTCCAACTGTGCTTAGGAGGAAGGGAATATCATGCATTGATTTATACAACCGCAGCCCAGCACGGATTTCTAAAATGCTTCCAACTGTAACGCCGCCAAATTTAGGTACTTAACGACCTGAATTGACAGCAACTTCTTGGCATTTTTTGCCAGAGCAAAAAGTGATCGAGCATTTTTCATAAAATGGCCTTTGTTCATTTTTAGGTGAATCAATGAAAGTTGATTATAAGATATGTAAATTCGTCCATTCAATCAAAATTTGTTCTGACACCTACTTTTTTTTTTTAGACACTCTTATAAGAAAGTACCAAAAAGAAATAGTACTACTAAGTAAATTTGTCAATTTTCACGTGACGCATTTTGAGCATCTTGCCAACTGGTCAAGTTTTGTCACTTTAAGGGGTTTTTGTTTCTTTTTGTTTTCTTTTCTTTTTTAATGGCCTAGTAGAAGAAGGTTCGGTTTAGTGAGTGGCAGCAGCAACTGCGGTGGCTGTTGTCGCTCCGAGGACCGACGCGGCTACCATAACGGAAGAAGATGGTGGGGTGGTAGATAGAGTTGAAACAAAATCAACTTCCTCTAGGAATTGGCCAACAATCATGGAACTAGGCCTTGCCACCAGTCTTTCCCAAGCTTCTTCAGCTTCGGCCCCACGTTTCAGGAAAGCTTCGGTGGCATCAAGATGATGCATATTCCATCCCAATTGGTCTTGAAGCCTCAGAATATTTCTAAGTTGGCAACAAGCCAATTTGCAAGTGTTTGATTTAATTTTGTCAATGCCTTCTTCGAGAAGCCTTCTCCTAGTTTCCTCATCAACTTGTTTCTCATTCCTGAACAATTGATCCATTTCAGGAACTCCAATAGCACGTCGAATTCCACGATTGTAATCCCCTTCGGGGTCGAAAAATTCCCTAACTTCATCCACCAGGCCTGCTTCCACCATTTTGTTGACCCTTTCGGACACAAATGAATGAAGTATTGGCATTAATACGTCCACCCAGAGGAAACAACAATCATACTTCGACTGAAATCCGAGATCATTGTTCACCAGAGCCTTAATATACGAATTGGATCCGCCAGCGATTATCGGGAGCCTTCCCCTTCTAATGATGGATTCCACAGCGAGTGATGCATGATTTTGGAAATCATGGGCTGTAAAATCCTCATTGGCATCCATAATTCCAAGCAAATGGTGAGGAATTCCGCTGCATTCTTCTTCGGTAACTTTATTGGTGGCAATATCAAGGCCTTTGTAGACTTGCATTTTATCAGAATTCACAATTTCGGCCGGAAAACGTGTGGCTAAGTCAATTGAAAGTCTTGATTTTCCGGTCCCCGTTGCTCCCATCACTACCACAACTTTGTCCTTCCGCCGCCAAGGGATAAAGGGGTCCATGTTCAGTCCTCCTGAAAAATTCACGAGGGGTGGCACTTCTTTGCAGGCTGAGAATGAGATCCTCATCATATTGTACTTTTTCTTTTTCCTGTACAATTAATATAATCAATACTAATTTCACTGACAAATTAAAATCAGATAAATCAAGTTAAAAAAATGCAAGTCAATGAATATCTGTCCAATTAAACATGCATGCACATATAGCACGTACAAAATCAATCCAACATGTATATATATGATCCTTGAAGCTTGAAAACAATACCTTTTCCAACAATTAAAGAGTCTCTAATTAAGTTGTTCCGCGGCTAAAAGGTGGTGGTTGGAGGAGGAAAAAGAACAAATTCGGAAATGTACCTTGTATATGTATAATATATGTGCTAGTTTGGGTTGAGACAGCACAATAGCCAAGGAAAATGTTAGGTCTAATATGTATATATATAGAGAGAGAGGGGGTCGGAGAAAATGAAATGACAAGAGGAACAATTATTCGAAAGAGATTGCAATAATTTGTGGGCTTAAAAAAGAATGAATATGATTACAAACACATATATACCATAATTTTCCACCTTCAATTCATGCTGGATCACTTGCACAAACCATTGAAGTGAGCGGTATTTATCGAGGAACAATTTGGTTTCCGTACATGTTTAGCATCAGGGCCCAATTACACGCGTAATAACGTAATAAAACTTTAGTTTTAGCATTTTTTTTATGTAGTTTTTGTTGAATATTAATTTTGTGGGTCACGTAAAACTTGGTTCTTTCTTAGAAGAGACCAAAGTATATGTTTAGGTATACAAAGTATTTAGATGTTTGTTAGTAATTGTTTAAGGTTAATTAGTCAACTAGAAGAAGAAGTTTGTGGTACTAATTGGAATCCTTATAAATCACCTAAAAATGCTTGTTTGGTACTAACTTTTCTTAGTTTGGGATTATTCTTGTGATTATCCTGCCTTAAATTATAGCATTAGTACCTCATTATCTACACTAGGGGGGCTATTTTTTAATTTTTTTAGATAAAGTATCGGCCGAAAGGGTGCTTCTAAATTTTTATTCTTGGCGAAATGATGCTTTAATCTAGAATTTAATTAGTGCACTGTAGGTTTAAACCTTAGCTCTAACTATTGTTGCATGATTTTAGTTGCTTATTGCTAATGTGGTACAGTAAAAAATAAATAAATAAACTTGCATAATTTTTTTCCTTTGAGAAGGCTTGCTAAACTCACGTGATTAGTTAGATTGTCATCTTGTCTAATTAAACAATATTATGTTGTTCTTCTAAGCATCTTAAAAATCTCGTAGATTATAGCTATCCATACAAATATTATGTCAAGCACATATTCGCCTTAGGCAATCCAAACTTATTGGGAATTTTATGAAATTCAGATAAAAAAGGGATTGTACGTTGCTTTCACTTATAATTCTTTCGAGATTAATAGAAGAAAAAGGGTTCCAAATGATATATTGCTTTCATCACATGAGCTATGCCAAAGGGTACTTTCTTTTTTTCTCTCTTTAACTCCTAAACATGAAAGATACAGAGTTTGCATCATTTATGTTACATCTTGGGAATGGAATTTAAGACAAGTAAAAGAAAAGATAAAAAGGTCTATATAGATGTAACTGCTTTTTCTTGTTCTTTCAATTCCAAGGATGGGCATGACAATTTGAAATGGCATTAGATGAATGGCAGACTGAAGAATCATTGGGATTAAAAGTAAGAGAATATCTGTCCAATTTTCTGAAAGAAAATGGTAGATGAATCTTGGAATCTGAAGATATTCAGAAAGCAATCTGTTATACATCATACATATTAGTAGGACTTAATTTTCCCCATTCCAGGCCATTAAGATTTATGCCGGTGGCCTCAAAGCTATGGAAGAAATTTGGTCCTTATTCTTTTTCAAATTATTTCATAGATGAGGTTACCTTTATCGACATGACAAGAAGAGTATTTACCAATGGTGCTCGCCTTTTAACTAACCCAAATTGGTTGGGTTGGTCACCCCAAAGTCTTTAAGAACTAAGTGGGGTAGAAGGTTAGAAGTTCAAATTTTACCTTCCATAAAAAATCCAAATGAATACATAATGTACCCGTTTGGTCCAATAGTGGTTCAGTCCCTATCGGTTCCCTCCAGGGACTTAATTGGACCTCTCTCCTTAGAGTAGGTTAGGAGTAAGATAAAATACGATTAACTATTGAAAAAAAAAATGTGCTCGCCATTTTTTTTCCTCCGCATTTTTTTTTTTTTTTTTTGTATCGGACAAATGCAGTGGATTTCAATCTTGGATGCTTACAAGGGGACTCTAGTTAGCAATAACTTGAAGTTGAACCACTTCCTCAAAAGGGACTGAACCACTTCCTCAAAAGGGACTTAATGCCCATTTTCAGCTAAGAAAAGTGAAAACTGAGTTGGCATAAATTCTTCAACCATTTACTGATTCTGCTTCCAAGCCATTGGAAGATTGAAATGATCAAAAGCTGTGTAGGTTTATCAAAACCATGTGGCGGAAATTCTTAGAAGCTGCATGGTTCCTATTATTCGTTTTTCTCCCCTATTATTCGACCCAGAGATAAAATAACAACAAAAAGAAAATGCCTTGTGATAACCTCTTTCTTTAAGTTTTATCAAGATAAGCTAACCCTTGATAGAATTTTTTTTTTCTTGAGAAAATTCTTCCTAATCATCGCTGTGGGACTTCCTTCAACTACCTTCCATGACATTGTCACCATCAGCATCAAACACCCCTCTCCCCCTCCCCCCCCCCCCCCCCCCAAAAAAAAAACACACACACACACACACACACACACAAAAGCCTACCTTAAAGCCTAGACTCTAGGGTGCACAAAAAGTTTACTTTAAGTCTTTTTTACTATTTTTTTTTTGAAGTTTTTCGACACAAAGGTCTACAAGGGGAAGGGGAAAGGGAACCTAAACCAATTCCACAATTCATCCTAAAAGGCAATTGCTGACTTAAGGGATGGACCATAGGGCTTAAGTATCTAGACTCTTGACACTCATTTTCCGATGTGGGAAGTTTTCTTTTGAAGTTTTTCGACACAAAGATCTACAAGGGGAAGGGGGAAGGAAACCTAAACCAATTCCACAATCCATCCTAAAAGGCAATTGCTGACTTAAGGAATGACCATAGGGCTTAAGTATCTAGACTCTTGACACTCATTTTCCGATGTGGGAATTTTTCTAGATACTTAAGTTTCCGATGTGGGAATTTTTCTAGATACTTAAGTCCGATACTTAAGCCCCATGGTCCATTCCTTAAGTCAGCAATTGCCTTTTAGGATGGATTGTGGAATTGGTTTAGGTTCCCTTCCCCCTTCTCCTTGTAGACCTTTGTGTCAAAAAACTTCAAAAGAAAAATTCCCACATCGGAAAATGAGTGTCAAGAGTCTAGATACTTAAGCCCCATGGTCCATCCCTTAAGTCAGCAATTGCCTTTTAGGATGAATTGTGGAATTGGTTTAGGTTCCCTTTCCCCTTCCCCTTGTAGACCTTTGTGTCGAAAAACTTCAAAAAAAAAATAGTAAAAAATACTTAAAGTAAACTTTTTGTGCACCCTAGAGTCTAGGCTTTAAGGTAGGCTTGTGTGTGTGTGTGTTTTTTTTTTTTTTTTTTTTGGGGGGGGAGGGGGAGAGGGGTGTTTGATGCTGATGGTGACAATGTCATGGAAGGTAGTTGAAGGAAGTCCCACAGCGATGACTAAAAAAAAAAAAAAGTCTTTTTTACTAATCTATGACTAAAAATATCTATAGTTGCAAAACAATTCATTGGTGGTACTCAATTTAACGGTTGAGTACTGAACTGCAATTTGAATGATGTCTAGGTTTAAAACGTTAATAAATTGAAGGGAGCTTGGGAATGCATTTTATCTTGCATATATTGTTAGTTTATACTTTTGAGTCCTGGCCCTCCATTTAAATCAGTACTATCAAAAACTGTTGCATTGAACTGGCTTTAAGAACCACAAAACCAAAGTTATCATAGTCCTGGCACAAAAGTGTTAATCATCAAATTAAACATCATTAACTCAATTCCCTGTCAGAATTTTATCTCTCGTTTTTGTCAGATTTTCACATGCATTCCCGTAAAACAATTCCTACGAATTGAATTCTTGTGAGAACGTCCTACATTAAGAGAAATCGAAATTTGCAGCAAGAATGTTGAAAAGCCAAAACAAGATTCCATACTATCATAAGATCGTGGCAAAAAGTTTGTGCCAGCAGCAAGTTCGTTATCTCTGTCATAATGACCATTAATCACGAGGAGAAGACATTTTTTAGCACTATATCATTATCTCAAAGAATCCACTTTCGAAATGATCAATTTACTTATTACTACTTGATGTATATAATATTTTCTGCATTTAAAAGGACAAAGCAAAGATGTAGTCAAACTAACATAAGCTTCTTTTTGCAAGGAATTGAAGCAATGTAGTAGCAATGATGCTTCCCAAATCAATTCTTTTTGCCATCAAGAAGATGATGGGATGATTAAATTCGTGCGTGCGGGAAAGAAGAAAAGTGGGCTCTTTTAAATCAAATTCAAATGAAAGTGCCATTGTGCCACTTGAATATATATGGTGTGAAAAAATAAAGCTAAGAGAAAACTGCTGGATCATTTTCCTTTCCATTGAATATTCATCCTTAGTCATGCAAACCAATCATCATTTCAATTATAGCACAAGATTTAGTTGATCATTACTGGGTGCTCTCCAGTGCCCTCAATCATTTGCATTGATTGTCACAACAAAAATTGCATTCATCATGTTAATTATTTCTTTTTTTTTTAACTCAATATTAATACTCCTCAGCAAAAACATTGTACTAACATATATATATATATATATATATATATATATATAATATCGTACTTGTCCAAATAATAAGATAAAGATTCAATTTTTGAATAGCCAATAAACTTTTCTTTTCTGTCATTTGATTTGATTTGTAAAGAAGAATAAATAATAGAATTATTGCATATCTAATTCACAATAAAGAATTTGAGAAAAGAAAGAGAAACGCGTAAAAGAGATTCATTTTTATGCATTAAATTAAAACATAGGTCATCTCAATTGGACTTTTGATAACTAAGTATAATTTTTAATCTCTAAGAGAATCATTTGCCTCACTATCCATTCAAGCAAACAAAAGACTGTATTACTAGTTATCATGAGCTAAGTCAATGATGCACTTCTTTAGACAACATGGAAGAAGACCATATTGGCTCTGAAGAGCCCCGTGCGAAAACATTAAAGATAATATTTATATACATGCACTTGGAGACAAGAAGCATTTGCACTTTCCTGCCTAATTATCTTGCTAATTTATTCAAGGGTCATTTGTTGATTCGGGTCCACTTTCTTTTGATTCCAAAATGGCCCTACTCACTTCGATTCAATGCATTCTTCAAAAATTCCGAAACATGCTTAGTTTAATCTTCTCTATTTTTAATGTATCTTGGTGGTAGATGTAATGTTCTTATGATTTAGGAAATGAAATATGAAAGCCCCCAATGGACCATCCCCCCAACTAACATCTTTACAAAATTCAGACTTCAAGATGTCACTCCTTTGGCTTCTTTAGATGGATTTAGAGAATGTTTTGTTTACTGTGCTAATTCCGTATCATCCCATGTTAAAATTACTAGTATTTGTTAACCATTTACTCGATCTACTCGATCGTACGTGTTAATTTGAAATTTTGTGCTATGTTCTAGAGTTAAAAAAAGAAAAATGCAACGGTTGAATCAACCTTAATTATGTCATAAGATGTTGTCATTAACCTGTCAACTTCAATTACAAGGCCAAGCTAATCATGTGAACTTGGTTGAGCTACAATGTCTGTCTTGCAAAGACAACGAAAGAGCAGACAACGTATTACTACTAGCTTCTATAGTAAACACAGTTTGGTAGTCAGGACTGGAGAATCATGTGTATACTCCAACATTCCAGCCCATCCATGTTGCTTTGCCATGCATATACTGTCCGAAAGATAGATAGATTTACACAATTATATGCTTACAATAAATTGCTAGTGCATGTTTTCAATTAGTTTTGGTCTGCAGGAAGGCAACCAACAGTTCTACATCGTATGCAACTGGGATGAAAAATACTCTAGATTGTTGTTTGTGTGTGTGTGTGTGGTTAACATACCAGATTTTTATTATAATTTGTGTCCTGTAACCGTACGTGTAGTCTAAGGATACCAGATGCAGTCTTTGAATCCTATAATTCTTATAAATTTCCTTTCTCACCTATTCATTTCAAAGTTGGAAAGGTTGTTGACATTATCTATGGAAAAACAAGCACTGTCAAAATGATGAAAATCCAAAATAAAAATTCCAAGAATGGCAGTGGCTCAATCTTTAACAAAGAATCAATATTTCTTTTTATCTATTTTCTGACTAATTCTTTACATTTTAAAAATTAACATGTTCTCATGTCTCTAAGAGCTTCCAAGAGATTTAGTATATATATCATCAGTGATAAGCCATACCATTTTTTGTTTTGTGGGCTGGGTTTTGCAGTGCTCAAATTCCCACCGAAATTGACCTTTTTTGGGAAATTTTTAATCAAAAATAGAAATATTGGTTGTTTGGAAATTTGAAGTAGGTACAAAATTTCGGGTTTCGTGGATAACTTGAACTATATAATGTGGTAAAATCCATAATAATAAATATCGATACTAGCATTTTTTTTTTCCTTTATTTATCCTATATCCTCTCAAACGTGTAAAAGAAACACTTAATAGTATGTTGTTGTTGGGTACTTTAATGGCTCAAGTTTATATGAAACCACATTTCAAAAAAAAAATTATATATATATATATATATATATATGAAACCATTGGATAGACCCAAATCCTAGTTACGAGGTGTGATAGCCGTGTGATCCGTATTTCATCGGGTTTTAAAAATTGTATAGGCCCAAATCAAATGGTGCCTGATTCCCCCCCTGGAACAGTAGGGAAGGTCATTTGAAATATACTCCTTCCAGCCCAAGCTAACACTCTTCCAAAATTTTAACTTTTGATGCAGATATGTTATTTTGGTACATGGATCAGGCCCGTGGATGTGATCCATTGATTCAAAATATTTACAACTGGGATTTCAATAAATTAACTTTTTTATTTTAGGATTAATCATAATTTAAAATGTTGATGTATTGAAAAATAAAATGTCGGACTTTTATTATCGTCAATAGTAGAATTTGCAGCTTCTATCCCAACATTTTCATTTTCCCTAATCGGAGGAAAATTCTAAAATGGATCTGATCCACAACTCCACATATAAATCTTGTAATTTAAAAGAAAATCATATAAACAATTATATCGCTTTTTTATATCAGTATGCATTACTTTACTTACATCATGCTCTTTTAAACCATAAGATTTATAGACAAGATTTATAGATAGGGCCATAAACCCGGCCTGACCGAGAATCTCCTCTAACTGGACGATATAGTTTGGTCTTTACTGGTAGCATATATGATAGGTTGTTGATACAGGCCATTGTCTACGTATTGGCCAGTACTGAAACAAATTACAAAAGAAAAGAAAAAAGAAATTATACCTTGAATTATTCTGAGTTTTTGGCTGGAAAAACCTAATCTAATGTACAACAAATTAGTTTTAAGCATAACAAACCTTTTTTTGCAACATTTGAATTTTTCAGATGCTGTCCTATATATGCATTTCATAATCTTCAAATGGATCTTAAAGATACATCAAAGAATTCTCACTAACTCCCCTAAAAACATAATTTTCATAATTATATCAGAAATTACCTTTTTTTTCAAAAATTAGCATATATCATGTGAACAATGTATTAATACAAGAGTTACACCCAAAAAAAAAAAATTCACATATGTAAAAAAGCAACCAAATAAAACATGTACATAGATAGGTTTTATTTATAAATACCTAATTATATAGTTCCAATTTAATTTTGATACAGACGTGGTATAACTTATAGCTTGATATGATTTTTAATGATACCAAGGTTAATCCATGACGTATTTCATACCTTGATATGATTTCTAATGATACCGCTGTTAATCTAATACTTATTTCATATTTAGATTAAGAAAAAATTACAATTTTAGTCCCTAAAGTTTGGAGTATTGACAGTTTTAATCCTTAAAGTTTGAATGAAAACAAATTTTAGTACTAAATATTTTAACTTTTTGACACTTTTAGTCTTAATGACCAGTTTTAATTAAATTTTGACCTGAATCCGATCACGTGACTAGCATGTGTTTTGGTAACCAAATTGGCAAAAGAATTAGAAAAAAGGAAAAATTCTTCATAGATCGCTAATAGGTCCGTAACACATAATCATCATCATTATCATCATCCTCAAAATCAGATCTCTATTGCAGCCTTCGGAAAACCTCAATGTATAAGTTAACCTCTCTACCACAATGAAAATAACTTGCACAGTAGTCATATAGCTCTCTATCATGTGTAAGCCTCTGAAAACTATACTTTTCCACTGGAATATGGTACTTTTTATCTCTGTAGACACTACCTTTTTTTTTTTTTTTTTCAAGTGTTGTATTCGCTTCGAATAAGCCAATGCCAATCACCTCCACATAGTCAAATACCTTCACTTCACCTCCCTCATAATGTGCATCAGGTTCATGTACACATTTACCCCATAGATAACACCTTATGGTTATCTTGATGCTATCATTTGCTATTTTTTAACATACACAATTAAATGATAAAGTTAGAACATGTCAAATCAAAAATTGAAATAAAAGCTTTTAATTTTTGTCACAAGATGAGCAAAGAAGTTTATCATTAGTTTTCAAATAAAAGATCCATTCATGCACCTAAAGACATATGGGGAAAATTATGGTGAAAATTATAGACATGTTTTTAGATATAAAATTAAAAAAAATGTAAAAAAATTCTATAATGTAGAAAAATTTATAGACATTTTGTTAGTCTTTACAAGAAAACAAAGACTTTCTTAGCATCTATACTATCCAGTTTTGAGATACAAACAAAATTTTCAAGAATCCAAGTTTTATATCCTTACCGTATGTTGGAGGTGGCAATTTGTTTGTTTCTTCATTTCTAATAGACATTTTGCTTAACAATCCTTCCAGTAATCTAAATCCTCCAACTTTTTTCAAATTTTCAGACCTGTTGAAGAGATAATGTTCTCTTCAAAGTATGGTTTAGGGCATTTTTTAGATAGTAAGGAGAAACATAGAGATGTAGGGGTGAAGAGAGGGGGAAAAGTAGCTGACAAAAATGAACTTTTTAGAATTTTATTAGCTTTTTTCTTTTTATTTGTTAATTTCTTTTTAGAAAAGATTAATTATTAAAATTAGTGAATTTAATTACAGATTAACCCAATTCAGAAATTTTGCTTTTTTCTTCTTTTTTTTTGCCAATTTGGTCACCGGCACATGCTAGTCATATGACCGAATTCCGGTAGGACTAAAAGTGCCGAAAAGTTAAATTATTTGGTATTAAATTTACTTTCGTCTAAACTTTAAAGACTAAAACCGTCAATACTCCAAACTTTAGAGACTAAAATTATAATTTTCTCTTAGATTAACTATGAAACAATATGTCAAAAGTTTGTCTTCGATAACTCAACCTAATGTTGAAAATTAATTAGCTTTTTAAATTAAGTATATTTGATAACAAAATTTTTTTATTACTTAAAACATTAATCACTAGTAATTTGTGTATGAACTTTTTAGTTAAAAATTTTTACTTAATTTACTGAATTTTGAACAAATGTACTATGCGCTCTTCCCCTCCCTCCTGTTTCTCTCACATAAACGCGCACACATGCACAACATCTCTCACACACATTTGCACACACTCAACACACACAAAAAAAGTACATACACTTATGTTTTCTATTTCTCGCATGCAAATGCATAATTTTTTTTAACACATATGCTTCATCTCATATACACATTCTCACCCTTGATTTAACTCTCATTCTCACTCTCATTTGCACACATGAATTTTCACACAAATACATACATTCTCTCACTCACTCACACATGCACATGTGTATTTTCCCACACACATATACATATTTCCTCGCACTTTTGCACACGTACATAAACTTTTTACTTACATCCACGGATATACTTTTACTCCCTCTTGTACAAAAGCACATGCTTAATTTTCTTTTCTTTTTCATGCAATTATATACAAATCTCTTTCAATAGATGTTTTCACATATATACATATACTTCCTATCACATGCATTCTCGTACACAAATATAGTTACTTTCACTCACACAACCACACACACACACACACGCACGCACACATTCTCTCACGTGCTATCCCTAAACTTTTTTATTTTTTAAAAATAAAATTATTTTATCTACAACGTGAAATATTTAAATCTAGTGATTAAATTCAGTTAATTATTAAACATATATAACTTTATTAATTCATCAACTTAATACTTTCCGTTTTAAATTTTAGATTTCAAACTCATATTCAAACTACAATTTTATCACATGAGGCCTTAGTTTGATATTGAGGTTTGAGGCCTTGGTTTGATAGAGCTTGAGTGGAGCCTTATTTCATTAAGTTCAACCTCAGTCATCGATTGATGAACTCAAAATTGAGCTCCATTTGAGTTTAGATACCATAAATTGCTCCATCATGACTTGCAAATCATTAGATACCTTTGCTTAACCAGTGAGCTACTCTAATCCTGTCACAACACATTTCACAATAATGTCTTTTTAATATTGCAAATCAACCCCACAAATTTTATAAAACAACAAAACTAAAATTTTCCCAAAAAAGAAAAAAAAAGAGAAAAAAAAATTATGTCAATCTGGAAAATAAAAGAAAACTTATTTGAATTTTTTTCACTGACAAGATTAAGAAAAATTTCTCATGAGTTTAATTAATATTGTGGGATGAAATTAGTACTGCTACTATGAATCTCTCCACATCAGCATCGCTTTCATCCACATCTTCATCATCTTCATCTTTGTCATCATCTTCTTGGCTTTCCGGCATTGTCCGTGGCCGTTCCGGCAGTTCCAAGATGGCGAAAAATTCTTCATCCGCCGCCGCCGCATCTACCGCCGGCGGAGACGGTGGTGGACCAGTTAATAAGAAAAATCAGCTGCGGGGTGTCATGTTTAAGTACGGTCCTAAGTCTATTCAGGTAACCATAAATTTTTATTAAATTTATTTTATTTCTTGGATTTCTTTTATTTTTCTTGGTTAATTTTGTTATGATTTGATCCGGGCTTTTCCTACTTTTTTTTTTATTATTTAGTGAATTGTTTATTTATTTCCCTTATTTCCGTGCTGATTTTTTGAAATGTTATTTTGGTTTGTCTTGGTCATTATGGAAATTAGAGTTCTGGTTTTATTTAGGAGAATTCTTGAAAATTCATGGTTAGCATTTCAAGAATTAAGGCCTCAGAAAAAGAGGGGGGAGGTGCAGGTGGAAAAAATCTGATATGAGTGAATTGAGATGATGAGCGATATAACTTGGATTTGAATCTGTTTAACATGGATAGAATAGAATACGATTATAGTTGAAATTTGATTTGACCAAAACAATAAAATTAGGCTAACAGCTCAATGGAATTGATGAGTGATATCACTTGGATTTGAATCTGTTTAACATGGATTGAATAGAATTAGATTTCAGTTGGCATTTAATTATGCCCCCTTTGAAGCAAGATTTTGTCATTTATATTGTAAATTGGTGGAAAGAATGCAGCTTTTCCTCCACTCTAAATGAGTGAAGAAGCAGGGTATCCATTGTTTGCAAATTGCGTGACTTGGATCAAGATTACTTTTCTGCATAGTGAAGGTGTTGATATTTTGTTGTCAGTTTCAAGTATCATTTCCATTTCCATAGTCAACACTGTCGTAGTCACCACTTTACTCAGAAAGCTTTCAACTTTGACCATCAACTCTGAAGGTGTTTGCCTTTGTTCTGTGTGTTGTAACTCATACTGTTGACAACTGAATCTTGTGGGTGTTTATGTGTTTCTTGTGTCTTCTGTAGTTAAAATATTTACTTCTGATTATGGTGTTAAAATATATACTTCTGATTATGCTGCCTGTGATGTATTTATGCTTGGTGTAGGTTGCATTCAAAACAGGTGACTATAGACAACAAGTCATTTTTATTGGAGGACTGACAGATGGATTTTTGGCTACTCAGTATGTGCTCTGATTCAGTGATACTTTAAGTTTGTTGTACCTTATGAATTTCCTTGCTTACTTTGTTGCCTGGTTCTGGTTTTAGTCCGTTGCAGTGCATAAATACTACTGTGGTATTCATTCTGTTTGATGATATAAATTGTTCCTCAATTGTTTATCAATCTGTGGCTAGTTGAACAGTCAGGGAATGTTCAAGATGGCAAGTTTTCAACACGTCAATCTGTGGTTATGAATGTAAATATGTTGACGGGAACATTAGATGTTCTAATTAACAGTTGAATGATGAATGTGGTCGTGGAACTGAATATAGAACTAAAGGAAAATATTGTGGAGTCAAGTAATTAAAGGATGCAATAGATTTTGTCTAGACAGAAAACAGGGAATTGGATAATGAAGGATGAGAGGAATGAATCATGTGTTACCTTGTTGATCTGGCAGTATTGCATGAGGATTTTTCTGAGTGAAATTGACTATATTTAACTATGATTCACTGGTTTTTTCATGGTCTTGTTGCAGTTAATGTTTCAGTAAAATTCAATACAGGGCTGTGGAGATAAAAAAAAAATGGTAAGCGCAACAAAGCAAGTAAAACAGGAAAAGTACGAGTATAGAGACACTGAATGATGGTTTCAGGAAGTGAATGGAATTAACGTATTAGAGTATACATGTTAATTAGAGTAAAAGAAAATTTATGGTGATCTAGGAATTTCTTGACGACAAGAATATCTTGGGTTTGAGGATAGCTGATGAGTTTCCATGGTCATCTAGGACAGTTTTGCGGCAAAAGCATTAGGAAGCAGCTCATTGAAAATTCCTAAATCTGGAAATAATGGGTTTACTGTGAGGATCTCAGTATGTGTTGGTCTGGACTCATGGTGATAGTGGGTTATTTCTTAGGATATTAAAAATTAATAGGAGAAAATCTGCAACTGAAAAAAAAAAGAAAAAGAAATTCATAGTAAAATTAGGTGGACTTGTTCATTGGTATGCTGCCCAAGATTTTCAATGCTTACATGCTTCATTCACTATATGGAAAGAAGCAAGGTTCATCTGCAAGTTAAGTGGGATTGGCTGTACTAAAACAGCTTAACTTGAATTGGGTTGTTGTAGCTCCTAAAAAAGATGTTCTATTTTGCAGATATTTGGAGCCTTTGGCAAGTGCATTGGAGAATGAGAAGTGGTCATTAGTTCAGTTCCTGATGTCATCTTCATATAGCGGTTATGGCATGTCAAGTCTGAAGGAAGTAAATAATTTTTCCTTTCTGCAGTGATCTTGAAGTTCCTGGGACCAAATTTTGCTGTTATTTTGTATTGGTCAATATGTGTGTCCTGCTTGTTTTATTTCATTTTTCGTTCTGGTTTTGCTAAATGGCTTGCCTCGATGTCCATAAGGTTACTGTGAAATTTTATTTTAAGATGTTATGTGTGGAGAGAAATATGCCAATATTTTCTGAATAAACAGTTTGTTCTTTTTCAATTAAAAACTAATCTTTTTGTTGTGAAATATAAGTTGTCAAAAAGAAATTGTGTACCCATTGTGTCATCCGACTTTCTTAAAATTCAGAACTGCTTTCATGATTTCTACTTCATGACCTTGTGGTTTTACGGACCCTTGCAGTGCTAGTTCTGTATAATTTGTGTAACATGTTATCTCTTTATTTTGCATTTTCATTCTCTTTGCCTTTTCATGCTGAAGGATGCTATGGAGCTTGATCAATTGATAAATTACTTAATAAACAAGGAAGATTCTGAGGGTGTTGTATTGCTTGGACACAGTACAGGATGTCAGGTGACTGTCGTTTTCTTCTTTTGTTTTAATGTTGTATGCATCAGAGCATTTAAAAGCTGTGAAGTAGTTGTCACCTGTCTTATTTGGTTTCATTTATTAGGATATTGTGCATTACATGCGGACAAATACTGCATGCTCTAGAGCAGTCCGAGCTGCCATTTTGCAGGTAATTTGGTTAATCGATTTAGTTTTGCTCGACACTGCTTTCAAGATTTGTGTTCAATTTCTCAATATTTTTGTGATGCAATCTTTTTATGACATTATTTGTGGCACCGGACTTATTGCCCCTTAAACAACAAATAAGAGATATTAAAAAGAAAAAGATTATGTTGCTTTGGTGCCTCTGAGCTTCTGAATTAGTTCACTTTTGTAACTGCATGCACGCTTAGTCCTTAGGTCATTAGTGCTCCTTGCAGTTGATTGTAGTTGGTCAAATATCATATATATTATCTGATATTCAAGGGAGTATAATTAATCTACACACTTTATAATGTCTTTTGTTCATTGTGTTGGTACTTCGATCATTAGCATATGTAATGTTGCCTGGATGGCAAACTTTATTTTCAGCTCGGTGATGATTTTATTGGCTGTTCAGGCACCGGTTAGCGATCGGGAGTACAATGCTACACTCCCCCAAACTGCTTCAATGATCGATTTGGCTTCAAAAATGATAAGTGAAGGCCGAGGGTCAGAGCTAATGCCCAGGGAAGCAAACCCTGATGTGCCCATAACTGCCTATAGGTGATTTGATGCAAATGTTATTATGTTCTAAAAATTATTTGGTTATGGATATTGATATATTTATATTGATTTATAAATGACAACTTGTCTTCTAGATATCATTCGCTTTGTGCATATAATGGTGATGATGACTTGTTTAGCTCCGACTTAAACGAGGACCAGCTGAAACAGAGACTTGGACACATGTCCCACACTCCTTGTCAGGTAAGGACATTGCACTGGATAATTATGTTCTATAGCTGCAATTTTTTTTACGTTGTGTTCGACAGCTCAAAGACTAGATTTCTACCATGTCATAATTGCCAATAGGTTCAATTGCTTTACACAAGACCAGTTCACACCTGCAGATTTCAGTGGCATGGCTGATGCAATAAATTTTGTACCCATGATCTTTTTTTCTTGGTTGCCTTCTAATTATATTAGATGTTTTGTAATGGTCTAGAGTGCTAGTATAACTATTTTTTTTGCTATGCTTTGTGATGTTCTGCAGATCATTTTTTCCATGGCTGATGAATACGTACCAGATTATGTTGACAAGAAAGCGCTTGTTGATAGGCAAGAACTGTAGCCCTATCAAAGTTCTTAATTCCACGTTAATTTTTGTTAGAGATGATGAACAGTCTTTCACCTATTCGGTGTCATTACTCTGAAGTCTGTTTTTGTCTATTTTTTCTTGTACCTTTCCAGATTATGTAGAGCAATGGGTGGTGCAGAAAAGGTTGAAATTGAATGGGGAAACCATTCCCTATCCAACCGAGTTCAGGAAGCTGTCCAGGCAATAATAAATTTTGTCATAAGAGAGGGACCCAAGGGATGGGATGACCCATGGAGCTAATATGAGTTCTTTTACCATTCGCTATTTCTGAATTGTTCATTAAATTGTATTCAGCCAGTGTGGTTATCCATTTTTAGTTTGTTTGATTTTTTTTTTCTTTTAGATACTTCTGTAGATCAAAGCAGGTATATTATGATATTTTTTTCAGTTCTGGCAGAATGTATATCCCGAGATTGTTTATTCTTTCATCGAAAAGATTTGTATATCTGACATAATTTTGGCAGAAATATCATTGAAGATTTATCTGGAGTCCCACTCTAAACTTCTACCTTGACATGGTCTTGTCCTCTCTAGACAATAAAAAATGTTGGGTGATTTACACAAAAGAATAGCCTTTAGTATTGTTATCACCACCATAACACAAAATTTACTTTTCTTTAATTGCTTGACAGTGTCTTAGGTTTTACACCTAATTGTTCCTCGAGTAATGTGCATGCAGAACACAAGTCTAATGGCTAACATGGTTTTTCTCTTAGACATTTTCCTAGTACCTTGGTGGCTACAAAATTCAGCAACACATTTACTGTCATTTTCCCCCATAAGCTTCGCAAACTTTAAGATCCTCACCATTTTTAAGGTGCAGTAACCTTTTCTTAGCTGTTCCTATAACGTCTCTATCCAACTCTATGCACTCGTTTCATTAAAACTCTAAACTAAATGCAGTTGGAAAATGTTAAAAGAGTCTGTCCAATTGTCACTCATGCAGATACGCTGATAACTTGGCTTTATCGAAAAGCAAAAGTTCAAACTTTAAAGAAACCAAAGAGTGAAAAAGTGTTCGATCAAACTTGATGGCTTTCAATATTTCAACATGCTAAAAGTTACAAAAATTAAAAAAAAAAAAAAGTTTGGAAAAGAGAGTTAAAAAAAAGTATTTTGTTTTACATATTAATGTCGTGAATTAATAAGGCAATCAGCTGTTTAAGTGTATTTATTTATCAAGAACAATTATTTGATTGGTGGTCGGGACAGAGAATGCTGATCCATGTGGATAAGAGGCAGCATGTGACTCCTGCCATGTGAGATTTTTATATGACATGAGACAACGTGGCACTGTCAATGATTTCACTAATCCTCTATTGCCGCAACGCTAGTGCTAAAGTGGACAGAAGCAGACGAAATTCAAAAAATTTGTATTAACCAACCCAAGAAACCAATCAATGTTGAATGTTGGGATAGATATTTCCTCCCAAAAATTGAGAGAGAGAGAGAGAGAGAGATTTTCGAGACATCAAAAAGCTAGGTTCTTCCTTTATGGAGTTTCGACCGAAGCTGGACTCGAAATTGAGGATGAGTTTTTGATCGAGTCAGTTTCGATTCTTATTAAACGATATTAGTTGAGTTCGAATTTAAACTTTAAAGAGATGATTTTGCTTTGAGTTAAGTTCGAGTATACCATTACTGGAACTTAACTCGATTACGCTCTATTCTTTACTTTTCTATTTAAAAAAAAAATGATAGAATGGCCACACTAGGGGGTGAAAGAAGGTAGAACTAGAATTAAACTCAAAACAAACGTCGGCATGGTACTTCATACAACGAGCAATACTTTAGAGTACTAAAGAAAGTACAAAACATGGGTAAATTAATGAAGGTTATTAAGTATTTTTTTTTATCAAACTTATACCATTACAATAATAGTTGATGTTAAGTATTGGTATTAGTAGGATTCGAATTCCTGACATTTAGGTGAGATTCAAACTCTGACCTTTGAGATAGATTTATAAAACTCTAATAGCTCGACTTTCTATTCATTCTCGGTTATTAAGTCATGAAATTAGTAAAATATTTACGAGCATTAAAGAAAGTCCAAAACATCGGAAGGGTAACTTAATGCAGGCAATAATATCTATGAAAAATATTTGCGCTAACTGGTCAATAGAAAATCTGAGGTGCCATTGTGTACTGTCGTCGGGAGCCTGGAACCAGCACCCCACCCCCGCTGTCGGAATCGACCACTCATATTAAAGCTAAAATGCACCGACATCTTGCATTTTTGCAAAGCAAACTTCCACTAAATTTTTGACAAGAAAGATTGAAATTGAACTGGTTTGAATTAACCGTTTGAATAACTTAAGCTATTGGATTAAGTCATCAAACAAATTTGGATTTTGAAAATTTTTAAGTATTAACGTAGGCATATTAGTGTCACACAATATCGAAATTTCGATAAATCATTGAATCCAATTTTTTCTGTGAAAATCATTACAAAAGATGTAGTTTCGAATTTCAATATTAATATCTTGATCACTTTCTGATTTGATTATCTATAATGAATATTTTAATTAAGATTTTATTAAAGTTAGTACACTGTTACTATGATGGAAGATTAGTGAAAAGGACATGCTTGGAGCCATAATCATGGCATAATTTTACTTTTATTGCAAAAGACATTTACTGATTAGTGTACATGAAAAAAGCGTACGTTTTTTTTCTACATTTTCTACCTATATCAATACAAACACTTTCTATAATAAATATTAAAAAATTGTGTACTTTATGTCTAATAAGGCTTTAATTACATTCTTTGTAGAAGTTTTTCCAATAATATTTGGACATGCCAAAAATTCTTTTTGTGTTTATTTTTTGTTGAAAGTTAACAAACCTTATTTATTAGCATTGTTTTAAAACTTTCAAGGGTTCTTCTAACTTCATTTAGAGATGATTTTGACAACCACCAACAACACTATACAAAAAAAAAAAAAAAAAAAAAAATTGTACTAAGAGCATGAGACTGTTATTTAATTAGACCGTCTTCAAATTAAATATATTTAGCTCTATATATTTAGCCACTTAAGCCCCATTAATAACCTTTTTATAAAATTTTTACTGTCATACTGTCACATCCTAATAAGATGACAAATCGTCTTTACTCTTATGGTATCATACCAAAAACAGGACAATATAACATCAAGAACAGATATGTTAAAAAGCCCAAAAAACCTCACAATAATTGATGGTAAAATCTCCCTTTCCCTTTTCCCCAAATTGTCAAAAAAAAATAATTGATGGTAAAATCTCAAATTGAGGGATTAGATACAGATAGTAGTAAAATCTCTAAATCAGTACAAAAGTCCAGTAACCTTCTTTTTCGCTCCAATTTATTTATCTAAATTTTTTGAACAGCCTAACTACAAGCTTTTATCTTTATCTTGCATTATTGAAATCTACCTCTTTTTCTGCCTCCTTTTTCTTTCTCTTCTGCAAAAAAATTCGTCTAGATTTCTTGTATATTCGTGCATAAATTGCTATCGAGCTGCATTACAAAGTTTGTACAACTTCAATCTTGATGTACATTCATGATCTTTTAGCAGCAAATTGAAGCGCAAAAGTAGAAGTAAGTATTAGTGTTAAATACTTGTTTTATATTTTCAAGAAACCTGCAATTCTATTATTTGCTAGCAGAATGAATGTTTTTTGGACTGTGTTTGTCAGCAAGTTTTATGGGAAATTTTGATTCTTTTATGTTAAAATAGTGCTTAAAATTTTTGTGGGTTTTGTTTACTATGTTAGGAAATACAATGATGTCTCCTCATATGCCAGAGAAAGTTGGGAACTTTGCATGGATTTTCAGGTCTAATCCTATAGTTCATCGGGGTTTCAAGGTTTTATTGATGGCTGTCTTTCTTGGGGTGATGATTTTTTGCAGCATGGATGGGATGAATGTGGGTAGGCTTCAGAGGGATTTTGTAACTTTGAAGATTAGTAGTAGTAGAAGTAAAAACTTGAAAAAAAGCCTTCAAGATTTGAACTTCACCGATGTTTCTCATCTTCAACCAGATATAGAAAAGCCTTACCTGCATCTGAATACCCTGAGAAACTTGACAAAAATCCATGAAAGTTTGGCCCCTGATGTTGCTCTTGAACCAGCCAATTTGGCTGAGAAGAATGTCAAAATTTCCGATTTTGACCCTCAAGTTTTACCCCTGTTTTCTGCCCGAAAAGAAGAAAATTTGGAAGCCCCTGTTAAGCCACTGATCGTGCCTTGGGTTTTAGCTGAATTAGAGGCAAATTATTCATCAAAGCTGCTTGCTGATTGGTTGGCACCTGGTGGCGAGCCATGCAAGGATTCAAGAACTGAGGGTATCTCAATCCCACGTTTGGATGGTCAGGAGACTATTGACTTGTCTACTGGAGATATCCATGAGTTTAGTATCCAGGCATTGGATGGTTTTGGGAAGCCTCATTGCTTAGGTGGTGATTATTTTGAAATTGATCTCTCTGGTGAAAAATGGAAGTCTAGGCCTCCAGTTAAGGATTTGAGAAATGGCACCTACACTCTTTGGCTCCAAGTCCACCCAGATTTTGAAGGAACTTATAATCTTACCGTAATTCTACTGTTTCGACATTATGAAGGATTAAAATTTTCCCCTGTCAGATTTGTAATTGATAGAGTTCTTCGTGTTTTTCCAATTAATTTCCAGAAATCCTTTGCTCAATTACCAGAAATCTCACAATGCATGAAGTCTGATCTTGTTAGAGATGTTTGGTCTGGTCGATGGACTCGGCATGCCAAGAATGATAGCTGCCCTATTAATAATGATGGACGATATAGATGCCAAGAGCCACTATTCCCTTGCCAACACCCATGGTGCAATGGCCCTCTGGGGGTTTTGGAGAGTAATGGTTGGGTGTATTCAACACATTGTTCATTCAAGATGTTTAATAGTGAAGAAGCATGGAGTTGCTTAAGTAATCGCTGGATTTTCTGGTGGGGGGACTCAAATCATTGTGACACCATTCGTAACATTCTTAACTTCGTTTTGGGATTGGACTTTCCAATTGTTCCAAGAAGATTTGATATGAACATCACAAATCCAATGAATCCTTCACAAGTCGTCCGAATTACAAGCATTTTCAATGGTCATTGGAATGAAACTTCCAATTATCAGGGATTGAACTCATTGACAAATGCGGATTACAGAGAATTGTTAAAAGGTTATTTTTCACATGAAGTTGTTCCAGATACTTTGATTATGAATTCTGGTCTACATGACGGAATTTATTGGCCTAGTCTTAGGCATTTCATTAAGGGAGCAGATTATACCGCTGCATTTTGGTCTGAGATATTGGAAGGCCTGAGGAGGAAGAGGATGCCCTTACCAGAAGTTATATATCGAACCACTGTGGCAACCGGTGGCTATGCTAGAAGCTTGGGATTTAATCCATTTAAGATGGAGGCCTTCAATGGAGTAGTGATAGATAAGTTGAGGCAGTACAATGTGATTACCAGAGTGATCGATGGTTTTGACATGACCTTTCCATGGCACTACAATAACAGGGCTAATGACGGAGTACATTATGGTCGTGCTCCACTTAAGATGAAATGGAGAGATGGCGAAATCGGGCACCAGTATTTTGTGGACCTTATGCTTGGTCATGTACTACTAAACGTGTTATGCACAAGATAGTATTATGGCAAGCATATTGCTCACTTGCTAGGCCTTTGGCTGTGAATGCCATAATTGTCCAACTATTTGGTTGGGGGTTGAAAAGTGCAAGACAGTATTGGCTTAGTGAAAATGCTAGCTGTGCTGATGAGATTTTGACGGAGGAAAGATAGTCTGCCCAGGCAAAAGAAATTGGTGCTATAGGAGGCTTCATTATAGGAGGTTGGACTAATATGGTTCTTGGATACTTTTGTTACACTGAAGTTTCAGTGGCTTTCTTTTGATTTTCTATCATTAGGGGGGGTCATAGTTTACCACTTGGTCAAACACCAGTGTAGAATGGTTGAATATGTTAATAAATTCTTTATTTTTTAAGGGTTTTACGATAAAGTTCGAATGAAGTGCGATGTTAAATATCGATTAATTACCTAAAGTTTCCTTTGGGAAAAAAAAACACATCTAGATTTTTGTGCCCTTGTCCTTTTTTCTGGCTTTTCTTTATTTGATTCGTTAGGTTCATTTTCAACAGGTAAACAAAGATGGATTCCATTTGCTTGTGTTTGAATTTAGGGGCCTTTGATATATGCCTTTTGTAACTACCTTGCACATTCTTTTTCCTCTATATTAAGCATGGAGTGTTAGTAAAAAAAGGGCCGCCCCGCCGGGGGGGGGGGGGGGGGGGGCGTCCTTCTTCCCGGGGTGGTCCCGACCTCCTCCTTTATTCTTTTTTTGTGGCCCCTCATTATGCAAGAAAATATGGAAAAAGTTTTTGATGTTCTCGGTAAACATTGGAAACTAAAGGAATTTTCTCAGAAGAGAGTTTTCTGTTTGTTTCATTTGCAAGACAAAGGGAACAAGTTGGTGTTGCTTGCTATATTCCCCTTTTACTTCAACTCTTAGCTTTCCTGAGATTTGATTCTTCAGTTGAAGTAACTCCACAAACTTGTAGGCCTGGCATGTGTGGAGTGAGAGTTAATACTCTTTAACTTCTCTTATATGACAACTACTTGACATGATTAATCCAATCATACAAAACATCTTTATATAACAAAACAAGCTTGCATGTGCAAGTAATTCTATCTTAATTCATATGCACAAAACTAATTTATAACAATTCCATTTAAACCCCTCAATTAAAGTAGTAATTAAATGTTTTGTGCATATGAATCCATAAATTTTACTTTGTCTTGTTGCCTTTGTGTCTGTTTCCAACAGCCATTTCCATTATAATCTCTCATCAAAGCACCACTCTTAGGGGGTGTTTGGTTTAGGGGAATCAAGGAGAGGAATGGGTATCACAAGTAATGATACCCATTGTTGATGTTTGTTAAACAACTATCACTATCATTCAATGGGAATGATAGTGATTAATTGGGGTGTTAATGATTCCTCCCAAAATACTAGTCTATCAAACCCATTAACCCTTATTATTAAGAGCAAAAACACACGCATTGAAAAATATATATCTTTTGAGTTACCCAGTCTCAATACTCTCTCTCTCTCTCTCTCTCTCTCTCTCTCTCTCTCTCTCTCTCTCTCTCTCTCTTCTTTTGATTTTGAATATTTTTTATTAGTACTTTATAAATTTTTTTACAAAAATTCTTTTTAATAATTTTTTTTATAAAAATTCTTTTTAATAATTTTTTTTTACATTCAATAATTTTATAAAAAATTGTATTGAAAATCAAAGATATATAATACTCTTTGTTAATATAATAAAAATGACTTTTTTTTAAGATTATCATTTCCATAAAACTCAAATTAGAGCATGACTATATTTAAAATTGAAGAAATCTTTTTAAATTTTTTTTCAAATATACAAAATAAGAAATCTAAAAAATTTAATCTTTTTTATTTGGAAGACTTATTTCCATAATCCGAATTCCTTAGTGGTTACAAGACTTTTCCCTCTTTGGACAGTTCAAATCAAATGAGTTGTTAACTATTTGCTTCGTGCTAGTGATTACTGGGCCAGTCTCAAATAATTGACTAGTAGTGCTATACTAGTTGGCAAACTAGAGATTTCGGGCCTCTTTTCTGATATGGGCTTCATTGATAGAGACACATATATATTGGGCCTCCTTCTATTCATTTCCAACTGATAGTCAAAGCTTGTGGAAAATTGTCCATAATCAAGGCTCAATCCTAAGGATTGTGTGTTGAATGGTTGGTTGGTGACTTGCTATTTGTCTAATAATGTGACAACATAAGAATACAATTAAATGATATCAGAGAACTTCTTTGATATTTTTATCTAATATAAATGGTACCCTTATCGATATATATTTTTTTGTTTATCTAAAAATGAGAGGAAACAAATCATTTGGGATTAATTGATAGCACTATTATATAAATTATTGTTAATCTATAATTTAAAAATTGATTAAAAAATCTATTGAGAATAGAGTCTTTGATCCCTCCTAAATAATAAGTTAGATGAGTTGATTACTATAATTTTCCTTAAATTATAATTTTTATTTTTTTAACCCTTCTAGAGAAGAAAAATTCAGAAAAGGGTCACCACAGTAATCTTATTTTCAATATACTCTTCATAAATTTGAAATTTCGATCCTACTTACTTGTAGTTGTTATTTTCACATGAAAAATAAAACCTCAACAAATTGAATGCGAATTTATACAAGTAAATTAAACTTTATTAATAAATGGCTTTTTCTTCAAACAAAAAACAAAAGTTTAACAGATGACGAACATAAATAAATAAATTAAACTTTATTTACAAAACTCATAAAAAACTTTATTTACAAATAACTCTGCTTATTTACATTATGCTCGTGATTAAGCAAAAAACTTTTTTTTTTTATCATAAACAAAGTAAGATAAATTAAAAAAAATGAAAAAGTAAATTACTTCTCAACACAAAAGGAAAAAAAAAAAGAAAGAAAATGAGAAAAGAAAACAAAATCCATTCCACCGATCACATAGACACACACAAAACCACACACTATTCACACGCACAAAAGAAAGAATCAATTGAGAGTGCGTGTTTAAAAAAACCCAGAAAATAAATGGACTAAAGTTTGGATTTTTATTCAAATCAAGTCTTTAAATTTCTTGGGTTTTTAGTTCTTTTTTCCGTTATTATTGTCTTTAATTTCTATTGAGAAAATCTGGCAAATTTGGGGGGATTGAATTTAAGGCCTCGGTTGCCGTTGAAACAATCCAATTATCTAGAGGACCAAGACGAGGAGGTGTGTAGGCCTTGGCGAAAAAGGCTTTCTTTATCAAAAATGGCGTTCAAATTCAGTTGGGTTTCTTTTTTCAAAATCACCCTTTTCTTGATCCTTATTGCTGCCATTGCCACGGCTTGCTACACTCTCCCCATTGAAAAGGTACAAAATTTTCATCTGGGCATCGTTTATTTTGGTCTATTTTGATGATTTTTTGTGCCTTTTTTTTTTGAAATTTTTGGGGAATTTAAGGTTTCTTCTGATCTGAGCCTGTTTTTTTATTTTTTTTCTTCTTTATGGATTTCTCTGTTGTGGTGCTTTTTTTTTGGATGATTTGACGCCTTTACTGATCAGGGCTTTCCTTAGTTCATCCACTTTTTTTTTTTATTTTTTTTTGAAATTTTCTGTGTATGTTTTAGTTTTGAATCATAGGCATGGGTAGTTGTTATGAGGATTCACCAAGTATAAACAGTTATCTGATACACTTTCGATGCCTTATTTGTCACGTTAGGATTTGTCACGTTAGGAAGATTTATCTGGTGCTTTTTGGCTCCATATTTGGCTAGTTCGCTAAATTTTTGTATGCGTGCTTGCTTGCTTGTTTGTTTGGGCTCTGATTTTACATTGTGAAAACCTTTACTATCAAGTCTTGCATTTGAATATGGGATGCCATAAATTTGTGGTTTAGTCTCATGTGATTGTGTTAAAGTTTTACAGTCGATATATGTTTTGAAGTCAATTGAATGCCTAAATCGTAAAGAAGGAGATAGGGAAGTATCAACCTAAGAAACGAATGGAAGATGGTAGAGGGAGATTCTAAGCTGAAGTGTTCTTTGGAAGAAAGAACTGTACTAAACTATCATCCATGCATTTACATGGCTGAGTGAGAATTTGGCATGATGTTATTTGCCTTACTGGATGTATTTTTATCTACTTTGTAGCTACACCATCCTATACATGAAGTTCTTTAGTGGTCGTCCTATAAATTTGAAATTCATAACTTCTGAGGGACGCATGTTAATTTAGAAATTTCAAGAGATTAGCTGCTCCTTCTAGGACTTTTATGTAACATCAGAGATCTTCAACTACTCAAACTCATTTTCAGACATAATTCTAGATGACTGAAGAAGGGACATCAACAACATGTGGTTTTGATTACGTGCCTTTTGACTAATATAATTTAGCTTAAATAAATTACATATTGAAAAAACTGATATTACACCCTAAATCAATAATGAAGAGGTTTTTAGAATAATAATGGCCACCTGTGCTGCCAGTACCATAGCATTTGCCATCCAGAGATTGGGAACTTTGACATATTGGCTTTGTCATCTATAGTTAATTGATGATTACTTTTCTTGTTAGGTAAGTTCACTTGTCAGTGTATGTTCTTTGGCTTTGCTATGGGAAGGTTACCTTCTGTGAAAATAACATTATCCTTTCAACAATGCAATCATGATGGGAATGATATCGAGATATTTAGACTGTCTTTCATTTGATCTTCTCACTATTCTTCCTCTTCCCTGTATCATGTGGCTAATTTGAGTATATACAAGTATTAAGTAAGATATAATAAATGCATTTTAGTTCAGAAAATGAATAATATGTGTGGGGAGCTCCGTATTAGTTTCATCATTGAGGATATACCAGAAATTATGTGGGTCCAATTGCCTTTTTGATATTAATATAGTGTTGTAGGAAAATAATGTTCACAGATTGAAACCTTTAGTGTTTGTAGGAAATTAAGATGTATTTGCAACAAATAAAAAGGAAGTAATGCAATAAGATATGTAAGTAGTAGTTATATGGATGAGAATGATGATTGGCATTTTGTACTTCTGTATTTTCTATAATATTCATCCAACCAATTATTTGAATTATGCGGAGGAGGGCCTTGGGTTTAGGATTTTATTTCAAAAAATATAAAGACCAATTTTGATTTCATTGCTGCTTAGAATCTGAAAATTGTTTATTACTAGAAGCGAATATTAATTTATTTATTTATTTTTGTAAGTAACTAATTATTGCCACAATTATGCATCTTTCTACTTTTTACTTCTGCAGATTCTGAAGAACTTTCTTAGTCTGGGTGGAGCAAGATCTTGGTTTTTGGGGTCCTTTTGCTCTGTAAGTGTGATTTCAGTTGATAGAGTTTCTCTGTCTATGTCTATATGTTTTTGGTTTCTTGTTGGTGATATGTAAAGTATCCATGTGTTTTCTTAGTTAAATCATTGTAATGGTCTGTGTTCATGAAGCATGATGTTGGATAGTGAGTGGTTACTTTTCAGTCAATAATTATAGCACTGATATCCAGTTCCAAAGTTCAGTAAGAAATAGAAAATGTATCAGTAATTGAAGAACTGTAGATTTAATTTTAGTTTTAGTAGTTTTTAAATTATATGAATAACAGAAATGGGCAGGAAATATGCCACTGTATAAAGGAGTGTGCATGTAGAGCTGTATAAGTTCACGCACCAAGATTGTTACGGTGACTTCTGTACTGTACTGGTTATTTTGATAATACTTTTCCCAAGAATGCTTTTCTCTACTGCACTAGTGACTCTGTCTTCAAAAGTTAAGCATTAGTGAACGAAGAAAAGTTAGAAAGTTATCCTTCTGTTTAATGCAATATATTCTCTTTGAAAAGAATGATTGGTTGTTATGTTTAAGCTGGTGCTTTGGGTGAAAAAGCATGTTCTCTTATAAAATAGATGAATGTATTTTCTATAGCACTTTAAGCTTTCTAGAGCTTCACACAGTTTGGACAGGTATTGCATGGTTTTGAAATCTTTTCCAGTTGAGCTGGAATTTTAGCTCAAGAGCCCACAGCACTTTGATCACATCTCAAATTAGAAACTTTGTGTGAATGGTGTTCCATGCGAGAGTGTTGTTATACATTTCTAAGCTTGTGCTTATGTGCTGTCTGAGACTTGCAGGGCTGTTGCATATATTCCACTTAACAATATTGGCAGTTCCAGCTTCAATACTTACGGTACAATGTCTACCTTTCCTTGTAAAGTTATAATTTGTTTCCTGGTTCTTTTATGTATTTAAGAACATCTGCTAATTTACTGATTTAGCTAGTCATCAGACAAAATCCGGATCAAAATTAAGTGTAGAAAAACAGAATGGCTTGCTTGTCAAAATAATTTTATTTAGAGAGTCAAAGGGGTGATCTGCAATTAATTTTAGAAGATAAATCAATTGTCAGAAAATCTGGTCTGCCAGAGCTCAGTTCTATTTTGACTCCCTCTAGTGCTTTGGATGAATCACATATTTTTATTTTCTCTCAATAATTTTTTGTGTCTATCTCTATATGGTAATTCTTCAGCTAGGTGGTGGCTATCTCTTTGGCTTGCCTGTGGGTTTTGTTGCTGACTCCCTTGGTGCTACAATTGGTGCTGCTGCAGCATTTCTTCTTGGCAGAACTGTAAGTTTATGTACCTGGAGCATTTCATTCCTGGTGGATGAACAGAACATCAGTTATTGAAAGAGCACTTGTAGATGGATTGATAAATTTTTTTCTTTGGAGTTCTGTCCTCATTTATCCATTTTCTTCCCTTCTTTTTTTTTTTTTTTTTTTGGCTGAGGAATGGGGAGGGGCAAGGGCAGCAGGATGGGTTTGATGGTTAACTTTTGGGGAGACGAAAGGGCTTATCTTCTTAAAACAATGATTATACTATTGTAATTTGAATTTTCAAAGTGTTCCATTTTTTATTTAAGTGTAATTGTTGGGATATCAAAATATTTATCTCCTCCTATAAAATGGTTGCAAAAATTTTTTGGAATTGATTGTAAAGATATTTCTTTTATATAATGAGCGGATCATTTATAAACATAATCACTTGGAGGCTTATAGGATATTTTTTCTATAGACATGACACAATCTAGACCAACTTGTGTGGCCAATAAGAGTTTTGTCCTGGAAGGTCTATTATATTAACATTTTGATATCATTTCTCCCTTCGGTATCTTATAATCAATATTCACGATGTTTCATCTTACCAATAACTTTGTTCTGCTAATGCCAAAATAGATTGGGAGGTCATTTGTTATTTCCAAACTAAAAGACTATCCACAGTTCCAAGCTGTTGCAATTGCTATTCAGAGATCAGGGCTTTAAGGTTAGTTTGCAATTCCATTATCCTCCCTTAGCTTAGCTTCTCTGTGTGGATGGGTTCAGTTAGCAATAACCTGTTTACTTTTTTTCTTCAATTTGGAAGTTAACCTGCACCTTTGTGACAGATTGTGTTGCTGCTACGGCTTGTTCCATTACTCCCATTTAACATGTTGAACTACCTGCTGTCTGTCACTCCTGTAGCCTTTGGCGAATATGTGCTGGCTTCGTGGTTGGGAATGATGGTATCTAATTTAACTAGAAATTTGTAGTTAATGTATCTTGATTTATACTGCATGTTTTCAGTTTGTGAAAATGTCCATTCAAAATAATTCTACAATACCTGCCTTTTCATAAAGGAACTTCTCTTTACTAATTGATGTGGATAATGCCTAGAATCAGCTATAGTTCATATGCATTTCTCAACTAGCATTTCTCAACTATGTTTTCATCCAAATAAATTGCAATAATTACTGTCATGCATCTTACTCTTTGTGGTGCAGCCAATTACTCTAGCACTAGTATATGTTGGAACAACCTTGAAGGATCTATCTGATGTAACTCATGGGTGGAGTGAATTTTCAAAAACTCGTTGGGTAAGTGCCATGTCTTAACCCACCACCCCCTTCCTTCCCCGCCGGATTAAGTTAAATAATATGTTTTCCTTTTATTTATTGCTCAATTGGAATACAGATGAAAATTTTCGACTCTTCACATATTACATGCTTGTTTGAAATATGATTAAACAAATAGAAAAAGAAAGGAAATGATCTGCTTAATTAATCTTGCCAGTCGCAGTAAACAGTCACTAATAAAAAGAAATGGATTATCTGAAGTCTGAAGGTCTAATGAGCTGGGATTTATATGTGGGAGTTGAAGTTTTATCTTTCCAAATTCAACTTCAAGATATGAAGTTTGACATAAAAATTAAATTTTCACAAGCTCTTGGAGACTCAAGTTAACCTTCATTTCTGATGTGCAAATGCTATGGTCTTCTTTATCTCTTTAGACAAATGTTATATATTGGCAAAATCACTTTTGGTGTTCAGAAAGATGTTTTCTTAAAGCTTTGGCTGTTTTCTGACCTATGAGTTATCCGTCTGACCTGAATTTATTTCTTCAGGATTTGTTTGTCATGCTCTAATTACCGGTTAAAATAAAAATCTTAAGTTTTATTCTATGTCAGTTCTGACATTTGCTCCACTGTTATTTTTTCTAATGCAGGCGTTTATTGCATTGGGCCTTGTAGTGTCTGGTACGTTTCATGGGTTTCCCATTCATATTCATGAATTATGTGTTGTTTTGTGGAATGTAAAAAATATTTCTTTAGTTGCTTTTGTTATTAGCTGCATGTTTAGGAGGATTTTCCTGAAAGAAAAAATGAATTATGAAATGTCATATTTTAAAAGTTCCATTTCTACAAATTTTCTTGGTTTCTGATAAGAAGTGGTTAGCGTGATAACTTGGTTTTGACGTCCAGATATTTACTCTTCATTTGCTCTTCTTGCAGTCATTCTAATATTCTGCGTAACCAGAGTTGCAAAGAGAGCTTTGGAGAGAGCATTGGCTGAAAATGAGGATTTAGATGGTATTGTTCCTTCACCACAGTTACCCATTGTGGCTGATCCGCCTGCCGTACATCTTCATGAGCCCCTTATAGTCAAGATAGATCCCTCTCAAGACGATCACGAGAAGTAGATTTTCTGTTCCTGTAAATTCTTTTGACTAATATAGTTTTAAAGAATATATCTCTCCTATATTCTTCTCATCCATCACCATCAGATAATGGTGGATATTCTTCACATGTACAGTCTGGGTATCTTAACTTATTAATTCTGAGAATATGTTTTGAGATGTATTTCATGGATAGTTTTATCCTTTAAGAAAAAGAGAAATCAGTCAAAGGAATAAAAGATCAAGTAGTTTTCTTCTCTCCATCTAATATCGTTTCTTCTTTATTCAATTCTATTATCTTCTGGCTTGGTCAGTGCCTCGCTGGTTCTCAATTCACGAGACAAACCTCTTTCGCGTCTTAGCCGAAGTGGTCCAAATTGCTAATATTGATAGCTTTATAATTTTAATTTCTCTTTCTTGCTTGGCTGGTGCAATGGTAATTGCATATCGATTCGAGTAGATTGACATGTTATATAAGTATGACATGTTATTCCAGTATATAGCATTAATAGTGTGAATAGCATTAAGGATATGGAACATTCTGTTTGGACCAACACTTCAATGAAATGAACCAACCATAATGGTAATGAACGAGTGCATGTGACCATGATCACATGCAACTAAACTTGATAAAAAAACATGGTGTCAAGGGATGGCCACATGAGATTCTTTCGAGGGTTGACACAGGCTGTGGTCCTTTCCTTGATGTGGTCAATTGTCTTCTCAAGTGGTAAAGCAGAAATTCAATGACCATCATCAGCACCAGCCACTGCACTTTTTACAGTTACAATAAAAATGCAACCGTGGAATCAAATAAACTAATACCTTATTCTTAATAGCTTCTATTTTTATAAAAATTGATTTTAGAAAAATTGAAAATCAATTACTCTTGATTTTAGCTTAAAAAATTCAAAAAAAAAATAGTAAAACAAGCAGTTGATAACTATTACAAAATAGATTTTTCAAAAATCAAAAGCTAAAATCAGATAAAAAAAATATTGAGAACAGGCTCTAAATATCCATTGTGCTTCGTACCAAATGGATGGTGGATCAGAAGTCAGGGTCAACCAAAAAAATATAGTGCAAAAGTTCAGCAGGGATTAGGTTTAGATACTTGTATGATACTTGAAAGGAAAGTATATTGGAAAGGAAATGAACACAATGATGAAAGTTGAAGCAACAACATATACCATTTCATTATAACATTTTGAATGCTTTATGAACGCCTTTTGTTTCTTTTTCCTCATATAACAAGCCACCAAGATGTTAGCTGCAATAAAATTAACTTTTTGGTTTGCTGAAAATGTTAAATCTTCTAATAAAAGAGCTCAATGGGGGTCCCCATACTAACAAACTTTCTGCCCTCACTAATGAATTCTCTTAATATCAGGAGTGGAATATTGATGATGGTTTTTCCTTAGGACCCGCACTCAATGATCAAAATCAGCAGAGTATAGAAAGAATACCAAAAGTTATGGTTTTAGTGGTGTTATCTTTATCAAAATCATCACCATACTCTGATGAATGATAACTGTTCATATATGGCTCCCAAATCTGTTAGTTCTACAGATAAAATGCGAAACATAAGCTTTCTTTCGCTTGTGAAGTGCTTCAATGGATGTCGTGATCATACGCAAGTCACAGGGCTTGGAACAAGGATTTGGAATTTCAGTGACAAAGCTATAGAATTGCAGATAAGGGTCGGATCAATACTCAAGAAAGCTCATACTTTGAAGCCCAGATCATCAAAGAGACTGAAATGCAAGAGCATTTACAAGAGTTACATGCCTGGTAAAGGAAAAGGAAGCCATGGAGGAGGCATGAGGAGCTTGCTATATTACTATGACGAAACGTGTCACCCCTATATCTGGATACATGATACTGGATGTGATTTCTCTAGGATGGTGAAGCAACAGTATATTAGCCTTGAGGACCTGAGGGACTGTTCTGAGATCAGAATCTTCAGGGATCAGCAGAGGGGTTGCATATCAGTCCATAAGAAATTCAGATCAGATTTTTGTTGAACTATGGTTGCAGTTTATGTTTTAACTCTTGTAAGCGTATAAATTTATGGAGTGTAAGGAGGGGGCGCCCCTTTTTGCTTTTCCTTCTCTTGTCATTTATGCATCTTTCTTCCCTCACGCAAATGTTATATTTCATTTGAGGATGAAAGAATATGAATGATGAAGTTAAAAGTACATTAGATGAAATGAGTTTGCTGAAGGAATGTCATTAACTGAAAATTTCTGTTCTTTTTTTTTTTTTTCCTTACTGAGTAGTTCTGTTGTCCATCCATGTTCATCTGTCCGCAACAGTCGTGTTCCAAATTACATGTCCAGTGTGCACTGTTAAATCAGTGGAGATTGGGATGACTTTGATGATGTAATTTTTTGTGCCTTCTGTCATCCATTAGGCTATCTTTCTCAAAGCCATTAGATCTGTGCGCTCTGCTGTTTTGAAAATTTTGCAGCCAAAGTATTCCAATGAGTTGGACTGCACATTCTTGTTCTTTTGAGCTAAACATCATTTTGTTGGCCATTGTGGAAAAAGCAAGCACTTCATTGTTGGAGCACAAAGAACTGTTGCATGCACTTTCTTCACTATTGGAGAATAAAAGAAAGATTGCACATTGCGCATTTGATCCTACCTCTTTAAAATCACTGTTACAATAATCATCCTTTTTTTTATCACATTTTATGATAATACTTTTTTCTTTTTGATTTTACAAGTTAGGCCTTATATAAATTAGGCTTTCTAAGCCACAGCTCAAAAGTATAATTATTGGAACATCTAGGGTTTTTTTTTTTTTTTTTGCAGTTGATTAGTAAGTGTTAACATAACTAATTACAAAATACTTAGGTTGGTATGTAAACTAAGTTAGGGAAGTGATTTCTTTTCAGGTTGAGATTACACTAAGTCTAATACTGCTTCTTCAGATAATTATATACACGACACGACATGCACTCCAACTATAGATGAGCTAAATTGAATAATTAAATAGAACTGTATGGCACAATAAAAAGAAGGCAAAAATAACAATAAATATTGTAATTTGTACACACTATGTATGCAAAATTCTTTATGTGAGTGTATCAAATGAATTTTGGATAATTCGATCAAATATCTTGCATCGATTCCAATCTATTTGTGTTACGCATTTAGTTTTCATAGATAGGCGTGACAATAGCAAAATTATTATAAAAAAAAAAGTAATGGTGCTATAATAATAATAAAAAAGGTATTAGACAAACATTTTTTCTAAAATAATGATTAAAAATATTTTATAAATATTTTATATTTTTAATCATATTTCTGTCTCACATATATTACATCTCAAAAGCCACACTACAATGTTATTTTTAAAAAAATTCAGGGAAAAAAAAAAAGCAATTAAGTTCTGCTGTGCCTTTCTCACGCTTTTCCGTAGCTCTTGTTGAAAGTGTGAAAGATGGACGTTGCCGTATCACGCCTTGTCTTTGAAGATTAAAAAAAAAAAATTCCTTCAACTGAAGGTTCTTTTCTTTGCATTTTTCGAACTCAGACAACCACCAACCAAGATTCTTTTTCTACAGCTATCCGGGAAACCCAATAAAAAATGGAAATTATTCGTAAAAAGAAAGAATCTTCACACCTCCTCATGTTGATTCTCAGGTAAATTTACGTTTCATTTTTTCTCTGATCAAGGGATTTCCATACTGGGTTTAATCCAATCTTTGCTGGGACTCGATCATTTTTTTGGAATTCTGCAAGTTACCCTTCATAAAAGAACCATTAAAGTTTGGATATTTAATTCCAAGATTACTTTTTTATGGTCTGAGATTGGATTAATAGAGCTGTGAAATAGTACTATGGATTACATCCCTTAATCCAAAGTTTGCGGAAAGGTAGCATTCTTATTTTATTGTACATTTCTTTTGATTGCCTAGATTTATTTCTTGATTGGCATAAAAAATTGAGTGCTGGATTTTCCATAACAGGTTGTTGAGTAGGGATAAAATAAGCATAAAAAAATACTTGATTGAAGAGTAATCTTGTGATTTAACTTGACCTTTGGTGGATTATTAATCTAATATCTGGTGATTTAACTTGACCATTGGTGGATTATTAATCTAATGTGCCCAGAAATTCATGTTTTATGACTGGTTGGATGGCTCTGGTACGCTTTATTCATTGCTTTTCTTACTTGTATAAGTTGTTGAGTAGATATTGTCGTAGAATGAATGTGCTGGTAAATGATGTTCATGACTATAAGATGTATACAACTTACTCCTGTTAATGAAATCTGAACAAATTTCATTAGAAGTGGTTAGTTTCTTGCGTAAAGCCATTCTATCTGTGTCATTTGACAGGGTTTTGGTTTTGTCATCGGACTGTTTCATTTGCTCTTTTAGTCTTATCTTTTATTGTTGAAGTCATGGTCAAAGAGAGAGATTGAAGTAGGGATTTGATAATAGATTTCATGTTATCATGGGGTTAAAAAGTTGGGTCACCGGTATTCATATACCTGTCTGTACCAGGATGATTTGGGAGAAGAAAGAACTGGGCACGTTGGCTAATTTACGAGTTTAAGGCTCTTTAGCTTGCAATAGATGCTGAAATTGTCTGAGGTAATTCTTTTTAAACCATCTTGGCTTACTGGTAAATGTTTTGCACATGAATCTCAGGAAATTCATAGTTAGTTTCCATAGAAAATTGCTAAAAACTACTCCAGTGCATGATAAAAGGATGTGCAGCTAATTTGATGTTGAAGTGGCAGTAGGCAAGATTTTAAAGCAGTGCTTTTCCATCATCAACTAGTCATTGTAGTTTCCTCTGTGGATACTCATATCATGTCTAGCAGCCTCAGACTGGATGGAAATATTAACTTTGTATTAAATTGTCAGTGTGTTACATACTATGGTTCTGATTATGAGTTCTTAATTGTTTGAATAACATACTTTGTCATCAATATGTAGCTGACCTAGTGGAAATGCATCTATAAATACATAAATACCGGTTCAAGTTTTAATTTTGATTTTTTAAACTGTAATTTCAAGAAAGTGTTGTCAGTATAAAGTGCCGGAGTTCCGGAGTTCTAGAAATACTGGTAATATAATAGTTAATTTTTTTTCATGGGGAAGGGAATGGAGGAGGAGGATTTATCAGCAGCTTTTAGTATGTGTCTCTGATTCATTGGTCGAGTTAGGTCACAATTTAACATAAAGCATGAGCGTACTGTTTTAGATCGCACAGCATTAGCTAAAACTGTCCCTTTAAGAATCCTCAAACCACTAAATCTAGCTTTTTACCGGTTGGTAAGGGATATCTTAGCTATGAATAAGAAGTTTAAAACAAACAAATTCTTCCAAGACGTGGTTTTCTGTGTTCCACATGGCATTGGATTCTTTATCAAGAAGAGTCTGACTATGTTATGTAGTGCTCTGCCATGAATGAGATCTCATCATGGCTTGGGAAGTTAGGACCTGAGTCCATAACAAGCCAGAAAGTAGAGGAAATGTTTGCAAGATATGCATGCAGTCCAGAAAGTCTTGCTGTCTACTGTAGAAGCTCATCAAAAGGAAACAACTATTCTGCATTTCATATAATGTGTCACATTGAATCATTGCTTATCTAGCAGTTTTCCTTCTCAGTGCGGGGTAGAGCAGCTTGGTAGCTTACAAAGGCTTATAACCTTGAGGTCAGGGGTTGAAATCCATCTCCACAGCATTGACATCTACTAGGCAGTCCTATATTACTTGTAAACATAGGCATATCTTGAAAATGTGATTAAATCATGAAATCTGTTTGGTGGAAATGTCAAATAGGAGTATGTTATATGGGGCAACGTTCACCTGGAAGAATTTTAACATTGAAAGCAATATTGTCATATGCATAAAATATACATTAAGCAACTATTATTTCCTAGTCTGTGCTCTAGGTTGTTCAGACATTTACTCTTCTTGGAGCATATAATATTTTACTAAGCCAAGCATAGGCTTTATGCAGGTGTCTTCCATTATTCTTGGAATCCATGAAGCTAGGAAGATATTCCTTTTTATTGTTAACCTTTTGTATTTGGATAAACATCAGAGTGAATCCCTATGATACACGTTCCCCTTGCAGGCAGATGACTCCTGTTGTCCTGGAGAAAAGTAATGAGTGCCCTCCTAAGGTGGAAAAAAGCATCCAGAAATTATGGACTGGTTTCACAATCAGCTAGAAGGATATTTGGAATTTGAAGCTTCTTCAATTCCAAATTTTCGGTGTCAATTACTTGACAAAAGAGTGCATAATTGTCACGACAAATCTTAGGATATTGCTCTTCTAACACAATGACATGTGGTGAGATATCACTATTCCTTTCTGGGATTAAATTCTTAATTTACATGTTTTACGTTAAATTGCAACCATTTGTCTGATAATCCTAAATGGAACATGTCTTGGACAAATTTGACCTCCCATGCATTCAATTAAAAATGAGCTGAACTCGAGCCTTTTGAGCTGAGCCTTGGAAAAACAGCTTTAGAAGTAACTTAAAAAGGCCTTGAATGCCTTCAAAAAAATGTAGCATGTCCACTGGAAGTTTTCCAAATACTGAAAATCTATCCTGACCCACACCATCTCACCCCAGCTCCCACCCCCCAAAAAAAAAAAACTGTTGGTTGGGGGGTGGGACTTATTGGAAGTTGTTTCATTACATGTGAAAAATCCTTTTATGTGATACTGCAATTTTAAATTTATAAATCCCTCAAGCTCCAACTATAAACATATTTTTCATGGTAGGGTTGTTTATGTCAGCAATCCTGGTTTGATTATACCGGGATTCTTCTTGTGCTTTATTTCTTCTAGAAATGGGGGAACTGGCTCTGACAGCAGATATCCTTGAGATTTTTTCAGGCATCAGTATATTAGAAATTTTGAATAATTGAACAAATGAGAAAAGCGATAGTTGTTAATGAGATATGATACTACTTGATCACGAGAACAAGTGATTGACCATTACAAGCAGTTCTTTCCAACTCCCCACCCAACCCCCTTTTTTTAACAGTAGAAACAATTACTGAAACTCTTAAAGACTTAGGCAAAGTTTATTTGATGCTCTTACAATTCTGTTTTAATCCTTAAATACTCGTCGTATCATCCTTTGTCATGTCTAGCATGGGATTCTGCTATTACAATATATTGGATGGGCAAATGCGTTCAGTTTCTCAGTGCCTAAACAAAGATTTACCTTTTATCCTGATCATGTGTACACTCGCGTGTAGATTTTTCTTTTCTGTCTATAACTTTGTCTTGTGTGTGTAAAAGGTTGCAACTTTTAGTTTATGGCAAGGTTGTGTGCAAGAGATTCGAGACTCTCCCTCAATGGCATATATGCAGGCTGTCTTTAAAGAGTTTGAGAGATAAGGAGAAATAGACTTGAATTAATAAGAATCTTCAACAGAATCGTTTCCTTATTTATCTGAAAACCATTTATTCATTTTTTACTCTCTCTCTGTCTCTCTCTCTCGGCCTAATCCTCATGTATATACAACCTAGGCTGATATTAATTTAATTATGTTCTGCAAATAATGAGTAAAGCAATTACTATTTTCTCATTCATTTTCTTTGTCTCAATACCCTTTCTGGCAACGAACTGTTTTTTAGCTTTGTGTTTGATTATAATGTAATCTAGTTTCAGCAATAAATGCCTGATTTTAAACAAAAATTGATATGGAATTATTAGCTTTTAACCTAGTTTTCAGTAATATAGCTTTGTCCTAGTCCCTTGTAGATCTTTTTGACCTTTCCTGCATTACATAACCACAAAGATGCAATCCAGCACAATGTTTTCTTCGTATTGTCTGGAAGAACAACTCTAATTTAGTTTTTTTCTTGAACAAATATTTTTGTTCTGTTTTAACTAGAGGCAGCTGTTTTAGTAATTGCAGATTTGGGTTTTGTGTCTTCTCTTTTACTTCTGGAAAGTATGTAAAATATGGTATACATAAGGACAAAAAAGCTTTATGTGCTACACACATGATGAATATTGGTTTACAGTGTAGCTTCACTCACTCTGACTAACAGCCAAAAAGGGTGGCTGGAGGAGAATATTTGCCATAGAAGTTAGCACTGTGAGAGACAAACTGGGGAATTAGAAAGCTTAGGTGGGGATCCAGATGGTGCCTCTCAGCAGAAGAGGGTACTAGGTTTAGGGCTGACATTAATAAGCATTGTATGTTACTTCCAGTTGGTAAAAAGATGATGATAAAGAAATAAGATTTATCATCCAAAGATGATGATACTGGTTTTGCTAAGCATTGCCGCACTTGCGTGTCTTTTGGGATGGTGCACAGGTAAACTTCTTGTAATTTTTCTAACTTGTTTCTATCCATGCTTCTTGTGGGGGACCATGGACCTATAATTGCACTCAAGCAAACTTACGCGTAGGAAACTTGTCTGCGTTTAGGTATCTTACTTCAAGTCATATTTATAGCCATGGAATGTATTAATTACCTATGTTTAGGAGTCACCAACTTGGTTGAAAGTTGACTCCTAGCTTTCCGTAGTTCCTTAGGTTATAGCTTCCTTGGTAAATCATTCTGCAGTCCTATGATATTTGTATCATCTCTCTGTGTTCGTTTGGCAGAAGAAAGAAGGAAAGAAATAACTGCTTCATACCAATTATGGTACAGTAGAGAATAAGTTTGCTGATTAAATTTATTATTGATTTGTTGGTGGGGTTTGTAATCACATATTGCTCATTTTGGATTTAGGAACTTGAAAGATTTCTAGTGCATTAAAACATATGGACAAAAACAACATTGGATGCCTCTAGGGATCTATAACATGTGCTTGAGGAGATGAGCCATCCTATCTCTTTTATTGCATTTAACAGTTGAAATTATTTAAGTAATATGCTCCAAAACTATGGGGTTGGGTTAAAAAAGGATGCCTCACCTTAGTTACTCTCAGATATTTTCTAGGTAAAACAAGAACTCACTGATTTCAAGTGAAAATCAAGCAGACAAAACAAGATAACATAGCAGGAGCAGAGAATTCAATGAAGTTAGGCATCAAGAACAAGATATTTTACTCCTTTGCTTGTAGCAGACAGTTTTTTGAGGTTAAATACAAAGTGGTACTCCTGCTGCCAACTATTTGAATTTGGACATCTATCTAAAAGATGGGTTGATCAATGAAGATGTCAAACCTCAGATGGACCTGCCTCTCTCTGCCATGGCCAATAATTTTCATCCTTACAGATTCCTTTCTGCCTGCACTGGTACAATGGATTTTGACTTTCTATCCCAGTTAGTGATTTTTCAAGATGTTGTATGAACAATTTTTGATTCCTCCCCCCCCCCCCCCCCCCCAACCAAACAAAAAACACGGGGGGCCTTTATAATATTTTTTACTTGTAGAAGGATTTACCGGATCCTACTGAATTATGCCAAAATTGCATGTTGTAATGTTTCATAGACATAACGTGCATGGGTACCTGCAATAGTGAATTGATTTTGTTGTCATTTTTGAATTTGTCTTCCTCCTATAGCTTATTCGGATCCAGAAATTTCATTATAAATCAAAAAGAAAAAAATGCAATTTACATCTCCTAATTTATTTTTAAATCAAATAAATTATAATTAAACATACTTACTAGAAGAAAAACCACTATTAAACTTGGATCTGAACAAAATTTGTCCTTTACGCTTCTTACTTTTCTAAACCCTAAGGAAAAGTTTTCTGGACTCATTCAATTTGTAGTATGAATGGAAATGTGATTGAAACCTAAATCTATGATTCAACCCTTAAAAATCAGAGAGGAAGAAAAGAGAAGTACAAAAAGAAAGCTCCAAAATCCCCACCACCAAAATGTCACTAAATAATGGTCTCTGAAAGAAAGGGGTCGGCATATCACATGAATAAAAAGGCTAAAAATGAGAACAAAAAACAATTATATAGATTTCATATCACATGCAAAAGTCAAAAGGTAATACAGTTTTGAGATTGAAGTCATAAAGAATTCCATACATTCCCTAAAATGGACATCACTTTATTTCCAACTTACTGTAAATGCTTAGATTTCCTATTACTAACTAAAATCTGGAGGAAGAACAATATGCACTGCATATATAGGCCACGCTAGAACTATAAAGAGCTCAAATAATTGATGCACTACTGTATAGCAGATTTTAGAAATGGTCCATTCCCTCTTATAAATCTACCTTCTTCTCATTAATAATTAACAGCTCTATAGCATGTGATGCACACATAAAAATCTTGAACATAAATGGAAATGGTGATGCATAATTGTTGCCCATCCATCTCCTTTGAAACCCCATTGGGACTAAAGGGAAGAAGAACCATGTTTCAAATGTACTCATGATTGCTTATTTTCATGCTTAGGTAACTGTACAATTTTAAATGCAAGAAATGCGCCATTATAATTGAAGAGTCAAGATAGGTAAGCCCATGTCAATTTAAGTTCAAATGGTAGGTTAATAAAGCAGTAATCTTTTGGTAATAGAATGTTACAATCATACAGATTTGGCGTGTAAGTTATTCTATGGTCTTTTACTAGTACTATCTTTTAATATAAAAATTGGGTGCCATCGAGGTTACATCTAGTGACTTCCTAATTTCTTTAAAGTTATTCTTTATAAGTGTATTCTTTATAAGTGTACAATAATTGAGTAAGTGATTTCTCCATTTTCTTTCTCCAGTTGTCAAAAAAAAAAGCGTTCAACAAGGTTTTTTTCCTCTTCAAGGAAGAAACATTTGACCAAAGTTCACCCACATCTTGTCCTAAAAGGAAAAATACTGGATCTTTTTGAGTCAGTTCATTTTTATTTATGTATTTGATAGACTGTATACGCTAGCCCCAAAGTTCATCCCGCTCTGCTGAGCATTAACTATCAAAATTACACCTGGAATGAACCCTGGTAAATTTTATTCTCTAAAACTGGATAAAGGGTGAAGGTTAAGATCAGAGTCCAGTGTGAATATAGGTTCTGGTCCCATGGCATGGGGTACAAGATGTGTATTTATCCAATCATTGAATACATGTCTTGGGGGACCCTTTTTGTTGAATACAATCTTTTGCTGGTTAAAGGGTTTTGGTCCTAGTCCATGACCTAATTTGGTAGAATAATTAAGTTCAAGAATGCAATATACAATCTCAATAAATAGCACGATGTTAATATAAACAGTCTGAAGACTTTCTACTTGCATATTGTAGTATAAACGAACATATTTATGCCATACAAGTGTAAACCATATTCTTACAATAAAGTTGCATGGTGCCAACAGTGTACAACTTTTAATTCTTAATCCTCAATTGATTTTGTTCCATTTTGGTTCACTTGCAATATTCACATGCACATTATCGAGCCAATACTACAATATCCTGAACTTTGGCTAGAAATCTTGCTAATTGGTAATAGAAGCTCTTGGTTTACAGGATCTCAGTTGCTAAATTAACGAAAATCATGCTGGCCCTAGGTCATCATGGAACATTGTCAATCATATTAATACATAAAATTTGGTATCATTTTTCTGTTCATGCCGCTCTAAATTCAGTCATCTTGCTTATTAGCATTATTAAGTAGGATTCCTTGTTAGATAATATATTCTAAATCTAGTATAGGGTGCAACTTTTTTTTTTTTTAAATTTACATTTGCTACGACAATGAAACATTTTCGAGTAAAACCCATTTATACACATGTTAAATCTGAATATTTGTGTCATATTTTTAAAGCTATTGTCAGCATATAAACTAAGTTTACTTAGTAAATGTCGTTCGAACATAAAAAAGAAAAAGAAAAAGAAATTAAAGAGAGACAACCCTAGGTGGGTGAGCCCAAAACCAGCCCACAATTTAGTCCACAGGAACATAAACAGAAGCAAACACCCAAAAAAAAAAAAAAAAAAAAGAAAAAGAAAAAGCAAGATTTTGTAACTTTAAGCCAAGTTTCAAGGCTTTCAAAGCCAAGCCAGCTAAGCCAAAACACCCAGTGTCAAAAGAGGACAAAAGCAAAGTTATTAAGGGAAAAAAAAAACAAAACAAAAATGATTAATGAGGAAGATTTATCAGGACTTACAAATTTCTGTAATCTGAACTAAAGAAAACAAAAAAGCATTGTGTATAAATAAAGAAAGAGTGAGAGCCCTCCTTCATTTGCGTTACCAGTACTTTGTTGTAGGCTGTGGCGCTCTCTCTCTCTCTCTCTCTCTCTCTCTCTCCTTGCCAGCGTCAGTAGCAGTCTTGCCTTTAGTTTTCTTTTTCCTGTGTATATCCAAGTATAGTAGTAATAACTCAACCTTTCTCTTCTCTGTCCATCTCTGAGTTACTGCTAGTAAGGAAGGATGCAGAGGAGTGTTTTAATGTTAATGTCTACCCACCACCTTCCCCTCTAGTGTGTTACTCTTTCACACACAACACATACTTCACTCACTCTCATATTAAAGACTCTCTCTTACATTGTTTCTTTAAACAGTTTGTGTCTTTCAGGCTCTTTTTTTCTTTGGTTTCTCCCATTTTACACTCCCTTGTTTACTTTTAACAAAAAACCCATAAAAAAAAAAACCAAGAAAGACCAACTTTTTATTTCTTTTTGTGAATGTAAATTCATCACATTTCATCTTCATTTCCATGTTTATTCAGATCTATCAGAGCTTTAATTAAGCTTCCTTGCCCCTCAGTTTTCTTATCTGTTTTGTTACTTTTTTTTTTTTTTGACTGGAAAAGATGAGTAAAGAAGAGTTCTTGAAGATCCAGGTATGCCCTTTTTCTTTAATTTCATTGTCTTTTGCTTTTTGGGGTTTGCTTGAGTTTGCTGTTTTCACTTTGTTCTGACAGCAAGGTGAAAGGGTTTTTTTTATTTTTTATTTTTTGCCTGCATTCTTGGATGTTTAATCAGATGTATTTGCCGAGAGAAATTTGTTTCTAGTGTTTGTTTGGATGGCTTGATTGATAAAGTTTGCAACTTTACTCTGGCTGTTTGCTCTGTGGCTTTGCTTGTGCATGCAGACATGCGTACTCAAAGTCAACATACACTGTGATGGATGCAAGCATAAAGTTAAGAAAATCTTGCACAAGATTGATGGTATGTACCTTTCTTTTCAAGACTCAATTTTTATTTTCCCCCGATTTATTCTTCTGTTCTCCAATTTTTACTCAAAATGGTTAAAACGAAATTGGTACTCAAGTTTATTCTTGTTTATAGAAATTTTTTTTTTAATTTACTTCTGATATTTGGTACTGTTATTTGGTCTAATGCATTTTCTTTGTGTGTGTGTGTGTTTGTTGTAGGGGTTTACAAAACAAATATTGATTCAGAACTTGGGAAGGTGACAGTATCTGGAAATGTGGACCCTGAGACATTGATTAAGAAGCTTGCAAAAAGTGGGAAACATGCTGAAATTTGGGGTGCATCAAAGGCTAATAACAACCAACAAAACCAGCTGAATAACCAGTTCAAAAATTTACAAATTGACAGTGGCAAAGGTGGGAATAATAAAGGTCAAGGTGGTGGTGGTGGTGGTGGTGGTCAAAAGGGTGGTGGAGGTGGAAATAATCAGCAGCAGCCAAAAGGGGGAGGAGGAGGGGGACCAATTGGGGGGCAAGGCCTGAATCCAATGCAGCTTCAACAATTGAAAGCCTTGCAAGATAAGATGCCTCAATTGAATCCAATGCAGCTTCAACAATTGAAAGCTTTGCAAGATAAGATGCCCCAATTGAAGGACCTCAAAATGCCTCCTCCTATGCCTTTTGGGAATAACAACAAGAAGGACCAGAACAACCAGAAGTCTGTCAAGTTTATGCCTCCTCCTGAAGATGAGGATCTAACTGACGATGAGTTTGACGATGAGGATTATGATGATGAAGAGTTTGATGATGATGAGATTGAAGATGAGATGGATGATATCCCCCCTCTTAATAATAAGATGAAGCCTGTTATGGTTCCTCAAGCGATGTTGCCTAATATGTTGATGAATAATGGCGGAAATAATGGTGGAGCAAATGGGAAAAAAGGTGGACCTGGTGGAGGTGGTGGTGGAAATATACCAGTGCAAATGAATCTTGGTGGTGGTGGTGGTGGGAACAATAATGGTGGTGGTAAGAAAGGTGGAAATGGGAACAATAATCAGAACCAAGGAGGAGGTGGAGGTGGTGGAGCAGGCCAAAAGGGTGGCAAGAATGGTGGTGGGATGCAAAATGGTGGAGGTAGTGGCGGGGGTGGAGGGCAGAACAAGAATGGTAACAATGGCCATGGTGGCGGTGGGGGTGGAGGAGGAGGAGGAGGTGGTGGTGGTAATCCTAACTTTAATGCAAATGGGGCCAAAAAAGGGGGTGGAATGAATGATGGGCTGCATGGCATGCCAAACATGATGGCTATGAATGCTGGTGGTGGTGGTAATGTGGGCCCTTCAACGGGGAGCATGCCAATGGGCCAGATGGGGCATATGGGTAATGTTCCAATGGGCCCAATGGGCCTGATGAGCCAAATGGGCCAAATGCCCAATGTTGCTGCAGTCCAAGGCCTACCAGCTCCAGCAATCAGTGGTGCTAATGCTGGTGGCTACTTCCAAGGTGCTGGACCTGAGATGATGGCTGGAAACCCCTATTATCAGCAGCAACAAATGGCTGCAATGATGATGAACCAACAAAGGGCTAACGGAAATGAGAGGTTTCAGCCAATGATGTATGCCCGGCCACCGCCCGCGGTCAATTACTGGCCACCCCACCCTTACTCCTCCTACCCCTACCATGCCCCGCCCCCCGGCGAGCACTACACTGATGCATTCAACGATGAAAACACCTCCAGCTGTAGTGTGATGTGAATCTTGTGAGCAGCTTACTCAAGACAGAATTGCTGAGGGAGTGTGGTAATTGTAGCTGATCAAAAGGGTTCCAAGTCAAAAGTTGAACAAGTTTGCTAGTAGTGATGGCATAATATACAAGAAAAGGGATTTTTACTCTTTAGCCTTCTTAATCCTTAGTCTAGATTTGAGTTTTCTCATAGGGGGCAATGATAGATAGTAGTGTATCAAAGCTTTAGGAAGAAATATGATATGACTGATGAAATGTAAGTGGAAAATGGTTATATGATGCATGGTGGTGGGCTTGCTGATGATGAATGAGATGTTTATATATATATATATATGTTTATATGTTGAAAAATGTAATAAGACATATGAAAATGGGATTCAGCAAAGAAAAACTCTTTTATTTGCCTTAATTTTTACCTTTTCTGGTTCTAGTTTTTGGAATTTAACTTTCATATATTGAGAGGTACAAAATTAATTTTATTTACAAAAGCAAGTGTATGCCAAACAATTTCCAATTTGGAATGAGGAATTAAAATTTTACAGTGTACTCAATTTCTTGCTAGTATAATCTTGAAAGGAAGTACATCTCTGTAGCCTGTACCATATACTATTGTGAGACTATGAATAAAATTTACCCATGTGCTGCTCTGCATACATGATCACATATTGTCCTCCATCTATTATGTGATTGAATTATGGATGCTAATATGGTGGGCCACTGTGTCATGAAATAGATTTGAAAAAAGATGGGGCCTACCACTGAATATCATACCCCATCTCCATTTGTATAATAATATTTATAGTTAAGAGAAAATAATTGAAATAGTTGTTACTGGTTCTGAAAGTTTCATCCATATCTCTATCATCCACACATAAATAACGCAGTCATTTGTGGGCACTTTTTAATTGCGTTTGCCCTTAGTTCAGTGAATTTTGTAACTGATGCAATTGAATTTTGAGACCAGTGAGTTGAGTGAGTGACTAGAGTCCAAATTTTGTCTGTGTGAATATTAAAGAAACTGAGGAGAGATCTTGTGGAAAAGAACTTGTGACAAAGACTGGCTAACGACTTTTTTTATTTCGACAATCCAACGGCGTTGACACTTGACACGAATTATGGTAAATGGTCTAGTCTTGTCAATGGAAAGCGCAACAAGTGTTGGAGAGCATAGTGGGGAACAATATCCTCAACAATTATTTATTGAATTATCATATACATTTGTTAAACTAGTGTATATACATGCTAGTTATCATATACATTTATTACTTTAATGCTCCAAACAATTATTACTGAAAATTATAAGGTTTTTGATATTGCTTGACACAGAGATACCCTCCCACCTTCTGCTCTCCAGGTGATTCTTATGTAAATCGAGCTCATAACTTTACTTGTGGCATAAAAAAGAGTTATATAAATATATAAACATATTGATACAAGAAAATATTATAAAATTACTTATATGATTTTCTTTAAACCATAAGATATATATGTACTATGTACATACTTGACATATGGAAGCCCTCTCATCCCCAACTTTTCCAGTGATTTTGACACAGATCGAATTCATGACTTATATAATATATATACTGATACAAGAAAGTAATATAAAAATTACTTTATATAACATTTTTTTCTAAATAATAAAATCTACAGGCCCTCAAAAAATACCAACACCAGAAAAATAGTAATTCCTTTTCTATATGATTGCATACGTCACATGATGGTTATTAGACATCAGTACGTTTATGTACAGATTGGCTCAACGCCTTTTGGGGGCCCATATCAATTGTCTAATCAAACAGTGATGAGAGAAGAAGGCCTTGTAGTGGAAAAGTATACAATACACCACGTGCATTGCCACGTGGTGTACTAGAATCAATCACACTATCGCCATGTGGCAATAGTGGGTCATACCTTGTATTATTTGGCGATGTGTGATTGGTTCTAGTGCAACACGTGGCACGCCACGTGGCACACGTGGTGCACGCAATACTCACTCCCTTGTAGTAAGCTTCAGCAAAAGGAGTGAGTATTGCGAGCACCACGCGCGCCACGTGGCGTACCACGTGGTGCATTAGAACTAATCACACATCGCCAAATAATACAAGGTATGACCCACCATTACCACATGACGATAAATCATTGGTTCTAGTACACCACGTGGCAATGCACGTGGTGTATTGTATACTTTTCCTCAGCAAAAGTAGTACTCTTTCTTAGGCACTCTTCCCGGGTTTTGCCTTTTGAAAATTTCAATTTTTTGCGGAAAAATTTATTGGATTTGACTGATTTATTGCTTCTTGTTAGTACACTATTCTAAGAATTTCAAATGTTTGTGGTACACCCAATAATAACGCATTTTTCAGGGGCTAACGGTTAATATACGTTAAATGCTAAGTGTCCCCTCCTCATGGTATATTGTGAAAAAGAATTTAGTTTTTCTTGAAACAAATCCAACAAAAAATTATAAAATTGTGAAAAATTATTATAAAAAATAAAAAAATTCCATCATGTTTTCGGAGTAGTATATGTTATTTACATGTAAATTTATAGTTTTTTAACATTCTTACAAAAGATGGTTTTTAAGCTTTTCCCGTCTTTTGCATATAAGATTTTCCCTTGGGAAAAAATATTTTACTTGACTAACTTAATTCTTGGTAAGACATTAATCGAGAGTTTTAAAAGTTATCGTTTAGGTAAAAATCATGCTTCATTGCAAAGAGGTTATCGTGTTTTTGCTCGACAAAAATATAGTTTTGAGCGGCTAATCTCCTTATACATAGTTAAAGGTTGGTGATTTTAAGTATGTTCCACAAAAGTTAGTGGCGATTAGTGTTTTTTTTTTTTTTGGGAGGGGGGGGGGGTTAAGTATGGATTCCATAATATATTTTCGTTTGAGTGGTCAAATGATTAAAAATTTAACGTATTTTTATCTGAGTTGTCAAACGAAAAAAAAGTTAACATTAAAAATTTAGATTCAGTAACAAATAAATCGAACATAACCAACACAAATTCAATGTAACGTTAATCTTAAACTATGAAATTTCAATGTAACATTAATCTTAAACTATGAAATTTTTTATGAAGTTCAGAAAAATCCATCATTTATTCAAGATTTTGTTTTTTTATGCTAAAATTAAGTTCTTATATACTCTATTCTATAGCCCAAAACGAATGCAAAACATCATCAAACTACAATTTCATGAAAGATCATTTTCTATAGTCATAAATCTATATAGTATTTCCTCTGAGTTTGTCATTTCGGTTCTTTTATATTTTGTTCAAAATTTTTGTATTACCGATTTATTTCTTGGTAGGACACTTTCCGAACGGTTCACAAATTATACGTGGTGCTTCGTCCAAATCACGTTTCTTTGTAGCACGATTTCCGTGTTTAAACTCGATAAACGCACTTTGTCCTACGGCGAAACGTCCTACATATGGTTAAAGATTCAAGGCCATCTTCGCGTGGTATTTTTTATTAAAAAAACGTTACTTTGGTCAAATCGGACAAATAATAGAAGTGATTACTTTCTGTTAGGCGTGAAAATCAATGCTTAAAACGCCAAAAACATATTCTTACATGAATTGTCAAAAAAATAAATTTTGAAATTTAAATGAACTGTCGTATAAATCGAATTGAAATTATACGACTATTGTAAAATATTTAAACGTGTTTTTATTTGAGTTGAACACATAAAATACGAGCTTTTGTAACTCGTATAGATGATGTTGAACAAACAGAATTGTAGCCTTTGTAATTTTAGATATGTCATTAGATAAATTCAAAATTGTGAAAGCGTGTTGTGAGTTTCAAATGAATCTTTTTTTTTTATAAGGGTTTGATTTTGTTTTTTGTCTAGGATGAAACAACAATTCAGACTTCAAATTGGCGAGAATTTCCAAGCCTAATTAAATGAAAATTTGTACTACTAGTTTGGACTTTGAAGCTAGTACATCACATGGGGTAATATTATTAAATTTTGAAGAATAATTATGATAAAAAGAAATTATTACAAGTACTTCAAGGGCATATCTATTCATGTGCAATGAACAGTTTCAATACAGAGAATGTGATCATATATGTCTTTTCTTAAAATGTCATTACTTGAAAAATGATAATTGGGCTTAAATTTCTATGACTGCTTGTTAGTCCCCTCTTAGCCATCTTCGATTTGTAAAACATTGATGAAGTTGGGAAATGGGGCATGATTGAAACAAATGTTAAACTGATGGGGCAGAAGTAAGAAGACTACATTTTGGAGGGTTAAACTGAGGCAATTTAAGTGAGTGTGAAAATGATGATGGGCTCATAGCCTCATATTTGTACCCAGCCATCCCCGCATACCTTTAAAAAATGCACAAATTAAGGGAACTATAGAGCTATATATATATACTAGTATATAATTGCTGGAAATTGGTCAGCCAATTCTTGTCTTTTGATTTGAAATCTATTCCATGATGGATTTATACCTGCGGCTTTTGCTTCACAGAATTTGGATGGTTGGGAGTTTTCAGAGTTCACAGATTTGGTCACAAAGTCATTTAATGTGTCATAAATGTTTTAGCTGAATATTCAATTCGTGGATGAGAAGGAGCTATTGCTACGTGGCGTGTTTGTTTTTTACTTCTTTTTTTTTTATTTTTGATAAATTGTATTCATGCTTGATTGATTGATTGAATGGATAAACTATATAATATTCTATCTCTTAACTATAAAATGTGTTCCAAAGAAAAGAATGAATAAAGTTATGGCTTTTGAAGTGGGTTTGTGGGGTAAAGTTTAGGTTCTTTTCTCATTCCTCCTTTCAATTGGCGTTGAGTGGGTTTTCCCAATTCCCTTCCCCCAATTGTCAAAAAAAAAAAAGAAAAGAATGAATAAAGTATATGATATTCCAACTCTAAATTGGACCAAATACCATCTCCAATATCAAGTAAATTATTTTATGTCTTCAATGTCTAACTGTGTTTAATATAAAATTATACCGTATTATCAAATATAATTTAATATTAAATATACACTACTACACTGCTACATTTGTATTCTACCACATAAATTTGAATACATACGTACGTACATACATATACACGCACGCACACGCATACATACGTTACGTTGTAAGGAAATTTTTTCACACTTGGTGAAACAGTGTAGACGCGTTAAGAGACGAGGGACATGACCTTAACCAACAGGCTAAGAATCACATGGGAAGGGGAGTGGGAGGTCTGCATGGGGATAGATGTTGTCGTTTTGGTTTGTAGGCTATGCTTATTACTTAATCCTAATCTACAACAATAATCAATTTGGCATTGGATGCGTATGAGGGGGCACAAAGTTGCATGAACCTAACAGCTACAAGTCTTGAGGTTGGAAGCAAAGCAAGGAAGTATGTGTTTCAGTAATTTATTGGTACCTTGCAGTTAGCACATACCATATTCGTTGAAATTTATGATTCTTTAATTACTTTGGATGAAAAATAAGGTTTAGACATAGAGATTATCTTCTTATTCTTCTTTCTTTCTTGGGAGATCACAATCTTTATCTTATCAAGAATGATGCACATTTAAACTAAGGGTTGAAGGCCCAATAAACAAAATTTTAGCAATCTCTTTTTTCAAGAATAGGAAGTCATTTTCAATGGAAATTTTTGACATGGATCCAAAAATAATCCAAGCTTCAGATTTGAGGGATTAGCTGCAATGCATTAAACAAGCTCAAAGACAACATGAATATCGTATTGAAAAGGAAAAGAGATACATCAAGCTTTGCAAACACACTTGCGGCCAACAAATTATAGTTTGTCTACTTTTTTTTTTCATTTGCTTTTTGGATAATTTTTATTTTATTTTTTGCGGTTGTCAAAAGAGTTAAAGGGCAATCATTATGTCAGCTCTACTTTATTAAGCTTTTTTTGAGTAATGTAAGCAGAATTTTCGGAGAAATTCATATAAAATAAGGATTTTTTTTTTCCAAGGAAAAGTGCTGTCTGCTCGCGAAACTTCTTGAGGGATGCTGAGCAGGGGCCAAGCCAGCCAGCCAGCCAGCATGACAGGCTTAGAGAAGCCTATCCTTTAGCTTTCCACTTATTATTCTGCATTAAAACCAAAAAAAAAAAAAGAGAGAGAGAGAGAGAGAGACTGTCAAGAGAGAAAATAAAAGACTTTTATCCTTTTCGGTTCTCTTAAATTTTGGCGTAGAAGAATTGCTCACATAATAGTACCAAATTGACTTGACTCAAATTTTATTTTTTTATTATGGTTAATGAGAAATTATTGAGTAATTAATAACACCGTCACTAAATTACCTTCCTTCCAAACAACCAATTTACTTGTGGCAAGATGACATCATTAATTAGTTTTCTCACCAGAACAGCTAAGCTTTGTTGTTTGATTATTTTTAGGTGACGTGTAGTAAAAGAAATGAAATGGTGATCTACATTGACTATTTAATTGATACTTAACTTGACTAATTCACTTTTAGGCATTATTTCTTGCTACACCCAACTTTAAATCAACTCATCAAATGTACCTTCTTGGTTAAAGGTCCTAACAACGCCTATCTTTTCATCTTCTAATTATCATGACATTTCCTATTTTTGACAAAATTTTCAAGGCCAGACCAGACACATATGCTAGTTTGATTCAAATTTTCTGTCTAATTTTTTCGATGTCCAGCTGTGTCCGATACAGAATGACGTTATATTATAACAAAACTATATCATATTCCTAAATGATACAATGTAATTTCGTAGAATTTTACATTGATAATACCTAGTTTTGTATTAGATAGAATTAGACATCATAAAAATTAGATAGATTATCTAGATTGATGTTCGGTTGGGCCAATAAAAGTCAAACTATAGCACCAAAATATATATATATATATATATATATATATATATATATATTTCAACGAGAAAATGAAGAAGATCGACTGAAAACAGAAATAATTATTCAAAGTTGTTACACTGTTTTTGAAATCTTTTTAACTTCATGATCAATCAATTATTTTGATTGAAAATTTAGAAAAAAAAGAAAAAACAACTGAAACACTTGAAGAAACCACTCAAATACCAAAAAGTGAGGATAACTCCAAACAATATCAAATGACCAAACATCTCATGGACCCATTTGTTTTCTTTTGTTTTCTATAAGCTACTCGGGTAGAGTTTCTCGACACAAAACAATTTGCAGTTCAGATAGGGTCACATCTTATGTGATCTAATATGTTATTAATTGAAAGATTTTAAATTATGATTCAAATCATGCCATGTAAATATGCTAGCAGATTTCAATCCCAAATTGCAAAAGCACTAAATACAATCTACAAAAAGTAGATCTCTTAATATTGTGCATAACACTAGTCCACTAGAAGAAAGGCACATGTTAATGTTAAAGAGAAAACATGTTTTTTAAATACTTTAAATATATATTTTTGGTTAAATTTTTGTACCACAACAAATCTATCGAGAATAATCTTTAAAACTACTACAATAATTTAAGCACATGGGAGTTCTAAAGCCTATGCCTCCACAAATTTTGTCGAATGTTAGCATACTCGTTTAGTCTAAAAGTGGGGATTTCTATCTTTAAACTCTACTGGCTCAATCAGACCCTATCGTAAATAGATATTCTTTCCCAAATTATCCTTACATGACTCATATTATAAATTTAACTAAAAACATACTTGAAAAGAAAAAGCAAAAAGTGAGATAATTTGGTTTTAAAAAATTACTTCAGTAAGCTGATCAGATATATTATAACAAATTTACTAAAAGAATTAAAAATATAATTCTTAAAATTTGAAAATACTTAATAAAAGTTTGCTTGGAAAATTAAGGCATTCATTTTTACCTTTTTCTTTTTGTAATTTTAAGCACTCTTTAGAAAAGTTAAGTTTATTATTTTATTCTTCTATGGATCTAAGTATTTCCGAACATTAAAATTCAGATATTTAATATCTCCATATTTTGTCATAATTTATTGAACTCTTTGTAGCATGCCATAAGTAATTTTATAAAGATCAAATTCCTTCATTTTTTAATGTATTTTCAAGTCCCTTTTTAATTAAATTTGTTCTACTATTTCTTTTACTAGCCATGAAAAAGCATTTTAGGAATGAAAACAATTTTTAGCATTTCACATCAATTTTTTTTTTTTTTTTTTTGCATAATGAACTGAGATTGTTACATTGAATCTCAAAATAAGAGAAGTAAGTGTAATATTAGAAACTTTAGCTGAGCCAATTGGGATTATCATAAACTTCAAGTAGTTAATCATCCCTACTTTAAAATTAAAATCAACTTGCACCCAAAAAAAAAAAAAAATCAGAAAACAGGACAAACAGACAATCCACGAAAGCATTGATGTTTGCAAACAAAAAGATGTTAAACATAATAATTACTCCTACTTAGTGAAAAAGCAAAAGAGCCCATGAAATTCGTGTATTTTCGTACCATAAATAATAAATCCTGGGAAAAGAAATCTTAGAGTAGCCGCCCGTCGGATGCCCCAAAAAAAAAAAAAAAAAAAAAAAGTCAGTCCTCATTTTATGGTCACATGCACGCAGCTGTAATAACGTACGTAACCTCGAATTTCACATCCAGCTTGAAGCCTCATTCTCTTATTGCTAGTTTACAATTAACATTTATTTTTTAATGAATTGTGGTCAATGGAATTCTTATTTTTATTTATTTTTATTTTTTCCAATTTTTAACATCAAAATTATGCTTTGGTTACCAATATTTTTTGATCAAAAATGAATTTCAAAAAATTGTGATCAGGGAAAGTTTGTTAAGATTAGAATTTTACATTTGAGAATGTTTTCTACAATATGTTACTAGTGTGGTAAAAAAATATTTATTATAAAAAGTGGAATAATAATGTTATCTAAATTTTAAATGTTCTCAAAATGGAATGGTAAATGGGCCTTCAAATTTCAAACTGGGTTGAAATTTGGGTTGGGGATCATTTTTGGCCCACCTCAACCCACTTTTCTTCATTTCTCTTATCTCAAGCCCTTCTCTCTGTCTCTTCCAAATTCATGCAACAATGAATTTTTTCCAAAAGAAAAATAAACGAAAAGTGATGGACGAATTTCTTTGCTTTTCTTTTTTTTTTTTTTTCAAGCAGATCCCAGTTTAGCTAATGGAGACAGTAGTATAACCAGCTATTAACATATTGGTGCCAAGTAATTGAGGATGCTTTGCATTAAAATTTATGCTAGCAATTGTTTCAATGACATACTAAGGAGATGTTTGGTTCAAAATCCTCGATCGCTATCGCTATCGCTATCACTATCAATATCATTAACCTCGTTATGAGTATAATTTTAACCATTCCCTCAACATGTTTGGTTTAGAAATGGAATGGATATCATTCCCTTCAGAAGAGTTAACAAGTTAGATAGAATATTATTTTGGAAGAAATCACAAAGCCTAGTTAATTAGTTTCATTCCGACTAAAGGATAGTAATAATTATTTTTCAAATATCAACAATGGATGTTATTATTACTTACGCCTATTTCCCTCCCACATTCTCCTAAACCAAATACTTCTAAATTTTTATTCTTTTTATAGTGGAAAAAGGGACATTAAATGCGCTATTATTTTTTTTCATTATTCGGATATAGAACGTTACACGTCAAGTTGCAGAGACCATAGTGCTCTCCAATAATTTAATCCTTTTTAATTGTATCAAGAAATTGATAATACTTTTCAAAAAGTGAATCTCTTTCTTGGAAAGGATTAAAAAAAAAAAACAGTAGAATTTGCCGTTTGCTATCAAAATTTAGTGGGACTTCTAGCATGGTGCGTTCCACTAGCAATAGTTTCAATAGTTCCCAAGTGTAAGTCCACATCCAATTTAACTTTTATGCATTTCTCAATGTTCATAAAGGAGGTTAGAAGAAATAATATTCTAAACAATACCCAAGAACAATATTTCCATAAAATTTCGAAAAGTGAAGAAGCAAATGAGGCCTTTAGCAAACTTCAATGAATTTTGGGTTTTTGGTTTTATTGCATAGAAGCACTATAGACCAAAAAATTTCACAGTTATAACATTCTTCAATTATAGTTTCAACTACACTTTTTCAATAATACATCTCTATTATATTGGATTGACATTCTTTAGTTTTTATCATTTACAATTGTCTTGTGGCTCAAACTCCTTAGATCAAGTGCAGCTAAGTAGTAAGTATTAGAAATTTTCAAGAAGTCGAAATTTATATGAATATTGAGAAACTTCCCCTCCTAAGACCAAGCTTAGTAGTAATTTCTTCCACAAATTTCCCTTGTCCATATTGTGGGGTTAAAGTTCCCAAGAAATCAATGGAAATATGAAGTTTTCCACATTGTCTGTAATTGCACCCTTCACTACCACATTACCTCCAACTTGCCTTGCTTTTGTAATCATTAAATGGTATTAAAAATCAATAACTATTTTACATGCACTTGACTGACACTAAAATTCAAAAGTATGGACCAATTGAAGAATTGAATTCAACCACTTCTCAAATTAAAGAAGGAAAGACTTTTAGGGAACATCATCAAAGTCAAACATGCCAAAAAAAGTATGTTTACATACAAAGAAATACAATTTATTTTGGTAATGATATTCCTCCTATATGTTTACATATTACCTCGCAGGATCTATGATTAACTTTAAAACTTAAATAAATAATCAAGAAATTTCCTTATCTTCATTGTTCATTCATTCTTTTTTTTTTTTTTTTTGGTTGCCCCCTCCGTTATTGTATATAATAAGCTAGACTATTACTCGGAATAGCTTGAGAATGAGTGCTATTTTGTCTTGTAGTATCTAATCTTTAATCTTTATCCCTACAATAGAACGCAAAGACATTAACACTTTCATGATTATTTTAATTGTTTCTAAAGATACTTAAAAAAAAAAAATGAAAGCAGCAATAATTGTCCTTCCCACTAACTACTCGTCAATAATTCCTTGCCATGTAGTATTATTCTATTAACCTTACAACTTTTCAAGCACATGCAAGATATAAGCACCTTCTAATTTGCTTATTTAATTTTATCTTCTCCAAAACTGTTTAAAAACCAATATATGTATATGTGTGTGTGTTGTGTGTGTGTGTGTGTATATACATATATATATATATATATAAGCACTTTAGAATAAATTATTTTGGATATTTAGGGAAAATAAATTAAAAATATAAAACATAATCCAGATTTGAAGAGGGACCAATCCCGCAAAATTTTGGGTGACATCTTGTCAAGTTGACTTTTAAAAACAATAGAAATCATGGACTATTAATACAAGAAGAAGCAGTGGAAACTGGAAATAATTGGTGAAGTGCGACTTAGTCCTAAAGTTGTTGAATTTTCTTTCCCTTCCAAAACAAGATATGGATTATTATGTCGTATTATAATGGTCAATTAATCGACATCCACCATTTGGTCCATTTCATTTGATAGCTGCCCACTAACATCCCACCAGTACATTATATACTAGTAACTACTATTAGCATAATCAGGCAAATTAACAAAAAAAAAAAAAAAAAGAAGTAACTGTTATTAGCCCTACTTTAGAATTTCAAACTTCGAGAAAGTTGGTAAGTAAGTAAAAGAAGTTTTCCTACGATAATTAGGAAGGGTTGAGAGGGAGGGGGAGTGGGAGGGGTTTAAGAGAAGGAAGAGTAGGTGGTATTTGGGAAGCCGCACTCTTAATTGTGTGTGATAAATAATTTGAGACTTTACCCAACATACTATTAGAAGAGTCACCCTACTTGTATGAGGCAAGATATATTTGCAATAGATTGTGATTGCTGAAAAAGTAAAAAGAGTTTTTTTTTTTTTAGGAATAAGTAGAAAGAGTTGATATTCAATTCTCTCACATAATTTCTGAAGATTACATTTAACAAAGAATCTACTGCGTGTTTAGATGAAGTTTTTTGGAAGCAGGGCTTTTGGGGGAAGGAGGGCGGGGGGCAGCTGAACCCCCTCCAACTTGGAAAAAAATTTGTAAGTAAAAATTTTTGTATTACTATATTTTGCCTCTCAAAAATTATAAAAAAAAAAAGCTATGCCACCTGAAGACAAATTTTTAACCATAACTCTATTCTCGCCTCCCTAAGACAAATTATTGGCTCCGCCACTATTTGGAGGTCCTTTTTTAAAAAATATTATGGTATCATTTTTTAGATATATATGTTTTTTAAGATAAAAAGGTAGTTAAAAAATACATTTGGATAATAACAATAACCAAACAAAGCTGAATTATCCAAGAAAATGGACAGTATACTAGCATTTAGATTGGGGCTTCCCTTGCTTTATTAGAGTGAGATATGGATGGATCACCAATTGGACATCATCATAAACCAAAGTGATTCAGAATTATGGTGACAGTGACCATGATTTGAACATTCATACTATTCTAGGACACGATTTGAACAGTCATGAATTTGTTTCTCCACTAAAATCATGAGAAACGACGTCTTGTATGACGAGATATATGGATTTATTGGAAGCATGAATATATTCATTTGTTGGTGTTTGCATGGATAGCCCGATTGCTATGTTGGAAGAAGATTTCAACACTTTTGACAATTTGTGCACGTCTATTTCTTGCCTCAAGAGTCGTGTGATTTATCACTTTCACTTTTCTTGGTTGAAATTAGAAGTAAAGAGTGAAGTATGCATTGCATCACATACTAAAAATTGAAATTCAAATTTTCTGTTTAATTTTAATTTTTTAATATTTAACAATGCATACATTTTTTGAAAATTTTAATTTTAATATAAAATTGTATTACATTTCTTGTTAAAATTTTTAATATTTAATTATGTTTAATATAAAACTAAGGAGGCGTTTGGTTCAAATTCCTCAATCACTATCACTATGAGTATCATTAACCCTACTATGAGTATGGGTTTTGATGATTCCTCCCAACATGTTTGGTTTAATAATGGAATGGGTATCATTATAAGAATATTTGTTTGGTATACTGAAATGACTTTCAAGTAAATTTTAAAATTTTAAAATTTTTATTTATGATATAATATTTTTAGATTTCTTATTTTGTATATTTGAAAAAAATTTAAAAAGATTTCTTCAATTTTAAATATAGTCATGCTCTAATATGAGTTTTATGGAAATGATAATCTTAAAAAAAGTCATTTTTATTATATTAACAGAGAGTATTATATATCTTTGATTTTCAATACAATTTTTTATAAAATTATTGAATGTCAAAAAAATTATTAAAAAGAATTTTTGTAAAAAAATTTATAAAGTACTAATAAAAAATATTCAAAATCAAAAGAGAGAGAGAGAGAGTATGAGAGTGGGTAACTCAAAAGATATATATTTTTTAAGTGGGTGTGTTTTTGCCCTTAATAATAAGGGTTAATGGGTTTGATAGACTAGTATTTTGGGGGGAATCATTAACACCCCAATTAATCACTATCATTCCCATTGAATGATAGTGATAGTTGTTTAACAAACATCAACAATGGGTATCATTACTTGTGATACCCATTCCTCTCATTGATTCCCTTAAACCAAACACCCCCTAAATCGTGTCATTTGTTAGTATTACCTGACACCGTCAATCACTGTGAGGGAAGAAGATCTCTAAAGTTTTGAAAATTTGTGCACGTCTTTTTCTTGCTGAAAGTGAGGTGATTGATCAGTGTCACTTTTCTTGGCTGAAATTAGAAGCAAAGAGCATCACATCCTAAAAATTGTTTAAAACTCTCTGTTCAATATTGGCATCGATAGAAACTAATGGTATTAATAATGATGAAAAATAATTTTATATTAGAGAATTTGAGGTAAAAAAATTGAGAATTAACTTTCACTTTCTATACTCACGGTTCTTAAACTGTGCATTACCTTTTCGCACTTTCCCCCCTCGTTGTATGTGTGTGTGCTTAGACTTAAAAAATATTGCTAGTAATATGTTACCTTTTCAGTTTCCAAATATGCATTTGTAGATATGTCAAACTTAGGGATGTAAACGAATCGAGTCGAACTCAAATATTATCAAACTCGAGTTTGAGCTTTTCAACATTACTACTGCTCAAGATCGAGTTTAATTTCGACCTTGATCGAGTTTGTAATTCGAAATTCAAGCTCGGCTTGTTAATCTTAGAGAGAACTCGAGATCGTTCGTGAAAACACAATCAAGTTTAAACTCGATTTCGAATTCAAAATTCATATATAATTAGAATGAGTAAATTAGTAATTTTATGTACACACACATATATTTCGAGCTGTTCAAACTCATCTTTTACTGTTTGAATTTGAGCTTGTTTTGTATACAAGCTGTTAGAGCTCGACACCGAGCTCAAGTCGAATAGCAGACCAAACTGCTCATGGGTTGCTCGGTTTGTTAACATCCCTTGTCAAAACTTTACTTTGATAGATGTATGACACTTGGCATGTAAGTTCCTTAGCTTATTACAAATTCAACCGGGTAGAATAATTTCTATATACTATCTGGTATGAAATAAATTCTTAGAAAATTTGTGTCAGTTAATACCCGATTAGAAACCTTATAAGCAATATAATAATCACTTTCTGTTCATGGTATGATTTCTCACACACATAGTACTTTTCTACATCTAAGATGGGACTCAAGCCATAACTGAAAATGATTACATTGAGTTGTCTTAAAAGTTGATTTAGTTAAAAGAAAGATAAACAAAAGCTGCAGTTTATAAGCTGTTAAATTTGATGACTTTTTTCAGGTAATGGCTATGTTCATTCACGTGCTTTTCGGCTTTGATTTGTACCAATCATGCTGTGTAAACAATGATTACTTTGAGTAAAGAGGCATGCTTAGACTTTAAAGTGGAAGATGTAAACATCTTGAGCAAGAATGGAATCATTACAAATTGCACGGCAACAACAGGCATGAGTAGTCTTTGTGCTTGAAATTTTCAAGGTTCTGTTTTCTTTAGGAAGGTTAATAAATCTGCGTGATCTTTTTTCTTAATCAATTATTGCTTAGCCATTTGACTGAAAGCTTCTTGTCTGTTGTTACTTTGTAGAACTATTTTTTATGCATTAATCAAATATGCCTCCTTATTGAGTGAGATTCATCTTCATTTCAGTTCAATGAATTCAACAAGTCCTTTTCCCACTTTTCCTTGTTTTTAAGCCTTGATAAAATAGGTTTAAAGATTTATCAGAATCATTTTCCTTTTCATTTGCTTGAATTTCAAAATCTTGAGAGTAGCTTCTTCCCTCCACCACTAGGTACAGAGATTGAAAACCACAACTACCGAGGGGTGTTTGCAACAACTTTTTTTTATCTTGTTTTAACTTCTGATTTTGAAAAATCGATTTTATGATATTTTCAACTGATTTTTTTACCCTACATTTGGATTTTTTAAGTTAAAATCAGAAACAACTAATTTTTAACTTTTTTAGAATCATTTAAAAAAAAATCAGAATTTGTTGAGAATAAGCTCTAAAACCAAGAGAAATATATAAAGATTGACTTTGCTAGGAAAGATTACTTAATGTCATAAGGATAAGATAGGCCATTTTTATACCATTAATTACCATTCATAATCAAACCATCTTAATATAATAAAATAATTGAATTAGATATACAACGAATATAAAATCACTTGGGGGTTTTTTTTTTTGGCAACAAAATCACTTGGAATTTTATATGCGCAATAAGGCATAATGCACATAGTACTCATCAAACTTTTGTACGAATACTATTATAATAGGCTTTAAGCCCCATTGGATAAACGTTGATGGCTCATCTGGTGTCCCGTAATTCCATTTCTTTATGGGGCCTCATTATTTTAGGTCATCATATTATAACTATGTACATATGTTGATGATAAGCTTCAATCTGCAAAAACAGTAAAAGGCTGGATAGCATATGTTAGGTATGTCCTTTTTTAACTGATCACTGCTTTTGTTTTCTTGTTATAAATATGTAAGCTTCAGTATATTTCAGGGTCTGTTTGCTAAACAAATGTGCATCATCATATTATCAAGTAAATGATCCGATATTAATGAATGTCTAAAATGTCTATAGGATTTTGGGCTTATATGTAAATAGAAAATGGCCCGGAATTGAATCTGAAATTTTGTGATATTATATACCTTAAATTAGAAAATAGTTTTTCCGTCAGAATAGATTGAAAAGGTAGAGCCAATATCATATGAAGATTGAGAAGATTTAGAGCTGAAATGGAGAAAATTTGCACTATCCAACTTGCTATATGCCCCCCTTTATCTCTGATTTTGTATATACCTCATTCTCACTTGTCTGGAGGAGAGAATCTTGCATCACAGAAATCATTCTCATGTCATAGTTGGGGTTGATAATTTCTTCACTTTTTGCTGTCCACTGATTCCCAGCATTAACCTTGTGATTAACTTAATCTTTGATAAACAATCTTAAATCAGCTGAAAAACACAAACAAAATCTTACCAGATTGGCTAGCCATCTTCTGTAAAGCTCGAGTATTTTATAAACAATAACTGACACCTAGAATAATAATGTAACATCTCGAGTATTTAACATCAAGTTTTTTATCATCACTCGATATAACTTATTAGTCGTTTTCATGGCCATCATGGTAACAGTATTGTCAACTCAGATAAACTAGTTATAATGGCTGCCCTTATTACCAACAAGAATCATATAATTGTGCTGGGATTGAAGTTTCTTACTCCTTCAATTATTACTTATGAGGAATAATGCTAGAAGCACCATTTATATTTCAAACCTAAACGTCAAGTTCTTGAACATATGAACTATAAATTCTTTGCTTAAACATTTAAGAAACTAATTTATTATTTTAATTTATACTAGCTAGTACATGAGAATTGTTTGTTTAATCAGATGTGCAGAGCCAAAATTCAACGCATATAATGCAGCAGAACGTAGCAGTAAGACTTGGAAGTGCCCATGTGAAGCAAGCATCTCTCTCTCTCTCTCTCTCTCTCTCTCTCTCTCTCTCTCTCTCTCTCTAATTGACATAAAGTCACAAGAAGCTGTCTGCTAATTGGGTCTCGGACCAAGTGTAAGTTGTTGTGCAGACAAAGTTGTTGTCTGCAGCCATTTTCCTACATTAGTGAATCATGCAGGCTAAGACATAACTGTAATAAAATAACAATTAAAAAGAGTACAATTCTTGATTTTGCGTTGTTTTGATAGCTTATATTTTTCCTGCAAGAGAATCAAAGACCAGTAATCGTTTGTAATTATTTATGGGATTAAAAAAACAACGTGAATGAATAGAAGTCAAAAAGGTGAGTTAGGGGGGATTAATTCCGAGGGAAATTCTACGTTCAAAGCTCTGTGTCCGAGGTATTATTAGCAGAATATCACATGATGGGGGTTGGTCCATGTTGGCCACTGCCACCACCTCTTTCCGCCAATGCCCCCACGGAAAAGTATATAATACACCATGTGCATTGTCACGTAGTGTATTAGAACTAATAATTTATTGTCACGTGGCAATGGTAGGTCATACCTTGTATTATTTGGCGATGTGTGATTGGTTATAGTGCACCACGTGGCACGCCACGTGGCGCGCGTGGTGCACGCAATACTCACTCATGCCCCCACCACCACCCTCCTCCACTCCCTTATTTCAGTGCTTCCGGTGTATCTTTTTTGGTTGACCTTCTAGTTTTTTTTTTCAGTTTCCTTTTAGATTTCTTTCATGAAGGTCCTCTTAGATGTAACATAATCACATAAAGGTCTCTCATGATTTGACAAATTATACTAACACTCTTTAATTTTTGTGAGGAGAAAAATAAATAACGAATATTCTGCCAAGAAATGATATACACACATCATTCATTTAAGTGAAAATTTTGTGCTAATAAATAAGTAAAAAGGGTGGTCGAAAAAGTAAAGAGTGTGTGTAAATACCATTTCCTTATCCTTATTTTACTAATATAAACCATAGGAAAAAAGAGTCATGGAAACTTTATGAAATTATTGCTTAGTATGTATCAGAATAACTTTTTAAAGTTCTGTAAATTGTCTGGGGATTATTTTAAAAATTTGCCCTTTTATTTATTGACAAAGCAAAAAAAAAAAGATAAAAAAAAAATTTAAAAAATATATTAAGCAGCCGAGCCGCCACAGCTGGTCTAACCTAGCAAAAGCCAGCATTGTTAATTTCCGCCGTAAATAGTTAAAAAATAAGGGTCGGATGGCAGGGACGTAAATAAATAACCTTAGCAGGGATAAAATGGTAAAGCAGAAGAGAAAATAAAAACGTCGACGGAAGCTCACTAACGGCGAAAAACTGTCCGTTAGCTTGTGGAACAGCGCCAAGGGCCCAGGCAACGAGTCTCTGCAGAAGAGACGGAATCTTTTTTTTTTTTGTTTGTACGGTGGGTTCAAAATGGGTCCCACAACAGGAGAGTGGACCCACTCACCATGCCAAGCTCATTATGACGCTCTCTGAATGCATCCGCATCTCTATCTACGTGTTCACACTATATTTTGTACTTGTACAGTCGTAGTTGTACTTTCACCTTTTTTTTTTTTTGTAAATTCTTTAAATTAAGAAATATCTTTTAGGAATATAATGTCACGGTACTGCATCATAGAATAATGGTAAAATATTTTTAAAAAAATTAAAAATTAAATTTTTTTTTTACAAATCTGGATGGACTACGGCTCATTCTTAGGTGGATCTATTTCACGAGTAAATACTAAAGCATTGTTGACTCCAATCTTCACTGTTAAATTTATGAATGAGGCCCATGAACTTAATTTACACCAAAAAAATCCATGAACTACTATGTCACTGCAACACTGTCTTATAATATGACTATCTTCAAAATATGCTCAATAAAGATATTTAAAACCTTAGGTCAGGTGTTGAATTTCTCGAATATGAAATTTAACATTTATTTTTGCAAGACTGTTCAAGAACACATTTTTTTTTCTTCTTTCAGGATTTCATAGAAATTAGGGGGAGAGTAGAAAGAGGAGAGATGATGTGTACAAAAAAGATCCAACCTTTTGTACAGTCTATCAAACTTATTTACCTATTCTAAAACTACTACACCACCGATGTGGGAACTTTATGCTACAGGAGGGGAATTAGTGAGCTTTTTTTGGGAGTTAACTAACAGTTCACTCAACTAAATATTAACCTCGTAGAGCAGTATTTTTCGCTGGTATTAAAAGTGTCTTCATGAGGCAGAAAGACAAAAAACTTCTCATGGTTAACAATCGTATTAGTAAATAAAGAATTTCAGTTAGAAGTTGATAAGAAAAAGAAAATTTATCTTAGCATTGACAGTAAATATAACTCAGAAGAAAAGGAGGGAAAAACAAGAAGCTTGCTAACATGAACAAAAGTGAGAAAGATGAAGTATTGTAATTAAAGCTTTTACCCAAGAAATATGAGAATTATAGATTGCATCTAGTGATGAGCCCAGGTACCAAATCATGCCATGGTAATAAGACGGTCCAAGAACCATAAAGAAAAATTTTTATAAGATTTTTCATAAATATGAAATTTAGAATAGATCTGAGCAAGTTACTTTAATAATTAGCTTTCTCTTAATTTGGCCAATTCTTCTTATTGAACCCAACACGTGGCATGATGATGTGGGCCGCAGGCATATGTACCTTAGAGGAGGTTTTGATGACCGGGAAAGGACTTCAGGATCGGGCGAGAGTGTCAGGAGGGGAGTAGTAGAGGAATTTGATGGTCAAGCCCTTTTCTTTCCCCCATTACTTTAATGTCAAGGAAGTTTTTTTTAGAGGGGCGAAGGTGCTTAAATTTACGATTTTAACAATTAGATTGTTTGATGTGGGACATTTTTCTTTTTTGACAATTGGAAGAAATGGAATGGGGAGACTATTTACTCAACCTCAATTGAAAGGAGGAATGAGAAGTAAACCTAAATTTAAATCCACAAACCACTCCAAAAGCTATGGTAACTTTTAGAGGGCCGAAGGAGCTTAAATCTACGAATTCTAACAATCAGATTGTCCGATGTGGGACGTTTTTCTTTTTTGACAATTGGGAGAAAGGGAATGTGGAGACTACTTACTCAATCTCAATTGAAAGGAAGAATGAGAAGTAAATCTAAACTTAAACCCACAAATCACTCCAAAAGCCATGGTAACTTTTAGAGGGCCGAAGGAGCTTAAATCTACGACTCTAACAACCAGCCGATGTGAGACGTTTTTTTTTTTTACAATTGGGGGAAGGGAATAGGGAGACTACTTACTTAACCTCAATTGAAAGGAAGAATGAGAAGTAAATTTAAACTTAACCCCACAAACTACTCCACAAGCTATGGTAACTTTTAGAGAGAGGTCAAGGAAGTTAGGACTTTGAACTCTCTTAAAAATGAAGCTATGGGGCAGTACTTAATCTCTCTCTTTTTTTTAATCAATCGTTAACAGTATCATATCTTATTCCTAACCTACCCTATGAAGAGGTCTGACTAAGCTAAGGAGAAATCGATAGGAACTGAATCACAATTGAACCAAATGGGTACATTGGGCACCCATTTGAATTTTTATGGGAGGCAGGGTTCGAACCCTCACCTCCCGCTTCACTTAACTTTTTAAAGATGGTACTTATTCTACTTCCTAAAAAATACCCTTAACTAGTCTCTCTCTCTCTCTCTTACACACACACACACACAAACACAAATTATTGAAGAAACCAAAATAAATAAAGAGTTGAAATACTAATATCCTGCGCCATAGATCATGCACCAAACCAGTGAACCACTACTCGAGTAATTTGTTACATGCTTAAACCTACCAATTTTTAGGTACTGGAGGAGTTTCCAATCATCTTGTCAGAAAAGAAAAGTAAAATGAATGAAAACTCAAGTTCAATTTCACATGTAATTAACACATTTTACATCTATTCATTCTACAACCAGTTGTTTTTCTTCTTAGTACTTGTGTGTGTGGTCCATATATCTAAGGTGCATTTTACACCAAGATATGTGGCACGTCCACTAAGTAGAGAAGGAACGTCTCTTCAAAAATGCTGTTTATCATGTATCTCGGATCCTAGATTTGCCACTATTATTGTTCAAGATTGATTGAAAAGTATCAATTAACCAATTCCTACAAGTCAAGCAAAGCACTGAGGAGTTTGAGGAAGCTTAGAATGCAGGTCATGTGAACTACTATTAGGGATCACGAATCAAGACAATATTTTACTGGTACTATAAGGAACAACAATTTGCAAAATGCATGTGAAGATTGGCAATGGACAAAAATAATGGTACTCATAATATTGCTAAATCTCATGTGACTACTGCACAATCATGAGGACAAGGACACTGTAAGTAGTTCCTCCAATTGGATATTATTCCCTCAAATTCACTGTGCATGGGACCTTTCTATATTGTTTTGTTAAGAGGGAAAGCCCAACTTATGATGGCTCATCATTCATGCATGGTAGAAAAGGTGTTGAGGTCCAGTTTGTAATTCTGAAGTTACTTAGGGATGTTAAAACAATATGCAAAAGAACTAGTTATAATAATATTTGTCGCCTTAATAAATTGGAAAAGTAAAATAATTGTAGGAATTAAATTAAGAACTTCGTAGGTTTAACTTTGTTTAGTTTAAGAGAGAATACCCGGCCCAAATGTAGTACAACTACAAGTTCAAGACTTTGTGTGCAGCGGAATTAACAAAGCATGGCCCACCATATAGTTGGGCCTTGGCCCAAGATAAGGTTTGTACTTCATAGAGCCCGGAAAATGTCAAGTTTGTCTTCCACCTATAAAAGATTAGGTTCCTCTTTATTATTTCTCTTTAATTATCTCTACATTTATTTATGCCGGAAAAACTAAAATTTTAAAAATTATACTTTTATTTTGATGCGTGGATTAATGTACTCAAAAGTATCCATTTAAAAATGCGAAATCATTCAATTTACACAAAAAATATTTCGTCGGTGAAATATAAGTCGTGAAAAGATTGTAAAGATAAACTGAATAACAAAACTTAGAAAACTTAATTGAAATTATTTAATATAAATTAAATTAATAATTATGCACAATATGAACCATTCTAATTCTCAAATATAATTTTTAAACTAAAATTATTCTGATATAATGGAGAGAACTTCTCTTTATAGAAGCCTAGTCCCCTCATCAGCATGAGTCGATTAAATTTGAACTAACGTTAAGATTTATTCATGGATTAAGATTGAACATAAAAAGAATTTGGTATAAATATTCATAATTAATATGAGGTTTTACTCAATTTTCTATATCCACAACATGCTCGGTGTAGTTTTTAAAGTTTCATAGAGGGATGAATGTGAGCACTATCATGTAAGATCAGTTAAATCCATTTCGAATAATGTAGTTAATTCCCTTGTCATACGAACCGGATGTTTATTCCATATATATAGTAGATTCAGAGAGACAAAAAAGGAACCATGTTTCTATATCAGTAATGTTTGTGCATTACTCTATAATTGATACAACTTTAGTAAACAGAAATCTCAACTTTTGTGTTCTTTCACGTAGTAAAAACCTTAAGGTGCCTAGTATACTAGATCACACTAATATGCATCATTAATGATAATGCATGACCTTTCCTTATTTAGTAAAAACTTAACATCTTGAATGCATTATTCAAGTGCATTCAAGATGGCAAATTCTCTTACTGTACATGGAAAGATCATATACTATACTTGGATTATGTATTATTTCTCAAGCAAGTAACCACCTTGGATCTTAGATTTCTGTCCTACAATTTTCCTAAACTGATTCGAAGCAGAAACTTTGTTGAACCTCCCGTGCAAGTTCTTCCAGGCTGAGCTGACATTCAAGCCCTATCTGGGATACAATCACAAAGAATTAAAGAGAAAAGTGAGGCAAATTAAAGGATGGAGTAACTTGGAATTAAAGAAAGAAAAGTAGAAATACTATGTTTCTCCAAATAAATTTCCATCCTCTACATGAATTTGTCATACAATAAATACTGGTTACCCTAGGGAATGTATACAAAATTTAGATTTAGAGCAAATTTAAATGCTAGATGTAAGTTAACAACCATATATATTATATACTATTGTAGATTTTTTGTGATGGAGCTTTTAGGTGAAACATAGTTCCTTAACTCCCATGAAGTGCCTAACTGATCATTGAGAATTTCAAGAATTCATTCCTAAATAATTCCTTTTCCCTTTTCTTCTTGGATACTGTATACGTAATAAATTTGTATAACTGGAGGGTTGCTGCAGTTCTTCGGATTCTGTTGGTATAAATTATTGTCATACCAATTGTATCATCAAACAATAGACATGATAATTCCTTAATAAGGAAAGGTGATTAACCATATATAGCTAGTTATCTCACTAATACTATTTCTTAAATGTTATTTTCCCTTCCACTTTCTTCTTGTATTCATTTTTTCTTTCATAGCTAGCACTGTTGATGTTGGATGATCGAAGTAGCAATGTCTGAATATACCTTAATGACAAAAGAGTAAAGAACATTATCTTCCATGCTACTGATATTCAAGTGAAGAATTTCGAAAGAAAATTTCTCCAACATATTGATGATCCTCGATAATTGACCAGGGATTCGCTTAGAAACAGTTGTCAAGATGACATTTGATCCTGATATCTTTGCTTCCACATTAGCCACAGGAGAGTTGCAACATGTTCCAACTTCCTTAAGGTGATCATGCCCTCCAAGTGAACTTTCAGAGTTAGGACTTAGCTGCAATGCTAGCCCTGGCCTTGGACTTGGACCGGGGCTAGGACTTAAACTCTGTCTTCGCTTTTTCGCCTCTAAGGATTGTAGAACTTGGTGCAACTCCTTTATGAATTCAACTGCACCCCCTATAATTGATGCTTGGTCTCCCTTTAATAACATATAATAAGAACATTTGATTACGTTAGAATATTCGAGAATTTCAATTAATAAATCACCATCTTATCTAGTAATTTAATTTTTTAAATACGTGATAATTCAACGTGGTATCAGAGCAAATCAAATTCTTCATTTGACGTTTATCACTACAAAGGAAATGTTGTGCAGGGGTCGTGAAAGTAAAGTAGGAGGGAATCACATGTTAGAACTTGGATAAGGTGGTAATCAGGCTAATTCTTGGATTCAAATTTCAATTTATTTAAGTTATATGGCAAGTTTCATCATAGTCAAAAACCCTAAAAAAGAATAAAGGGAAAAAAAAAACAAATATACCCGCTTGATATAGAAGCATGGTGTCAAAGAACGTAAAACCTTGAGATGTTCATTCATTTGTCTCCTCCTATTCCTCTCCACAGCTATGTGAGACATGATTGTTGCTAGAGTTCTTGGCAGCCGAAGCAAAACTCAGGCAAATTTGTGTTGTTACTGTACCTTTGTCCCAAATGGGCAGTAGTTTCTTTCTTACCCTCTTATATAGGCAACAATACATGTCAAAGAATATCAACCTTGCAATTTTTTTTTGTTTTCCGCGCCCCACCCGGGGCGGGGGCGGAGGGGGGGGGGGTGATGAAGGGGTATCTTGAGGTGTATATCTCTACAAGGTATAAGTTGACATATAATAAATGCAAAATGTTGTAGTTCTCGTGAGGTTAATTAGTTTTACTCCCTTGGACATTTCTCTCTCTTGTAGTGTATGTGAATATTTACATCCGACGTTTATGACGTATGCAACAATTACGTTCCCCCCTCGTGAGATAAAATACAGCAGCGGGGTTAACAGTAGCTAGGCTGAGGTTCTCATGTTATCCTTTCATTTCATGTCATGCATATTTCCTGCTCCTCCGCTTCCATCATGCGTGCCTCGCTTCATTCTTCATCTCTTCCTCACCATCCATATATCTTATGATAAGATTTTTTTAATCAAAGCAAGATGAACTATAAGATTTTTCCAACATCAGAATAGTTCATCTAGGTGATGAAGTGACAATATAGCCTCACTGAGATTGCTTTTGAAGGGCATTCAAGTGTTCATTTTCAAAATATCATTGATATTGGTTAACAAAAAGAAAACCTATCAAGTGTATTTTATTATTCTATACAAACAATTATGAAATGAACTAATATGGAATTGCAGCTAAAGCAAGGGGTTATGAATAATATGCACAATCAAAAAGAGAAAGAAATATAGTTTTGCTGACAATGTAGTCAAGTAGCTAGAGAAAGCTACCGGGAAAAAGATGGTGCATGCCTGCCTGCCTTCACTGTGAACACTCCTACTTAATATTCCCACTATCAAGAAGACAGGTTCAAATTCCTTTCTTCATTTATTCATTGTATTATTGCATCTAATGTTAAATTATATTATATAACTAGTAGTACAATATAGTTTCATAATAATTCGATGACGTAATTTCACATTAGATACAAGAAGTCTGAACAATATAGTTTCATAATAATTCGACGACGTAATTTCAAATTAGATACAAGAAGTCTGAAGTGCAAAAAGACTATGCTTGCAAGTGCCGCATGGTAAGGTTGCCAACCTTGTCTATTAATGCTGACACAGAACAATGAATACCAAATCGAAAATGGTTGTCTAATATCCACTGTCTTCCCTTCTTCTCCTACCATCTCAACCTAAATATTACTGCACTGGCCTTTGCAGCTGGCAGAAAGATAAATACTGCAACAGTTGTATGGGTACAACATTCAAGAGTGAAAAAGGTGGAAACCATTGCGTTATTGGGTAATAATTCATGCATCAAGAATTGAAGAGTGTGAACTCGAAGGCCGTAAGCCCAGTGGCCCACAATTATTCTGTTACTGAATTCTCTCTGCAAGCCTATGGGCCCTATGGAGATATGTGGCGGCTGAAGTATGAAGATCAGGAATTTTGTGGATGACAAGTCATCTTCTCGAGGACCCAATGGGTAAATGGAAATCTTGACTTTGCGTGCAATGTCCACAAATGTACAAGTACTTACTTCTACACTATGTTGTGAAACTAAAGCTAACACGTAAACAATAACATATAGAAACAAAAGTGGATACAAGTAGACAAGAAATAGAGTTCGAAAAAGTAGACAAGAAATAGAGAAAAATTTATAATTTTATTCACTAGTTTGTTCAAGTTTAAAAATGAAGTTGGAGGCGTCCCTTAATTATAGGTGAACCAAAATGAAGAGTATATGAATAATTATATATAGATTTACAACTTTAAGATAATAAATTTTAGTTGTTCTAGGATAAATTGAATTCTTTCAAAATGAATTGAGTTGTTCGATGAAATAATAAGTATGTTGCATGAATTTTGAGGGGATAAAGTACCACTCTTCTTGGGGAACTAAGTGAACGTCCATTTTTTGTAGTTTTTTTGTAACACATTAAACTTCTTACCGTATCTATATGGATTAATTTTCTATATGATGACAGTGTAAAACATATTTTACATAAGTACGTTTGAATTAATGGCACCTCATTAAAATATTTTAGTGTACATGGCGAATGTATCTAAATTGATTAGGTAAAAAAATCTTCAAGCATTCAGTGCATAAAAAAAAAAAAAACCATTTCTAAACATTCTTTAAAAGACTTGACTAAGGAGCTATTTGGTTCAAACTACTCAATCACTATTATTATGGATATCATTAACTTTACTATGAATATTTGTTTTGACGATTCCCCCTAACATGTTTAGTTTAATGATTGAATGGGTATCATTCCTCCTCAATGAGTTTGATAGAGTAATATTTTGAGGAAGAATAATAGAGATCCAAATTAATCACTTTCATTCCGATTGAATAATAATGATAGTTGTTTTCCAAATATCAACAATCATTACTACTCATATATACCCATTCTCCTCATTGATTCCTTTAAACCAAACACCCCTAAGTACCCCTAAGTAGATCTCTCAACCAGAATGTACGTAATCGAGTTGGCCAAAATACAACACAAACATTGTGTAATTCCAACACTTTGGGTTTTGATTAGCCCATTAATTCATATTTCTAACTGCTTCTCAGGACAATCTTAAAGTTTTCGGATTCTAAAACATCTAGAAGAGATAACAGATGACCAAATTTTAGATTGGATTAAGAGCCTAAGCAAAGCGTCCAATGAATAAAGATCTTGAGGTCGGCTAGATCTTCATAGTTTGCGAGGCCCAAACTATATTGCCATGGATATTAACAAGTTTGAGAGTTACAATTTGCCACTATACATTTATAATTTTGTACCACGTGTACAAAAAAGTTTATGAAACTTTTGAGGCATAAATTACTGCTTACCATTAGGAATGAATAAAAAGTAGAGCAGTTAGAATTCTATGATTCCACTTCCAAAAGTTAGAGGCTTGAATTTCTCCAACGTCATTTCTCTTCTGCTATTGTAATAGCTATAGGTTAATAAAAAAAAAACCTAATTATTATGATTGGTTAAAAATGATCAACAATATGATGTAATTACAATTCTTGGGACACATGACAATTTCAAAGATACATCCCCCATTGATAAGGTTTGGAGTGTGAAAGAAATGTACTATTTTTTTCCTTTTGCTGCCTAGCTTAATGATCCCGCATTTAATGGAGGCATGTAAAAAAGTAAGAGCATAATTCTATGTAGTGTACTACGTTGTAAACCAGCAAATAATTCGATTCTTAACTCACAAACCAATCAAAGCTTCATTTGAAAATCTGACCTATTTCTTAGTTTTTAATAAAACAATTATGGATAAGTTTAGTCTAACACAATTATGGAATTCTCTTCCATTTTTTACGATAAGTCCATGGCTTGTCTAAAGAGGCCATCCCATCAAAAGAAAAGTAGGAAAAGATAAATGTGTGTGTGTGTGTGAGAGAGAGAGAGAGTACTCTATTCCATAATAATTTTCACTTACAAAATATTAGTCAGATTGAAGATGACAGCTGCTGAAATAACCTGTCACCTTTCAATATCCCAATAACTAAGAAGACATTAACTGAGTGAAATATAAAAAACGGTTAATTGCAGAAAACTCCCATCAAGTACTACCCCTGTTGCATTTTGCCCCCTTCAAAGATTTTTATAGGTACTTTGTCCCCCAAACTCAATATAACGTAAAGAAAAAAGATAATTCTACCTATTTTATTGATGAAATGACTAATATGCCCTCCACTCAAAGTTTAGGTTAAAAAAAAACCTATTTTTGCTAAAGAACATTTTGCATTATTCCAATTCTTCATTTTCTTTAATTAAATTTTGCATGCATTTTCTCGATTTGACCATAAAATAAAAATATTATCAATTTTTCATTATTTTATTGCATATTTCAAGTTCTATTTATTAGAAACTCATATCCTAGAATATGGATATGTTTGGACGACTTTTTATTAGACTCTCATTTCACTATTGAGAACATTGACGGAAATTGCCTCTTAATTAATGGGCATTTATTATACAAATCTAGGTTTTCAAAACTCCATTTTCTCTTATTTTCTTCAATTAGATCATACTTTCATAGTAATACGGAACAAATTTTAAATAGTTCTATCTCAAGCTATGCACTTGAAAAAAAAAATTCTCAATTGTAGATGTGGAAAAATATTGTCATTATACACATCATGGAAAATTAAAAACTCAGGAAGAAAATTCCTAAATGCTCTATCACATGGCAGTTCTCATGGTACAATATAATTTTCTAAAATTACTTTTAATAAACAACACATTAATGATACACATAAATTAGTAAAGCAAATTTTAAAACTATTTATTATAATACAATTTATTTAAACCACTTGTTAACAAAAAGCAAAATGCATGTAAATATTTTCAATATATCTAACCTAAAGTATGCAGTAAAAGAATAAAAATTGAGTATATTTTTATGGTTGGATCGATAAAATGCAAGTAAAATTTAATTGAGAGAAAAAAGTAAAATAGAACAAAATATTCTTTAGCAAAAAACAATATTTTCACTTAAACTTTAATGGAGGGTACATTGGTCATTCTATTAACAAAAAGGACATAATTAATTTTTCTTTACCGTATAATTGATTTTGGGGGGCAGAATGCCTATAAAAATATTTAAAGGGGGCAAAGTGCACTAGTGTAATAGTTGATAGGGGTTTACTGCAATTAACCCTATAAAAATAAATTGGTACATCAAGATGAGTCATCACTCGTGGTGCCCAATATTATTATTTTTTTTAAAGAGTGGTACTCATTCTATTATAGATTTTTATTTGAATCGAAAAAAAATATATTATAAATTTTTACATAAGTATCCCAAATGAATAAACAAAGTACCAACAACAGCGACCCTCCAACAACTAAAGTCAATGAGGTTGGAGAACTCTAAAGAATTGTTCCTTGCAATAGTCGCTTTCAATTTTTGGAATGCTCCCAGGGTCAAGGGAAAAAAAAATAAAAATAAGTGGTCATCATTTTGTATCGAAAATTAAATAAAAGAAAAAGAAAAAGAAATCAATGTGTATAGAATTTGTACAATACTAATAAATTATAATAATTGTGGTTAATATCAATTTAACCCCTTAGCCCTTCTTTTATATCTGTTGAGGGTTCAATCAATTTCACAATCTTCATATAAATATCTAGTGACTTTTCACCTTTCAGGAGTAGCCAAAATTTTCATCCATTGAAATTCTTGCATTTTTTCAGAAACTTGATGGACTCATCATGGATCCACTAAGGCAATAATGATCTTCCTGAAACAGCCCATTCAACATTGGTCCACACCCATAATTATTTGTCTTTATTTCCATGGTTCATCTTAAATAGCCCACTCACACTTGAGTCATTTCTTGCAACGTGGCTGACCCGAGACTTTAGAGGTTTGGTGTTATACTCACACTCACGTTCTATTACGTTATCTACACGAGTGACATGTATTTTTGTTTTGAAAGATATAATTAGTACCGTGTTCCATTACGTTATCTAAATGAGTGACACGTATTTTTGTTTTGAAAGATATAATTAGTAACATGTTTTTGTTTTTAGAGATATAATTAATACGTTCACTTGGTTAGAGTAATGTGAGTGTAATGTTAAAAAAAAATATAACAAATTTAGAGAATTGATATCTCTTATGGTCACTTACTAGATTTTTTTTTTTCCTTTTCCTTTTGGTTTATCATGTTGCATATTTTTTATGGTGTCAATTTGCAAAGATTGCCATACATGAGCCATTTTAGGTGTATTGGGTCTACGGGCTCTACCCGTGAATTTAACGACAGATATAAGTTTGGTGGACCCCACCGAAACTATGCGATCCTTAATCTACCGTTAAGTCTACAGGCGGGACCCGTAAATCCTGTCCACCGGAGAAAAATATGCCATAGCCCATCTTGTCATCTTTGTTGTTTCTTTCTGTAATATCATTTGGTTGGAACAATTCTCTACGCAAACGCTTTATAAATCTCAACCAGGGAACTTTTTAAAGAAAAATCATTATGCAATGAAATTTCTAAATAAAGGTGACAAAGTCAAATTATTTGGTCAGGGAAAATGAAATAAAGGAAATAAAAAAAAGTGTAAAGTGTGATAAACTGTTCGACAAAACTTGTGCTTGTGGATAACTATGGGCGTCACAGTCACCAATTTGTCTTCTTTGATTATAGCATAGCCTAATAAATACTATTATTACGATATTAGTAGTAGATTATTTTTTTATGATAATAATTATAATTAATCTCCTTTGTATCAGGTAACATTTCTATATTCTTAACTGATGTGATTAAACACTAAGTAGGTGAATTAAGGATACGTTTGGTTCAAATTTCTCAATCACTATCACTATAGATATCATAACCCCACTATGAGTATGAGTTTTGATGATTCTCCTAACATGTTTGGTTTAGTAATGAAATGGATATCATTCCTCTCAAAAGGGTTAATGAGTTTGATAGACTAATAGTTTGGAAGGAATCATAGAGACTCTAATTAACCACTTGCATTTGGATTGAATGATAGTGATAGTTGTTTTCAGAACATCAACAATGAGTGTCATGACTATTCACATCCATTACCCTCCGTTTTTTTTTTTTTTTTTGAGCAAAAGTGTCATGACTATTTATATCCATTACCCTCCTTGATTCCTCTAAACCAAACATACCCCTAAGATTTCATTGCCTCTTGGACAAAATAGCCACCCAAGGAATAAGGAAATTGCTGTACCAAATTTGTGTTGGCACTTTTTCAAAAAAAAAAAAGTGTTGGCACCTAATTGTAGAACTTATGGTTTACGTGTTAGTAAAACTTGAGGTAAAAGAAGTAAGAAGAAAACAAAAAAATGAATCAAACATGGTCTAAAACGAGAAACAAAAATATTTACCAACTACTATATATTTGATATATTTATCCTCCCCTTGCTAAGGTTTCATTAGCCAAATTATTATAAAGATAGGTAATTGGTCTGATTAGGATTGCCATAAAAAATATCATAGTTTTTTCCAAGTGATGTAATCTGTTACTTTCCCCACTAGCCAGGAGACAGGATATTAGTATTCAATGTCTCTAATTAGTGGTTCTTTTTTATCTTATTATCACCAATAAACCTTTTTATACAAAAAAAACTAGGTTATAACGTGAAAAATATCTTTGGTGCTACCCCACAAATAACCCCATGGAATTAGATGTTTGCACTAAATATTAAATTAGGTCCATCTCAATCTACAGATTTGGAACTAATTAGAACATTGGATTAGTCTCTACTTAATTCTTCTTGAGAATAAAAGAATCAAGCTCTAGTTGTTTTGAGTTTTAGTTTTCCTTTCAATTAACTGTTTAATTACAGCTTAATTGAGCACCAGCAAGACCGGAAAATTATCTTTGTTTTTTTCTTAATTTTGTTTTTTAATGGCAAGGAAAAAAAATTCTCATTTTGATTATTCTTAAAGTAAAAAACAATGGAGTAATAATAATTATTTGGACTGTGAATCAAATAAATATCCCGAAACAAAGTGGACTTATTCGATTCCAAAGGTACCAGATCAACTTTGTAAGTTCGATATCTGATATGAAAAGGCAACAAAATACTATACTTGTTTGAATAGAATTAGGGAAGAAAAAAGAATCGTTGTACTAATTGTTGAGAATAAATAAGGTTGCAATTTGCATCTTGGAAGGGAAATCCTTATTCAGTGGCATTCTTATTGTGCTGTTCTTTTCTGCTGACTGGTAAGAATCTTGTCATCATCATATGCCATTGTTCCCATTGCCAAATAAGTTTGAAATTGATCAAATTAATTCTGATGCATGAATCCAACTTTAGACCTTCACATGAAAGTCAATTTTATAAAATGGTACAATTTTGGATGACTTCTATTACAAGCACCTGTACACAGGCTAAACAAAATAGAGTTAATTATGGTAGATTGACATTAGTTTTACAAAAGGGGGCAGAAATTAGGGTCATGTGGAAATCTTGTGAGCAAGTTTTACCATATTACCGAAATGGATATTCAAAAATTAATTGCACAAGATATATAGTATCATATTATACTCAAAAATCACTTTGTCTGATATTATAATTATTTTTCTGGTCCCTGTACTAAGGTTTGCTATCAACAATTTTTTTACCTGCTTTTAGCTTATGATTTTAAAAAAATTGTTTTGTTTTGTGATATTCTCTATTTTTTTTTTTGACACTCTTCTTTTGAATTTTTGGAGCTAAACTTAGAAGCAATTAATTTTTAATTTTTATAAAACTACTTTTAGAAAAATTGGAATCTGTTGAAAACAAAAGCTAAAATTATAACGTGATACCTTTCATCTATGCCTAATAGTATGGATTCTTATTTATCTTTCTGATTCTTGAGAATAATATCAAAAAATGTCCTTTCATCCCTCAAGTTAAGGTTTCAGTTTCATTTCCTCCCTCTACATGGACCGACCCGTGGGCCTAGTGGTGAAGATTGGAACCAACAAGGCAAAAGTCCAGTGGTTGCCTTATTAGTTCTAAGTTTCACCGTTAGGTCTACGAGACATTCTAAATAATACCCTCTTGTATATGTGATATATTTTCTCGGAGAGAAGCAATCAAATTTTCTTAGTAAATGTTACTCATATTTTGTTTTATACTCGCAAGAGGAAGATTTTTCTATCTTTATTTAAGTTATGATTGAAGATTTATTCTTAAAATTTAAATTCAAACTCCTATATAAAATAAAAAATGACGTGGCACAATCGCGTCCATTCTATTTCCAAATATATGTAACAAATATCTCATGCCGCACCCGATAATTTCTTCTTTCTCCCTATATGTCATCTTTAAACTTGCCACACGATCATAATCATATACGTCCAGCAACATTACAAGTGGCCAATCCTCAAATAGACCCCACACTTTGGCCCCACTAATCCTATCCCAGCACACGGGAATCATCGTCCACTCTTGGACCCCGCTTCACATGCTCCCCTCTTCCTCATTGGATAATTCCCCCAAAAAAAAAAATGGTTGAGATGGAAGAAGACAAGGGAAAATTTGCTAAATGGTACCTCCCGCTTTGGAAAAATGAATTTGTACGCCATCTTTCTAGCAATTTGGTACTTTTACAAATATTAAAATGGATCGACTTTGGTCTGAAATCCATGTGTCCAAGTTAATGTAACACACGAGAAGTTTCTTTGATTAGCTGCAATTTGCAATAACTATCGTTGATTTAAACCCTATTTTTTCCGTTTAGAATATCTTTAATTTGGACAATTGTTTATTTTGTATTTACAACTACTAGATTTGATATTCTTTTACTATTACTAGGTCTCATTATTAAACAAATTTGATGTTTTGCCTCAAAAAATTAATATAACGTGATTTTAACATAATATTATATGAAAAAGTAGCTAAATACAAGGTTTGAAGTTAAATTATTACACATGAAATAGATATTGGTTGGTTTACGATTTACCTATAAATACAAATTGATTGTTTATAAACTATATACTTATTGGCGTGATAATATTTTTTGAGATTTATTATTTAATTTTCTTAGACATTGTAAATTTTACAGTAAATAGTAAATACTGGTTCTTGTTGAAACTAGCAAGAGGTCTTGCGTCCGTGTTGGATGGATTAAAATGCTTGGTTTTAAAATTCTAGGGACTAAAGTTCAACTTTTGAGAAATGTAGGGGACTAATTCGCTAATTGCCCAAACAGAGAAATAGTAAAAGTGTACTATCATTATCAAGTAAATTTACCATTTTGCCCTCACTGGTTTTTTCTATTTATATCAACCTCCTCCGTTGATTCCTTCCATCTTCCTTCTTCCATGTCAATAACCTTCAGATTTCTAGAGAGAGAAAGTGTATCTCTATCCATTCCATAAATTCAGAGAAAGTTCTGGGTTTTGATTTTTGGACTGAAACGCCAATATGCTGGGAGTGTTCAGCAGCTCAGTAGTGTCGCCGCCGGATGAGCTGGTGGCAGCCGGCAGCAGGACACCGTCGCCGAAGATCACAGCCGAGGCGCTGATGAACCGTTTTCTGCAAGCCAATTCATCGGCGGCGTCGATTCAAGTCGGCGATGATGCCCAGTTAGCTTACACTCACCACAACGAGTCAGTTTTACATCCCAGGTAATTATTAATTAACCATTGATTAATCAATTCAAGCAGAGAGAGAGAGAGAGAGAAAGAGAGAGAGAAGGATTTTTTTTTTTTTTTTGAGAGAGAGAAGGATTATTAAGCTAATTTCAATTGATCTCGGCCGTTTAATTTGATGAATATTAGTAGATCATAATATTATGAGTAATCTTCATGCATGGCCGCATGGAATTTTCATCAGAATCATTGATGGGGTTGTAAAAAAAAATATTATTATGGTTTTATTAATCACAAAAATAATTAATCACTGTTATTTTTTATATAATTTAATCAGTAGACTTTTTATTTTTGGAAGTTTTTGTTAGTTTTCTACTTTGGGAAAGGAATATTAACTAGCATCAAATTAGCCCTGGTAAGAAATTGTATGGAAAAGAGAAAAATGAACAGTTATGATTTTGATGATGTTATGATGACGAGATGAAAGAGTAAGTCATTAAGGTTAGTGATTCGAAGATTTTTGGAATCCAATGGTCCAAGATTTTCTGGCATGCTTGCCACGTATTGGAATCTGAAACCTTTGATTAGTACTTTTTTCGTTCCATTTAAATATTTTTTTTTTCATTCGTTCTAATTAAATAATATAATTAATTTTTAATTTTACTAAAATATTTTTATTTAATTACTTTGTTATCAATAAGAGATGCACAGCAAATCGTACATTTACATATTAAATATAATTAATTTAACTTATGGGGTAATATTCTATTCTGTATTTAATGTAAATGTTTAATGATTAATATAAGGATATTTTAAGAATATCATAGATTAATTTATTCTTTCAATAAAGTTAACTAATTCTTTTTAAACTGTGTGAAAAAAACTGTAATCCTGTCAAAATGAGACAAAGGGAGTAATACTTATGATCATCCTTTTGAATTTTACTAAAGTGGATTAATTCCTAACTAGTATTATTACAAGTCCACTATTGTGTCTGTACAGCTGTCATCATTAGAGGAACAGAAGGAAAGATCACAAAAAAAGAAAATAACCTTTGGCAGTTTAGCCAAAACATAAAAAAATAAAAATAAAAAAGAAACACTGCTATTAATGTTTACTACATGAACATCAAGTAGTATGGTGCTATTTATAAATCTCCAAAAATTAGGTCCCTCCACAATGCAAATCTTGAATCAGAACAGTTTGATTGAGGGCCTTGGTAGGCCATGGCCTCCCTACATCACTAATCCTTATTTGTTTGTTTGTTTGTTTATGTTTTGTTGACATTAATGGAATCTTTATTTAGTTTGAAACATCAATGACTTATCTTATTTTTTTTGAAGAAATAATAAAGTCGCTATTAAAAAATAACGTCTTTTACTCTTGTCATCTCGGAAAAAAAAAAAGTTATTTTCGAAGTAAATTTGTCATTTTCCTATCTCTAACACAAACTTCAGATTAATTTGCTGTAGATACTTTGTCGTGGTTATTGGTAGAATCACTACTATCTTCTTGGAAAAGTATGGATAAAGTTGCTTGACGTGATTGATTGGTTATTCTGATGGCGATGCGTAACTACTTTTCCACATGTGGCTTAGGAAAAAAAAAATGTTTGAAAAGTAAACAAGTTAATTGGATGTTAATCCACGCAACAAAAAAGTCTATCACAATTATTCTTTGACAATTATGATGTGTAATTTACAACCTTGTTTGTTAGGTATGTCTAATGACGAGTAGCTTTTAGTTGATTGTAAGGACTCTAAGGCTTGGCCTAAGGAAGGAAGAATTAGTCAAATTAATTTATGGTTTAGGTCTATTTAATCCACTCTTGGCGTTCAATTTACCATGCGGAGAGTGGCAAGTTTATGAACAATATTTTAGTGATGCATAAATTAAGCTACTTAATACAGTATTATTCCATGTTCATCATTTACTGGGTGTAATAATTGGACAAAAGAATGGCACAACACCATTCTTTTTTGCATATAGAACAAGTTATTAAGGGTAAAAGTTCTCTTAAATTTGTGCAAACACATGACATTTTTACCTACTAGACAACATTACTGCAAAATGATCTGATGAAAGTTGCTCTTCTAGTCACCTTTCTTGAAGTTGGAAGGAGTTAAATAATAATACTGTAATTTGAAGCCAGTTAACTTGCAATCCAATATTTTGGTTTAGGCTTGTTTCTTTAAGCGATCTTAAGCTTTTAGTATTCGGTTGTAAAATGACATACGAAGCTAACTTGGTGATGAAAATTTGCAGGTCATTCGCAGTTAAGGATGACATATTTTGCTTGTTTGAGGGAGCATTGGATAACCTAGGGAGTCTGAGGCAACAGTATGGCCTTTCAAAATCTGCAAATGAGGTAGTTTTGATGATTGAAGCATACAAAGCACTTCGCGACAGGGCGCCTTATCCTCCAAACCATGTTGTTGGCCACCTAGAAGGGAATTTTGCATTTATAGTCTTCGACAAGTCCACCTCCACCTTGTTTGTGGCTACTGTGAGTAATCTTACCTACCAAATTTAACTTAGTGAAGGGATCATTGCCTTTAGGTCAGATTTATCAAACAATGTGGTCGGGTGATGTTTGACAGGATCAACAAGCTAAGGTTCCTTTATACTGGGGAATCACTGCTGATGGTTGCGTAGCATTTGCTGACGATGCTGACTTGCTTAAAGGCGCTTGTGGCAAGTCTCTTGCATCTTTCCCTCAAGGTAAATTTGGTTAATAATATTTGTTATCTCTTTAGTCAACCACCTGATGACTGATTAGCAATCTTATAAACAAACATATTAACTAACTTGTGTGACGTTTGTCACATTTTTTTTATCCTTGTCTTTTTGTTAAATTGAAAATTTTTTATATGATAAATTCCTTTGCTATTCGATTGTTTCAGGATGCTTCTTCTCCACGGCTTTTGGTGCGCTTAGAAGTTATGAGAATCCAAAGAATAAGATCACTGCCGTTTTTGCAACAGAGGAAGAGATATGGGGAGCAAAGTTCATGGTAATTTGATGATCTTTTCTTCATCTACAGATGCATAATGTAGCCACCTACAAAAAGAGAAAAATTATGCCGACCATTTTTCGAATCCAGAAGTATATACTCACTGGGCTATTTGTCCTCATTTAATGGAATCTATAGGCCAAAGATGATTGATCATCATATAGGGTTCTCTTAAAATTGTAGCCATGCATTTGATTTGATCATGCTGAAAGTTTCCCTCTTTTGTAATGTCGTTTTTGTGGTATTTTTCTCAGGTAGAAGGGCCAGCAGTTCTTGCAGCCACAAAATAGAAGATTATAATCTCATCTTCCTACATGCAAGTTGCAAATTGCTAAATGACAGAAAAAAGTATGACAAGGATTGGAGTTCAAGAGGGTTGATGTCTGGAAGTCTGGAACCATGTAAATTAGTGTCGAGTGTCTTCTCTTAGTAGCTGTTACTTTCTTGAATGAATGAATGAAAGAGGATGGTGAAAAATTGTACCGTTAAGGTTCTAGATTTGGTTGTTTGCGTTTCCAAGTGGTTTCTTCCTTTTTCTTGTAGTATTTCTGGTGTTTCAATGGTTGTACAGTTGACCGTTGCTATCACTAGTAAAACCTGGATTTTCCTTATAATAACCTTACTGATTGATTAACTAAATAATGTTGTAGCTCATTGCCTCCACCCTCAATCCACCATAAATTCACTCTTGATAATTCCTTCATTTAAAATTGACTAATTTAGCGTATTTGACAACATAGCTTTCACAATTAACGAGCAGAAATCGTGTACAATCACGCTATCTGTTAAAATATCATATAAGAGGAAAATTAATTGACTAAAACAGAAGGAAGGTTTTCCTCTTTTAACATTAAAGTTGCATAAGTGCAAACTAATCTGCTTCAGTCAAAATTGCTGGGAAAAACACAAGGAAGAATGACTTATTTTCGTAAAGAAAATATTGATAACTTGATATCATTTTTCCATTATAAATTAATCCTTTTGCCACTGTGGAGAGGCCAGAGTTTTTTTTTCCCACTCTTTTGAAGCATTCTTGCAATTTTGTTCGGTAATTTCGAAGCCAATTCATCAAACAGCCTAAACTGGCCAAGTTCCAACGCAATAGATCCGATGTTAGGCAAACCTCTGGGAAAAAAAAATGGACCGAAAATGACCAAAAAAAAAATAATAATTGTGATCCCTTTTTGACTGAGTCACCTGGTAGTCCGGTGATAATGACTTTCTTGCTACAAGAAGAAAAGCCCAAGAAATCCTAGTCAGTCACAAATTTGTTGTGGGGATAATTTCAGAATTTTTGACAATTTCACATAGCACCTTTGAGATTTCAAAAATTACACATACCTTCCCTAGCCAAAGAGAATGACCATATTAACCTTAACATATTAATAAATCAAAATTTTCAAAATCCTATTTTCCTTTTTCTTCTCCTTTCTAAATTCAGTAGACTCTTTTTTTTTCTTATCTTTACCCAATTTGTCTAACCTTATAAAATTAAATCCAAGCAAACTTTGTCATTTTTTCCTAAGAATTCCTTCTCGTTGTTCAATAACCTCTGAGGCATTATTTGCCCATCGTTGTGGGATTTTCAAATTTGCCTTAAGACACAATTCTGCAAATGAACAAATTTTGAATTTGATCTTGTGATGTTGAAACCTAAATGTTTAAAAGGGATTGGGTTTAGGTTTGATGGACAATATTCAAGAGATGTAAATGTTTATTATGGCAATGATTGAATTTCTTTTTAGATTAATAGGGCTGAAAAGTTTTTATTTTGGATTGAAGACTTTAATAAAACAAAAAGAAAAAAAGACTTTTTAAGACTTTAGTAAATAATATGAGATAGATAGATGGTGGGAAAGTAGAAATTTTATGGTTGAGAGGATGAATACTAAATTAGTTTGGAGAAAGTAGAATTAATTAAATATTAGTTGCATGAAAGCATTTTAGGTATATATGATTTTTGGGTTAAGGTTTGTTACCAAAGCAGTAATGTTAGGAGAGGTATATATAATTTATATATAATTTTTAAAACTTCAAGGGTGCTAAGTGGAATTGTTAGAAATCTCAGGAGGTGTCTGGAATTATTCCTTTGTTGTATCACTAGGTAAAAATGACCGTGACAAGAAAAAACTTGTGAACTTGATGTAATCATTTCTGGAATTTATCAACAATTGAGGTAGCAATCTTTTAATGGTGACAAATTTGGTTAAAAAAAAAAAGGCAAAAACAAAATCAACTCTGAAGGTATCTTTCACCAGCAAAGAAAACTTATCGTACAATTATTAATTAAGTATATAAAGGAGTAAAAAGTAAATAAAGTGTAAACGATAATTAGTAGAAGAAAATAATTAAAAACTAAGGCAATTTTTAATAATGGTAGAAAGTTGAGTTTGACAAACCACTCACTAGTCCTTTCTTTGTTTTCTAATCCAGGAAGCCACTACCAACATCCACGTATACTCTCTCCTTTTTTTTTTTTTTCTTTTTCGAAAGGACCACCTACACACCCACCTCACTCTACAAACAATAGCTGTAGAAGATTATCGTACCAGACTTGCATAACAGGTTTATGATAATACTTTCTTTCTTCTTTTTTTTTCAACTGTCAACAGTTTTTATTCTATTCATAACCTACATTGTTGGAAGATTTAACTGAGCTCAGAAGAAATCAATCGGGACTGAATTAACAATTTTTTATCTACTTTTAACCTACCATATGGGAGGGCTCAATTGACCTTCTATTATGTCCTTAACTTAGTTTATGGGAGTTTTAATTGGGCTTAAGGAGAATTGACAGGGACTGAATTAAAAGTACTTTTATCCTACTCTATGAAGACCCTACTCCATAAAGTGGCCGTTAAGAGAAAATCAACAGGAACTGAATCACCGTCGAACTAAATAAGTACATTAAGAACTCATTTAAATTTTTAATACGAGGTAAGGTTTGAACTCATGACTTTTAATTTTATTTAGCATTTAAAGGTTTAGTGACGGTTAAACCCTAATAAGTTGGATTAGTTACGGATTTATTAATACGGATATATAATTTTTTTCGCGTTGGATGGTTAGTTGTAACATAATTTTTTATTACTAGAATTACTTTTCTTGTATTATTGAGTATATTACATATTACATAGTATACAAGTAACCCGTCTACCTAAGTATTTATAAAGGATGTGTGTTTGTCTGGTGACAACATCACATGTAGTCTGGACTTTGGATTCAATAGCTGCTCTGTCTGCATTTACCCCTCTTCTGAAACCCTTAATCACAGTCCAGGTTAGATACATATATATGAATCAAGACTTAATTTTTATCCTTAAGGTTTTGAAGTTTTTCACTTTTGATAAGATTTGGACTTGGGGGATTTTCTTATTTTGTTGCCATAGGGTCATTTGATCCTGAGCGGAGTTGAAGTTTCAAGTGAGTTTTAGTGAAAGGTATCAACTTTACTTTGAACCATCAAAGAAATTAATTCAGGTTTGATAAAGATTGTTCCTTTTTTCTAATTTTGGTGATGATTTGGCTAATTTTGTTTCTAGGATTTCCCTGGTGTTTTATTTTGTGTGTGTGTGTGTGTATTTTGTTGAATTATTGTATTCAGTATGTTGTTTTTGTGTGTGTGTATGTAGGTATAGAATAACAAATGTATGCTTGTGCTTTTGCTTCTGTTTCTAATCATGTTTTACCCCTTTTTCCCCCTTTCTTCTGGTATCTTGATTTGGTACTTAATCTGGTAGTTAGTTCATCGGGGTTTGGATATGTTTAGTCTTTTCATCAGATGAATTTTAGTGGATAAGTATGTTACTTTCGATGTAAATCTTAGGTAGTAAAGGAGGCAAGAAAATTGTGCTAAGTCGAATTTGATTCAGACTGTCTGGTTTATGGGAGCTGTAGGTACGATATTAAAGTTTATAGATTTGCTTTTGTGCTTTATAAAAGGATTACTCAATGAAAAGGAAAAGGAAAAGGAAAAGGCTGTTCTTTTGTGGGCTTGAAGTTACCATTATAAGATTTTGCCCCTTACCGAGGCGGCTCTTGAATGAGATGGCTTTACGTTGTATTGGAATTTATGATATGCTGAGTGTTCTATCTTAACTAATTTTGCCGTTACAAGGTATCCTAGTGTCTATTGTTTGTGTTTGCTGGGACAGAGATTGTTTCTGCTTTGGTCTGTGTATTCGGACAGAGTTTTTATTGTCGTTTTTTGTATCGGAAGAGAGTTTTGTTGTCATGACACACTTCGTGATGTCCTACTCTGAGTATGCCAAATTTTTTCGCTATCAAATGATTCCACAAATGTATATTTTATTTTGTTCTGTGTTTTTTGGTGACTAAATATTTTAAAAGGGATACCCTGTAAGGTAACTATATTAAAACAAATCACTTTAGAGGATATGACAACAAGAAATTACATAAGCGCTGCGGCAACTGTGAACATGCACTTTTTGGTAATATAGAAGCAATTATTAGCTAGATTTGAATAATTGTCTGATTTTAGTTTTTCCACCATCCCTGGTTAATTATAGATGCATTTTTACGTGATGCATATTTAAATGTCTAGGTATCTGGTTTATTCCATTATTTAGGTATTGAACTTGAAGGCATTAAACAAGACAAGAACAATTATTAATTGACATTGGCTTTTGGTTGTGGTGGTTGAAGCATTCTATCCAACTGATGTTTATTTGGGCTGGCTGATTATTCCATTTATCAAAAATAGTCTTGAGAAGTAGCAGTTCATCGGATATATTTTTTTGAGTAAACCTATACTATTACATTGGGGAGGGGAATGTTGTTGGTGGGATTTGAACCCCCGACCTTTGGGGTGGAGTCGTGAAGCTCTAGTTCATTGGATTTATAACTTCAAAGTAATTCACCTACTTCCACTCCATGCATAATGCTTCTTCCTCTCTGATGAACAATAGGAGCAATGTATGACTTTAGCCCCATCTACTTTCCTTTTTTAACCAAATAACTATTCACTTTTTTGCATGTCATATTAAGGAAGTGAATAGCCTACAGCTTTTGTGTGAGACTTGACCCAACATGGATCAGCAAGGTAACGGACAACTTCCAGGTATGGGAGTGGTTGATAGCTCTGCTCATGTGCCATATAGTGTAGCACCATATCAAACTAACCAAATGATGGACCCCTCTCCTCCTGCATCAGCTGGTCCAGTTCAAACTCCTCAAACAGCTGGCCTTCCTGCCTCTTCAGCTCAGATGGCGCAACATCAGCTTGCATATCAGCACATCCACCAGCAGCAACAACAGCAATTGCAGCAACAGCTCCAGAACTTTTGGACAAGCCAGTACCAAGAAATTGAGCAGGTGACTGATTTCAAGAACCATAGCCTGCCATTGGCCAGGATCAAGAAGATAATGAAAGCAGATGAAGATGTTCAGAATGATATCAGCAGAAGCGCCAGTTATATTTGCCCGGGCCTGTGAGATGTTTATCCTTGAGTTAACCTACGTGCATGGAACCACACAGAGGAGAATAAGAGGAGGACGCTTCAAAAAAATGACATTGCAGCAGCCATCACTAGGACTGACATATTTGATTTCTTGGTTGACATAGTACCAAGAGAGGACCTAAAAGAGGAGATGCTTGCATCAATTCCCAGAGGGCCCCTTCCTGTTGGAGGTCCTGCAGAGGGTGTTCCTTACTACTATATGCCAGCCCAGTCTGCTCCACCAGTTGGAGCTCCAGGGGTGTATATGGGTAAACCTGTGGATCAAGCTCTTTACAGCCATCAGCCGCGTCCTTATATGCCTCAGCAGATGTGGCCCCAGCAACAGCAACCACCTGCAGATTCTTAAGCAGGAATCATCCAACTGTGAGTACTTGTATCTTCACAGTGAGTTCACAATGAAATGTACTAGAGTCGGACATTTATGTTACTTTGCTTTCTGCTTCCGTAAGATCTCATCATCCTCTTTCTTTGTACTTTCAACACTGAATTTCTTTGTTGGTTTAAGCAATCAAATCTCATGATTGCGTTTGAGGATTAAAAGTGCTTTTAAACTTCTTGTGTTCCATATGGCTTGCCTTTGGCCTCATGACGTATGCAGTTGTTTGCCCTTTTTCTTCTCTCACCAATTACTTTGTAGGATCATATAGATTTGTTCTTTGCTGCGTGAGCCATTTGCAGGCTGATAGGATTGGGGACACTTCATTTCTGTGTTCATGCTGTTTCCATTGTTGGTCCATGACTAGGTGATTGGTTTATACAGGGCTAGAGCTTATGTTGCAATGGGATTTTGCTACAAAATCATAAGCACACAATTCATGATAAGACAATTTTACTTCTCCTCTTCCCCCCTCCCCACTTTTCCATGAGCTAATTGATTGTTAGATTTCTTTGCATCAAGTATGTACATGACTTCATTTTTTTAGATACTGATATGATGAAATGGTATTTGCAGAAGTTATTACTGGAGAGAAGTTTCAGATCGTTGATGTACTGGGGAACATACCAAACTTATAGAAGAACACAAGACTTAAAGACACAAAAATATATGTATTTCACCTTTGTTATTGCTATGTTGTCTAGCTAAATCTGCACAAAGTCAGTTTTAAAGCTTTTGTGTTGTTGACTGTGTACTAGTTAAGAGAATGTTAGATAGTCCTCGCATGTTGCTGATAATATGTACCAGCTGTTTTGATTGCTTATTGTGCATGTCTTCCAGATGCCTGACTGATCTTTCTTCTTCATTGGTCACCTTAGGTGCCTTGAATTCCTGGCTTTTGAGGTCCTTTCTAACCACATTATGGTGCTTTCTTGACAATAACACATTTTTTCAGAAAATGACTTCAGTAGGGTGCTGCTTTGCTGCAGCTGAAATGAATCACCAATATGTAATTAACGCATGGAGGTGAATCGTCGTTTGATGTTTGCTTGTTCATGATTGAAAACGCCCCTGGGATTTGCCTTTATCCTGTGTTTGGTGAAGGCCTTGATGCCACCCTAGTTGAGACTAATCAACAGGCCTTTTCAGTTTATGAGCCAACATCGTTATTCATTTTACAGCAATGGTTCAATTCTTTTTACATCCACTCTTTCTTTCCCTTAGAAATTATGGATGCAAGAAGTTTTATATGTTTATTATTCTCCTCTGGTGATGCCCTTGTTCATTACGAAAAACGCATTCCTTTGATATAGGTAGCTCTAGAAAACTTCTGATTGGAAAAAAGTGGACTCCACGTAATGACGTCTTGGACCATAGTAATTTTCGGGTGTGACCCTCTTCCATTGCGTTCTGATAAAACTATGATAATGAGAATTATGGTTGTAGTTCTTGTTATTGCTGTAACCTCCCAGACAATCAAGAAATTTAGCCTTCCATAATCAGCAGAAGCAGAAAATCCCACCATAAAACTCTGCCAACCTGCTCAAGAAAATTTGACATCAACCCATTATTTAATTCCCAAAAACCCATTTAAGAACCAATAAATTTACTGCAAATGGAATTCATACTGCAAAAGAAAAAAAAATGGTTCTTTACAGTAGATAGAATATGCAGGAGCTTTCTAATGGACAAGAAGAAGATGATGAAGAGAAGTAAAGCTGAGATTTTTCAGAGAAAATGCATACCTGTGAAAGCCTATTTTGAGAGGCGGAAAGAGGTAAAAGGAGAAAATACAGGCCTTATGCCCTGTGGAACCGACTGTCATCACATTCGAGAATGCTCCAAATCTATTGTAGCTAGGGCAAGAAATGTTTTTTTTGACAATAGGGCAAGAAATGTTTAGAATCTTGTTCTTCTTCAATTTCCAATACTTTAAAGTCATGTATTTTTCTGATACTTTTTTTTCCCCAACATATTATAAGAATTTAGTCTCCACAATCCAAGTTTTAGCCGTCTCCCATGTTTCTTTTCGGAATGGCGCCTGTCAGCACAAGAGAGTAACCAAGGTTGCCAATCTCATGTAACCTAAAATATACAATTCCGCCACAAAAAATCATTTAATGTTGTTTTTCCTGTTCAAAGAAGTTTAAAGTCCGACAAAGTAAAAGGAAATAGTTTAAAAATCGAATCAAAAGACACCATAACTACTTGGTCAATGCACTTGCAAAATTTTATTTACAATGTAAAATAGTTGACACTTCATTTCTCCAATATTTTTTCGACCCAGTATATATATCATTAATTTCTTTTGCTATAGGAAAGTTAAGCACAAATGAGACTTAAGCCAGCGTACAAATATTGTATTGTTTTTACTAATAAATCCAAACCTTGTGGACCAACAACAAAATCTTCTTGAGTGTTTCCTTTCTACCCTTTATTAGTTACTTTCTTATTCAGCAAACAAACAAAGAAAGATACACATTTGGTAGAAGATATTCACCATGATTTCATGTCAGTCAAAGACTCATAAAAGTGTAAAATGGACGTTGATCTATCTCGGATGCAGCAGCTGCTGTCCATGGCAAAATAAATCGTGGGTCACAGTTTTCTAACGGTTATGAAGACTCTCTTGCCCGTTTGGGCCACCTACACGAGAGTTGTCAAGCCACTGCCCCTTTAGTAAGGAAGTAGTCTTTTTTTCATTTTTACTTAAAAAACAAAGGAATTATTGAGAATGTATTAGGCCTCATAAATTACAGCTCGGATTCACAGCTTAGAAATAAAAGGAAGATAAAACAGTTGAATATGGAATTAGGATAAGTAATGGCTGTTATTACTGCCAAGATAGGAACTTACTGTACCCTTTTTCCCTCCTGCTTCGTTAAACTGATAGTATAAAATGCAATGTGATCAAATAAAACCATATTTTATCAAGTCCCCCTCAACTGCTTCGTGCAAAAATGACACATTTAGCATATTTTGATTCGTTCAAGATTTGAACTGCAATTTCTCAATTCCTCCTTTAGCCAATTTGCCACCCCCACTACCCAATTCACTCAACCAACTCCGTCCTATATTTCTCTCTCCAGTTACTCCATAACTGCTTAGTAGCTTGCTTTCTTGACACCCTTCTTTACTAACTAATCAATTCCTGCTAGCCATCCTCCATGACCAAGTAAAGAAGCCTAAACAAGCAAAAAACCATAATTCGAACTGAACTGCTGGCTATGATTATTGCTGCTTTCTTCAACTTGCTGCCACCTCACAACTCTTTAGTTAACTCTTTGATGAACATAAACGAAAGGGTCTCTTCATTTCTTCTGATATTTTAGATGTCCAAAGAGGGCCAAGACCATTCGGCTAAAGAAGTTCAAGCAATGTTTTTTATGGATTTTTTCAAGAAAATGAAGCGTTTGATGATATTTGAACCATCTTTGGGGATTCTTGGATTCTTTCTGGTTGCAATTTGTGTTATTTTTGGGTTCTTTATGTTGGATTACAAAGCTGTGGTTAAAGGGTCGAGATTTTTTATAGAATCTGATAGGCTGTTGTGGTTGAAATGGGATGAAGGTGGGGAGAAGAGAAGTAAAAAAATTGATTTTTTGAGTGAAGAAGGTGGTGGATGTAATGTGTTTGAAGGTGATTGGATTTGGGATGATACTTATCCTTTGTATCAATCTAGAGACTGCAGCTTCTTGGATGAAGGATTCAGGTGCTTGGAAAATGGTAGGCCTGATATGTTCTATACCAAATGGCGCTGGCAACCAAAAGATTGCAACTTGCCTAGGTGCTTTACTTATTTGTTTACTTCATTTTTTCTGCTAAAAATTGTATCTTTTGATTGAGTAATATGAGGAGTTATGAAGGTTTAAATGTGCGTTTTTGCTCTGAGTTTAATTTGAAAAATCATACTATGATCCTTAGGAATTGGACCTGGTTTAGTTGCTTTGTGATTTGAATTCTGAGTTAAATGTCTTGGATAAAATTATGTGTCCTCGCAATTAATTTAGGCCAAAAGAAGCATATTCACATAGCATCACGCATTTCATGTAGTATATTTCCTTTTTTCACCAATAATGACTAAGACGGACATGCATCACATGATAAGTATTACCATATTGTTCTGTGAAAATGACCTCTAATTTCTTGTCACACTTAGTCCTTCTACTGCTCCTTCCCCGCTGTGTAAATTTTCTGAACTAATAATTATTTAGAGTGGTCAAAGCAGTAAGGTGAATTAGAAAAGTGTGAATTAAGCATCTGCATTACTTTTTTGGTAATAAACTTCCCTTTTGGATTCAATTTAAGGTTTAGTTGTAAAATGAGTTGGAAACAAAGAAGGATCATTTTCTGTCTTACTTCCTGACCCTTAATAGGATCGATGTTATGCCAAAGTAATGCCTCACCTATTTCTGATGAACCGTTCATTTTGGGATTGTTTTAGATGCTGGGTGGTGATAAGTGACGGAAGTTATATATTTTATTTTGTCTCCATGATGTGATGTGCTTTTCTGTGATAATATATTATATTGTTCATATATAAAAAGGATATTAGTAATGGTGCATTTCTTCTCATCAATGATACAGATTCGATGCTAAAATTATTTTAGATAAACTGCGGAATAAGCGGGTGGTATTTGTGGGCGACTCCATTGGAAGAAACCAGTGGGAATCATTCCTTTGCATGCTTTCTTCTGTTATACCTAACAAGGATTCAATCTATGAAGTAAACGGCAATCCTATCACAAAGCACAAAGGATTCTTGATCTTCAAGTTCAAGGATTACAATTGCACTGTGGAGTATTTCAGGGCTCCTTTTCTTGTACTGCAAAGCAGGCCTCCTGCTAGAGCTCCATCGAACATTATAACTACTTTGAAATTAGACCAAATGGATTGGAGTTGGTTAAAATGGAGAGATGCTGATATGCTTGTTCTCAATACAGGGCATTGGTGGAATTATGAGAAAACAATAAGAGGGTAACTTGATTGTTTCCAAAATATTTTTCTTCTATAATTGCTTTACTATCTGAACTGATTTGTCGAATGTGAATGAATGAACATAGTGTGAGTTTGTGTGCGACATGGATTAGAACAGTAATTTTTCGTTTATAACTGCTTCTATGCCATACACTATATAGAGTCAATGTCTGTTGTCAGGATATAAGATACCGCATGCTCATGACCCTCAAAAATGAAGATTGTTCCCACTAATAAAAAAAAAGACAAATATATACCAAAGACGATGGTTGTATTTCTGATTCTTTATCTCTAATTTGCTTGTTCAACTTTATGTGCATGATGAACTATAAACCTGGCAGTAATTATCAAATTACAATCCCTGTAAATGGCAATGTGCTCCTCTTTTGCTTTCATGTCTTGACTTCCGGCCTGTGATGTACCAACTGCAAGTTTTTGAACATCTTTGTTAGGGGATGTTATTTTCAAGAAGGTTTAGAAGTAAAGATGGATATGAAAGTTGATACTGCATATAAGAGATCATTACAGACAGTTCTGGATTTTATTCATCGTGAATTGAATACAAGCAAAACAATGGTCTTCTTTCGCACGTATGCTCCTGTGCATTTCAGGTATTTCTTAGTTTTAGCTTCTTGGGATTTTCTTTTTGAGGGTTTCTATCTTTGTTTTGATTCCTTGGATCTGCACACATCCTAATTAGGGAACTTTAGCTTGCCTTCCAATTTAACAAGGATTCTCTGTGTGAATTGCATTTATGGGCTGTTTGTATTCATTGTTTACCTCATTTTGTATGAAGTCTATAATCCAATATTTAGTAGGAGCAGACCTTGTACTAGTCAAACATTTGGTGTTACTACACATTCTGGTAGTCACCTCAATGATCAACTTCCTTGTACCATGATTTTAACTGCAACAAGTCCATTTATTTATTATTAATTATCTACTTCATATTGCTGCATTGGTGGAACTATGAATAGTAGGAGCTCTATACCGCTATATGCGTTGGTTGCTTTTTTGCATTGAACTTCCAACAAGATTTTTAGGATTTCTGCTCCTTTTATCTTGTCTTGCCTATTTCTTCTTTTTGATGAGGGGGTGTCCTTTTAAATAGTAAGATTTTTAAGAGTTTAATATGGTTCCAAGAAAGTGTTTCGGTTTTTGATTTTTGTCCAGTCATGTCTATTCATTTTTGCTTACAAACAGTAACGAAATTTAACTGTTGACATTACTTGATGGCTTGTAGAGGTGGAGACTGGAGAAGTGGGGGAAACTGTCACTTGGAGACACTTCCAGAGCTGGGATCTTCGTTGGTGCCATCAAACAATTGGGAAAAATATAATCTTTTTAGCAATGTAGTTTCAGCTCACTTGAACATGTCAAATGCGAAAGCAGTAGAAATACTAAATATAACTCATATGACCTCAAGGAGGAAAGATGGGCACTCATCTCTGTATTACTTGGGTCCTAGTGTTGGTCCTGCACCTCCACACAGGCAGGACTGCAGCCACTGGTGTCTGCCTGGCGTCCCAGATACATGGAATGAGCTCTTGTATGCTCTCTTTCTAAAACATGAGAATCAACAGCTCAGAAATCACTACAGGCACATGGATGATTCTTAGCAAGTGAACATTGTTTAGCTGGTGACATGAAAGAATATACTCTCCTGGACATCAAAGAGGTGGTATTCTTATGTAAAAATGGACAGACAAAAAGGATAATTCTGTAGCAGAATAGCAGGGATCAACTGAAAGATCTATACTTTAGCAGTTGGAATATGAGACTCTACATAAACTAGGGTCTTAGTCTGTCTTGCACCTTTTTTCTTTTCTTTCTGGTTTATAGTGAAAGAAGCCAGTTTTTGGGCAAATGAGATAAAAAGGGGCTCTCTCCTTTGTGGTTTTCCTCAAGCTTTGGAGCATAGGTTTAGTGGCATTACTATTTCCATAGGATCAATTGTTAATAAACTAATCCTCATTACAGATAATGTTTTGTTACTTGCTGGATGTCAAGTGATTGCTGTACCACAGGGCCTACAACAGATTTTGTAGATAAGTATACTAGATATGATTGTACTCTTATTTTTTGGTGAATGGAATCCTAGTAATAACTCATTGTTAAATGATATTATTCAATGTCTGGTGAATGTATTCAACTTTTTCTTCCTGTTTTTTGTTGTTTGTTTTTATGTATTTATTTAATTATTTTTGGCTAGATATTATGTTTTTATTTATGATATTATGTTTTTATGTATGTATTTATAATCACAAGATTTATTTAACTCTGGTGATAATGGCACACGATGTGTATGTAATTATTTTTAAAAAGAACCTAATTGTTGAAAAATAAGTTCTCATTATGAAACCAAAATTATGATGATTCATTATATTATTGATAGAAAAGGAATAATTATTTTGTTGGTATCCATGTGGGTGGGGGAGGGAAAATTAAGGATAGATTTAGGATCGGGAAGTCATACTCCAAATTATGCATGGTAAACAGTTTGAAAACGCAAAGAGCTCCTAATGTGCGAGGCAACATACTGTATAATACAAATAGTAGATGATGATAAAAAAAAAAAAAAGAAGTAAAAAAGAAAAGAAACAAATAAAAGAAAAATAATAGTAACACGAATCAGAAAAGAGCCTCATGAAAGCGCTACACTGTCTCCAACGCTTCTTATTTGGCTCGCATTGGTAGCGTAAACTCAAAGCTTTATTAACTTCATACTTTCTAATCAGTCTCGTTTTGCTGCTGCATATACCCCATCGATACCCAGCTGAGTTCCTCTTCAATGGCGGACTCCGCAGCGAAGCCTAGCCGAACTAGGGACCTCGACAAGCTTCTTGAACGCCCCGGTCCTTTAGTGGAACCCAACTTCTCAGCTTCATCGGAGGTAAATTTTGGGAAAAATCTTCTTTGCGGAGTTTCAACAAACAGTTACTGTGCATTAGAATTTTAGCTTTACGAACCAAGTTTAACGAATTTTTTTATTCCTTTTTTATAATTTTTTTGGGGGCAGACTCTAGCGGATATAAAGGAGTTTCTGAATGTTTTGGTGGTAGGAGCTGGTGGATTGGGGTGTGAATTGTTGAAGGATTTGGCGTTATCAGGGTTTCAGAAGCTGGAAGTAATCGATATGGATCGGATTGAAGTCACCAATCTCAACCGTCAGTTTCTTTTTAGGTATATTGTTCAATTTTTTTGATGTGGGGTGTTGAATTTCTGGCGTAGTTATTATGTTCTTTTGTGTAATTGATGGAAATTTTGGGACTTTGAGATGGTGGCATGAAGCCTTTGGGCTTTAAATTGAGATGCGAACTTTGTGCAACTGATGAGCGTTTTGGGTCTTCGAGATGATGGCCTAAATGGCTATCTAATTATTTTTTCAGATCTTATTTTCTTTTATAGGTATTCATATGATTTTTACTTGTAGGCTTGAAGATGTAGGGAAGCCTAAGGCTGAAGTTGCTGCGAAACGAGTTATGGAAAGGATTAGTGGTGTAGAAATCGAGCACCATTTCTGTCGGATTGAGGATAAACCACTAGAGTTTTATAGCAAATTTAACATCATTGTGCTTGGTCTTGATTCCATTGAGGCTCGGAGCTACATAAATGCTGTGGTTTGTGGTTTCCTAGGTTTGTTTTTTCTTCTTATATTTCATTTGATTTTCTATAATATAATATTGGAAAGATATTGCTGGCTAAAATCTATTGTTGTAAACTTTCCCAACTGTGTTAACATTTGTTTGCTTGTTCCCTTACTTTATCTCTCCAATAGAACATCCTTGCAGAATATGTTTCATTGTCTTAGTTGATTGCTGTGGAATGCATGGCATCAGTGCATGTATTCATTATGCTGTTTAGAAATTTTCATTCCTGTCTGTGATTAACCAATGCCTCTGATAGATAATTTTTTCTGTGCGTCATCCAGTCTCTACTTTTACCTTTTATCTTTTTCATTCTCTCTCATTGTCTATTCATACTGCAGTTGTCTGTGTTTTGTGTGTGTGTACGTGTGTGTGTGTGTATTTTGTTACATGTCAATAATAAACTCCATACATTTATGTTAATAAAATGATTGTTTATCGATGTAGAAAGGCCAATTGGCGATATAAAAGAAATAAAATGTAATCCATTGAGGAGTAAAACTGACTTGCTTCACTATGTCTCTGTTACAAGGAAGTACTTGTTACATAGGACATATTAACTTTCCATGACAAGACTGACGTTCTGAAAATTTGAGCTTATGCTGGTTTTCTAATTTGGTTGCAAATTGCAGAGTATGATTCTGATGATAATCCAATTGAAGAAACAGTGAAAGCTATGGTGGATGGTGGTACAGAAGGATTTAAAGGCCACGCAAGGGTTATTCTACCAGGGTCCACGCCATGCTTTGAGTGTACAATTTGGCTTTTTCCCCCGCAAGTGAAGTTTCCATTGTGTACTCTTGCAGAAACTCCAAGAACTGCTGCTCATTGTATTGAATATGCTCACTTAATTAAATGGGATGAGGTGGCTCATTAGCCAGTTTTGTTCGGCACTCTTTCATTTTCAAAGGGGCCTTTAGCTTAATATTTCTATTCTCATTTTTTTTTTATTCTCACTTGCAGGTTCATAGTGGCAAAACTTTTGATCCTGATAATCCGGATCATATGCAATGGGTTTATTCAGAGGTTGTTTGGCGCCCATACTCATGACTGTTCCTTCATTTTTATCCTTATTTGCAATTTTCCTATATCCTCTGCTTTGGCTTCTGTGGCTTATTTGATCAAGGTGCTGCAGGCTGTTAAGAGAGCTGAGCTTTTTGGGATTCAAGGTGTTACATATTCTCTGACACAGGTCAGTTTCTGCTTTCCAATCTTGAGCTCCCTAAAGACGTTATATGGGTGTACAGCTTGATGATTTCTGTTCTCTCTCCATTTTTTCTGACTTATATTAGGATTCTTGGTGCCTTAAGCATTGGTTTTGTGTTTTTCATATGAGTTGCTTTAAATTCTGTTTCTTTTGCTACGAATAGCAATTGTAGATACAATTTTCATGTTTATTTATATAGATTAGTTATGAGCATAAAGCAGAAAATAATGCTTACAAGTGTTTGTTTCTTTTCTCCTTACAGGGAGTGGTGAAAAATATCATACCTGCAATAGCTTCCACCAATGCCATTATTTCAGCAGCATGTTCTTTGGAAACTTTGAAGATTGCCACTGGATGCAGCAAGTTGTTATCAAATTATTTAACGTATGTCCTGCTTCAAAATTTCTTGACTTTATTCGTTGTGTCCCACATTGAAGCAGTAAACTTGAAATTTGAGGACGAAGGGTGTTTAATTGTCTCATTTGAGTCAGTTTTGATGAATTACACCAAGTGTATCTTCCCCTGCACTAACTGAATTTTCTACTTCTCTGAAAACCAAATGCCTTCCTTTTAAATGAGAGAAAAAAGTAATCAAGTATTTTTCTACGCTTTCCATAGCATTGTACCTGAAAAAATGTTCTTACAGTGTCTAAAAGAGTTTTTTATTTCTCATTTAAGTAATTCTTTTTAAGATTTTGTTCCATTTTCTACGCTTTGTTTAGTTCTGTATACAGTCTACCATCTGGTGTAGGATCTTTGTGTGTGCCTGTTTGCCTGAGTTTGGATGCATTTGCAGTGATTGACTAACATTGATGGAAGGATATCCAGAACCATCAGATACATTACCCTGTAGTGTCTCTAAACTACTGTGTGGTGCTGTATGAAGTCCACATGTTGTGATTGACTCTTCTGCCAGTGGACTTATATTTTTGAAAAAAGTGTATTTTATTATTTTTTATTTTTTATCATCCTAGATCGTTTAGACCATTTTGTGTATTAAGTAGATAAGGTAAAACATTTAAGATGCGGTTATTCTATGTTAACTTGGTTATATCTAAGTGAACTCTAATAACTAATTTTAATTCTGAATTCTTTTATAGGTACAATGGGGTTGAAGGGCTTCACATAAAAGTGACTGAATTTGTGAGGGACAAAGACTGTCTTGTTTGTGGACCCGGTGTTCTTATTGAATTGGATGCCTCAGTTACTTTGAGAAAGGTCTGTTGCGTCTTCTTTTTCCTGTATAACTTTAGTTCCAAGTTTCTTGAAAAAGTTGTTTTATTTTAATTTTCTTTGTAAAAATTTAGTTCCAAGTTTTCATCGTCTTAGTATTATGTTATTAACACAGGTCCTTTTGGACACCCTATTCATGTAATTTAGTCCTACGAAATTCCGAAAAAGGTTAAATTGTCCTAGGAAATTCATCCGAAAAAGGTTAAATTGTCCTAGGAAATTCATGCATTTGGAAGTGATAAATGCTGTCTGAGAATAAAGGGCTGTAATGGGAATCTTTTGATTCATGGAAATAGAAAATATCTACCTCCTGCAAGTAGTATTCTGTACCTACAGTTAATGAAAAGTTGAATGTGCATTTATAAAGTTGGAGAATCAGGGACTGAACCCAGCCATTAGCTTTGAGTTCTGGTAGGTCAGAGAATTATAATAGCTATTTTACCTGCTCTCCCTCTTCCAGTGTACCTTTTATATCCCTACCCTGGGTTCTTGGTTTTCTGATGGTTGATGTACTGGATGATATTTTTCTCTTAGTTCTAATGACTGACTAATCTAGGAAGTTTAACCTATGAAGATTCTCTTTTTAGTAGCATAAATTCTTCTGATTGGTAGCTAAAGTGCAAAATTTTTCATGCATCCTCGTGAATCAAGAAAGTTTGTATAGTTTGGTTATTTTGTCATCTCTAGAAACTTCTTTCAAAGTTGTCTGGCATTCTTATTTATGTTGGATTTGTCTTGTAAACTATTTAATTCTGTCTTATTGCATCAGTTCATTGATATGCTCAAGGATCATCCTAAACTCTTCTTAAGTGGAGTTAGCGTCACACACCGAGGGAAGAATCTGTATATGCAGGCACCTCCAGTACTAGAAGAAATGACACGACCAAATCTTGATATCCAGCTATTTGAACTAATGGACAAAACTCAAAAGGACATTATCCACGTCACTGGCACAGCTGGAAAAGGTGACAAGAAGCAATCATGTTTGAGGAAATTAAGGGTGGTGTTCAAGGGAATTGATGGTGTTACAGACATGGATATGGCTGGTGGAGCATAATGTTCTATTGCTCTCACTTTTACAGTGCGTTTGGACCTAGAATTGGTTCTAGTTGGTGCAAAGGTGAGGAAGATTGTCCAATTTATATCATTCCTGATATCCTGCAGAAGGCAAGGATTTGATATTGTGAAATTTGGGAATTGTTGTCCTTCATAACATGTTTCTTTTCAAAAGTCGCCTCATGTATGGATGTTGGGGATTGATTTCAGTCATTGATTGCATCACTGGAAGCAGAGAGCTTATACCTGGTATCTCTGAGTAATTTTTGCCAATGTATATGTAAATGATTCTCTTAGGGCGAGGGTGGTAGATCTTTTTGGTTATTACCTGAAATTGCTTCTGAAATTCGGTATCATTTCATACAAAGGAAATTATTTACTGTTGATGCAGTAAAAACAGCATAGGGTCGAATGCTTTTTCTTGAAAAGTCCCAAGCACTATAAAGATTTGCTCCCCCATTTTCTTTTTCAAATGTTGCACATGTACTTGTTTACACAGCTATTTGTTTGCATTTGATCGTTAATGGGTTCAGGTTCACAATTACTGGTCAAATGGTCCTCCCTCCCCCTGCTTCCTAAAAGAAAACCCGCCTCTTCATTGAGTTTCCTTATCTGGATTCCGTTTTTCCTTTCTTCTAATAAATTTCCATGAAAACAAAAGTGATGTGTGCAAGTATGTCTTGGCCGTTTAGTTAATCCTTTTGACTAGGCATATCTGCTTTTTAGGCACTTCCATGGAGAACTTTTAAAGCACTCGATCACTTAATAAACTCGTAGTGGATTCAAGTTTCCTATCCAGAGTACAGGATTTCACTAATTGAGTCCTTTAGCTACCCAGTGTTTTTTATTTAGAAATGTTTAGGGGGTGTTTGGTTTAGGGGAATCAAGGAGGGGAATGGGTATTACAAGTAATGATACCCATTGTTGATGTTTGTTAAACAACTATCACTATCATTCAATGGGAATGATAGTGATTAATTGGGGTGTTAATGATTCCCTCCAAAATACTAGTCTATCAAACCCATTAACCCTTATTATTAAGGGCAAAAACACACCCATTAAAAAATATATATCTTTTGAGTTACCCACTCTCAATACTCTCTCTCTCTCTCTCTCTCTCTCTCTCTCTCTCTCTCTCTCTCTCTCTCTCTTTTGATTTTGAATATTTTTTATTAGTACTTTATAAATTTTTTTACAAAAATTCTTTTTAATAATTTTTTGACATTCAATAATTTTATAAAAAATTGTATTGAAAATAAAAAATATATAATACTCTCTGTTAATATAATAAAAATGACTTTTTTTTAAGATTATCATTTCCATAAAACTCATATTAGAGCATGACTATATTTAAAATTGAAGAAATCTTTTTAAATTTTTTTCAAATATACAAAATAAGAAATCTAAAATATATATATATCATAAATAAAAATTTTAAATTTTTAAAATTTACTTGAAAGTCATTTCAGTATACCAAACAAATATTCTTATAATGATACCCATTCCATTATTAAACCAAACATGTTGGGGGGAATCATCAAAACCCATACTCATAGTAGGGTTAATGATACCCATAGTGATAGTGATTGAGGAATTTGAACCAAACGCCTCCTTAATTTATTTTCATGTCGACCCTCTTGCCATGTGCTACAATTTGACAGCCAATTCAGCAAGTGGCAATTACATATTTACCACTCTTGGAGGATCGATATGACCATAAAAAACTACCAGTGTGTTCTGAGTTCTTACGGATTGCAATATGCTCAGGTTCGTGTCTTTAGTCATGGACCCTAGTTATCGCTCTCACAATGTGATCTTTCTTACCAGAAAAAGAAAAAGACGAAGTGGTGGAGAATCTACTGATCATTTCCGAATCAAAATCCTACCTAGATATGTGACAAGTGAACTTTAAAATGGAAATGTGCGATTTTACTTATTATAAGAGTATGGATTGTGTTCAAATTGATACAAATGGCTTTTAATAAACTGTTTCTTTTGCACGGGCACTATTCTAATAGTACACTTGATGTTCACATGCGAATTGGAGGAATAATGTGTGAACAAATTTTGCAAGGTCTAAATGGCCAAAAGTTCGGAAAAAGAATTGAAAAAAAGAAGCATGAATTAAAAAAAGATTCACATTTGAGGTATCCAATAAAGCCAGCAAGGTAATAGTAATATCCTAACAAGATAACAATCTTGCTGGCTGCATGTGGACTCCTCCTCTTCTTGAGGCCAGCATATCCGTATCCAATAGATTTGGAGACAAACACTTGGGCAATCCCTGGAGGTATTCCGACAATGTTCATTAAATTCTATGAATTGACTAAGTAAATATAAGTTCATTGTGAGAATATACAATACCTAAAAATTTTTCAGCCACGATCTGCTCCAATCAGCGAGTCCTTTCTGCCTCGCTTAGCCAGCAAAACTTGTGGCTTTGGATCACAATAATCCAGTACTTTATTCCTTTGTCACCCCATTAATATATCCTGAATTTGATGGCAATTCAAGGTCTTCATAAATAAGCACAATCTCAATATCTTCACAAATTCTCCAACATGGTTCAAAAAAAAAAAAAATACTTTAGATTTACTTCTCATTCCTCATTTCAACTGAGGTTGAATAAGTGGTCTTCCTCTTTCCCTTTCCCCAATTGTCAAAAAAAAAACAAAAAAAGTCTCCAACACGGTTAAAATGTCATAGCAAAGATTAAGAGTGGAGTAACGCTTTAAGAGTGAAGTAACCTTTCATGCCATAACTAGTGTGAACTACTGCCATTTGTTCGTATCAACAATTACATTCATTTAGACTGTAAGTTGCATATATTACATTAACGAGTGTCTTAAGGTATCCATTAAAAAACATTCATACTTTTATTTACTTTCGTTAACAATACAATCCGGTGGGGATGATTTGGATATTTTGACAGTTTATGATGCAAAAATTCCAAAAGAAAAGATAAGGGTGCAAATTGAGATATTAATCAGAATATTAGATGTGCAAAGTGAAATTAGTTCTGATGAAAATAGTGTGTATGGCTCACATCTTTTTTTTTTATAAGGGCTCACATCTAACCATCCGTAATCTTTTATGCCCGCATGAGTGGATCTCAAATATCTAACAATGTGACAAGTTCGGCTAAATTATACATTTTGTCCCTCAATCATTTTAAATGTAGATACTTGAAAATCATGAATGGAAGATACGTTGGATAAATGTACTCATCTCATGGATTAAAGGGTACTTGGTGCATCTGTAGTTAGTGTAGAATGTGTACTACAAAATTCTTAACTCTAAACAAGTAAACCAGATTGAAAGCATTCCTTGCATAACTTTTTGGTTTTTCTAGTTGGTCAGCACATGATTGCCATCATGATCATTTGTTCTCAATTACAAAGAACTAGCATAGACATTGAGAAGTTAAATATTGGACTACAATAGTAAAGAATCATAATAACTTGGAAATTAACATAATCAATAATAGTCTCATAGTCAAATCGCTAGCAGTCGAGACAAGGCCACGGACTAGCTCATCACCAACCTAGCTTATGCGGTCCAGGACGCATCCTACTTCACTAGTAATTTAAGCCTTGAAGGAAGGCACTGACAAAGCATATGATCAAGCAAAATAGTGTTGTCAAAAGTGCATGTTTTGCCTGTTGTGCACATGCATGGATTGAAATATGAACCATAAACTTTGTGGACGAGAGATGGAGAGAGTGCTCATAAATTCACAACCAAGTAAGTATATTCTGAAGATGAAGTCTATCTATCTTTGATTCTTGGATTAGATATCCTGGGTGTGAGCTGTTGGCTGTTGCCTAACTTTCCTTTGCTGCTTTTCTCATCTCTTTCCCAAGTGGATAATATCATTAACACACATCATGATCCTTGTGGGTGTGTGGGACAGATTAGCCTACCAGCCGCTTCCCCATCTATCTGTCCCCACCTCCCACATGTCCAACCCATATACCCTAACTAAAACCCATCCCTTGCCTATCGCTATTTAAGTTAAACATTTATTCCATCAACTGATGAAAAGAAAAAGTGTGTCAATTAACTTGTATAGACTCAAGATCCCTTTGTCCTGGGTAACTAACAAGGTAGCTCCTCACGCTAGTTTGGGAAAAATAGACATGGAATCTCTAGCTGTTGAATTAGATGATGATGTGTTCTTTGCAGACTTAAGCAGGCAAATCTCTCTCCTAATTATGGATGATGATGAAGACTTGGTTGCTCAATCTCCTTCAGTTTCTCTTCGGGTAATTTATCTTTTCCTTCTTGTCTTAGACCTTGTTCAAGCTGTAAAAAGAGAAGGTCTGAGACTAAAACCTCTTGGATTCAAGTCTCTCTAGTGTACGAGATTGCGTTATATTACTAGTGTTTTGATTGTTTCAGATTGTCAATTTCAAGAAAACCCTCAATTTCTTGAAGAAATAAGCCTAATTGACTTTGTTTCTTGTTCCAAACTTCAGGCCTTCTCTCAATCAATCCGTCCAGCTCCACAAACACCATTTCTGTATGATCAACAAACTAGCAGAAGAGAAAGCAAAGGAACAGGAGTTTTTATACCGCGTTCATCCCAACCAAGACGAAAGAACAGGCAAGGAAGATACACACACACTTCCTCCAACGCAAAGTTCCAAAAGAACCATGAAAATTCAAGAGGCCTTCCTCAAGTTGTTCACAATAATAAAGCATCTTGTGATTCATTTGATCTTAGAAGATTTTAGAAGATTTCAGAAGCAATGACTACATCAATTATTTGAGCTCATGAAGTGTGTAGATACTAAATAAACTCTACTACTAAAGTAATGAATGAGCTCCGGAAGTATACAAGTGTGCTTTCTGTCAGGATATGTGTGGTACTTTACTTACTTTACATTTTAGGTAACTCTATTGCAAAAACTATTGCAAAGCAATGTATTAGGGAGGATTTTATTCTACAGTAAAGGTTCTATTCATGGCTTTAAGCCTTAATGGAGGTATTCAACTAAGGTTGTTTGCCTCACCATTAATGGAATTGTATGGTGTTTATAAAGCTTGACATGTTTAGAGCTATAGTGATTCTTTTGCTTTCTCCTCTTTCCTCATCATTCTCTAATATCTGTTGAGAAAATTGTACATGACGAGACGCAAGTTTATTCAAGAAATTGGTAAATTTTTTTTGTCGCGTTCAATGTAGCACATTTCCATTGATTAATTTGTGGCAAGAGTTACAAGCCAAGCCCAATTACGTTGAAATTAACCTAACAATTTGTTTGAGCTTTGGTGATGTTAGCAAGACACCCCATCAACTATTAGAGTCAAGTCGTTGTGTATCTAAATCTTTAGCAACCATACCATATACGTGTGATCATAGTCATATCAAAGGCAAAGGACGGTGATCTGGAACTGGAAGCTCTTTCATACTTTCAAATTCCAGCTGGCTTTGAGTGATGCCATCACACGGTCGCAGCATTACGTACTGTTTTCAGATCTGGAGAATGGTCTGTAGGTAACTGTACATTTTCACACTTTTGACTAAAGAATTAAAAAACAGGTTGGTGCTCATTATGCAAACAAGAAATATCGCTCTCACGACACAAATGCAAACAGAAAACATTGCGCTAATGATTCATAGCAGTGTATGGTGCTTGTTAAGTAGCTCACTTTTTTCACTAAGGACATGCTTAAATTATACTGCCTTCACCTAAAAGTAGTCCAAATTGCAGCAGACCATTTTGAATTCAGTTGGAACAGTTTGTACAAATCCTATATGTTTTCCACACTGCACTTTTGACTTTTGAGATATTATATGTAATACGCTATCTCATGATAGAAAATTCAAGTAACTTAAACTAATATATAAATTGAGCTGAAACACTCAAATGCAATTTAAAATATTCATTTTCGGCTAGTAATGACGGAAGTCAAATAGTTAGACTTGGTTACTAAGACTTTGGATTGCCTGCTGGGCCAACGGGTCCAGAACGTGACAGAATAATATCAGAGTGAATCTCGTGTGATCTTCGTCCCGTATTGAAAAAATTAAGTAACTTAAACCAATATATAAGTTAAATCTAAGTACTCAAATCTAACTTAATATATTTATTTTTAGTTAATGAGGACGTAACTTAAATAGTTAGACTTTGCTGCTGCTGCTTGAGACTTTGGTCTTGTACTGGGCCTGCGGACCCGAAACGGGACATTATGGATCCAAATTGGAATCCAACCTAGCTAAAAGTGGACGAGGGGCTATGTCACTCATCATTGCCAACCGAGCATTTATCTTGTCTTTCGTTGCTTTTCGGTAGACCAACCAAGCTAAAGTGAAGATTGTTATAGTACCATAATTGACTTGTAAAGAAGGCATTGGACATTTGGACTATGAAAGCACAAAACGCTAATTAAGAGAATATCTTTCTTGGATCAACCACTATCAATCCAACTATAAATTTTGAATTCTCATCGAAGTAAGTTTCTTCTTTAGTCTGATTATATTCTTACTAAAAGACCCCAGCTGGATCATGGACACACTAGCTGTCGTCAGCCAATCTTTGAAGCCTATATTGACACCGACAGAGAATAAAAAAAAAATCCAGTTCTTGAAGCTGCTGTAGGGAAATAACACACACGATGTCAATGATCTGCAATATTACACATTAAATTGGCTCCAACCACATACTTATCTAGAAGATTTCAAGAAATCATAGCAATAGAGAAAATCAGTAAATTTGCTTATATATTCAGACGAAAATAAGAGGGTCAATTAGAATTTTAGAGATGACATACACACATGTTTGCAGTCGTCCACTTGATTGAGACTTCAAACTGCCAATGTTGAATTATTCGAGCATACAAGAGGAGGAAAAAGAAAGAATGATGTGGGTTCCCATATCAACTTTTAAAGTGTATCTATCCTCCCCACTTGAGTAGAGATTGCTTTCATAGATCTTGAGCCACTAGATACAGGTGATCCAGCCCCATATATATGATGGAACATAAAGCAAATGCTGTATATCAATCGAATCCTGAATAAAATTTTCTACCTTTATCAAACATTTTTCTTTTCCTTCCTGTTCAGTACCATTATCAACTTTACCTTCAAGGTTGAATTGGTCTAAGATGAAAAATATATGTTGATGTTACATTTTTAGAACAAGGGCTCGGCTTTTATTGTCTCAATTTCTTCTTTTTTTTTAATTAATATTGCATTTTTTCTTTCTTCTACAATTTTTATTTTCAAGAATGTGAGACCATCTCAAACATTTATCAATAGAAGGTAGTGATTGCTCCTCGCATGTTATCACTTCACATCTTGAAAGTCATAATCATTTCAACAGTACTTCAAAGTGGATTTTTGAAAGTTGACAAAGCATAAAAGCAAACACCCCATGATCACTAAGTGTGGTACAATGTGAAAGTACTACCATTTTGTAATCAGCCCATGACAATGATATATGGAGGCCCTAGACAAAAGTACAACGTGAGATTTTCCATATCCTCCACTAATCAAGAAAATTATAGCATGATACATATGGACATAAGTACTAAAATTAAGAAATTGATAGCTCTGGAATGTGAAGACTCTTCTGTAATATCCATCTTACTCTGTACCTTAGAACTCTCAAACATTGATTGGAAAATGATGGATCAAATGAATAATTGATTTTGCTGTATGTACAAAAGTACAACCAAAAGAACACAAAATAATTAATCAGCTTACTACACATGATTGCTGATTTCAGACACAAAAGGCAGGCACATCAATATTGTTATACTTATGTTTTTGTACTACAAATGTAAGATAGATTCGCAAACAAATTTTTGTGGACGCATAGGAAAGTTGTTTTCAATATTTTGGTTCACAATTTGTTGACTCATGTCTATCAATTCATCAAACTAGCTACAAATAGGTCAAAGATATTTTTCCAGAGACATAAAATCACTATAAACACTAAACCAACGTTACTTTTTTTAGGCTTGTTCTCAATAGTTTCTGATTTTTATAAAAATTAATTTAAAAAATTAAAAATCAGTTGCTTCTGATTTTAGCTTAACAAATTCAAAAAATAGTAAAAAAAAAAAGTAATTGAGAACATCACAAAATATATTTGTGAAAAATCACAAGCTAAAATCAGGTAGATAAAAAATACTATTGGAACAAGTCTTTTGTCTGATATAGTAGATGGAGGAAATGGACAAGCTAATTTGAGTGGACTTTCTCAGCTAGTTTTAGTTACTAATTTCCCACTTTGTTCTTGATGAACGAGTTCGTTAGTTGGGTAAAACATGGGCTTTAAATTGCAAAGACCGTAAAAATGGCCCAGATAGGGTGCAATCCAGATTGAGGTAAAACTAAGAGAATAATAGTCCATTTTGGCCCATATACTGAATACTAGAGTTCACTTTGTGCACAAGTGGCCTAGTTCACAAAAATATGACTAGTAAATAAGCCTCAACCATTTGTACTTGTTGTTTTCAGTAGTATTATTTTATTATAATGTGGCCAGGCCGGCCTCAATTCCAAAAATTGGCCCGTAACCCGAATCTCTCATCTAGCCCGTGTTAGGTACACGAACCCAATCCCTCGTTCAGCCCAGCCCATAATTATGCATGTAGAAGCAAGATTCCGGTCGAACCAGAAAAATGGAACCCGAACAACCGGGTCTTTTTATCAGATTCAAAGAAGAAGATGGTGAAGAATTTCAGAGCTTGATTTCAAACGACGTCGTATTAAAGCACATTTCCAGCTTCACAATGGGACTTGTTCTTCTCCTCTTTATCCTCCTCATCTCTCTTCTAGTTTTCCTCGCAATCATAGTCCGTCCAAAGCACACAAAAATCTCAATAAAAAACCGCCACGTGTTCATCACCGGCGGCTCCAGCGGCATCGGCTTGGCGTTAGCCCACAAAGCCGCTTTAGATGGAGCCCACGTTTCCATCCTCGCCCGCGATCCCACCAAGCTCCAAGAAGCTAAGGACTCCATCAAGCTCGCAACTGGCCGAGATGTCGCCGTTTTCAGCGCTGATGTTAGAGACTTCGAGGCTGTGGATAAAGCTGTTAAAGATGCTGATCCAATTGATATCTTGGTATGCAATCAGGGCGTTTTTGTGCCTCAAGAACTTGGGGAGCAATCATTGGAGGAAATTAAGTTCATGGTTGATGTGAATTTGATGGGGACTTTCCATTTGATCAAGGCTGCTTTGCCTAATATGAAGAAAAGATCTGAGAAGTGGCCTCGTTCTATTGCCATTATGTCCTCTCAGGCTGGTCAGGTGTGATTTTTTTTTTTTTTTGTGATTTTAATGGTTTTTTTTTTATGCTTAAACTTGGATGCGTTTTTTTTAGAAATATTTGATCTTTGGATGGATTTTGGTAAAAAATTTGGTCTTGAACTTGAATTTTGAGCTATTTTGTTTAATCTTGTGGATTATGTGTTTGTATCAGTGGAATTGTTTGGGAGGACTTTTGCTTATGTTTAAGTACATTATGCAGAAGGGGATTTAGTGGTAGAATGAGAGTCGTGGCATATGGCCTGAGCGAAGGTGGGCTTTACAACTCAGGCTAACTCTTGGTTTAGAAGTTTTGTGCTTTGTACTATTTTGGTATGGGTAGAATTTTGCATTTCATGCAGTAATCGAGAAAAAGTTAGTGTTGGACTTATAGATTAGTGTTGAAGGAAGAGTCGTCTGATGTGTACTGTAGTTAGTGAGTTAGGTTGATTATTTTGTTATAATGATTCTGTCTTGTTCCAGGTAATGAAGCTAAGAACTAGATGAGTATGGACTAAACCTGTTTTACATGCTACACGTTTTTTAGGAAGTCTGAGAAAATATTTTGTTCTCTTAGAAAAAAGGACTATGGCCGGAGAGCAGTAAAAAGGGGGATCCAGTGGAGTATGGATTTGGACATTACATATTTGTGGCTTAAATGTCAAGAGCAATGAGAAAATAAATAGCGTAAATGCGCAGAGAAATGTGGAAAACGATGTCGGTTCTTATGTTCAATTTTCTTGACTGTTTGGACATGAATTTGACTCTGATATGGCAGTCAAAGTTATTCAAGACTTGCAACCTAGGAATGGTTCCACCCACCCTTATGTACATGGAATTTCTGTCCCTATTTGTTTACTAGTTGTAACCTTGACTTGTTACAATTACTTTGTATGCGAATGTATTTTTGTATTGTAAAGTTGAGTTTGAATCAGCTGATAGTTACAAGAATGTGAATATGATTTGGCTTTTCCATTTAAATTTTTGGTATTTCGCTGGTTTTTTTTATTTTTTAATTGTCAGCTAAATTTGTACGAAGCACAACAATCTGTTTTTTGTAAGGACCATATTTAGACTAGCAGCTGAATGACTATTCTGACTATTTTTTCTATTGAAATCTGTGTATGTGCATCTATTGAATAGAGTAAGGAAAAAGACTTTTCCAATACTTTTGTTCTGCTCTGCAAAAGTTTGTTTTTTTTTTTTTTTGGTGGTTGGGGGGAGGGGGGCTTCCGTAATAATTCATGTTTGAACTGTTTTTATTTACCTTTCATAGGTTGGCATTTATGGTTATACTGCCTACTCTGCTAGTAAGTTTGGCCTTAGAGGTATGGCTGAAGCCCTGCAACAGGAGCTTATTGGAGATAACATTCATGTCTCACTTATATTTCCCCCAGACACAGAAACTCCTGGTTTTGCTGAAGGTTTGTATATAATCATTCTCTGCTCCAGTTTGTTGGCTGGATGAGTAGTTCTTGACATATTATTATCTGATCAATGATATATTGAAGTTAATTCTTCTTAATTTGCTGGTGGTTACAGAGAACAAAAGGAGGCCACAGCTAACAAGTATAATAGCAGCTTCCTCTGGTGCAATGAAAGCTGAAGAGGTTGCCAAGAAGGCGTTGAAAGGCATCCAATCTGGTAGTTTCATTGTGCCTTGCAACTTTGAGGGAGTTCTACTATCCATTGCTACTGCTGGACTTTCTCCGCAGAGATCATTCCTGCTGGCATTTGTTGAGGTGGTTGCTGCAAGTATATTACGCATTGCAGCTCTATGTTTCCAGTGGAACTGGTATGCAAGCATTGAAAGTTGGCATGCTCAGACGTAGTAGTAATAATTACTTTGTAAACTAGACTACCTAACATACTACCTTCCCATTGAAAATTTTCATTTGATTCTTTACCCATTTTTTGTCTGTATTTTAGGTTTCGAAGTTGGCTAATGTTATGGTAGTCTCAGAATTTTGTCTAAGTTGTAATTACAGTGCAGCTCTAGTGGCTTGCAGTCTATTTGGATGTTGTTTGTTCCATATGCTGCCGCTACCCGGAGTACATGTTTTCACATAAACCGGGCATTAAAAGGGTCAGGAAAAAATGTTAGTAGTAAAACAATTATGTTGCAGTAAATCTGAAACATCAAGATCATAACCAAAGCATGAGACTTATGCAAGAGATGACAACACGAGGGGTGATTATTGGCCTCAAACCCTTCTCCTGCGCTGCCAAGTGATGCTTCCAATACTACCACTTCCGTGATCAATTAACTTCAAACTTGGATAAATGCCTACATGTTTCTTCTAATTGGTGGCATTCGGCAAAGGACCCTTCTTTATATCAGTCCTTTGAATATCCGACAACCAGTAAAATCTGAAACACATCTAGTTGTAATGGTAGTATTTCAAACTAGCTACATGGAGCAATCAACCCATGCAGCAAATGTGGTTTTTTTTGGCTTTCAAATGCTGGGAATTAACATACACTCGATAAAAAGTTTTACGCGCAGCAACATAATCTATTACGCTCGTGCATTCATAAAAAAAATTGTAGACACAAAAGAAAATAGATTAATCTTTTATAAATCGACCGCGTTAGAATTTTTTTACAGCTTTGGTTTCATGATACATCATCTTAATAATTTTTAAATCTTATTTTTATACATGTGACACGCATCTAAATCTGCTTATGTTAAAAAAAAAAATCTACTTTTTTGTACAATGTAATCAATTCAATGTTTCAGTCATAGTTTCGTATATTTCAATTTTGTGTTGTCACTTTTTCTCTTTCTCCAACATCTCCTTCGTTTATAGAAATTTCCAGTTTTTGGAAGTTAAGTATTTTTCCCATCCTTCCCCCTTTCCCAATCTTTTACTTTATCTTAATTCAGGTCTCATGTAATGATTTCTACATCTTAATCTTAATTCGAGTTTTGATGTCTCATTTCATTTTTTCACCGTTCAGTCCACAGTGACCTCGGTTCAGAAAAATCCTCTTAATTCGGGGGTTAATATAATTAAGCCATCCTCTAAAGTACAGCCAGCACCAAGTAGTTGTGCATTTCATCCTCACACCGTGGGCCTGCTATCCTCTTCTAAAGCTTAAAACAAAAATTAAAAAAGGTCCCTTAGAACTTTCTGCACTCAGAGTCTTGAATACTGCCTGCTGTGAAAACAAGAAAGCATCTCATCATGGCCTCAGCAATGCTGAAAAAAACAGCAATGATGAAATCAATGGCTGGTCAAAGGCCTCCAGGAGTCATCTAGGAGGAGGGCCTTTGCATCAGTTGCAGAGGGTACAGACTTGGTGGCAGCTGCACCTAATATTTCTCTCCAGAAAGCTCGGACTTGGGATGAAGGGGTCTCCTCCAAATTCTCCACTACCCCTCTCAAAGATATCTTCAAGGTCCCAATTTTTTGTGGTTTTTGAAGATTTTAAATCATGGGTTCTTTTTTTTTTTTGGTATTTCTATCATTTATTGATTATTTCTTTATCTTTGATGGCTTTGCTTTTATTTTCAGGGCAAGAAAATTGTCATCTTTGGCCTACCTGTAAGTTAATTTTATTGCCCAGCTGTTAAATTGCAATGATGTGTGTGTAGTTTGGAAGTTGTTTGGAGGAATGATAGTTAGCTCAACTCATTGTGATAACGATTTTTGAGAGATGTTTAATATGATTTGTGTTTACACCAACCAAGACGATAAAACTCGATTTAGGGATAGGAAAATATGAAAATTTTCCATTTCAGATTTCTGTTGTGCTCAGACTTTATGCCCGACTAATAGGGTATCTAGGGCTGCAATCAAACTGAGTCACTCGCGAGAACTACTCGGCTCGAACTCGATCGAGTTCGAGCTGAGTATCGAGTAGCTCAATTTGTCAAACGAGTCAACCTCGAGTATTGATTTTCCGATCTCGAAGGAGCCTAATCAAGCCTAATCGAGTTTACAATTATTTAATAATTATATATTTATTTATTATGTATTTACTATTTTAGATATGAACATTATAAAATTTATTAAGATGTCATTGAGCACTCGAGCTCAAGCAACAAAGTGCAGAAAAAAAAAGAAGAAGAAGAGTGCAAACGAGATTCGAGTCGGGCTCGAGTACCCGAACAATGCATCGAGTTCGAGCTCAAGCTTTACAATTAATAGCTCGATCGAGCTCGACTCGAGTTCGAGCAGCACCAATAGGCAATCGAGTTGAGCTCGAGCATGGTGCTACTCGAGCTCGACTCGGCTCGATAACACCCCTAATGGTATCTATGACTGATTGATCTATTGCCAAAGTAGGAGGGTCCGTTTGAAAAATGTAACCAGGAATAATGATTGTTGGTGACATAATTGTACTGAACATGCAACTTAGTTAGAAGTACCTGTAGTGGTAATTCTACCAATGTAGGGCTGTCGTGGGATGGAGAATACTGAGTTTTTACCCAACAAGCAGACACACAGTGTTTTTTCTTTTCTTTTAATATATGGTCTCATGGAGCTTGATTGACAATACTCCAGGGTGCATATACAGGAGTTTGCTCAGCTCAGCATGTGCCTAGTTACAAGAATAATATTGACAAGTTCAAGGCCAAGGGGATTGATTCTGTAATTTGTGTGGCTGTCAATGATCCATATACAATGAACGGTTGGGCAGAAAAACTTCAAGCCGAAGAAGCTGTAAGTTATAACCTCTAGTTCGTTAGTCTTGATTTTTAAGAAATCATATATTTCAGTTGTCTTCTAATTGACTAGTTCTTTCAAGTATTGAGGCGTTTGGTTTTAATAGGGCTGTATATTTATGCTGCATGTCCAATGATGTCAATTTTACATCAGATGACTTTGTTATAGATGTATTTCTCATTTTAAAGAAATACTAAGCACAACAAACAAAGTTGTGTTTGCATATCTTAAAGATCTTAATCAAGGTCATAACAAATATTTGGGTGTAATTTTACTTCATCTATCCTGGGGTTGAAATTATATGATCAAATTTCCAACTAGAGCTTTGACTAATTTGTTTGGTACTGTTCATCTAGTTAATGTTTGTGCTGCTGCTAGCCCAGATATGTAATTGATATTCCTTTTTCACCCTGCTGAATATGAAGGATGAACTAAAGTAGCAAACTTGGAGTCCCAGAAAGCAACTAAAATGCTACACTCATCAGCTTTTCCTGTCTGTTCATGTTAAGAATATTTCATAATTCTTATATTTTTTGTCTTCCCCCTTGCACATTCTCTTCTTTATTCATTTCTTATGGTATAGGATTGTTGTCTTCTTTCCTTGTATGCTTGTTTTGAGTTGGATGGTAGATTGGCTATCTTCTAATGAAATGATACAATGTTAAATTATCAAGCTATTTTGTAGCAGTTGATGGATATCTTTCTATATGCACCAGAATATGCTTATTACCTTGTGATGGGGTTATCAGATTGCATCACATCTTTTAAGATAGTTTTGGTGATTTCTTTCCTTGAGCTAAAAAGAGAAACAAAGAAGAAGTTATTATGATAGAATAACTTTATGCCATTTTGTGTTGTAGTATGTGTTTGTGCGTGATGTGGATGAAGTTAGGGTTTCATCTGAATTCAGAATTTATTTTCTCTTGGTCACTGCAGATAGAATTTTATGGAGACTTTGATGGAAGCTTTCACAAGAGTTTGGACTTATCGGTTGATCTCTCTGCTGCATTGCTTGGACCTCGTTCTCATAGGTATATGATCAATTTCTTGAATGTTGCTTTCTGGAAGACATTATTTTTATGTTTGTTATTGTCCGACATTAGAGTGCTTGAAAAAAGAAGTTAATCTCCTTTTTAGCAGCTTGATGTTTTGCATCACGTAGTAAATAAATGTCTGAAAACTGCTGCTTGGAAGTATATTTTTCAAAAGAATTTGTCACAACTATGTACTGGCTATCTAGATTCTTTTTGTTGCTGTTACAAGCCAATTTATCTAGGTGTTTGTTATTAAAGAGATCCTGATGATTTTTTTTCCTATACAGATGGTCAGCCTATGTGGTTGACGGACAGGTCAAGGTTTTTAATCTGGAACAAGCACCTTCTGACTTCAAGGTTTCTGGTGGGGATGTTATACTGGGACAGATCTAAGCTGCATGTACAATTGTGGTTATGAATCATATCACTGTGTTGGTGTGTAGGTTAAGCAGTTAAATAAGTTCTTCTGAAATTTAGTGTTGGAGGATTTTATTGTTTCCTTGTCTTTAGATTGTCGTTTTGAGATTTAGTTTGCTCAAACTTGGAATAATACAAAAGATTTGAAGCCAGATTTAAGCACATCTTGCTTTAAACAGATTGAAATATTTCATGTCGCACATTCAATTCCTCTGGCTCACTAACTTATAAAGCAAACATATATCTAGGGCTCATCTGGTAGTGCATTTGGGTCTCCAAAATGGCCATCGGAGAGCTACGTGAATAAAAATTTAAATGATCTGGAAAGCAATAGCTTGGAACAAGGGTCGCTGGAATTTATATTTTTCATACAGATAAAATGGAAAAGATGAAACTTCCGAACTTAATCATGCAACTCCTATAAACAGTTTAATCAACTCTTTCTTCTTAGCCATGACGATTAAACTTCCAGACGGTGACATTATGAATTGGAGTTCCTTTCCATACTATAAGCAGGCCTTTTCCATTGACTTCTACAGTGCAAGAACTCCAACAAGGACTGGTTTTTATAGCCAAGTTTGCTCAACATAAAGCCCTGTCGCTAAGCTCTAGTTCGGTGATGCCAAACTCTGTCAAGAAAACTCTCCAGAAATCAACCCTTTCTTTGCGGTGCATCCTTGCTGCACCTTCCATGGTGATGAGGTTTTGAATTGCCTCCCGCATGAAAACCCCTTCTGTAGTTGTTTGCACTGATTGTCACCGTCTATGCAATCCTGAAGACAATCTGAAAGTGCAGAGTGAAAGTGCTGCATTAAAACGGTCCATGAAAATAGATGTGTTTGTATTCGTTTCAACTTCCGTTACCACCAAAACATGAGGATTGAGTTCTTTGATAGTTTCTATCAGAGAAACTAAGTGATCAGGCAATGCTAACAAACCTGATAGATGGAACCTTGAGTGAACTGCTAACACTTCATCAGCTTCTAACTCAAAGAAATCTGTTTCAAGATGCTTGATCTCTGATGAACTACTTTGAATGCAAATGGTATCTTCATGGTCTCTGCAAAAGATGACAACTTCTTTCCTATCGCTTCAATCATCTCCTTTGATGGTGCAACTGCAGTTATTTTGAGAAGCTCAAGTGGACAGTCATGCCTATCAGCAAGAGCTTGCATCATGATAGGCCAATGTGAACCAGTTTTGATTCCCAGATCAACCAAATGAACCCTTTTGGCGGATGCCACATTGCATGGCTTGAACTGCTGTGGATTGAGAGACTTGACAGAAAGGAAGTTCACACTGACACTTCATCACAGCTGGTTGCAGACTTGTGAACGCCTCATCAACTGTTGGCTTCCTTTCATTTGCTGCTAGTGCATCTGAGAGAACCATGCCCCCCAACTTCCGAGCTATCCTTTCTTTGAGAGCTTTAGCAAAATAGTAGATGACTCTCTGAAGTGGATTACCAGTGAGAGAAGCGGACTGTTGACAGGTGCTGAGCAACTCAGATGCACAATCAAACTTCTGATTCGAGAAGTTAAGTGCAGCAACTTGAAGTAGTAGTGCAAGTTCAAAATCTTTGTATTGCTCGGATGACAAGCCAAGATTAGCCTACAAAGCATCACTAAATTAAATGGAAGCAACATCAGAATTTATAGATGTGAACTGTAGCAATCTTTCTCGAGCCATTTTGATAATTGCATTACCTGACAATTCTTGAGGAAAAGGACAAGAAGTGATGGATGCTGTATTAGAGGTGTATTAGAGGTAGGACTGTCAATAGAGTCGAGCTCCGAGCCGGTCCGAGCTCGGCTCGAAAAAAAAACTCATGAACTTAATCATATATTGAGGCGAGCCGAATTTGGATGAAATATTAGGCCTAAAATATTTTTGAGTAAAGCTTAGGCTCACAAGGTTTAGGCCCGTTATAAGTCTGACTCATAATATATATATATATATATATATATATATATATATATGGTTATAAACACACACACATACATATATACATATATACATACACATATATGTACACACACTATACATACATACATACATACATATATATATATGTATGTACATATGTATATGTACACGTATAATATTATATATATACATATATACACACACACAATATTATATATTATACTATATTATAGATATTGTATATCATAATATTCTTTTGGTATTTATAAGCCTAATGAATTAGTGTGAATGAAGCTTTTGTGTTATAGATGTAATGCACCTAATCTATTTGATGAAATAATGTAGAAGATAATACTTTTTTGTACTATAAAATTTTTGTTTGTTTTTTAGTTAAATATGTACATCAATATATAAATGAGCTATTTATGCTTAGTAGTAATATCTTGCAGATATATTTTGTAAATTTTTTACTTGAATACCTGTTAGTACACATTTTGAGATAGTCATTTTTCACTTAATCACTGCAAAAAATTTTGCTAGACTTTTCAAAAATAATGTTACACTAAAGAATTGTGTTTATATACAGTAATATTAATTTGCTAATTAGTTTGTTTCCATTTATTATTTTTGTGAGATTATTGAATTTTAGGAATATTTCAACAGTTCTAGGCTCATAGGCTCGTGAATTTAGGCTCACAACCCGAATATTTTGTGAGCCGAGTATGAGTTTCAGATTTATAAACTTGAAACTCATAGTTCGAAACTCATAACCCGATTTGAAACTCATAGTTCGAAACTCATAACCCGATTAAATATATGAGTTGAGCATGAACTTGTTAAAACTCGACTCATAGGGCCGATTAGCACCCCTAATTAGAGGTTGGATCGTCCATCTTTTCCCAACTGATACGCTTCACCTTACTTTCATGCTCCTTCAAAAGATGCAATGATAATAAAGGTAGGCGGAGAGGTTCTTTCTTTGCTTCAGCAAATTGATGGATTAGTGCCATATTTTTTGCTCTCTTTGTGGTTTCAACCTGTTCTGAGGCCATGTTTGCAGAACTCTTGCTGTTGAAATTTAGTTGGACGGAAATGTTCAGGAAATATAAGGGCACAGACCCTGAATACTTAAATCAATTCCTTCTTTATTCTCAGTACATTCATCAGTGTTGAGATCGAGAATACCATTATAGTATTATCCTCGTAATAATTTAAATAAAGACTATTGTTCTTACTTGCTTTTATTTACTCTTTTTCAGAAAAAGCAGTCGCCTAGGAACTTACTCTTGTTCTAATCTGCTTTTTGCATATAAACAGTCACCTATTGCGGACGAGGAACTAATTAATTCCCAATATATGTAGCCAGCATCTTGTTGCTTTCTCCTCCAAATGCATATGATGTGCTGTTTAACCATTTAGGCTCTCACCAAGATAACATGTCTTTATCAGTTCAAAATGTTCTGATCCTCGGTATTTCAGGCAAAATTGCTATTCACATATAACTTTATCAAAATTGCTGTATGGTATATATGTATAGCCTTATCATGTTAACAAAATTTGGATCTCTACATGCGGAAACCATTGAGAAAAAAGAGATGATACCTTAGATAGACTTTTGATTATACCTATACGACTTTGCTAAGAAAACAAGTTGTGTGAAACCATTTTTATGGGAGCGTGAAATCTTCTTTGTTGCAGAAATGCAGTCAAAAGATATACTGAAAACTGCACGTATAATCTGTTGGATTTGTATAAGTTAAACCTGTTGGAGATCCTCAAGTGATCCTATTATTTGTTTTTAGAACGTTCAATGAGCCTCGATTGTTGGATGAAGAAAACGATGGGAGCAAATTTAAAATAGAGCCAAGAGATGACCTTGGCTTTCTTGCTAGTTTCTCCTGACAACTTTTGGTTTTCCAAAACTCTCTGCTGGGAAGAATGGTAAAATCACCACCGCACAAAAACCCAGGCATCAAGAAATAAAGCAATAGCTTTTAACTATAAAAGAGTCTAGGACAATGCATGAATACCAGATACAACGGATGGAGAAACTGGCTTTATGATCCCAATTTCTACCATTGTAGCATCCATGTAAAAGTGGACAATACAAGTGACCTCAGAAGGATGGAGGCTCAACTAGTTGAGTTAGAGGAGAGTATAGTATCAGCATATTATGTAATCAAATATATCCAGCTACTCAGCTAGTACAATACATAATTTCCTGGCCATCCTTGAGATCTGACACTTCAAAATGGACTGCAGGATGCAGATCTGCTATCCTTGTTTAATGGTCGGATACATCACTGGCAGGTTCTATTTTTAAACAGAAACATATAGTTGCTGAACAGCAATTCCAACCATCAAAGCCTCAGCTTTCGTTCTGAAAAGAGAATGAGAACAATAGTGTTAAAAATAGAAAGAATTGGATGAATTGACACAGAATATTCTTGAAAGTGGTAATAAACTAATATAAGAGAAACTTCCACTTGGGCTGGTCTGGTAGCAGAGTTGAATGAGGGAATATCAGAACTCACATCATGTGTAATTTCTCTAGAAACCGCAATGGGATAATGAGTTGTAACACTCTCCTCTACACTCTTTCCTTCGTGTGGGAAGTTTGGTGGCTCTATTGAAGCACTGGACAGAGGAACAGAAACACCAGTTCTTTTTGAGGACAGATCAAAACGTTCAATCATTCTTGCAACTCCAGCAATACCTGCACTCATCTCACGCTGAACTTCTCTACCCAGTTCCTTGACAGTAGTATTGCGAGCCAACAATTTTTCTTTAATGTCACGTGTGCTTTTTGTAATCGATTCCTTATACCTGAAGAAGGGTGGTTGCAGTCTCATAATTGAACAAATTTAATACAAGAATCCACAAAAAAAAAAAAAGAAAGTGAATCCATATACCTGACTGAAGCAGCAGAAAGTTTAGCTTTAACAGACTCTGAGAAGGCAAGGAACTCGGATGAACTTGATTTCCCGGGAGCATCAGGTGATGGTTTGCCAAAAATCCTATACAAGCACGTTATTAAGGCAAATGATTGTTGTGAAAGAAACCATTTTTAGACAGCACAGTAAGCAAAAAAAAAAGACATCTCTGATGGAAATTTACCGTGATAATAACATGAGTCATGCAGCAAATACAAACAAACTTCTGTGCATGCTGTTATTGATTATCTTTTTTATGCATGGAATCACACAATTACGTGAAATATCAGAAGCAGATCACATTTTGCATGGTAGCTGATCAGTCAACATGAAAGAGCTGAACTAATCAAGACTGGCAAGGGGCTACATAGTGATTGACCATACAATTTGGAGTTGCAACAACATTCATTACTGTGAGCAGCCATTAATGGTGATTTATCAGGTTATACAACTAGAAGTTGCAAGGAGGAAGAAGTGAACTAGATACTTGATTTTGAATCAAGAAGTTTCTTTCTATGAAGAAAGGAATTTTCCTTCATAAGCAGTCTAAAATGCCGCTTTGCAGATAACTATTTTAAATAAACACCTACAGGACCATAAGGACAATTATCAACAACCTTGCTTCAACCGGAACTTTTTAGCGTGATACATATCATTTGCTTCTCCAAGCTATGCTGCATTGCAATTATATTGGTCTACAATGTACGAGATATGGCATTCATGTTTGGTACAATTAGAACTGCAATGCTAAAAATATAAGCTTGCTAGGTTACAAGGTCCTGAGAGTGTCATTAGTAGAAGGGCTCTCAATTTAGTGTATAATACTAATTACTTCTGTGGTTTGTTTATGTTTTAAGCAGAGGAAATTCTTCTTGTAGGTAAATGGGATAGATTATTTCTGAGATGTCAAATTGATGAGATTTGAAATGCATAGAATTATAAGCATAAATAGAGGTTTGGCAAATCCTTAAAATCATTGCATACAAATTAACTTTAGACACATGAAAAGAGTAGCAGTTCTTTCTGATACCTGTGGTTGACATGAATGTCCCTAGTTTTGGCTGTATTGAATATCACATTCACAAGAGAAGGATGCACTGATGATGGCTCATGCTCAATGGTGCTTGCTGTTACAGCGGTAGTAGGTAAATTAGTCTCCGATCCATAACCTAAGTTAATCCCATTTTCGAAAGAGATAGAAGGAATAACTCCAGAAGAATCTAGTCCAGATGGTGTTTGCCTTCTGCCTCTGTTAACACGGCGGTGTCTGCTTGTAGCAGCAAAATGCTGCAGAATTTGATCCTCCAATTCAGAGTTATTCACATAAGAAGCATCCTGAAAAACTACACCATATGTCAGAATGTTCTCAGCAGCAGAAGGATTAAAAATACTGATATTAAGCTGCCACACTGCTTACATGGTTAAATTCAGGGTCATCATGAACAACACGAATATTACTTCTTGCCCCCATGCTTCTGTCAAGCTTTGCCCCAGCTAACAGCTCTTGGCTAGAGAGAGGAATTAAACAGTTTTAGAATAAGAAATCAGAAAAATCAAATGCAGTGAAAACAAAGGACGAAAAAGGATATGCAACCAATTTTTAATTAAGAAAATCTTTACACCTTAGACTTGCATTATACCTGGTGGGATCCTCTAATTCAAGAAGCTGACAACATATTGGGCATTCTGTGCTTCTCTGTGACCTGAATAGAGCAAATACCGATCAATTAAGTAAAATATCAAATAAAGCAAATATCTGGTTGATAATAAGCACACAAAGTTCTCAAAACAAGCAAAAATCACATCAAGTTTGCAGTGAAGAAACACACCATTCAAGGATACACTGCAAATGATACTCATGTCTACAATTGGTGACCTGAAAAACTCAAAACAGTTAATACTAGGGTCAACAATAGAATCCGTGAAAGCAATTAATAAGAAAAATAAAATTCTTTGTCCTCAGAAACAATAGCTGTGATCAAATTACAGATGCAACTAAACAAAAACAATTTTCCAATAAGGGTAACCAAAAAACAAAAAGAGTTCTGAATTTAATTATCTTCATTTAACAGAAGAAAAGCCTGCTGAAAACCACCAATAGAAAAAGCAAGTTTCACTAAATCGGGTAAAGATGGTTACATAAATTGCTATGCCATACATTAAATAATCCTTCAATCAAGAAAAGCATGATTCATACATACCATTACAAATATAGAATAAATGCATTACAGCCACCAAAATTTATAGCAGTATACCAACATATACGCCATTACAAATATAGAAAAACAAGGCAGAGAAAGAGAAAGAAGAGTACAGAGGGAGGATTATGTGAGCTGAAAGGCTCAAGACAAATGCTACACCCGTCCTCCAAGCAGTCCTCAGCATTGTCAGTTGTGGAAGATGAGGATGATGGTTTCATGATCATCACCCTCTTCTGCATGACCTTTGATGGATTTTCAGATGACAGAATCATATGATCAGTAGCCATTGTCAATCTAATTCAGCTCAGCTCACACACTTAGTTGTCTGTGCCTGTCTGGGCCTGGGAGTTAGGTGTGGAGAGAAGAGGAGGAGACGGACAATATAAGAAGAGAAGAAATACTAAGAATATAAAATAAATGCTAGAAAAGCGTCGAAGAGGATGACCGAGTCATGCAAGAATTTTGTTTTTGATGAGAGTGTTGTAAAGGTCAAAAAAACGTATTTGTGGATACAAGAAGATAAACAGATGAAAAGTCCCTACAATTCTTTTTGGACCCGGGCTCACAATTTCTCCCACTTGTTTATTTCCGCAAGTTGAATATCTTGCAACTGTCTAACATTTTCATATAATTATTTAATATTTTTGTGTAATTTTTTAGCATCACGTTATAATTAAATTTTACGCGAAACAACGTCATTTTTTCAATTCATTTTTTACTTTGTTGGTTTAATCTAGTCCGTTTATTTTTTACCCTTTTAATTTGAACCATGAATTTGTGTCAAATGGCACTTATAGGCCCCAGATTCTTTTTAGCCATAATTGTACTCTTAACTATGGCATGAAAAATCTGGACACAAGCCTCACAATTTGGCCTTATGCCATTTCCCACAAGTTGAGGGTGGTGTAACTCTTCGGCAATTTGATATAACTCCTCAGCATTCTTATGTAATTTTTTAACATTTTGGTGTAACCATTTTTCTCTCTAAAAACACCTTGGTTTTGGTATTTTTCAGTTCAAATTTAGTTAACACGGCAACATCTCAGCCATATATGTTGCTACATTAAATCATGGCTATCAACTTGTGACAAATAGAAATTGTGAGGTCTCAAATCCAAAAAATCTACATAATTCAACAAGAAGTGTAATACAATAATAACTAAATTCTTACATATTTCTTTCTAGAAATTGGGTATTAAAAGTTGTAGCTGTTTTGTTGTGTTATACTTACTGTATATACTATTTCATAGAGTATAATTATGTCGGACAGTTGTAAACTATCAAGAACATTGTGTAAAATAAAAATATTGTGGTGATAAAAAGTTAAAAAATTAAAATTTTTTTATTTATTTAAAAAAATTTACTATTTTTATTAAATGTTATCATAACAAAGAGTCATCGAATCATTGTTCGTATATAAATGTCAAATAATAATAATAGTAAAAAAAAAGAATTTGACTGTGATACAACGTTAAAAAAAAAAAAAAGAAGTATGAATAGTGTCCGACAATTGTTAAGAGTACAACTACCTAAACTAATGAATACAAGCAAATATTATACTGTCCCGTTTCAGAGGGTTGTTGGGGAGGAATCAATCAGCGTCCTTTCACCCTTTCCACCTTTTATTTTCTCCTTTTTTTTTTTCCTTTTTCTTGTTTTTTGTGGACTCCTAGAAACTAGAAACTATTCTTTCATTTTTCTTTTTGTTCTTTGGTAAATACAATGGTTACACACTCACATATGTATACATATTTCCTTTATTTAAGGATGACTAGAAAAATCGAAAACTTTCTTGAAACCTGATTACAATGAATACATCCATTTTTTTAAATAAATTCGGAGACAACTAGATAGCATAAGTATACTAACTTGTTTAGAAATTGTTTGAGCAAGTGTATATCTGATGGGCTATGTCTATATTATAAGCTTTCTCAGAGTGTAGTGTATAGTTTTTGGATATATTGCATTTCAGACAGCTAGAAATAACTTAAAACACTTGACGACCAAAGGACTTGGAAAACACTTTTTATATTTCCAGGTATAAGGTCAAGGCTTTATAATCTGTTCTTTCACAAGACTAAAACCTCAATTGGACAGCTCGATTTAAAGTACCTCAAAGGTTTATGAGAAAGTAGAAATTGGCAAAAGAACGTGGGGACCGGGTTCACGATTTGATTTGTGGACCTTGTTGTCTAAAAGAGTGTTATGTAAATATAATGATACAAGTTGATATTAGGAAATGATGTAAGGATATTTATATGACTTTATTTTAGACTATAAGATTCACAGATGGGACCGTAAATCGATCCATTTAAGAATTTTTTGAGGATGTGCATTACAGCTGCACTTTTTTTTTTTTTTTTTTTGTCTTGGTTGCCCTATTTTTAATATGTGGTAACTGATAAGAAGAATTGTTGGTACATTTTAAGAGTCTTGAATAGGTTCATTTATGAACTCTGATTTTTGGGACCGAAATTGGTGTAAAGAAGAAGAAAACGTGTGACGACTCAGGGAAGTTAGTCAAATTTGGTGCTCAATTATCGAAGAGATGAATGGCCCCAATGGTAGTACTTTATGCATTAAGGTCAAGAATTCCACAACAAAGAGTAAAACCATCTCGAACACATAGTATAGCTGGGCTATCCATGTTCTTTTGCGTAGACCTAGTCGTGGTCTTCTTCTTTTTCCTTGTGGAAATCATATTATTCTCCTCTTTTTTTCTGAAAAAATAAATCAGATCTACTTATGAATCTTTCGAAAAATAAGAGTAGCTACAATTGAAAATTTGTTGAGGTACTTGATTATTCAGATGATATTATTTTAGATTAGATTGCCTACTAACTGGAATAAGAATAAAAGCGAAAAAGGGATTAATTGAGATTCGAATAAGAAGTCTCACAAATACATAGTTTTAAAAATTCATATTTGCTAATGTTTTGAAAATTCATGTTTACTAATATTTTTGAACGATCGAGTCCACAGTCTAACTTTGAACATCCTTGTACCCGTCCAAACACACACATCATACATGTGATGTCAGGTAATATCATACATGTGTGTTGTGATGTGACACCTTGGATGGTTACAAAATTGAAAATTCTTAGATATACCTGAAAAAAATATTTACATGGATCTGGTTCACAGGTAGGACCCGTGAATCTTGTGGTCCAGAATAACTTACATCAGCCATGAGGTGGGCTCCTGGTGGGCCATGGTGTGGGCCATAGCTGATATGGATGATTCTGGATCACAGGGTCCACGATCGCACCAGTGTACTGAGTCCCTGTAAGTATTTTTCGTATTCTTGTTAAATTATTATTATTATTATTATTATTATTGAGAAAAAGAAATCCCTTGTAGTATATCATCATGTGACACGAAAATAGGCTCATTTCACAGATCCTCACACTGCCTCCTCCATTGAAGCCCAACACAAGGCAGGAAGAAGAACCTTAGGTAATGTAGGCCTCCATCCGATGAAGCCCAAATACTCGACCCAAAATCCACCTCCAAATAGTCCGACACAATTTTTAATTAAAAGGGCCAAAAGAATAACTTCACACCAATACTGGACCAGATTACTCAAGATTCGAACCGGATATGGCGTTGTTTTTCTCTGCAACGCATCCTCATTCTGTTTCATGGACCACCACCGCCTCCGCCGCAAAATTCCGGCGAAGCTCTAATCTTTTCCACGGTAATCGGACGACGTCGTTAGTTCTCAGCTGTACGAACCGGATTCAATTCTCCTCCCCCGAAATTCACACGCCGCCATTGGTTAAAGAGAAAAGCGTCTCTACACTCCGACAACTATGCGAAGGTCACGTGCCTCAGCACGTCATTAACAGGTCACTTCTCTTTATCATTTCCTTTATTATTATTATTTTTTTGGTTTAATTACAGAATTTTTTTTTTTAAGGTAATGAATGAAATTGTTTTTTGAAAAATTGGAACTTGAGGTGATGAAAGAGAGGATGATGGAGAGTTAGGAGGTGTTTGGTTCAAATTTCTCAATCACTATCACTATGGGACCCTACTATGAGTATGGGTTTTGATTATTCTCCCCAACATAGTTTGGTTCAATAATGGAATGGATATCATTATAAGAATATTCGTTTAGTATACTGAAATAACTTTCAAGTAATTTTAAAATTTTAAATTTTTATTTATGATATACATATTTTTTAGATTTCTTATTTTGTATATTTAAAAAAAATTAAAAAGATTTCTTCAATTTTAAATATAGTCATGCTCTAATTTGAGTTTTATGGAAATGATAATCTTAAAAAAAAAGTCATTTTTATTGTATTAACAGAGAGTATTATATATCTTTGATTTTCAATACAATTTTTTATAAAATTATTAAATGTAAAAAAAATTATTAAAAAGAATTTTTATAAAAAAATTATTAAAAAGAATTTTTGTAAAAAAAATTTATAAAATACTAATAAAAAAATTCAAAATCAAGAGAGAGAGAGAGAGAGTATTGAGAGTGAGAAATTCAAAAGATATATATTTTTTAATCGATGTGTTTTTGCCCTTAATAATAAGGGTTAATGGGTTTGATAGACTAGTATTTTGGAGGGAATCATTAACACCCCAATTAATCACTATCATTCCCATTGAATGATAGTGATAGTTGTTTAACAAACATTAACAATGGGTATCATTACTTGTGATACCCATTCCCCTCTTGATTCCCCTAAACCAAACACCCCCTTAGTTAATTATAAATGTAAACGAGCTTAATTGAGTTTTAAGGAGTTTTGAGCTGTGTTCGAACTTTAAGAATAATGGTTAGTGTTGAATTAATAGTATTAAAAAAAATTCAAATTCATAATTCACATAAATGGTCATAAAAAAAAATCATCTTCTATAAATTTGAAACTGTATAACATTGTCTGGTTAGAATGAGAATTGTTTTGCAAAAAGAAAGTAAATTTTGGTGAAAGAAGTCATAAATCTGAATGCAGGATGGAAGAGATTGGATACATTGTGCCAACAGAGGTGCAGCGGCAAGCTTTACCAGTGCTTTTTACTGGCCGAGATTGTATACTTCATGCTCAGGTCAATGTGCTTCTTTGAAACGAAAATTATGGAAGATGTTTCTACCTATTTGTAATGTTCTTGATTCTTACAGTTTGCTGATATAAGTGTATTTGAGGAATATCTTGACTATTTTTATTCGTTGCATAGCCGTAGGCACTAAAGCCATGTTATTAGTAATCATTAGTAAATGGTTTGATATTCTATTTAGTTCCTGAAGTTAAATGTATATCTACACCCGTCATTACCCTCGTTTGTCTTCAGTAATGCCTGTTTTGATAGGAAAGAAAAGCAAACACATTCCTTTTGTGTTTGAAGATGTCAGTTGCATTGTTGTACTTGCATTAATTGTCTTGCACTGGGGGTAGAAACTTTTCATATCTCAGTTTGAGATCATGTGATCTTGAATTGTTACCTGCCCTGCTGTCAGACACAACAGAAAAGATTTACGTCAGACCTAGAAATATGCTTATGTTCTCTGAGTGCTGGAAATACTGATAGATTAGTTTTATTCATTCTTCTTTGGTCCTCTAGACAGGTTCTGGAAAAACCCTTGCATACCTACTACGGATATTTTCAGCTATAAAAACTGAAAGGTTTGGTGTTCAAGCACTAATTGTTCTGCCCACAAGGGAGCTTGGCATGCAAGTAAGCACACTGTTGCTTGCTCTCTTGAGTATTTGCAACAAATCTACATACCGAAGAGAACCTTATGATTTTGTATCTGAAATTAAGGTTACAGAAGTTGCTCGGAAGCTTGCTGCTAAGTCGTCAGAGTCTGAACCAAAGCAGAAGCCATGCACCGTCATGGCTCTTTTAGATGGGGGAACATTGACAAGACATAAGAGGTGGCTAAAGGTATCAAAGTATCTTAATTTTGATAATATCATTTTAGTCTATATTATTCTGATCTTGGGTGGAGGGCCACAATACTGTGTGGTTGTATTTGTAGGCCATTCCAAACAAATACTTTGGGGTAAAACCTCAAGTTTTGAATGATAAATAGACATCTTAGATGGAGAAGCAAATTTATGTTTCATGAGGATCATTTTCGAAATGGATTGTTATGTAAAACTTATAGTAAAGATTGAAGTGAAAACTAATTCACTGAGGTGGTACTTCACGATTCTTGTCAAGGTCTTGACTTTTAAAGGTGAGGCAATGCAAGTTGATGCAATCAGATTTGATACTGAATGAGACTGTTTTGTGTTTTACTGTATTGCTTTCAAATGATGCTTGCTTACCATGATGCTTCTGCCAATGCAGGCAGAGCCTCCTACTATAGTGATTGCAACTCTGGGGAGTTTGTGTCATATGCTTGAGAAGCAAATTTTTAGGTTAGGGACCATGCAGGTGCTGGTTATTGATGAGGTAAATAGGTGTAGCTTCATCTACTTGTCTTGTTGCTTACTTTGTGAGATCTTGTGTGTTGCAAAGTTAATGATGAATTGGTCCTCCAACCTTCAAGGGATTAATTTACCGCTTTCCTCTTCTTGGCATGAAAGTTGAAACCAGTAAGTGAAGCTCCTTTATGTAAATATTTTACATAAGTATAATACCTTTATGATTTTTAGGTTGATTTCATATTCAATTCATCAAAGCAAGTTGATTCTCTTCGAAGGCTTTTGACATCATACTCTTCAAGCAGCAACCGTCAAACGATTTTTTCCAGTGCATCAGTTCCCCAGCGCAAGCGATTTCTGTACGACTGTATACAGCACAAATGGACCAAGGTCAGCATGTCAGATTATATTGTTATTTGGTTATTGCATTTCTTACAAATGACTGCTAATTGAAAATTTTCTGGTTACCTACGTCAAAATGGCCAGATTTTATTATTGCGATTTCTTATTATCTGCAATTATTTGTGAAGCTCTGTTACCTTGGTGACTGTGACAGGGTGATGTTGTTCACATCCATCTAAATCCAGTTCAGCCAATGCCTTCATGCCTACATCACAGATTTGTGGTAAGACAGTTTTTCTAAGCCAGGAAAGTGACCCTTTTAATTATGACATTCTGTTGTTTTTCAGCACATTGGCCTGCTTTTCTGCATCATGTTAATAACTAAATATTTGCTTCTGTGAGATTTCTGTTTTGGCTCACTTATAATTTTTCATCTTGGCACAATGTTTTGTGATATAATTAATTTTTTTTTGTGCATTTAAATTTTTTTCTTGGGTCTTCAGGCGTGTGGCAAAAGGGAAAAGCACTCAACATTGCTATTGTTGTTACAATCAGATGCACCTCAGTCTGCCATAGTTTTTGTTGGAGAACAAGTCAGTTCTTCATATTTCACTATTGATTTTCTTTCTTATGTAATTTGCCATCTGGATTTTGAAAGTAATAGCATTTGTCTGTAGCTCATTTGACTTTGACATTTATGAAGGTGAAAAATCATTATAACTTTCTCTTCAAATGGTATTAGTTGGATCTAACAAGATTAAGTTGGACATAAGCTATATAATCTCGTTGTCATTAGATGTGCTAAGTATTTTTCCAAAAAGAAAAATTAGAAGTGGTAAGATAAGCAATGCACCACCTTAATTGCAAATCAAACTTTATAAAATGTTTAAAATCCTTTCAATATCAAATTGATGTCCTATTACCCCGTCTTAAATATATGCATATTTATTTAATTTTCAGGGAATAAATGGCCGCTTTGTTCTTTGAGTGAATGGCTCATTTTGGTTCTTTCCTAGTGAACCTTAATGCACAGTGTATCATATTTTTAATGTCTTATTTATCTGAATGAAAAGAAAGTCTTACCACTGAAGCTGGAAATGATAGTGCATTGTTTAATTTATATCTGATTCAATTTTTCAATTATTTTCCATTGTGACAAATTTGTACATCCAGTTTCAAGCTACTTATCTTAATTTTTTTTTTCCAGTCTGAAAAGTCAAAGAAAGCTGGAAATGCTCCCCTTACTGCTCTCTTAATTGATTTTCTAAAGGCCTCCTCTTTGGGATGCTCCAAATTAATTCTTCTGGAGGAGGATATGAATTTTAATCAGCGAGCAGCATCCCTACTTGTAAGTTCAGCTTGAGAATTGTATGTGTTCTTCTTTTATGTCCTTAGTTTGCTGATTGGAAAGCAAAACCCTCATTTTAGAAGCATGCTAATACAGTTATTCTAAATCTATTTTAGAAGCATTCTAATACAGTTATTCTAAATCTAATCATTTTCTGGATGCAGGATGTTAGAGGACGAGGAAACTATCTTCTGGTTGCAACAGATATAGCAGCTAGAGGAGTGGATCTGCCAGAGACAACTCACATCTACAATTTTGATCTGCCAAGAGATGCAGTAAATTACCTTCATCGAGCTGGAAGGACAGGTAGGAAACCATTCTCAGATGATAAATGCTTTGTGACCAACATTATAGCACCAGAAGAGCGATTTGTATTGCAGAGATTTGAAAATGAACTGAAGTTTTTCTGTGAAGAGTTATTCCTATAAATGTATTACTGATTTTATGGTTTATGAGGTACGTGACGTCAATTTTGGTTGGTTTAATTTTAAATAAAATGACGCAATCATCTTTGTTTTTTGCTTTGGCTTACTGCCTATGTCCGAAATTTGTTGTTTTATTAGTAGACTAAGGGTATTTGGGTTATGCAGAAAATTTCAATATAAATCTTTGGTTGTTAATTAATTTTGAATGGTGGTGGTTGTTAGTGCTCCAAGAATCCATAGGGGCTGAAGGCTTAAATTCAGTAGGTTAGTTCTAGTAAACATATCTCAACCAGTGACGTTATTAAAGACATAATTTAACGTTTCTTTTCAGAATCTAATTAATTAATTAGTTCTGTGGAAACTCATGGAAGTTAAAACAGTTTTTCTTTAAGTAAATTAATAAAGCACATGGGTAATACGTGCTGACTGGAATTCGTGAAGGCTTCCCGATATTGGATAGCTACATTGTAACTTGATGTTTATGTTGTATTAGTACATCATGTAAGCCTTTACTTCTTTTCTTTGGGTTTATTTGAAGTGTTTAATAGGCTATGGAGTTGCTTGTATTATCATTTCTTAAACAATTCAGAAACAACTGTTTCCATTAGAGCCTTTGATTCTTAATTGCCTGTAAGTGTCAGACATAATTGTATATTGCTTCCATTTTTCTCTCGTCAGTCTGAAACTTTTGACTGCAAAGAGAATATCAATATTCTTGTTTGGCAGTGCACGAACAACATCTAGAAAGCATCGAGTATTGAAGTGAAAAGGTTGATTCACACTATTTATATGTCACAATTCAACCTTTTGCGCTGCTTCTGTAATTTATTTGAAGTGGAAAGACACTGGTGTTTCAGGATATCTTGGTCCCATCCTACTCTAGCAAAATAGATCACTTTTCTTTTCTCAAAGATGAAAGTATTGGTTCACGTGTTACATCACAGATCCATCTTTAATTGTTGAGTTTTTTAATATGATTGTTATGCCTGATCTGATATAAAATCCTTCAGAAGATCTGTCTGCCTCTTGTATGCCCTGCAAATTCAAGTATGAATAGGAAGATTATTAGTACGCCAAGTTTCCCAAACTAGCTTGCCAATGAGGCTTCATACTTAAAGCCCTTTTAAGAGGCAAATTATATGATTATCATGTTAATTTTCATCTTGTCAGCAACTAAAAAGAGCTTGGATCAGTTCTTCAAGGGGCAAATATATGATCATCATGTAAATTTTCTCGTCAGCAACTAAAAGAGCTTGGGTCAGTTATATTCACTATAGTTGGAAGTAACGCATGTTACTATTCTCTTTTCTAACAAACTTAGCTTAAGCATTAGCTGGGATGATCCATCAAGGGCTCAAATCTTAACTTCAAGGTATGAAAATTAGACCCTTGGATAAACATAGAACACCATATTGTTGTTTATGAAGACAATTTTGAGAAAAGATCTAGAAAGCATACCTCTGAATTTTCAATGATGACATTTTTTCCTATTCTGGCATTCTTGTCTATAATGCAGCCTCTGCAGAAACAGGTAAAGGATGTTTGGTTATAAAATCTTAGAAAACAATTAAATCGGAAGCTTGATAAAAAAGCAGGAGTGGTTTGAGTTATATGTACTTGATTCTTGAATTTTCTCCAATTCCAATTGGAACTCTTCCCTCAGCTAACAGTGAGGCAACTTCAGCATCAGTTTCATAGTAATCAGCCCCCAGCATCACTGTATCCTGTAAGGAGAAAATATAACAATGTTCAGGATAAATTAGAGAAATGAAATTGACAGTCTCTCAAATCAACTCTATGTACGTATAGAATGGTTTTCTTGTATATAATCACTTTAAGAATGCTGCTGTTTCAAGTAATATCATTTCAACTCTGTACGTTATGGTTTTCTTGTACATAATCACTTTAAGAATACTGCTGTTTAAAGTAAAATTCTAAAGAATTGGCCTCTTCTACCAATAGAAACTGAAAAAGAAATGGACGAATGGAATTGCAGTAGGTTCTTGTTTTAAGTTAAAATGCATGTGACCTGTAGGATTGATATGGTTAAAGATATACCTTTAAGTGAACATTGGAATTAATACGGGACCTCAGACCAACAAGGCTGTGTTCCACGAAGCAATTAGTCAAGAAACTACCATGTGATACGATTGAGTCAACAATCTGCAGAAAAATATATGATGTCCATGAGATAACATTAATTCTAAGTCTCTTAGAATGATTACACTGCAGGGACGATCAATACCTTGCTGTTATCGATCTTTGATGGTGGCAAGTTTCTCCTCGATGTGTAGATTGGCTTTGTTGCATCATAAAAACTAAACCTTGGTGGCTAAGCCCATAAAAAAGAAAAAATAACAGAGCAATGAATTTGCTAGGAGTCCACATAAAAGCAATTTACACTAGATTTATTTTGAGTAGGCTACCATGTCTTGCAAGACTTGAGGGTCTAAAGTTAATGATCTGGTGATGGTTCATTACGTAACAACAAGCTAATGCTATATCACTGTTTTGAAGCTTTATTGTCTGTTTTGCATCACTTCTGATACGAGCAATTATGACTTAATTATGGATCAATGTGTCTGATTTCAAAACCTTAATTTTCTGCAATGTACATATATATATAGGCAGATACATGCATTTATATGTCTGTATATAGACAAACAATGTATGTCCAGATACATAAACCCTAGTATTGTTAGTTTTACAAGTGAGCGCAACCTAATATGAAGCTTGAAAGCAGAGGTGAAATCTATTTTCTAGTAACTTACATGCTCTGTAAGGGCAAGGTTTGCTTCGAAAAAGGATTTGATTGTTCCAATATCTTCCCAGTAATCGTTAAATAAATAAGCCTGCAATAAAAATGTTGTGTTTGTTCGGTTGCAAACCGAAAATGCATTTGGTTATACACTGATATATAGATATTTCTTACTTGAAAGGAAGTCCTAATTTGTGTTCAAGTTTATTGTAATGCCGTACTCTTTAAAAACACTTGCTAAAGGAAGAGACAAATAAACTGGAGAAGAATGATACAGGCCTTTATGTTGAATTCTGCTGCTGAAGCCGGGATTATTTCTGATCCAAAGTCATTTGCAGTGGGAAAACGCCATCTGAAGCCACACACACACACAAGCAATATTTTAACTAATTTTGCTCTGGCAATGCTTAAAGGCTAACATTCGGAAACATTAGCAATCCCTCTAATCTATTGTCGGAGTACTCTTATTTCAAAAATGATAAAAACGTGTAAAGGTTGTTACCTTAAAAGATTCAGAAGGATTTCCTTTTTGAAGACGTAAACTCCCATTGAAGCAATATAAGGTTTCTTCTGAGCCTCATCTTTAGATAGTCCCAAAACTGTGGTGTCTACTGCCTAAAGGATTTAAAATTATTGGAGAGGAAACTTTTATGTGTATTTTGGCTCTGTGAGTATTAAAAGTTTGGCTATTACCATTGCTTTCAAGTCATCTCCTCTGGGTTTTTCGCTAAAAAATAGAACCCTTCCTTTGTTGTCGATCTTCATCAAACCGAAATCTGATGCACGGCTATCATGGGAAAAAAAAAAAAGAATTGGTAAAAATAAGCTGACTTTCATGTAGTTGACAGCCTATGCAGTCTTGAATAACAACAATGACAGAACCTATCTAGCAAGGATATGATTAAGGAATGTGACCATCTTTTCAAATACGTGCTTATGTGGTCCTACGGTCATCTGATTGAGGTGTTCAATGTTAATGTGATAATAGTTTTGACTTCAGAAACTTGATAATGTTTTTAGCGTTAAACTGAGTCCTTGAAAGATTTGTCTGTTTGGCTCTTAATACAATAACATATCCTACCTCTCATCTATTGGCAAACTTGATATAGTGATATCTGCACCACTTTGTCTGTGATTCTGTGAAAAGGAAAGTGTTAGTGTCTAACAGGTAATTTGTCCATAAAGAAGCATCCTTAGAGTAGAGCTACAGTCTGTCTTAACCTGAACAAAGTCCATATAGTCCATTCTGTACAAGTGGTCTCCAGATAGAATGAGTACATCTTCAATCTCCCTGCTTCTTTGATCCTACAGTTGTCAAATATTAGTCACATTTTTTAGATCGCACGTTCACAAGTCCATGGATAGAACAGGAATCTGTGACTTGTTATATGATCTTTTAAATTGATATACTGATCTTATTAACTTTTCAGTTTGTTTGCACGTCATCTGCTGAAAAAAATGGCATCTGAATATACATGACCTTGTTTTACTTTACTTTACCAGAAACATACATGGCTTATATGGATCAGAAATAGGAAAGCATTTAAATCTTGCTACATCCTTATCGAGTTGAAATGAAAATTGATCTGTGACATTGCTTGGCATTTGAAAATAGCATAAGCAAACATGAAGCTTGATACCTCAAAAAGCCAGTGGAACTGTCGTACTGCATCTGCTGTGCCTTGGAACCATCTTTTACCTGTCTCACCTGGAGTTTGAGTGGCTGCTAAGACCTGTAGTACGGCTTGCAGGGAGCAGCATGTCAGTGGCAAAACTAAATGGAGCTATGGTATTTGCTAACCTACGGCTTTAATGAAAGCTAGAATAGATGCGGAAGGAAGGGAGAGCTTTTTAAGGATGCATACCTCCACGTAGCCATCTCCAAACGTGACACCACCGCTGAAGTTGTAAGCCCTCGCAAGATGCCTGTTAAGTGATGCTGAGTTGAACTGGGTAAGAATGTAAACTTTATTGATCCCACTGTTAATACAGTTGCTCATTGGCACATCAATCAGCCGGTATGCTCCACCAATAGGTACCTGGAATGTGAAAAATGTGGAAGTGTGGTGCTCTGGTTAGGTATGTTCTGCTGATAACCCATAAAGAAAAGGCGAAGTTTAGAACTATGTACTCATTTATGGAGCTAAGTTCTTGAGAAACTATATGCCCTGTTTTTGAGTAACTTTTCTTCAAGATTCTTGTGAAAAGATGAGAAAAAATTTAATGGAAGAAGAATGGCATAGACATACAGCAGGTTTTGCTCGGCGCTTAGTCAGAGGGAAGAGACGGGTACCAGCTCCACCTCCCAGTATGATTGCCATAACGGTTCTTGGATCCCTTTTCTCCATCTCCAGGTCCCTTAACTGCGTTTAGATTGTTGGGAAAAAAAATGCTCTGACTTTAAGAAAAGACGATTAACAAAATGTACCGCACAATCAATATCAATTATATTTTAGATTCCAAGGTAGAATAATTTGAATGATTTGTTCGATTACATATTAGTCTTACGTTGATGCTTGTTTGATTTTTTGACACTCGCATAATTAATTAATCATGTACATATTCAACTTGAATTTGAAAGAGCAACATAAAACATCACGTAGAAAAATGTAAAATTGAAGTCGAAGAGAGTTGTAGGCTGTATAATCCTGCGGAGTATGTCGTAATTTGACCGAAAGATCATGCCAAGAATGGTAAGATGATATTTATTTCTTCTTTGACTGAAATATTTGTACTACTGAATTGTGTTGTGAGTTATTTTTGGCTGCATGGACCTCGAACACTCACCTTGGCCTCACCTACAAAATCAGCAGTAAGGGACATGCAGACACGAGGTCTTGCAGTACCATTTTTATGATGCCTTTGCTGAAGTTTAGTGTACTTGAGTTTCTCCCCCATCAAATCTCCATTGCAGAAACTAATAATGCTCCAATTCCTTTTCCCGGACAATGCAATAGTCCCATGTAACTGTCCTACAGCCGGTAAGGCAATCCGGCCATCGGCGACGATTGCCATTTTCTGCGAGGAGGAAACAGGAATTCTAGCTGTATATGTATATATGTTTTGGCTTGATGTTGAACTGGAATGCAAGGGAGGTAAGAGGATTAAGAGAGACTGCTATGCATGCCACCGGGATTGGAGGATTCAGCCACATTTATCCAAATTTAATTTCAGCCACCAGTATCTCCTTTGTTTCCATGTGACCCTTCAAAAAGAGAACATTTATTTGGTTTACAAAAATAACCTCAAAGAGGTTCCCTATTTACAAAGAGAAGAATATCCTATTGGTTTCTGCCAGACACTTCGAAGATTTTTGATCCATATTGAAGCTCAAACCACGTATTCACATAGACGACAAACATGTTTGAATGACAAGTTGCCATATGTAGAGGGGAAAAAAAATGTTTGAATGGTTACATGCCACTTGATTGACTCCTCTTTCTTCATGGCGTATGATTCATGCATGTGATTCTCTGAAAGTTCATCCTCAAGATTGAGGAAATTGCAGTCTTGCCCCTTTATTTGAGAGTTCTCTAAATTTCATCTTTTGAAAACACAGATTTTGCATTCTACCTTCATTTATGTGATTGAAACAGTACCCCCAAAATAGAAATCTTTACAAAGAACATAAAAGTTACATGCATCCAACGAACTTGACTCCCAAAAACCCAAAAAAATCAAAATCATCAAAACTTCTAGACCATAGGTCTCTGTCTAACTACTTGCCACCTTTATGGACCAGAATCACTTAAAAATTAAATCGAGTATCTACCGACTGGACTCATCGTATTTTGCATGCTCAAAGAGGGTAGCAAGTCATTTTCTTCTATAATGGAATAAATCAAATCTGGTTGAGCAGTCAGGCATCAAGATTTCCTAGATTACTCCCTGCCAACACCTTGTTGTCCCTTTTCCTTCCATTGTTCTTTTGGAGGAAAAAGTAATCAAGCTGGTAATCAAAAGCAGAATTGTGGTAAAGATAATTAGATCTGGAACAAGGATAACCCTATAAGATTCTACACATTAGGGGGCAGGATTATCGAGTGGTCTAACAAAGTGATTGCAATGGCAAATTGTATTGATTTTACACCATTGAGTGATCTAGCAAATTGATTGGTATGATAAAAATGTGATAGACTGTTAAATACAAAAATGTTACGTTTGAGCATAATAAAATTAAAATGCGTACATTTTATCTTTAAATAAATACGGACATGTTGAGAATATCTTATAAAGATGAAAAGCTAATTTTTTTTACTAATTAACTAGTAGGCTTATACCATTACGAATTCAGGTACCAATAGTTTCTCAAAATAATATCTAATTAGGGGCATGATCAATGAATGGTCTAATAAATTGATTGTGATAATAAACTGTATTGATCTGTGCTAATAAACGATCCAACAAATTGATTCAATTATAAATAATGTGATGGATCACTGATTATTGAGAAAGATATATTGTGCATAATAAAACCAAAACTTGTACATTCTGCATCAAATGGATTTGGCTATGGTACAAAGCAAATCAACTAATTGTTTATACTAATTAATTAGTAGGCTCATATTATTACCAACTCAACTACCAATGGTTACTCAAAATGATATCAACAGTGCAAGAAAATGGCTAATCCATTGTCCTTTTAGTCCTTCTTGAGCTTCAAGTCAATGACTAGAATCCGAAAACGAAATTCCACCAACACGACACCGTAACATGAGATGTTGTTGCCGCTTTCCTGTTCACTTCACATTTATAAAAGCACGGTCCTTCCATTCCTCAAGATCACTTCACTTGGATTCAACAACAATGACGTCTCTTCCGCGTTATCTCCTTCTCTCTCTGTTACTCAACTTCATTCTCTTCATTACCTACACCATCAAATGTGCAGGTAACTGTTAGTTTATTAGCAGCAGCTTTCTTGAATATTGTACAATTTTATGCTTTCTTGGATTCTTGAATAGGATTTAAATTAATGAATTGATGCTCATTTTCTGCTTTGTTTTGCTAAAAGTGCTTTTTGGGTAAATGGGTTCTCTCAGAATGATGAAAAACCAATTTGAGATTAAAGATCTGATTTTTATTCAATGTACAAGTTTATTGCTTTATTGGGTTGTTGACAATGCTTTAATTTAGTGATATACTGTTGATTTTTGAGGTTTATGGTAATTAATGTTCAATTTTGGTAAATCGGTCCATTTTGTATTGTTCATTTGAAGCTCAGAATGATCATTACTCAGTTTGACTTCGTATGCATCTTATGTCCAATTTGAGATTCAAGATCTGATTTTTGTCTTTGATTATGGAATGCTTTACCTACTTCTGAAGTTTACTAATTTAGGCCAGCTGTTATCTCCATTTTATTTGCAGTTTTGTTGAACTTGTTTATTGGGATTCTTGATCATGCATCGCATTCTAAACCACTGATGTAAATATTGTCTGGTTGACCTGTAGAGCTTTTGGATAAATGGTTGCTTTGATATTATTTATCTGAAGCTATTGGCTGTTGATAATTTTGTGTTATCAGTTTTGGGATTAAAGATCTGATCTTTATTTCTTCAGTAGCAAGATATTGAGGTGAACTTTGGAGTTTGACATTGATTTGAGTATCGCATACATTCTCCATTTTCTTGTATTTGCATTGATCTCTCATCGTTAGTCCTCACAGTTCTTTATCTTATTCTATTTTTTATACTTTTCCTGTTTTTGCCATGCTTCAGTAAATTCCGTACTTGAAGAATTGAGGTGTGCCGGTATCCAATCTAGATCTGGTTTGTTTGTGGTGTTGGTAGTGGCTTGTTTCTATTTGACAAGGATTTGATGAAATCTAGCTCAGTGAACTATATTATGGATCTAAGGTGGTTAAGCAATTTAAGCACTCAAAGTCCAAATGCAGTCAATTTCTGTATGACCTGACTAAAATCAACTTTTGAATTTAGACCAGAAGTTGTACAACTTCCACTTCTCGATATTTTTTTGCACACCACAAGACATGTTGCCACTGTTGCCATGTTCAAAAATTAGCTCCACATTATATTATTTTGAGACTACAGCTTTTGTCTTTTCTATTGGTTTTTTGTTTATTTCCCTTTTGTATTTTAGAAAAGAAGAAGAATAAAGTTATCTTTTGTGTGCATAATTGCTTGCCCTTCATGTTCCTGCAACTTGCACTGTTGTATTTTCTGTTAGGGTATGTTCTGCCATGATTCTTATACTTATCTCTCATGTGATTTGTTGCTTGAAGCTATTTACTTTTTGTTCCCACGAATTAGTAGAGGACCAGGATATGCATAATTTGTAACTGTTTTTATGCAGATGAGGAACAGAACCTTCTCCAGCAAATTAATAGTTATAGAGCATCCTTTAACTTGACAGCTTTAAAAGAGAATGACAATGCAAAGTGCCTTGCTGATGGAATGGCGGACAATTTCAAGGATCAACCTTGTACTAACAGCACAGGTGCTTTCACTGTTCCCGGCACTGAAACACAGTTCTCTGACTATCCTAACGTTCTAGCTAAATGCCATTTGAATGTCACCACCACAAGAGACGGAGCCATAATGCCTGTTTGTGTTCCCAATCTTGTTCCTAGTGTTGTCCTTACCAATTTCACGGAGACACAGTATGCAAACAACCTCAATGACACCAAATTTACTGGAGCTGGAATTGGTTCCAAAAATGACTGGATAGTTGTTGTTTTGACCACAGACACACCAGAAGGAAGCTATATGACTGCTGATAATAATTCACCCAATTTTGCCTTGAAGCTTGGTCCCCTATACTATACATTATTTGTGTGTATGGCATTCGTGCTGCTAATGTGAACTAGGTTATTGCTTATGTTCTTTATACCGTTTCATACTGAGACATTTTTCTCCGAGGCTGTCAACAATGTGTACCTACACGACTCTTGTAGATTGACAAATTCATTGATCCACTGAAAGAAAGAAGATCTGCAGTAACCATTTTTTTCCCTCTCCTCAGAGGAATCAATTTAGTTGCCCAATTTTGTCGTCCTCTTTTGCTTATTTTTTACTTTCTTTTAGTGAGGCCTCGGATATCTAGCTCATAAATTGTAAAGACAGTTTGCTCCAAGAATTTAGGGCCTTGACACCTTAATTCTTTGTATTTGAAGCTATTGAACCACTTTCCATCTACAAGGGGACTTGATCTTGGGTCCTCATTTTCTCCAGTTCATGAGTTGGAAGTTGGAACCTTTGCTTTTTCTTACTTTCTTTTTCCCTTCTCGCTGTCTGTCAATGTGTCTTTACAGATAGCCTGATTCTTTTTCGAAACTGTGGTTCGCTCAGAAAAATCAAGTGCATAGTCAATTTGATACGGAAGGCAGGCTAACTGAATTAACTAAAGTAAACAAAGGAAACTAACTATTTACAATAACATAGGAAGACAACAATTCACTCTTATGTTGTTACAAAAGGATGGTTCTAACCACGGCCCACTGCAGAAAAAGGGTGACAAGAAACGTTGCAATTTCAACATTATAATGTTCAAACTTGTTTCATTATTTTACTAAATTTAAAAATGCCTTCAAAAGTAATATATTTATTTTTCACATTGAATTTAAACGAGTTTTTATCAAATCGAACTCGAATAAACTGGGGCTTTTTTACATATAAATTTTAATTTTATATTTAATGAGCCAAATTTAAATTAGGTTCAAAAGTTTAACAAATTCTAAATCTTGTTCATATCTAACCTGATTAGTTGAAGAACAAACTTCAAACAAAAATTTTGTCCATATTTAATTTGATTAGTTGATCTGAGTAACTTATTTAATCTTTCAACTCCATTTAGACATTAGAATAGTATGGTGAATTGATAAATAATGAAAGCTACAGAGGCCAAACTCTAAAAAGCAATAGTCAACGAAATTCAAACTAAAACGTTCCAATTTCTTTAATCACTATAATAATAATTATTATTATTATTTTTATTTGTTTTGAATCCTCTCCATCTTCTTCCCTTTCCCTCTTCTCTCTCCCTACAATCCTCAATCTCACTAGCAAATGCAAACCAGACAGCCCTAAAAGAATTTCCAAAAGCCCCTCAAACTTCCCCCAAATTTACGTTTTCCCCCAATGCAAGACTTCATCGGCTCCGTCCGGCGATCTCTCGTCTTCAAACCATTAACCGGAGGAGATCCCCCGGACAATAACGGCACAATTACTAATGGGTTCAATGGATTCGTCGAAAAGATCGGCTCGAGTATTCGGAAATCCAGAATCGGGATTTTTACCAAGCCCCACGCTCCATCCCTGCCGCCGGTTTCCAATGCCGAGCCGGTGAAAGTTAGGAAAGACGATAAGCCGCATATTCGGTGGCGGAAAGGGGAACTGATTGGGTGTGGTGCGTTTGGCAGGGTTTATATGGGCTATGAACATCGATTCCGGAGAATTACTTGCTGTAAAAGAGGTGAATTTTGGATTGATTTTATGTTTTTTGTTGATTTGATTTTTTGGGGTTTTAGAGACTTGATAAAGATTTGATTTTATTTTTTTTGAAATGCAGGTTTCCATTGCTGCGAATAGCGCTTCGAAAGAACGAACTCAAGTAAGAGAATCTAGATTTTAGCTCATTTCATTGACAGTTTTTTTTTTTTTAATGTTTTGTGTATATGAATTCAACTGATATTAAGATTGTGGTTTTAGCATTCATTAAATCATTGAGGAGAATACATTTTCTTTTTTCTATGAAGTTTTCAATTTTACTATTTTTAATCAAGCTTAACTTAATATAGAGGTTTTTTGTATTCATTACTTTTTTGGGTATAAAGATTTTAACGTTTGTAATTTTACTCAAATTCAACTAATATCGATGTATATTTCAGTAGTCAATCAATTTGTTGTATGAACTTTTTGTATTTGGATTCTAGAAGTCTTTTGCTTTGCTGTTATATATATATATATATATATATATATATATATATATATATATATCTGCATGCAGCTGTTTAATACTTAAATTGCGAGCTTCAATTTTTGTAGTGTATTATGTTGGTGAGCTTTTGCTTCTATGAGTTCATACTCAATATTTTGTGTAAGATTTGTAAAGTTTGATAGCTCTGAGAAGTTTAGTGAATTTACATCATTTTATTTCTTTCTTTGGAACATGACAGGTTCATATTAGAGAGCTTGAAGAAGAAGTGAATCTACTGAAAAATCTTTCGCACCCAAATATTGTGGTAAGTAGCATTTATAGGTTGATGTATGAGTGGTGAATAGTTGGACTTGTTTATTTTATCTTTCAGTTAGAATTTTTTGTTTTTGTTGTCAGAGATACTTAGGAACTGCCAGAGAGCAGGAATCTTTGAATATATTGTTGGAATTTGTTCCAGGTGGTTCAATATCGTCTCTTTTGGGAAAATTTGGATCTTTCCCAGAATCTGTAAGTGATTGCCACATATTCAATTTATAGTATTTTAAGGTTTCCAAAAGAAGTTGTTGTTGATGTTTCTTTTTTTTTTTTTTTTAAGTTCAATTGCTTGGCAGTTCTAGCATGGTGCTCACCTACTCATCTTCATGGAACTGCTAAACTAGCCAGCCTGTTTAAAAACTAAGATAGTTTTTATGAGGTCATATAGTGTAGAAATGAGGAATTAATTTCCCCCCACTTTTACTGTCAGGTTATGAGAATGTACACAAAACAACTTTTGTTAGGCTTGGAGTACCTGCACAAGAATAATATTATGCACAGGGACATCAAGGTAGTTATCCATCTGTGGTGGCTAAACCATTAAAAATTTAGGATGTTTGTGCAGTAACCCCTTGATAATACTTGTACTCACTCAGGGGGCAAATATTCTTGTGGACAATAAGGGATGCATCAGACTTGCAGACTTTGGGGCTTCTAAGAAAGTTGTTGAATTGGTATGAATACAATTTTACTATTTTCTTATACCATATTGGCTTCTTAGTTGGTTTGCCTAAATATTCAACCGTATTGATTTCTGCACCGGCTACAGGCTACAATGACCGGTGCTAAGTCAATGAAGGGAACCCCTTACTGGATGGCCCCTGAAGTTATTCTACAGACCGGGCATACCTTGTGAGTGAACAGATGTAGCATGATTTTTTTGTGAAGCTGATTAAAATTATTGAACAGCTCAGGCGTAGAATGAGGCAATTCACTTTTCTAGATATCAAATAATAGATTAAAGTAGTTCCCATACTAATAATGCCAATTTTTTCATTTCTGTTATGTTTTTTAACTTCTGTTTATTTCCTTGAATTATTGAATCAAGAGCTGACTCATTAATGACAAATATAGCTCTGCTGATATATGGAGTGTTGGATGTACTGTTATTGAGATGGCTACTGGAAAACCTCCTTGGAGCCAGCAATATCAAGAGGTATGCCAGTCACTTTATAGCACACGAAGTAACAATTGAAATGTTGTACTCAAAGTGGCGGTATGCTTTTGCTTCCAGATTTTGTACATGCCTGAACTCAGAGTTGAGTTTTCTTCTTCAGGTTGCTGCTCTCTTCCACATTGGAACAACTAAATCTCATCCACCGATCCCTGACCAGCTTTCAGCAGAGGCAAAAGACTTTTTACTTAAATGTCTACAGAAGTATGTTATTTGTTTATTTTCCTCCACCTAACCAATTCTATTACTTTCCTTCATATTCCTAACAGGGGGGTTTTTTGAAACTTATCAAATGCTTGCTCTATCATGCACTTGTTGTGCATTTTTTCTTTTTTATGATTTTTAATTTCTACCTTAACTTTATTTCAGGGAGCCGAATCTAAGGCCTACTGCATCAGATTTGCTTAAGGTGATAGAGTATCTCCTTTCTTTATGCATTTAAGCTTGATACTGGTGCCACTTTTGTGAGGGTATATCTGGCTTTTTTCCGGTATGAAGTCACCTTCTAGAAAACACCAAACTACGTAATGATTTTTAACCTCTTTGCCGATAATATGCAGCATCCATTTGTAACTGGAGAGTATGAAGGAACTCACCCTGTTTTTCGTCCGTCAATTATGGTCAGCAATTGCTTAAGGCTTTCTTGTTTGATTCATATCTTTTGTTCCCTTACCATCTTTGTTTACTAACAGTTGCAACACTAAATCAGCAGGACAACCCTGGGCACCAGATTGCTGCAAACAGGATGGACCTCAGCAAATCGTAAGCATTTGCTATAATGGGATTTGGATGTTCAATGAGTTCATTTTTATTAGTTGTTCCAGAATGTAGCTTTTACAATAGTACTGGTGCTTGCAGAATAAAATTCGATGCCAGGATGAGTTCTAATGGTTTGAAAGATGCTTGCACCACGAGTAGTGTAAGGTGCTCAACCATATATCCTGAGAAATTTTCTGCAAAAGGATCTACTTGGAAGTCAGGCAACTTTGATGATGACATGTGTCAACTAGATGATAAAGATGACCTTCTCAGGGTTGGCTCATCAACAATGAAGTTTCGTTCTGAGTTTCATTCGAAAGACTTTAACAAGGTGCCAAATGGTCGTAATGTTCTTCATGATTATAGTTTTTGCAGGAATCAAGATGCTAAAAACTGACAATTTTCCACTTTTGTTGAATCCAGAGTTTTAATCCAATTTGTGAGCCTGAGGATGATTGGCCATGCAAGTTTGATGAAAGTCCAGAGTTGAAGAGACAACAGACAAGTTTGTTTTCCAGTCAAGCTACTCAATATCTGGGGAATAGCATTGAACTTGCTAGCAAGGAGGATGGTGGTTTCACATTTCCAGTTGGGCAATTGGTAGGAGATGATGAGAATGAAGTAACTGAATCAAAAATTAGAGCGTTCCTGGACGAAAAGGTATTGATTTTTAAAACCCTTCTATATACTTCTTGTGATTAGGAGATTAACTACTAATATGATGAATATCAGACTTATGTTTACTCTTTCTGTTAAACTATAAAGGCTTTAGATCTGAAGAAGCTGCAACCTCCTTTATATGAAGAGTTCTATAATTCATTGAATTCTGCTAGTCCGGTGATTCCTGTTGGTACTGGGAACAAGGAAAATCTTTCAGATAATTTCAACCTACCTCCTAAGAGTAGGTCACCAAACAGGGTGCTTAGCAGAAGGTTTTCTGCTGCTGTTGAGATAACAAATAGCTGTAGTCCTGGAAGTTGTTCCAAGCGCGCATCAAATATCAATGGCTTAAATTATCAAGTTTCTCAGGATGCTTGTTCTTCTCAGCTTAGAGAATTCGAAGGGCTTCTTTTTTGTTCTCAAAAGGAGCCATCCAGTCCAAGGTCTGTTAACAAGATCTGTTCTCAATTTAGCTTATGTTCTCTTTTTCAGTTTTAGTGTTACCTCCTGTTACTTGGATTAAAATTATTTCTTGTTGATGCTGATAGTTCAAGCTTCTCCGAGAGACAGAGAAAATGGAAGGAGGAGCTTGATGAAGAGCTCAAGAAAAAACGAGGTGAGTTTTGTTTATTTATTCCTGTGATTGTTTGAAGCCTGAAGTATATTTGTGCTGTTACAAATACGATATGGTATTGACCAGTCTCTTTTTTCATTAACTTAGTCTGATGCATGAAACAAAGTTCCCAGTGTATATCAGATTTCTCCAGGATTTTGAAGTTATGATTCTCCAAACTCGATTGCATGGTAGCTCTGTGCATACATTTACCAAAACTGGTCTGTAATTATGAACACCTTTTAGCAAGAATTAATTCTTTGTGTTTGGAATGCTTTTGGACCATTTCATAATGGATATCATCCAGGTGAATCACTCTTCAGTGCTTGTAAGCTTTTACTCTTGAGGCTAGTTTTCAGTATCATTTATGTCAAATGCAGATTGGTGTTTCCATGCTATTGATTCCACAAGTGCCAGGCTAGTTTATGAAGTGAAACCCATAATTGTTACTGCCGTTTCTGCTTAGATTTTTTTCCCATATTGAACGAAAAGCTACTAATTTTTTTCCTTAGATATCTGTTGCTTTTGTTTGTGGATGACTGTTGTACGAGTTATATTTGCAGTATATCTTCTTTCTGAACACAGGAGTGATATTTCATGTTACAGAAATACTGCGTCAGACAGGAGCAGTAAAGACGTCATCTCCAAAGGATCGGATTGTGCATCGCCACAGAGATCAATCAAAATATGCATCCCCGGCACACAAATGTACATCTTGACTAATGTTTATAGATTTTGGTTAATTTTGTATGCCATATGATGCAACTTGGGGACAACTCTAACTGTTCATGCAGAGGTGTGTTTACTGGTGCCTAGATTCAAAGGTGATGTGTGTGCATTTAATGAGCCAAATGGAGAACAGTTTTTGGATTTCCAGGAAGAATCTATTGCTGAGAATGGTGAAGTGCTTGTGGGAAAAATCTCATCTTCTTTGCATTTGTCTTATTTGTGGGTCAAAAATCTTTCTGATTACTTAACGGTTCAGGGTGGCCATTTTTCCATCTATGCCAGATTGCTGCATGCATGTTCGTGTAATCCGTCTACAGTTTTGTGCCAGTAGTCTGTATCTGCTTATTTTAAATTAAAAGCCCTTAAAGCTTGTGTGATTGTCCCTGCGGCAAATGAAATTTACAAGAGTAAACATGTGAATTTTCATCACATGTAAATGTATTGTCCATCATGCAGAGTTCAATGTATCTTACCCTGCTTCCAGCACAGGCTGCGCATTGTTGTGTTTCATATGAGGATGGATTAAAGTCGTGATTAGTTGAAGAGTCGATTTATAAACAGATGATTGCTCCTTCATTCTATTACATTGATCATAAATCTAAAGTATTCTTTGCACAAAAATTTGTTTTGTGCTCTATACTATATATAGTAAGAGAACAATTAATCCATGTCCCCAAGAACAATATTAAGTATTTTTGCTTAGATGGTGTAACTTTTATTTTTATTTTAACTTTTCTTTGCTCTCTAAAAAGATAAACGAACTCCTTCCCGTGGATGATTGAATGTGCAATCGTAAAGTTTTCCAGTGCATTAGAGTGGTTGAATCTTTTAGATGAACTCCTTCCCATGGATGATTGAATGTGCAATGTTAAAGTTTTCCCAGTGCATTGGAGCAGCTGAATCTTTTAGTGCGCCCTCCATGTATATAGTTGTATATCAGGTAACGAACGAAGATGAAGAAGAATATCTACATGTTCCTGGTCTCGTAGACCAAGACTTTGCTGTGTGGTTTATGGTAAATTACTTGGGCCAAACGTAAAACATGAGCGACACTGCTGAGGATTTTCACTATTGTTGTTGTTGTTGTTGTTTTTTGGTTTTTTTTTTTTTTTTTTTTTTTTTTGGGAGAGGAAGGGAGGGGAAGGGGTTGCAATTGGTTAGTATTTTTTTTCCCCTTTATAATAGAGGTATTTCGAAGTTAAATCTAAAATTTTTAGGTTTAGATTCGTGATGAAAATGAATTAATCATCTATAGTGAAAACTACAACATACATTTCGAATGGAGCCAAAGATAAACTAAGAGCTTTTACTCTCAATGCTGCAGGTCTTTCTATGATTAGACCAAACTTCATAGCCCATCAGTTTGATCATTCAGAAACTAATTTTTGAGTGTCCATTTTTCACAGAGAAAAGGAAGGAGAAGATAAAATTGGCCTTGAAAATTGGAATAGTCGTGAAATAGGGGTCAACATAAAATAGTGTTGTTGGTGAAATGAATGGTATGTACATACACTTCATCCATCCAGTTAGGAAAAAGTCACAATCTACTATGAAATTATTGCAAGAACAACATGCAAAATGACAATATTTGAATTGGAAATGTACATAATTTTGGTCCTTTTTAACGGTTGTTATTACGCCTTTGAAGCCGGCAGTGGAGGCGGTGGGAAGAATCTCATTAACCATGTGTGGTGCTTTTTTAATGGGACGAAACTATCATGCAAAATTCTTGAAATCATGTAGCAACTTTATGAGCATGAATCTCTCCATTAATTCCTAGCACAGCTTTCATTCAATTGACCCTTAGATTCTAATTTGACTTGAATTCATTCTTTTGCATGAATCAAGCCCATTAGTCCACATCTTAAACGATGTCATAGATGATGATTTTCAGCAAGAAAATAACTATTATTGACAGAACTTTAAGTACTGAAATAACAGTAAGTATTAAAATTACCCCTGCTTAACTTTCACTGTTCTAGTACTGCTATTTTTTAAGTGCAATGTGGATTTTCTCTATCAAATTTGTTAAGTACAATGTGGATTTTTACCCATCTCTTTCTCCTCTCCCACTTTGTCATTTCCTTCAGGATCCGACATTGCAAGTAGCCTGAAAAGAAACGTGCATCTATCATTTTGACGAGACAAGTTGAGTTAGTAGCCATTAGGGCTACTCAAAAAGAACCAAAAAATCAAAAAATTGAGAAAATCGACTCCGTCTCGAATTAAAAAAAGAGGGTAATTGAACCGGTTATTGACATCCGGGTCGGGTAGTGGGTAGGGTAGCAGTTCACATTCTTGTGAACCGGCAGGTAACCGACCTGGTCCATAGTAAGGGGTAATTTTGTTATTTTTGTATGTAGTATTGTTTTACTAATTCATTGTTTATTTTTTGATTTATTTTATTGTTGCTACTAATTTGTATTTCAATTTCATTTTTGATTGATGAACATTTGGGCATTTATTTTATTATTTGGATGTTTATTTGACTATTTATTAAGTATTTTTTATTTTTATGGCTAATTGAAATGTGATGATGAGTTTGAAAAACTAAGCGACTATTTGTTTATTTAGTTTTTTGTTTTTCTATTGCTTTAAAAATTACAGTTTTATGATATAATTTAACTTTAATATCATTGATACTTGTGTTATTAGTGATTTAATGATGGTTTACAATTTTTTCTTGTTTTATTTTTTATTTTAAAAATACTGGTGAATTGTAATGGATCGGGTCGAGTACCAGACTTATCCGAACCGATTTTGCAGGTAATCAGAAGGCCGGGTACTCAGTTACATATGGACCAATTCATGGTTTGTAATTTTGCCAAACCGGTAGGAAAGGTTCGATTCAAAGATTTTGTTCAAGGACCGAATATCCAATCCATAAACACCCCTAGTAGCCAGAGGAGGATTCGTGCCTAGATAATAAAATGTGTGTATAATCTCACAAATAATAGTGAATTTTTTCCCTACATAATATTCTAAACAATTATAAAAATTTATTTTATTTTGGTACATGAAAATCTTGAAATTTCTTTACACACTTATCCTCTTTGTGTGCGTGCGCGCGTGTGTTGTGTGTGCATGTGTGTGGTGTGTTGGGGGGGAGGGAGGGGGGTGGGGGGGTGGGCCCGGGAGGTGGAGCAAGTTTCATGCTTAGTTGCCTAAGTTTTACAATTTCATCGGAGTCAAATAAACATGAGTTGGGCAAGGAAAAAAAATGATACTTATGATGTTAACAAAGAAAAACCAGATGCTCTTTTAAGTCACCTAAATGCTACTCAATAGCCGCCCCGTTATCATCAGATCATGTTTCCTTTAAATGAGCACAATACAACATGTCTGACAAATGTTCTCATGCAAAACGATTACCAAAATCTTCAACAATTCCCTCTGTATCTTGAAATAGAATTATTGCAATCTATCTGTCTGCAATTGGTTGGTGAGTTCAAAATTTTCTTTTAAAGCCCTTCCCCCCTTACTTTTTCAAGAAAGGGATTTCACGAAATGAAAAAAAAGCATGAAGTAATAGAGTCTTTTTCTTTTTTTTTTTTTTTTTTGGCTTTTAAATTTTTGGAAGCATACGACAGACATGGATTCTTTAAAAGAAAGGAGTAGATTTTGGTAAAGTGCATGAGGAGATGTTTTTTACATTAGATGTGGAGGATGTCATTTTCTTCCTTTTCTTACACACTAGCATCAAAAGGAACTTTATTTTTGTTGAAATACTTGAATTATGGGAGATTCGAATCATTGTAGGCCTTGAGAATGGGAGGGAATGGGAGGAGGCTTGAAGAGTTTCAGAATATTAATTAGTGGTGGCGATATTGACATTCTCTCATAAAATTTTTTCTGTCTAAATTTAGTTATGTAGATTAAAATATTATTAACAGAAATTTTAAAGTAAATAAAAAGGCTCACTGTATTTAAAAGAGAAATGTGATTATATTTCTAGACACAATCTAATAGCAACCATTTCGAATCTACTCCCTAAATAGCAAAGTTGATTCATATATAAAGATGACTATAAGTGGTAGAAATGTTTCCTTTTCTTGATTGAGCAAGGTCATACCAATAAAATGCTACTATTGCATGTCATCTCTTTTTTCCTCTTAAAGCAAAGCAAGATCTACCCTATTCTATCTCACATCTTTTGCTGTTGAGTGAGCCATCCTTTTATTCATCATTCTTCACAAAATTATTGGAAAGGTACAATAGAAAGAAAGTGTTACGTGTTTATTTTTCCATCCCCCAAAAAGGAAAAATAAATAAAACTAAATAAAAAGGGTATGTTCAAATATCCCTTGAACATTAATAAAAATCAGTTCTGCAAATCTTATTAGTGATGGCTTGTAGTCCTTATGCGTGTTAAATCTTTCTGATATATTATGAACATTTTATTTTTGAGTTGTAAATATACCCTCTTGCATTTTTCACTTCTGAATTTTTTTCTCAAGAAGGAACTATTTCGACCTCTCAGTATATTCAATTCTTTATTCATGGCAAATTGGCTCATTTCTTAGCCAAAATATGCATCTCAAGCTAGGGAAGATTCAATCATTTTTGTTTCTAATATAAAATCAAATTGTAGATCTTGACTTCTAGCAAGAATTTTAATTTAATCCAAAATTTATTCATTCCAAGAAAAGGGTGAAATTTCTACCAACCAATGGGCAATTTCTCACAATCTTCTGTCAATGGCAGATATATGCATGGGAATTGGATTAAAAAAATTTTAATGCAACACGTGTATGATGCGGGGGGGAGGAGATTTAGGGGGCCGGCCGGGCAACAGAAGCGGAAGAAGGCAGTAGAAACACGAGAGGACATCATCCAGAGCACATCAAAGAATGAGAAAGACAAGTCATAATGCCTTTTAAGAGCATTTGTATTACCAAATCTGGTATATAAAATATTGTTGGGTAGATTTCGGGGCATTGAGGGGTCCAAGAATATTGAAAGTGCTTTACTTTCTGCCACCAAAATCATGTCTTTTGGTTAAATCTCTTAAAGCCATAGCTACACTATTGAAGATGCTAAGTTTGAGTTTTTTTTTCTTTTTTTTTTTGGGGCTTTTGTGAATGAAGTAAAATTAGGGTTTGTTAAATTGAAAAAAATGCTATGTTGTGGATTAATATGAGTGTTTAATAAACCAAATAGTGATCTTTACTTGGTAGTTCAAGAGTTGATTCTAATTAAAAAGATTGCTATATTCCCGTGTCTCCCAAATCATCAATTTTTTAAATAAAGAAGAATGAAAGAACGACTAATGTTGAAAATGGTAAAAAGAAGTAGGATACATCTATTTTTTTCCATTCCATTCCATTATTTCTAATACCACATAACAAGTGAAAAAAAAAGAGCAGATGTAGCCATCTTATTTTTTGATCTTGATGATTTACTCTTTTCCTTGATTTTTTTTATTATCTTTTTGACAAATTATTTAATAATAACATATAAAGGATGTAGAAAGTAAATATAGTTAGGGCTGGAATATATTTTGTAACTCACTACTGTGTACATACCCAGTCAAAAGATATGGTCTAAAAGTTTAGTGATGACTCAATAAAAGAAATATATAAGACCTGATTATGTGTTGGAATTCAAAAAATTATAAGACGGGTTTGTGGTGCCTTAGTGGATTTATAAAATTAGAGAATATATGACAAGTTTGCATTTTTTTTAATTCTTTCATTTTTTTTTAATTCTTTTCTATCTACGATCAAAGTGTTTGTTAAAGAAAACCATCCCTTCCATTTTTACTAGTAAGAATAGGAAAAAGAAAGAAAAGAAAATTTGCAATTGCAATTTGAAAATCAACAAAGAAAAGAAAATTTGCAATTGCAATTTGAAAATCAACTTATTTTTTTTAGTTATTAAAACACAGATAACTAGTAATAAATACAAAATTTTTTACTTATTTTTTGGGTCCTTAATAAGAGTAATAATATAATGTGCAAAATAAGTAGTTTTATGGACAATCTTTTTGCATTTAATCACAATGTTTGTCATCACTTTTAAGCTAAAATACAATCAGTTAAAGCAATCAACAACTTTGATGGATTTCTTTTAGGTGTCAAACTATTAGTTCTTTGTTTTCTCTTTATCCCAACAAAGCTTTAAATTAGTGGAAAAGACAAATAACAATGTGTCTTCCACTGTGGCACTAAGAAGTATGGATGCTTATCCATACCAAATATGAATATTTAAAAAATGCTCATTTTAAATATGTGAAGCCAACAATTAATCAGTGTTAATGATATCGAAGCATACCACTTTGGAAGAAACAAATCTTTTGATTTTTAAAATTTTTAGCTTTTGAATAAATCCAATGTAAATAATGTACCACATCAAGAAAACGTGCAAAAGTTCTAATTTCAATTGGTTGTTGTCCCAAAAAGCGAAAGAAAATGTGGATCTTTTTGGCAAGACGCCAATAATTATCAATGTGGTTTAATCCTTTTAAATTTATTCTATTATACTTAGTTGAAATCAAACCAAATCTCAATAGTTAATAAACCTTTGCAAGTGGTGTCTTTAACCAAAAAGCCATGAAAAAGCATTCCCTAGAAGGCTGAGGAAATAAAAAGAGAGAAATAGAAAAGGCTTTTACTCAATACTTTCTCTATATAAATAGTTGAATTTTCTCATGAAATCTATTCTATTAATTGGTGGTGCAAAAATCACATCAGACATCAGTTCAATTTAGGTGTTCTCTGTTCATGTTTCTTAGCAAGCAAGGTTGGCAAACCATGACTTCCAAATATGGATAAACATAGCAAAAATCCACGTACTTGTAAAACAACATCCACAATTTAGGTCTACTTTTCAGAATTTTCTGATATAGTTTGCCAACTTCCCAATCCCTGGTTGTGCTAGCTAATGGAATGTGATGTGCCCAAAGACTTCACCCCCAAGGAATTAGTAGCAATCTTATCAAATTTTCCATGTGGATCTTGATAAGATGTAAATTTCATACCCACAAAGAATTATATGAAATATAAGAATTTGACTATAGATTAGACTTCTTCTGTGGTTACATTGACATAAAATTATTAGGTGCTAAAGTTAAATAATTAATGCACGAATCGACTTTGCATGAACAAATAAGAAGGCTTGCTTGCTTGAGCTGAGAGTGACAAAATCTCATTTTTTTTCTTTTAACTTTTAAAATTTTTCATAAAGATGAAAGTTGTTGCTTAGATACAAAGTTTGGATTAAAAAGACGAAGGACGAGGGTTTTTTTAATTAATCTTGCTTATTAATGTTTGTTATCTCTCAAATATAATTAGAAATGGCCAATAGGTCGCTTCAATTAATAATAATCTTCGTTTTTGGATATTAAATAAATGGTCCTTTTTTTTCAACCCGAGGACATAATTTCTGAATGCCAACAGCACAGGATTAGGAGAAGCAAGCTAGCAAAAGATGTTCTAACATTCTTCCATGTAAAAGAATTGTCTACTTTAACGAAAAATTAATTAGTTTGTAATTAGATGAAAATTGTTGATTTCTTTTTACACCTTGTCCGCTAATTTGGAATGACAGGAGAAATGAAGAATCAGAAACAGTTTGTCTTTATTCGGAGAATTGAAGGTTACAAATTCTAAAATAATAGGAGTTTTTCTTTTTTTTGGGTATAGAGATCCCAAAGTTCATTGAAAAAAAACAAGGTAGAATCAACTTTTGTCTCTGAAAAGTTTCTTAATTGTACCACAATGTTTCTGTGTAGTTGAAGTCTCATAGATAAGGAATTTAGTAATGCAAGAAGATCTTCGAAATTCAAGAAATTTGATACAAAAGAAATTCAAAAACCCTCTTCAACAATTCATTCATTTTTTAATGAATACAATATTAATTAACCAAAAATTTTAAAATTTTTTTTGGTGATAATTTTTAATAAGTATATCTTGATAGGTTTTTGTCTATTAAAGGGTGTCTAAAGACTTGGGAAGAAAAAGACAATGAGATTCTTGTCTGGGATTCCCATTGAATGGATATTCTTACTCCACGATAAGACACTGCCTTCCTCATGTAAGGATGCAAGATGATATAGCTTCATTAACGTACAATGAAATGCCTAAGATTTCAGACACCACTGGCTCTTTTACGATGACAGTGAGGCAGTGTGGAACGTTGGAGGCACGAAAATTTTTAAAAAAAATTAAATAAAAAAGACATGAAAATCAAGCAGGATATTTGTTTTCAGGCTATAAAGACATGAAAATCAAGCAGGAATATTTGTTATCAGGCTATCAGCCAAGGTTGAATTCAGGTATAAATGCATTATATAAAAAGGTATGGTCAAAATGTACAGCCACAGGCTGAAGTCTGTCAATTTTATCTTAATAATGTACATCTACTAACAACTTAAATGTGCAACAAAAAAAGAAATTTTTAGTTGCTTTGTGTTCACAATATTCCAAACTAAATCTACGTGGAAAATTTTAGTAATAGATACACTTCGATTTTCCCTAACCAATTATTTTAAGTATTTTTATGCTTCATTTTTTCCCTATCTTATATGATATTTTCTGATATTTTCTATTTATTTAAACCCACTTTATTGACGTTTTGTCAAGTTGATAAAAGATTATTTATTTCACTTTACTTTGTTGACATTGTGTCTAATTGATTAAAGATTTATCAAATTGCAACAGCACAATATATGAAATTAATTGTGACCAACTTCTAAAACAAAAAATCAACTATTTACGAGTTTTCAAAAAATTCGAATGACAACCCGTTTCTCTTTAACTGTTCATTTGGTTCTGTTTTTTAAAAACATATTTTTTAAAATTTTTATACACATTTTTAATTAATGTTTTATCTAAAAAAATACGTTTATTAAAAAAAGTATGTAAAACTGTTCCTATTTTTTAAAAAATAACTCAAAAAACAATTATTCAAACGGACAAAAAATCTTCAATTCTTGAGTGCTAAAATAAGAAAGAAAATATAGTATAGAAGATCTTTCAACAATCTAGAGGATCGTCCTGCAAGCCAACTTGCTCCATTTTATCCTGCATACGTCTCCCTCTCGATGCAAAATCCCACATGGATGTTCTTAATCTTCGACCGTGTGCTGAGCACTCATGAGAGAGAGAGAGAGAGAGAGAGAGAGAGAGAGAGACGTGGGCAATGTTCTGATGAATGCATGCGCGCCCACCAGAACATCCGCCGGTCCACCAGGACGGGTCGTATATAATCCAAACATGTACGGTTCTCTGGTACAAAACCTTTTCGCGTCAGACACGCCATATCACGTTAACGATCTCAAGTCTCAAGACTACATATGCCCATAGTATCTTCATAGTATCTAGTACCCCGCTAAAAATCAGATAACAAACAAATAGGTCAATTGTGTATCATAGATATAGCTAGTGGTGATCCTATCCCTTTACAATCATTCACTGATTTTCTACCCTCAAGCAATCTTATTTTAAGCAAAAGCTCATGTTCACTATTTTTTCCTTTTGTAATTGTACACAGAATGAGAGTTGAACCGAGACATATTTCGAGCATCAACTCATCATATTTGTTTATACTCTTTTTGGTAAATAGAAAACTCATATCTGTTATCCAAAGGTACGTATAGGATAAATCTCGTCTCGTGTAATAATAAATTATAAATCACACAAAGAGATAAGTTGCACTAGGCGGGTTCATCATATTTGTTTACACTTTTACTTAAAAATATCTTGGAATACAATTGCCCAAAATATTGAATCAGAATGCATAACGTTAATCGTCAAGATTTGCAACTTAGTAATTACATTTATATCATAAATAGTGCCGCCGGTTTCTGCTTGACAGGGAGCCCCAATCAAGCTCACAGGAATGCCAATCTGCATTCTTCCCTGATTCTTGAGCTCACTGGAACACCAACTTGCAATCCCATTCAACCACGTAGCCAATTCAAGATTTGTGTAAATCCTAATATTTTTTTTTATCCAAGGAAAATTTTGAGCATTTCAGCTTGTCTTCTTCCCTTATGCATCCTTTTTTGCTATTTTATTCGGTCATATTATAGCTGGCTCATGCTGTTTACTAGTGTTCTAAGAAAAATTGCAAGAAAAAGTGTAAATTATTATATATAGACTCTCAGGGTTATTGGTTGCTATTTTAAATCATAGAGCTGCCGACCATTTATCTGGCATTGATGCAACACAAGAGTTTCTTCTAAAGAACCAAAAAAAAAATCTTGCCCTTTAAGTTCAGATTTACTGAAGACGACAAGATTAATCTTGAACCTAACCCTCCTCACTTGAGGGGAACAGTTTTTTCTGCTGTTTCTAAATTGTCTCGAAAACTTTAGCTTATACTACGAATATATATTATAAATAGGCTTTTAACTGGCTTAATTATATCAATTAATCTGAAAATAATATGCACATATCAAAAGAAAAATGTGTGTGTTTAAATTTGAAATATAAAAATATTTCCAGCTATATGGCAACAATATTAACAAATTGAGGTGACCAACCGTTCGGTCCTTCGTTCAACTGTAAATACTTTTAATTAATACAAATCAAAAATCACCATTCTTCCATATGTATGTGTGTGTGTGTGTGTGTGTGTGTGTGTATATATATATATATTGTACAAGCAAGAATTTCACTTCAAACAAACACTGCTGTCATCTTTTTTTCGTTTTGTCACTTTTGAAAATGCTAGTAGGGGGCCTACTGGTACAGTGAAAGTAGCCTCTTTGTGTATTAGCATGCCAGTGTTGAGTTGCTAGAAGTTCTTTTCAATGAGGTACAATTACAGAAAAATATCAAATGAGTACTGCAACTGCTGAATCCACACTAGAATTTCACAAGTTCTTGTCTAAAATATAGTCTTTCAAATAGTTTGAATTTCTTGAATTACATTTTTCTTGTCAAAAGTAGCTTTACCAAGTGGCCTCATGCTGCAATGCTGCCGTGATGGTTGGTAAACAAATGCTACCCATGAACAATTGGTCAAAATTTAATTATCTTGAACATCCAGTTTGGTTAATCTGTATCTCTGAGGGAATGAAAATACTCAGTCTGTGGACAATTATACTCCTTTTCTAGGAAAAAGCAGCTTCGACTTTCATCAACTATTTCTCCATTTTCTCCAATCTATTATGTAAGATGTAACAACAAAAAAGCAAATAAATAAATCACCATCTAGCAGCCAATGCTTCAGAAGTAACATGTCAAAGATAGCAATTGTATCAAGAATCTTTGATTCACAATATGACTTTTGATCCCATTCTCGGTGGCAAGGGCGGCTTCTCCCTTTTTAAGGATTCTTCCTCGGCATGCAATGCAAGACTATAGTGCTTGTCTTATTCCATGAAAATTTTAGATTTTTGTATACACAAATTTTCTCTAGACAAGAAAGCTGTCCAAGGTTGAAAACCTTATAGGCTTATGCATGAAAATATTATTATCCACCACTGAAAAAAGCCTTAATCATACCTAGTTTGATTAAGAGCAAGGTTTTATAGTGAATCCAAACATATGCGGCGGCAATTTCCTCATTCAATATATTAATACTTAAGCTTAACTAGGAGTTTGTCTTGTGTAACAAACGATCAACAAAAGAAACAAAAGTAATTAAACCTTGAATTTGACGTTGCATTGTTGCATGCACAACTGGTCCATGCGGCCCTTGTAATTACAGGAACAAACATATGTGTTATGTTCCAATATTCTGCAGGATTGTATCGTAATGCCGATAATTTTGTTTGGATGGAAAAATACAACGTTTCCTGTATTGAATCATACATACATAGCCAATGAGTTCAATCTTGATATGGCTTCATTTCTAGGAGCATGCAGGCATGATAAAAAGTAAACCAAATTTTTTAATTTTTTTATGACCAAAGTTTGGTTGGTTCCTTTGACGCTGGGGCTTCAAATCAGTCAAGACAAAATCATTACAATCATTACGCAATATTGTAAGGATTGCCACTTTTGAAATTGTTGTCATGTTGGTAATATGTTACATTGACTTGCTGAAATTATATTATATGTAAGCAATCAAATTTTTTCTATCTTAATCTTGTATTATCAAATTTACCCTTATGTGATTTTGATGGGACAGAATTCAAAATTGTGACCTCTATGTCAGTTTTTTCTTTCAAAAGTCGTCTAAGTGTGATTGTAAATTACCATTTTTGAGTGATGAAAATATTGTTCTATAAGGGATCTGCTTTTATCCAATAAACTGATTCTTTGGTGATGAGTTAGTTGCTTACTTCTTGAACTCAAAGCCACAAAATACAAAAATTGATGACCAAAATTTCATGGGAACTTGTGCAAAGAGTGGGGAGAAAAGGCCATATTCGATTAACGAAAATAACTACCAACCTCAAAAGCACATAAAAATGGAACTAAATGCAATAAACTAAATAAATTATAGTATTAATAGAAAAAAAGGGTAACAAAAAGGATACAAGACAAACAAAAAATGTAGATATTAGATTTTGAAAGAAAAAACAATACAAGAAAAAAAAACTTTAGGATGTGCCCACCCATAAAGGCTCTTGCCAATTACATAATCCTTTGTTTCCATGCCCACCTTCGTTGCACCTACTATTCATCAGCCTTTGGAATTTTTTTATTCCCTTTTCAAACTCAGGATCAAAAATATTGTCATCCATGTCCCCGTTCAAGTATGCAGCCATCATTTCTTCTTCTTCAGCTTCTTCTAGTTGATAATAATCTTCATCTTGATAGTCGTTTTCACCCTCCACATCCACTTCATAATCATCTTCACTGTCATCATACTCTTCTGTTCTAGTCAATTGCGAGTCAAACATAATAGCATGATCTTTCAAGAATGAGAGCCTAAGGCGGCCATGGCTTCGTTCGGCTTGAAAATAAGTATTTTTTAGTGGGGCCTCGACCGCTTGGATTACTAGTCTACCATCTTCGCGGTGAGGTCGAAATTGGAGTGAATTCGAACCACTTATTGTAGTCAAGGGAGGTGGAAATTTTCGAGAACTGTTCACCTTGCATTTTGATGATGAAGATGATGATGATTCCACTTCTTCAGGCAGCTTTTCGTCTTGTTTTAGCCAAGAATTCTCACCAGTTGGAGAATTTGGTGGAGAAAGTGACAAAATGCTGATATCCATGATATCACTGCCCGTCTCACTCCCCAGATTTTCAGTGCACAATTCCAAGCTTTTTTCACTTAGTCTAGAGGATGAATATTGCTTTGTCAAAGGGTGGACATACACATTTTCTTTCTCCATTGTTTCTTTGGGAGTTGAAGAAACATTGGAGAGAACTTGTAGGAAACTCCAACCGCGTGAATCATGATTAGAGGACATATTATTATGTGGCATGGCCATGTTGTTAATCTCTGTTGGATGGTTGCAAGAATTACTTCTACTTAATTCTGAGACTTCGGTTGGAGCAACTTTGAGATTGAGCGTTTTTGTTTCAATGAATTGTGTCTCAAAACAAGATTGTAATATGGTTGTCATGATGATAGGCCAAAAGGGTTGGAAATTATGTGACAGAATAAATGTCCTTAGCTAAAGATGAGTTGGGAAAATTGAGGAATTGAAGAAGAAATAGAAAGGATTTTGAGTAGTTTTAGAGTTCAAGAAAGGTAGTAGGGGATGAAGGCAGAGTAGAAGTGGCTAAGCAAGAACAGCAGAGAAGAGAGGAGACACAAATTGATGTTGAACGAGGGACAAGTGAAGGGGTGGGATGTGAATTTGTAGTGCAAAAAAGTGCTAAAGTCGCAGTGTGTGAGTGTGTGGGTGTCTTTTTAATGGCCGGTTGGAAGGATGGCCTTTTTTTTGCACCACTTGAATTGTACAACTGTTGGTCTACCACTATCAAGGAATATAGAAAATTGAATATCGAATGAATTCTATATACTATTATTTTCCTATATTGAATTTAGAAATATAAAAACTTGAGAACAAGCATAGTACAATTGACTACCTCATGTGGATAGAAAATTGATGAAGTTATGTCCATATGTTTTTATATCCGTACTATAGTGGGGCCAGTCGGTTTTACTAAGATTAATCTCCAAAGGTTGCTATTACAATTGTTTGGAAAAAAATTGGCAGTCACAATATGTAAACGGCTCAGATTTTGTTCATACATAAATTGATTTGAAGGAATGTGAAAATTTTATTTTGAAATGTCTAATTGGTTTTCAATCGTGCAAAACATTTACTTTACAGAAAATTAGCCATTTAATACTTTTGTTGTTGTTACTTCTATTTCCAAATGAAACGAGCAAATGGCCCGGAAACAAAACAATTGATTCTTGCAAATAGTTCTGGACAATAACTTCTTCTTTTCTTTCATTTTGACTTCGTTTGAAAGGACAAAACAACTCATTTTTTAATGGATGATTCATAAGGCATTTAGAGTCAAAATCCGTGTTTGATAACATTCAGAGCCCACTGCCCACATATTTTGAAATTTCCAACTAGCAACTAAAACTGTCTTCTGGTTTCTGTATTGACAAAAAATAAAATAAAATAATCCACCATCTTCCTTTTCATAGCCTAGACTTGAGGAAGATTTCTGAATTTTTACAGCTTTTGATGCTGCACCAGTGCAATTGAAATTGAATCCAAAAACCCATATTAGTATCCCTAGAGCAAATTAAAGAAAGAGAATATATTTATTATGTATTTGAAAAGCCTACCAAGAAATAAACTGATAGAAGATAATAAACCTCATCCTTGTAAGAAAAAATGTAAATTACTATGTTCAAAGTGTTTTTCCAACTTTTGTTAGGTATCTTTGTCATTGGTGTAGGGATATAAAAGACATGGATTATTCCCTTGGAAAGTGACCATCAGCCCGGAGAATACTTGCATAGACCGCCTGTAGATCCTGTGGTATAGAAGAAGCCACTTCATCTGTCAATGGCCACATGTGAGTCATAGTGTGAGCTCCGCGTGTGCCATAGATGAAGGTGCTTCTTCTAGACTATAGGGTTCACGGGTGAAGTCGTGGACCCAGTCCATACAAATATTTTCCCCATCAGCACTGTTCAATTTGTCAATTAAGCCAGTCAATTGTTGGTTATACCATCTTAAATGTCAAGGTCACATGTGACCTAAGCTTTCCACTGCAACTAACTTGTTTTGAAAAATGAAAGAAAACATCCGGCAAGTTGTGGTTTTGTGATTACAGCATATGAAAAGAGACACCTTATCCACTCTTGAATTAATCTAACCTCAACTTTTTCTTGTGCCTGGCACAGCCATGAGTTTCCATGCTTAATTATAAAATCCATGGAATTTTGTTCATTCTTTTTTTTTTCTGTATATATATTTAGAATATATATTGTTATCTTCTTGGATTAAAGGGTTCCATCAGTGAAAGGAATCCTTCAATCAGCCACTGCTTTATTCCCTAACCTTTTCTGCAAAATAATATTGACAATATCAGGCTGAAAATACTAGTTGACCTAGGTCTCAAAAATCGGCAAACTAATAACTCTATTCATAAAATAATCATTCAAATAAAAAATTAAGCACAAATTACTGTCTTAGTGATTCCCAATTTAAATTACTTGACTTCCATTGGGAGTCATTCAAGAAGTTGTGCAATTTGCGGACGATAACGTGAACAAATTACTTGAGTTTGACTTAATTTCATCTCAATTGAAATTCAAAACTTGTTTGAGCTACCATCGTTAGACATTTAAATTAAGTCAAATTAACTTGACATCCGACTTAGCACCACTCAATTATGGAATATTTCAGCAATGCACTGTTTTAGTGCATTTATGCTCCATCAACCAACATGGTCCTAGTCAGAACGATGGAACTCTATTTTTGCAAAATTATTATTGAATACGCACTAATACGTACGGACACTTGACGCAGTTTGCACAAAGGTTTTGCATACAACAACACAGAAGCCCTTTAAATCATGCAAATAATGAAATCATCCTCCACTAAGACAAACTTTTTTAGTTTGTCGGCTAGGTGTTAACCCTTGAAATCAATCTTCTGCCTCTCTCCATTCTCAAAATCATCAATACACCATCACAAACTTTACGAAGAAGCCCTCATCTACACACTTTACCTCTAAGCCATGTGAATACTAAAGACAACATATAACCTAACCTAGATGTTTAATTAAAGTGCTTAATGATTTATTATTCATCAAAAGGCAGTTCCATTGCCAGAGGAGAACGAATGTTATAGCCTTATAGGTTTCAAAGTACAGAAATGATGACTAGGTTAATAGAACCTTAGTACATGGGAGAAAAAAAGAATACGAGGATCGCATCTTTTTATGACGATAAAAATTATCTATTACTATGGTCTAATTAACGTCGAATAAATTTATTTTGTATATTATGCAATAGCTCACAAACCACACGTTTAATAATTTAGTGAGAGACACTTCAGACGTAAGCTTGAGCACAGGAAGTTTGAAATTTATAACAATACAATCCAATCCTCTTTCCAAAAAATTTAAAACTACGTAGTGGCAAATTCTTTATGATCGATTCATGAGCACTATCAGTATGGTCAAGCTCAAGAAAAAATGCATGGGGTCATGCTGCTAGGTTGTATAGTATACCTTTGCGTCATTATGGTATTCAAGTGGATATGTATTTTACTTCATATATATTCAGTTTGATTTGATTAGAATTATGACTTCATGTTTTCTCACATGTAAACAACAAACCGTGTTTACGCCACAACCTAAAATATCTGGTTGTATTTTGTTGGAGATGATGAAAGCAAGAGTAATAATTTAACACATTGATTTAATTGCTAATAGTATATATCCATTTCTCCTAGTTCTGAATCTCTACGCAAGCAAAATAATCCTTCTGAGATATTTCGTCATCATCAATCTTATGTCTGATGGTACTTTCAATGGATAATTAGGGACAATTTATTCATTTAGCCACTATTTTAATCTCATAAACATATGAAATAGTTTTTTTTTTTGTAAAAAAGTTAAGATGCAATAGATGCACTATATAAAATTTTCATGCGGGGAGGCGAATAAGAAAATGAACAAATAATTAGAGCATTACGAACAAATAAAGCATAATTAGACTTTTCTTGAGAAGCAAGTCGGATATGATGGAGAAAATGAACCGAATGAAAGTGATCTCAAATAATTACAACGATCGATAATGATTTTCAAACTTAATAAAAACTCTGATGATAATGATTTTTAGACTTAATTATAACTAGTTGGATGTTATGGACAATAATGAAGAAAAGTTAGCAAAACAACCAACAAAAATGGTAATTTTTCATAAAAAAAATTTATTACTTTCCTACTAAAATTTACAATTTTTTTTCATACATAATTCTAATCACTACAACAAAATCCGTGGATAAAAATAGTAGTCAATTCAGATCTGTGTCCACATGAAAAACAGCTAATATTAGGCTTGCAAATTGATTATGTAAAGCTATAGCTTAGCTAATGTGAGAAACACAAAATTTGAATAATTATCATAATTGCTAAAAGGGTTCATGAGAATGAAAGGTGTTTACTAGAAAAAGATAGTGAAAGGTGCATACACCTAAAAAACAACTGGTTGGTCTGAAGACCTACCTCACATATTCATATGTTGAAGCTCGAACAAGTTATGTGGTCCTAAAGTTCAACCTACGAAGTACTATTGATCCCACATTAAATATGCTTAATAACCTTTGGAGATCATAAACGAGCATGCATTTTCACTCCTTTTTGCCAGTACAAAAAGAACTTTCGACAGCATTCTCCAAAGTCAGCCCACTTAGTGCAAAAGCTGGCACTAACTTTGGCACCATAAACTGCGAGATTGTCTTTCTGTGTCTCTGAGTTTTTCTCACGTAATTAAGTTAAACTAGATACCCACTCAGGAAGGTATCAATTTTGCATCAGAATCCATCGATCTTTTCTTTAATATTTTTGTGTAAAAGTAATCCAATTAAGAAATATTCAACGAATAATACGTCATCTTCCTTTGTTCTTGAGGAAACGTTGAAAGTTGGAACCCTTGATAGTTTTTATTTATATTATAATTTGTGTAGGGCTTCATTTTGTAACAGACAAGAGAATATAATTCATGCTGATGCAAGCATATAAACATAGTTAATGCCGCCTTTCCCTTTCTATTATTAGCAATGTCATGTTACTTTGTGTAAAATAGTGTACGCCTAAGAAAGTTGTCGCGATAGCTTTTCATTGCAAATTGCAAGACAGATTAGAGTTTCATCGAGCCCATGAAAATGCTTCTAGGACATCAAAGTTGTGCAAGAACATCGTAGGTTAGCTTTACAGGCAGAAAGACGATGTACAAGGATCTTGATCTAGTGATCTTTTGAGGGTTTCGCTTCAATTTCGTCTATCAATTATTAGCTTAAAATCTCAAAAATTCCGATCTAATCTTTACACGCTTTTGTTCTGATCTCTTGTCATTGCGTTAAAACGCGAGTTATCTTGATTTCTAGGCTTTTACTCCAATTCAATTCACTAAAATCAAGATCTTAATTATTGGCACATAAATTTGGTCTAGAATAATTAATGCTATCTTTAAAATCAAGATAACTAAAGAAAAAAGGGATGAGAATATTATTGAATGCCTATAGTTTATTTCTACTAGGTATTCAACCTAGGAGTGCAATCTTTTCAAGCTCATCATGTTGAGGGACTAACTATGCTTTAAGAAAGCAACGGACAAAGAGAATATTGGCACATTTTATACTCTAAATTTTTGTGGTCGGTCACATGATATACAAAAATATTCATTAGTTCTTCATTTTCCTGTAATATCAAGCAAGAATGTGATGATAACCAATGAATAAAAGGATATTCTTTAATTACGCTTGTCAACGAATTTTACAACTTTATTTTTTCTGTGTTGCTGCATTTTGTACTATAAAAATTTTTAATGTTAATGATTATTTACTCAGTCTAGTCTAAAGAATGGGATGAGAATTGAAGATATTAATTCGTAATATAGTGACGGTGGATAAACTATCATTAATCGCATCTTTGTAGTGCCTTGGGGGTTGGGATCTTGTACTTCACTCCTTGTTCCTCATGGTTCCATTTGGATGGAAAATATTTTTTTTAAAAAATTATTTTTCAACTAATTTTTATTTTACGTATACATTAACTTTATAAGTTTTACCATAATACTATTTTTAAAACTCCTCTAATTTGTTTTGGAAAAATTAGCACTCTAAACGGAAGCTAACTTTTTGTGGATTACAAAGTGACAATACTAATGTATTATTTCTATTTTTTTTTTTTGAATTATTTGTATGTTACGTGTATTTTTATCATTATATTGACATGAATGTTTAGCTACGTTGTATGCATGGTCTTGACTGTCCTTAGAGGTAGCAGAAAAGAAATTTCATAGATGATTCATATAGGCTAATATTAATACATTATACTTTCACCAATGATTGGCCAAAAAAAATATTAATGATGGCCAAAACTAAAAACCAATTTCAAGATTTATATTTACATCTTTATACATTATATTTTCACCAAAGATTGGCCAAAAAAAATATTAATGATTTTTTACGCGAGATATGACCACGAGAAAAGTATGTATCACTCCATCAATCCTTTAATTGCCTCTTTTTTATGATAAAATTCGTGCTTTTGCAGTTGAAAATGCTCAAAATTTAAAAATTTTTAGAATGGTATAAAGGTACTGAAAAGGATAAAAAAAAAAAAAGAAAGAAAGAAGAATTTCTCAGGAATGGTATAAAAATAATCATAAGGAAAGAAAATAGGAATATTGCATGAAAAAAAGTGTTTAGGAAATCATGCTCATACCCAAGCCCGAGGAATCCTCACTCATGCAAAGGGTAGTTCTTATGTTGAGTAAGTCGGCCCAACCAAAACCACAACAAGGGCTTTAATTTCATTTACCCAAGCCCAAGAAGTTGGGCCCAATTTTGAGATACAATGAGGAGCTAGATTTCAGGCTCTGATTTGCATTTCTTTTTTTCGTTTTTTATTTTTAGCTAAAATATCTTAACTATGTATAGTTTATTGGCTTTGCATTGTTAATTTGTGAAATTTGTATATTTTGGTAAAAATTTTGTGCCAGAAACATTTATACGAATGTTTTTTTTTTGGTGATTAAATGTTTTTACTTTTTGAAAGTGATTCATGTTTTTGTAGTTAGCAGAAAAGCAAAGTATTTAGAAATGTATTTATTATTTTATGTACATGACAACTAATTAGAGATAAATTGTGCAAACTTGTGCAATTGTTGATTAAAAAGGATTTCGGTAGTAATTAGGCAAAACACTCCGTATCCTTTTTTTTCTTTTTTTTAAGCAGATAAATAGGCATTTTCAAATACGTTCTCAATAAATTTCGTAGCTTATTTCAAAAAATAGTTACACTTAAATCTTGACAAAAAATTATAGTATGTGCACCTACAAATTTTTTTTAAAAGTATAAAACTACTAAATTTTTATTTCTTGTGCATAACAAAAAGATAGTAATATATAAAATTCACAAACCTTTACAATTAAAAAACTATTCGTAATACGAATGCAATAATACATAAAGAAGAAAAAATGGTGATTGAAATGAAGGACACATTTTCACAAGTACGAACAAAAATCCTTCGTTCTTCTGCATTGTTTGGCCAAATTTGTACAATTATTCTATCAAAAATGTACATGTATGAATATACTAGGTTTTTTACATTGTCTCAAAATATAGTCCCTCACCATTGTCGAAAGGGCTAATTCATTAGTTTATTGTTCAAAACAAAAAAAAAAAAAAAAATCGACAAATGTGGATTTGAACAGTCACGTTTTATAAATATATAACCGCTGTGTTTCCCAAACGCAGTAGATAAATTTTTTTAAAAAATTCTGACAACATCGTCGCGTTTGGGAAACGTGAAACACGGCAGTACTTTTTACTTACTTTTCACTTTTTTTTTTCATAAGAGGTTAGGGTTTTTGGTTTAAGGTTTTTTTTTTTTTTGGTTATTATATAGGTAGATTCATAGGTTTTAAGTAAAAGTAATTAAGGTAGTTCAATGTTTGAATTGAAGAATTTTAGATTTAAAAATAATAAAGCTGTAGACACCAAATTTTGATATTTCATTAAATTTTCTAATATCTTGCGGCCCATTTTTTATTTTTCAAATGCGAAATCTAGTTTTTAGAGAAAGTGTGAAAAAGTTTTCTGGCAAAATTATAATTTCAGCATGTAAACACCTTTTTCGTCAATTTTTTATTTTTAAATTCATATATTTATACCCTTGTACAAATTTCTAAATTTTGTAATTTTTTTGGATGAACCACTATTTTTCTGCATATTACATCAATTCAAGGGCAAAATAGTCATTTCAAATTTTGAATGCGCTTTTTTTTGGCTATTTATGAATCCCAAATTCATATTTCATACTCTTAAGTATATTCTAAATTTGTGATAATTTTTCGGGTTCAAAAACTATTTTTTCTATGATGCATACGTACCTAAGGCAAAATCTTTATTTTTGTGATAATTTTGCATTTGTCTTTTCATTACATTGACCAGCTAATGAAAATTATCACAAATTTCTGGCACGTAAAAACTATTTTTGTGTTCAAAATAGTTTTTGAACCTGAAAAATTATCATAAATTTAAAATGTGTTTAAAATTATGAAATATGAATTTGGAATTCAAAAATAGCCAAAAAAAGACATTCACAAATTAAAATGACTATTTTGCCTTTGAATTGACATAATACACAGAAAAATAGTGGTTCATATAGAAAAATTACAAAATTTAGAAATTTGTATAAGAGTATAAAATATGAATTTAAAAATCAAAATTGGCGAAAAAAGTGTTTACGTGCTGAAATTACAATTTTCCCAAAAGACTTTTGCACATTTTTCCTAAAAACTAGATTTCGCATTCGAAAAATAAAACATAGCCCACAAGATATTAGAAAATTTAGTAGTATATCAAAATTTTGTGTCTACAGCTTTATTATTTCTAAATTTAAAATTCTTCAATTCAAATATTGAATTACCTAAATTACTTTTACTTCAAAACCTATAAATCTACCTAAACAATAACAAAAAAAAAAAAAACCTTGAACCAAAAACCCTAACCTCTTCTAAAAAAAAAAGTGAACAGTATCGCCGTGTTTGGGAAATGCAATGATCCCGCCGCGCTTCTTAAACGCAGCGACGTTGTCAGAATTTTTTAAAAAATTTATCTACCAGATTTGAGAAATGACTATATATTTTGTAAAACATAACTGTCTGACCCACAGTGTGCCGAATATTTTTTTTTTTTTTTTGAATGAACAATAAACTAATGAATTAGCCTTGTCCAAACTCCTTCCCTCGTAATGTACAAATACTACATACCCATAAAAAGGTACAACTTGATTGTTAATTTGATTTGAACGGGAAAATCAAAGAAAGACAAATAAAAAAAATAAAGAATTCGACCATTTCATTGCGGCCTTTTCGCACAACCAATTGTTGATTTTGCGAAAATAAGAAAAGCTAATAATTCGTTATTTATTTATTTACTTAATTTTTTTGTTTGTTTAATTAAAATTTTTATTTAATTTTTTTTATAGTGCAAACTGGTAGGAAGGGGAGGCTAATTGAGAATTTTCTCTGTCCTCCTTCAGTCCACCACCGCCGATGGCTAAGGCGATTCTTCTTCTTCTTCATGATTCTTCTTCTTCTTCCTCTAATGACAATTTTGCCACCGGCAGCAATACGATTTCGGGCTATTCAGTTGAGGGTATTGTTGTCATTGTTGTTATTGCAGTTGTTATGTTCCTCCTCCTGCTCATCCTCTTCATCCTCGCCTGCAAGTTCAAGCCATGGCGGCGCTTTCTCTCTTCTTCCTCCGTTGCCTCTCGTTCTCGCACCATCAAGGTCCATATTTCTCTCTTATTATATTGATGATTAAGATTTTATGGATAAAAATATGCTGGCCCTTTTCTTGTTTATGAAGAATATTGATGATGGTGACTGGGGATGGAGTTTAGATGGTCAGGGATGTTTTGATTAAATGTGAAAAAGATGAGGTTTTGTTGATGTGGGCCATTTTTATTAATTGTGAATAAAAATGGGTTGTTGTGCAATTTTCTTTTTATGGATGTTCTGAAGGTTTTGGGCATGATCGGGAGGTGGTTGTTATTTGATTTTCGTGTTCTGGAGAGGGGATTGTTGGGAAGGAGGGGGTTTTAGACCCTTTTCGTGTTGTTAGGAGGTTGAAGGATGAGAATAGCTTGGTTGAATGTGGAGAAGATCGACCATTGTGGTCTCTTTTTGCGAATAGTAAGAGGGGAGTGCCCATTAAAGACTGATGATATATGGTATTTGTGCGTAAAGTTTTGAACTTGGTGTGGTATTTGGGGATTTTGATGTAACATTGTCAATTATGTGGATTTGATTATAGTAATTCATATGCAAATAGTCTCATATTTGGATTGGGTTTCTATTTTATGTAATAATTTGAGCTTGAAATGGATCGTTTATGTTCATTTATTAATAAAGACAGTTGCTTCATCAGTTGCAATATTTTACATGTTTGCTGTAGTCACACAATAGTTAAAATGCCGCATTTGTGAAATTTGTATTTGGTATGCATCACAAAATTAATCTGTTTATAATTGGAGTTAGTTTTGTTTCAAATGAGGTGATGGTCTGAGCATCTAAGGTTACTAGAGCTATTATTTCTTTAAGGAATGTAACTTTGGAGGACCAAATGCAAAAATGACAATCAAATTGAACTTCCATATTGTACATCTGGTCCTTTCTTTAAGCCATGGGTGCTTTGTGATAGAGGCTTTAAGGGTTTTATGCAACATACCATTATATAAGCCCCAAATCCATTTAGATAGGTTGCTTTTCCTCCCATGAGAAAGATCAACGTGTGAAATATTAAATTTGTGAATCACAGGGAGGAATGCAATGCTGGATTACTTGAGAAACTATCTCTCATGGGCCATTTGGTTATTGAACTTACAATTCTTTGAGATGATAAAGAGATAGTGTAATTGCTTATACAACCAGACGGATGTTGGCACTTTGAATACTAACCCAAGAAGAGCCTTTTTCTGTTTTGCACATCCCAAAGAAATTTCTGATTGAAGAAGTACGATGTCCATCATTTACCTCTTTATCCATGAATAGCCACTTCAATTTTTGGTGGGTCCATTTGCGTTACACTCGAGGGTCATAAAACCAAAAGCTTAAAGCATGCCTTATAAAGTTGGGCTCACAAATAAGATTTCATTAAATTGGGGTGGAGCTGTTACTAACGCTGGCAGCTGCTAAATGGTTCTAAGGGGTAAATATGGAAATAGCTCCTTTATTAAGATATTTTCTGAACAGAAGTCGACAAAATATTACGAAATCTAATTGATGAAATTTGGTGGAAAATTTAAAGCCAAGGCGTTACAGAAACTGGAAATTTTGACCAGAATGGAATTATTTTATTCTGTCATTTTAGCACTATATAAATCTGGCTTTACTTCGTTTGTATTAGGCAGACAATATCTGAAAAGAGTCTGAAATAAGTTTAAGTTTTCAATCTGTCTTCCAAGTGGAAATCCTGCACGATGAATGTCAGTGTTTCCTATGCATTCATCTTTTGCAAATTAAATTCACTGAGATGCATGATAGATATTTTATAAGATGTATAAATTGAGGCTCAAAACAAGCAAGTGGATTTTTCAACCTTGCCTGACTTTGTTTGATCTCATTTTAAACACTTATGCCTTGATGCATTTTTTCTTTTCATCCATGCTTTTGATTTTGTCTTCGAGCCATAAACCTGCTTGATTCACTTCTCTACCATTTTGATGCATTCTATTTACAGTGGTAGTAATTTTCTTTTCAGGCTGATGATCTTCACAGACCTCTTGTTTCAGAAGATCTAGATGTTGTTCATGGCCAGAGCAATGCTTTTGCTGGAAATTATGCTCCACAGGAAGCAGACCAGCAAACAAGAGGGGATTTGAGCTCACTGTGGACTCAAGGAGCTGTACATAACCAAAGGGCTCACTCTAAATCTCCCCAACTAACTCATAGTATGTGGCATTTGCCCCTTGACACATATGCTGTTTCATTTGTTTGCAGAGGAATTGATATTTTGTTCTTTTGCTTCTTTCAGGTGATAGTTTTGTTCTTGACATCCCTGATAATTCAGAAGATGATATAGTTGGTCAGACACTTAAGCGTCCGCTTGTGACAAATCAGCTTCTAGAAGCGCAAAAAATTTGTATAAAAGATAATTTAAAGTGTATACCAAAGTTTGACATAGACAAGGATAGATCGAGACAGTTTCTTCCTAAATATAAAGAGGATCAAAGTAATGTTTCTTTTAAAGTAATGTTTCTTCCATTGTATAAAGTGCGTAGCTTACTTTCTATCTTTTGTCTGCTAAATGATGAAAACCATATCATCATAATTTTTTATTTAAAGTGCAGGAAGCGTCCTGATGCTGGAGGTTATCTCAGGGCCTTCTCGGGGGACTCGTTATTCTGTGGAGTCATCAAATACATCTAGGCTCCCTTTCACTCTTGGAAGAGTCTCACCTAGTGATTTGTTGGTCAAGGATTCAGAGGTTTCTGGAAAGCATGCTATGATTAACTGGAATCCTAATGTAAAGTTTTAAAAATGTATTTAGAAATTTGAAGACATTCTATGAAGTTTAGGAGATAATTATTGCTTTGTATTTCAGAAATTGAAGTGGGAGCTTGTTGATATGGGTAGCTTAAATGGGACACTCTTAAATTCTCAACCTGTCAACCATCATAATTCTGGAAGCAGGCAATGGGGCAATCCGGTTGAGCTTGCAAGTGGAGACACGTTAACTCTTGGCACAACATCGGATATTTTTGTGAGTATGCTTAAGTGAAGTTGCTAATCTGGCAATATGTTTTTCAGAGTTTTTTGTTTTGGACTATTTGCCAACTATTCTATTTATAGTATTTGTCCTTTATTTAGTGCCTGGATTTATTTTTCTATTTTGGCTTAAGAGAGAAAAGGAAATGCAGTAAAAGATTAAAAATGGTTTAAGAATATTTTAGCTATGGATTTCACTTGGAGCTTAGAAGGATTAAGGATTTTTATTGGGTTGAGATCAGAATTTTCATTTACACGATGGCAATTGAAGTTTCATCTGTGTAGGTCTATTCATCAATTAGAATGTCTTTTTTATGCTAATTTGGAAGTAGCACTTGATTTTGTCAATTTTATGAGTTGATTTCTGTATGTTGATTCATTTATCTCAGTTTAAAAAGAACATGAGCATAAAATCTGTTCACTTCTTCCCCCTGCTTCATCCCCTCTTATAAGAGCTCTTCTTTTATTTCTTGGTATCCTTACCATGAATTTTATTGATAGGTTATTTTAATTGTTGTCAGAAGCTGTACTATGTAAGGCTTTTTAGTTGAAGTTCGAGAATGGTACTGTATGTGCATATTTCTTGCTCTTGTGTCCTCCGTTGACATCCTAAAGTATGTTATACACAACGGAGGAGTAATCAGTGAATTACTGACGCATGCAGAAGTGTCAACTGAAGGAATGTTACCTAGATTTGTGACCAAAATCGAGGTTTTTAAAGGAAATCCAAGAGAAAACTTGATTATGGGGCTGACCTAGCACAAACCATAAAGTTCTATGCCATTAATGGTTCTCTTTGCCAATGGATAGACAGTTTCCCTCTTAACGGAAATCAGACCCTACTGCAGACCATGCTTTAGACGGCTTTTTTGGTCGTATATATTGACAAAGTAGGTTGTTAAATATTCTCGTTTTTTTTTTTGTACTAAATAGGTTTGATTATGCACGTCTTTCCTGGTCTTGTTGGATGCCACATTGTCAGTTATAAGTTTGGTAATAATCTTCTAAGTGCTCAACTGATGACATTATTAATAGATGACTTTAAAGTCGTACGAATACTTTGGGATCAGGATCAGAAGCTAGGTGTTGATATAAGGGTGGTTGAAATCTTCCTGATATTTGAATCACTGAAATCATATGTATCCTGTATGCCACTGTAGTTGTGTTGAATTCATATCTCAATTCCATTTCTTAATTTGAGGGTCACTTATTGCAGGTCCAGATTACATGTGAGACTGAGTGCCAGATCCCATTTGGAGTTGGTGTTGCATCAGATCCCATGTCATTGCGCCGAGGTGCAAAGAAGTTGCCAATGGAAGATGTCTGTTATTACCATTGGCCGCTTCCTGGGATTGAACAGGTTTTTATGGTTCTCTTCTATTTTAAGTCTTGAGCAGTTACCAAGAAGAGCTATAATTCTTTATGGATTGTTGATCCTGCAGTTTGGACTGTTTGGTATATGTGATGGACATGGTGGAGCAGGTGCTGCTACATCTGTTAGCCAGTTAGTATCCCATTATATGTCTTTGATTAACATCATCCTGTCACACATGATAGCTTATTGTAGGATCACAATGGTGCATTCTTATTTACTTAAGCTATTTTTTCTCTCTCTAGAGTAATGCCTCAAATGGTTGCGAACATATTATCAGATTCATTCAGAAGAGAAAAAGTGTTATCACAACGTGATGCTTCGGATGTTCTTAGAGAAGCATTTTCTCAGACAGAAGCATACATAAATCACTACTATGAGGTTTCTACTCAACACATTTTCAGTTTGCTTATTTTCTTTACATATTGCTTTTGCCACTTAATGCATATGTGCACCTTGTGTGTCAACCTGTGGTTCTTCGATTTTACTTATCATATTTGCTTGGAATTTCCGTTTGCTAATTATTTTTATAGTGCATGCTTTTACTGATTTTCTGTGATGGTTGTTTATTGGAAATTGTTCACATTTTGGTCACTGTTCTTAATCACAAGCCTGGCTGTTTTGTGTGAGAGAGGGACGAGGAACTTTTTTAGCTCAGACAGTGCTTTGTTGATGTACTCATTGCAATTGGATAAGGTAAATAGATTCATTTAGTTGGCAGGCTTCTGGTTGAGCTATGAATATTATTACTAAACTTATTAGTAATTGATCAGTAAAAAGCTTATGATATGTGTTTCAATATCATGTTAAAATCCAATGGGCATTTTGACATGCATGAAGACTTTAAAATTGAGTTCATAAGATAAAGTTGAAAATAGTACAATACTTATGTGCAACTAAGACAGAAGAAACTGAAGGTTGACTTTGGTCTTCTACTTTGCTGTTTTTGCTATACCATGTCTGATGTTTTATTTTTGTTCATGACAAACTTTTTTCAGGGCTGTACTGCAACAGTTCTTCTGGTTTGGGCTGAGGGGAATGGAAATTTCTTTGCACAATGTGCAAATGTGGGGGACTCGGCTTGTATTGTGAAGTATGTTTTTGTGTTCTTATCATGATCTTAAGGTTTTGTGGTTTATTCCTATAGAAATGTCATCCTTATTTTCTTACTGTGATGATCTCTGCACCCTTTGTACTGCATTTTGTGACTCTTGGTTGGTTTTTATTTTGCCGGCCAATGCACCTGCCCCTGCCGCCTCCCTGGTTTTTTTTTTTTTTTGGGGTGGGGGGGGGGGTGGGGTTTGTGGGTGTTGTTTGGATTCTAAAAAGAAGGCCTCTAAGTTGCTCTAAAAGAAATACAATAATCTGCCAACAGCAAAAATTTTAGTTTAATTATTGAGTTCTGCTCATCCACAATCTTCTCGTAAAAGAATTGATTGACTTTTTGTGGTCGTGGATTTTCAAAATTTTCTAGATTTTGTGTAATCCCTATAAACTGAGGTAATCTTCTTGTTTTGTGGCAGTATTGATGGAAATCAGGTGAAGATGACAGAAGACCACAAAGTAGCTAGTTATACTGAAAGACTACGCATCCAAGCAACCGGAGAACCTTTGAGAGACGGGGAAACACGACTCTGTGGTATCTGAGATTCCTTTTTATTATTTCCGTTTGTCAGATGTCCATTATTATCAGACTCTTATTGCTTACTCTCAAGCAGGCCTTAACCTTGCTCGAATGCTTGGAGACAAGTTTCTTAAGCAGCAGGATGCTCGCTTCAGCTCGGAACCTTATATAAGCCAAGTTGTGTGTATAAATCAATCAAGCGGGAGCTTCGCATTGATAGCTAGGTGATCTTTTGTATAGCTTTGTTAAATGCCTTGATATCTGCCGAGCATTAGCATTTTCTCCTCTTCATGCACTCACTGACACATTACTTCGTGGGTTGCAGCTCAGAGATTTAAGTTCGTATAAACTCTACCTATATGTGCCAACAGATAATATTTGCCCGTTTTAGATCCATTTGTAGTTTAGAAAGGCATGGATATATATGTTTTATTTTATGTGTTTGGGTGACTAGGAAATCTTTTGTGATGCCATTTCCTCTTCTTATGTTCTATTTGTTGCTTGAACTTCACACTGTCACGAGAGATTTTCAATCTTATGCTTAAGTTAATTGTCCACGACACTGAACCTTGGAATTCCAAGTGACATTGTTTCAGCAAAAAGCTACATCGCCTTTTTTTCTGTTACAGTTTGCCATTGTTGTTTGAACCAGATCATTTTAATCTCCCGTGGAAAGTTGTGTGATTTGGAATCTTACTCAATTTGGATAATAGGCTATAGTGCTAGAGAAAATAGTCAGACAGAGAAGAGAAAAGGGCCCCCCTTTCTTGTATATTTTTTGGTTTTTTTTTTGGGGTTTTTTTTGGGGGGGGGGGGGGGGGTGTTATGCTTTGGACTGTAGCTGTTTCTCTCTGATATTTTTTCGATAACATATGGATCTCTCTCTGTGTTGCCTTTAAAAGCACAAATTCTCTGTTAGTGTCTGTCTTTTGGCAACTTTAGATGTATTTCTGACCTCATTTGACTTTATAATTCCGCCTTTTATAATGCTTAAAATGCATCATTTTATGAATTTGGAAGCAGTGATGGCTTCTGGGATGTAATAAACGCCAAGAAGGCAGTTCAGCTCGTAAACCAGGTATAAATACTGAGTTTGGTCTATAATTTTCTATGAATGATCTGATTTTGTTGACGAAACACCTAACCTGAATTTCTTTAACGGTACAGATGAAGGACAGAAATTTAGCGGAGCGAGATAATTCTGCAGAAAAGTTAGCTGATGCATTATTGGGTGAAGCCAGAACCCAGAGAACGAAGGACAACACCTCTATAATTTTCTTGGACTTTGACAACACTCACAGAATTGATTCTTGTAAACTTGATCCTTAGAGTGAATTTCAATAATTCAATTTTATAAACGCTTTACCTTAATTGCTCTATATGTAGTTTTGCTCTCTTATTGTAGCTCTTCCACCTCCCCCTTCCCCTTCCTTCCTAGTTCTTCCCTTTATAAAATACTTCCCCAACCATTTCCCTCTCACAAATACAACAGCCTCTAAAATTGATCTCCCTTGGGAGAGATTTGACTAGCGCTTCAGAACACTAGAAATTGGTTGGGGACGGAGAAGCCCCACCAAAAGGTGGTTCTATGCCTCTTTTGGTTTTTCATTCTTTGTCTACTACTTAAAATCTAGTAGTTTCAATTCATGTTTGCACATTTTTAAATAATCAAAGCAACTGATAATTAAGTGCAAGTCTGTAAGTTTACCTACAACCAGGCTATTCAGTTAATAATTTTTTGAAAGAACTTCTAACAATTTACCTTCGATGACACTATTTAATCAAAAAATTTTAAATGAATCGCATACGTCGACATTAGTACACAAGCCACCAAACAAATTGTCATCAAACTGTTTATTTATGACAGCACTATTTTGCCAAGAATTAGAAATTCTCAAACGAATCTTGCAGTGTAGATCAATGTGGAATGCAAAACATCATCAATCACAAAAAGTAAAAAGCAAGGAAAGGGCATTTTAGTAGAAAGAATTTGGTCTTTCTATTCTTTCCCTTGTGAAAGAGAGAGAGGATAATAGAAAAACAACGCAAGAGTCTCAATTACCACAAATAAAAAAAAAAACAAAAAAGAAATAATTTTTTTTGAAAATCTTTTTTTATTTTTATTTTTATGAAGGAATACAATGGTTCATGTGACAAACATAGGTATATGTTGAGATTTTGGCATTCATGGATTGTTTTGGAATGGCCACACGCACAAATCACTTAACTATAACTTATTACCACAATACATGATTACATTATTGCTTGCATAGATGACAATTGAATGATGAATAAATTGTTTAAAATTGTTACATATATATAACTACGCAGGAAAATAATAAGTCGTCTAGATAATAAATTTTAGTGGTTGAATGCTTGCTCTATATAGTTAGTTTGGGAGTTTAGGATAGAAAAGAATAGAAGAGAAAAGATAAGTTAGAAAATAAAAGAAATGAAAGGATACATAGTAACTTTTTAAGTTGTTTGGGAGTTTGAGAAATAAGTAAAATTTATTGGATAATAAAAATTTTTTATATCACATCTTGAAGGGCAAGATTGTTATATTAAAAAATTAACTTAACTTTCCTTTCCTTTCCTTCTTGACAATTTTGGTGGGAAAATTTTTGTCAAATTTACACTAACATCTTTCCCTTCCCTTTCCCTTCGTTTCTTTTCCTTTTCTTTCCAAACTTAACTTCCAAACAAAGGAAAATCATTTCCTTCCCAAAAAATCCTTTCTTTTCTTTCCCTTTCTTTCCTCCCAAACTAAGCAATAATATGCAAGGTTATTGGACACCTTTGTCTTGAGTCAATTGAACTAAAGAACAAAAAAAAAAAAAAAAGGTACATTAAATTAAAAAAAAGAACAAAAAAAAAAAAAATGGTAGAAGGATAGTGACATAAAGGAAAACACTAGCAAAATTTCATGCCGATGAAAATTCTTGATAGGATGTAAGAATACAAATATAAGGGGTCTGTAAGCAAATTTCCTAAAATTATGGTGGCAATTCTACATTTTTACAGACTCTCAAGGGCGTGGTTGAAAAGTCAATGTTTCAAAACCCTTGATAAACCCTTCTCCAATTTTACATCCGAATTGGAAAATGGGGATGAAGAAGAAGAAGAGGGCCAAAAGAGAAGCAGAAGATCAACTAGCAAAGGACACCCCAGGTGATAATGGCGAGTTTTATGAGAAAAAGAAAAAGAAAAAGAAAAGAAACAAGGAGCAAAACGACATCGAATCAAATGAAACTCCCACAGTTTCCATTGCTGTTCCTGGTTCTATTATTGACAACGCTCAATCCCTTGAACTTGCCACCAGAGTAATCATCTCTCTCTCTCTCTCTCTCTCTCTCTCTCTCTCTCTCTGTGATTCATTCAAACTTTTTGATGATTGGTTAATGCTTTCTGGGTTTCTTGAGATGGGTTTCTAGTTTGCATGTTTGTGTGTGTGAGGTGAAGTTAGTATTCAAGAAAAGCTGACCATTTTATTTTGTTAAATGGTTTATGATTTACTAACCGATATGGAAAATTAAAAAATTGAAACTTTCTGATTGCTTAATGAGTAGTTTCAGTTAAGTATGTGAAGTTACTATTTAAGAATGGAGATTGTATTCCCCGTTTAGTTTAGGTGTTTTAAGTATTTTTAGCTCATATGGAACAAGAAAAGATTTTTTGTTTCTTGATTTTTTTTTTTTGTTAATGTATTGAGGAAAAAATGTTATGCATTTCAAATCTTGATTTTTTTTTTTTTTGGGTTTATCAGTTGGCTGGTCAGATTGCTCGAGCTGCGACTATTTTTCGAGTAGATGAGGTTGGTTAACCGGTTTTGCTTCTTTTGGTTGACTAACATGTATTGTTAATTCTAATCTAAATGGTAATGAATGCCACAAAGTAAATGGATGCCTACAATGAAAGAAACGGGTTTAAGGGGTTATGGGGAAGCGTATGCTATATTACATGGTTGTTCTTGTTTTTGGCAGGTTGTTGTGATTGATAATAAGAGTACCTCAATGGATGAGTCTGAGTTGCTGGAGGAAGAGAACAGTTCAGATGGTAATAATGGGAATGGTGCTTCTTTTCTTATAAAGATTTTGAGATATTTGGAGACACCGCAGTATCTGAGAAAGAGTCTTTTTCCGAAGCACAACAGTTTAAGATTCGTGGTTAGGACCGGACTTTTCAATTTGTTATCAATGTGTGTATTTAATATATTTGAGCGTGTCTCAAGAATATTTATTCTTTTGAATATTTTCCCCTCATTGTTGTTGTACATGTGGAGCTAATACTTAAGAGGGACTTTTTGCAGGGTCTGCTTCCCCCACTTGATGCCCCACATCATCTGCGTAAGCATGAATGGGCTCTCTATCGAGAAGGTATAACCCCAATGCTTCTCCCTCCTATCAGAGTTGTGGGATTATGGAAAGGGGACGTTGAAGGGGCAAGGATGGTGTTGAAAAGGATAGACCTCTAATGGAAAAATTCGCCAAACATCAGAAGGATTGATCTTTCTTGTATCATAGTGGGGATTCCTCTTGCCACCTATCAAACAGCTAAATAAATCTAAAAAGTCCTTATAGTGATTTCGCTTTGCCTACATGTTCATTTTTCTTTACAGTAGTTGTTTGTTCATAAATCTGTTGCAAAGTCTATGCACATGATGGCTTACACTTGATCTCTGAACTTCAGGTAAGTTTTCTGTTGACAAGCTGCATTCTGATGCCATGACTTTGCACCTCTCCTGCTGAGAAATTCACTAGGTTTTTTCAACGAGTAGTGCTTTAGCAATTTCTTTTACTTTAATGATCATCTGAAAAAGTTGAATCACACTAAGGTACAAAGTGGAGTGCCATTTTGTTGATAATTGCATTTATTATAAAATTAAGGATTCTTCCATTCAGAAGTAAAACACTGTAAACTTTTCCATTTAAAGCTTCAACCTACATCCACAACTATGTAGTTAATTGTTCATAAAACTGGTGCAAAGTTTGTGCATGTGATGGATTACACTTGATCGCTGAACTTCAGGTAAGTTTTTTGTTGACAAGTTACATTCTGATGCCATGACTTTGCACCTCTCCTGTTGAGAACTAACTTTTCTTGCATCACATAATCAAATATAGAAATTTTGTTCAGGATATCAACTATGTGGGACATTTTTATTTCTCCAACCTTAATTTTGTTATCGATGTCAACTATGTGGGACTTTTTTTATTTCTTCAACCTTCGGTTATATGTTCTTCAGATCATTGGGTAATCTAAATGACATTAAATATCTGTAAGAAGTCCTAAGCTCTTCTGTTTGGTGCCGGGACATTTTTCTGTGACAACTATTCTTAAATTGTGCTTAGAACGCAAGCAGGTCTGTCTACTTATTAACCTTTATCTTATTTGAAATTTTCAGGTGTCACATTAAAAGACCAAGCTCCTGATTCTGCTGGAACACTTGTAGATGTGGGGCTTAACAAGGTATAGTATATTGTGTTTGTTCAGAAGGATGTTATTTCAAGTTGATGGTTAGTTTATACTCTTAGGTATTTGCATTACATGATATTAGATATGGATCATATATGCCAGAGGATTTACCTGACTAGACTGAAATATGTTGAACTTCCACTACTAATAAGCTCCACATTGTCTTGAAAATCTTTTTCAAAGGACTCAATGTCATTGTGGTTGCAGCAAAGCATCCGTGTTGAGACCATGCCTTAATCTTCAATGAAAACTGTTATCTGTTTCAAACAACTGATGGCTGTAATGTGCATTGGAAGGGCATGTATGCACACATCATTTTCTTGTTGTGGATCATTAAGTCTTGCATGACACTTATTTTTGTGGCATTGCTTTACCTGATATTGAGCCTTAAGATATATGAGGAGTAATATTTTCCCCTAGAGAGAGAAGGCCAAAGTTGGGACTAAACATGTGTTGCACCATTTGACTGAATGTTTTGGCATCCACCTTTTGGATCTTTTTTTTTTTTTTTTGGTTGTTTACTTGCTATTTGAGTAGTTGAATTCTGTTTCATAAATGATCAAAAAACCAGAAAACAGGAAAAAATGAGCAGTATATAGTATTGATTGTTTAAATGCTCTTCCCTACAGAATATTTTGATTGACCAAGTGATTGAACCAGGAAGAAGAGTAACAGTGGCTATGGGCTCAAATCGTAATCTTGATGCCGGTAATTAACTGGATCTTACATAACTTTTTCATTTTTAAGACCATCACTTGCTTTTTCATATGGTTGTACATCATGACAATTTTGGAGTGGAAGAAGTAGGAGCTCTTATAGCTCCAGTTTACGGGAAGCCAGAGAAATTATTTTACAGGGAAAGTTTTTCATTGATGCAGAAGGACCACAATAAATCATAGGGTTCTTGGAGATCACGAAGTAGTTAAAAGAAGCCAACAGCTGAGTCTTCCTGTTATTGTTGTTGGGGAGAGGCTCTGTGTAGATCACAGATCTCTCAGTTATTCTCGAGTTTTTCAGGCCTTATCAACAGTATCTTTAGTAGTAGGTTGCAGTGAAAACAAGTTTGCCAAGAAGGTCACAAGCAAGCCTCTGAAATATTGTGTTACTTGAATTCTTTCTGAACTAATTATTTTAAGGTTCTGAGGAACATAATTATAGAAACCTGAAAACAACCTTTAGGAATGTCCGGTTAAAATTCTCTGCAAGGATACTAAATCATCATTAGCAGTACGTTACTCATTCACCTTCAATAAAGCATTCCATAGGGCCAAAAGTTTAAAAAAAACCCTAAAATATTGATTAGTCTTCCTCCTTGCAAATTTGCTGTTTCATGAAATGATATTATTCCATGATCAAAATATCGAGTTAATTGTATTTCCCTGCACTATCTCATTTTCAGGTCTAACCTATCAAGTTGTCCCATCTTCCAGGCCTAGGGATGAACTGGGAATGTACTGGGGTTACAAAGTAAGATATGCTCCCAACTTAAGTGCTGTATTGAGTGGCTGCCCATACAAGGTATTGATTGTGAATTCTTTTCTCAATTCTATCTAGGAAGCGTTGCTTGATGCTTCCTTTAACAACATAGAAAATGTGCTTCTCATTTGTTGACTTAAAATTCGTTTTTAGGGAGGGTATGATCATCTGATTGGCACCTCAGAACATGGAGTTGTTATTAAGTCTTCAGAACTTTCTCTACCGTCATTCAGGTATATCCAATTAATTTGGGGGTTATAGTAAAATTAACAGTTTTATGTTATTTAACCTGCTTGGTGCATCCAAGTAATTTTGAGGAACATTTTCTGTCTGACTTGTCATTCATCTTCATAGGTCACTTAAGCTAATCAATCACCAGTTTTTGCTTGTACACTTTAACTTAGGCATCTATTAATTGCTTTTGGTGGGCTTGCTGGATTGGAAGAATGTATTGAGGAAGACAATAATTTGAAGGTAGTGGAATCTTTCATTGTTCTTACTAGTAGCTCACTAAACATTTGGCTGTTGGATATAGTGGCTTAATCTGTTAAATTCTATTTCTCTCCCTCCTGATCTCTTTTTAATCACATCTTATCCTGAAGAATTGGGAAGCATTTCCAGCATGCTAACATTAATTTTCGGTACTTAGTAATTTGGTATATGATACTATTTCTGTTAGTTAGAAAGATATCAGAGGACAGCAGGAAAGACTAACTAAATTTTGTTGCTAAGTATTTGGGACTTTTCTTACCATCCAGGGAAAAGATGTGCTCGAACTGTTTGATTTGTACTTGAACACGTGTCCTCATCAAGGAAGTCGAACAATACGGACTGAGGTACTTAAAATCTTAATTTCACCTGAAGGGAACTTGTCAATCATCAATCAAGTGTTTTCAGTAATATGTTCGCTTCTCTACAAGCAGGAAGCGATATTTATATCTCTGCAGTATTTTCAAGAACCAATCAGTCGTGTTAGAGATGTGCACAAAATGATCTAGTGCCTACATCCATCAAATAGCAGGTGTAACTTCAGATCATGGACCAACCATTCAGTCAGGTTTGAGGATGGCTAATCTGGATGTTCGGAAGCTTGTTGCCGATGGAGTGATTCGTGGTATGATAAAATATGAGCAGACAAACATTGCTTTCCTCGAATTATTTTATTTGAAGATTTTCTGGATTGTGCTTTAATGGAAGGCATATGGACATGAAGCTGCATCTTCTGCCAGGAAGATGTTCCCTCCTGCAGTGGAAAAATTTTCAAATTTTTTGGGTTAAGCTCTGTGAAATGGTACTCATTGCTGAATTCTTATGCTGTATTATTAGTATTTAGCAGCAACAAGCTCAAAAGCACTTGTAACAGTAGGATCTGCTAACCCTTTTTCGGGGCAATTACATCAAAGAACTTCCATCATTTTCTTTCATTGGCGTGCTTTGTATATCCCATCTGGGGTCATTTCTTTCTTAGCAAGTCCAGCATTTACATCAGACCAGCCAAATTTAAGTAATGCTTATTGGATGTTGAGTTCCAATATTTCAACTTGATTGAATTGTTTCCTTAAATTTGCCTATGTTGTATACATTTTAAGATAACGTACATGCTATAAATTAATCTCTCTTTTTTTTATTTCTTTTTTATGTTGCCAGATAACTATATGAACATTTATCAAGTTTGTTAGGCTTACACAGGTGATTCACATGTTTGAAAATTAGTTCAATGCTTAAAGATTTTTTGATATGAGAATAATGACTAGAACCTATAAATTAACTAAAGATGGTAATTAACATCAAAGCTTGATTAATCTAGTATTAATTCAATATTAAAATTTGTTAGATGACAAGATTATGCAATGTAAAATTATAATAGCAAGGATAATTTTGCATGCATTTATATTGTTTCCTTAATGATAAAATTAAAAAAAAAAAATCCAAAGACTAGGTTGTCTTATAGCATGTTTGCAATTTACCCAAAAATAAGAAGCCCTTCCCTTGTAATATGTAAAAATACTACACTACCCATCACATTCTAGCATCATTTAGACCCTCTAAGTTTCAGTCATTTCGGCTTTATAACAAAAAACGATAATTTGATGCGATAATCCAAGTTCGGCCCGTATGTGTAACGGGCCAGTTGGCAGGTATCATGACAAGAGGTCAAAATGGTCAAAACAATTGACAAGGGTAATTCTGTAATTTCACTACGCATCCGAATACCAAACGGGTTAAATACCCGATTCACACGACTCACCAGAAAACACAGCCCCATAATAAGAAGAAAGGGCTTTTGAGAAACAGCAGAGGAAAAAACACAAGCGCCTCTTTTTATTTCTTTTTTCAATTATTTTTTTTAATAAAACTAATTAAAAACCAGTACTAATATATATTTTTTGCCTCTAATTTTTTTCAAATTCTCTCCAACGATTTTAATTTAAACGACGAAAATTATAACGGTTCCTCTGCTTCGCGCCAGAGACTCCGAGCCGAGATAGGGAGCCATGGCGGCTCAGGTCGAAACCACTTCTCAACAAGGTGGCGGAGGAGGAGGAGCCAGCGGCGCCGGCGACCCTAGCGAAACTCATACCGACATTAATTCGAGCGATGATACTAGTGTAGATGAGATAGAGAAGACTAGGACGTTAATTTGTGCCCTTAATTTTCTCTCGCGTAATCTTCCCCTTCCTCAGGATGTTTTCGATGCTGTTTCCTCAATTTACCACGACGGTGGCGCCGGTGATACCGCCGCCGAGGAGGAGAATAATCAGGATGATGACGGTGATGATAATGGTGGCAAGGTGGAGGAGGCTGAGCGTGAAGTCAACAATCGAAACGACGATTCCAATGTCGTCGTCGGTGGCGGCGGGGTTGGATCTAGCTCGGGGAAAGCTACGGTGAAAGTGAGTAATTTTTCTAGTTTTTATCTGATTTTGATTTTATTTTTTCTAGAATTATGAAAATTTGAGCTTCATTTTGGTTGAATATTTTGCTATTACTGTTTATTGCAATTTTTATTACTATGAAATTTGGGGAATAATTTATTGATATCCTTGGTTGACTATTTAGATAAGTTGGCTACTCTTGGTTTCATGGTAAAACGAGTGTGATTTATTAGTAATTGAAAAGAACGAGCAAGAAACCTGTTTTTATGTGTGTAGTTTCAGCTGAATCTAGTTTAGGGTTATGAAACAGCTCAGTGATTCTTCTGAGAGTAATGTAATGTTTTTGCTTTTCCTCTGTAGTTTATATTGCATTTCGTTTTGGGGAATAGTTATAAGTATCCAAAAACTTGTATTTAGGATGTATTGACTAGGATATATAGCAATAATTTCTGCTTGTACATTCCATTGAATTTGACAGAGACTTGAGCCTAGGTGACATTTCCAGTTTTGTTCGGGATAATGTACTTATATTTTCATTTTTCACTGTTTGAGTATTCAAGTATGGCAGTGTGAGTTTGCTCCTTTTTATTTAAAACCTTACCACTTGTTTGTATGTCATTGCATTCATGTTGCGTTCAGAAATTAAAGTTAATGACTTGGTTGCAGGAGGGTTCTGGAATGTCAAGTTACGGGGATTTGATGGCAGATTTTGAGGTAGCAGTAATGAAACAACGGCAGAGTTGCATGTCAGGTTCTGGATTGACTGAACTAAAAGAATCTCGTTTCCAAAGCCATATTCAGCGGCGACTGGTTGAACTTGAAGGTAACTTGATTGGTTTAAAGGATTTCTTGTGTCGATAATTTTAGCAAGTGCAGTGAGTTTTTCTCTTTACAATTTCTGATATTTCTGATGCATTGTCAATTCAGTCTGTGTGACTAAGAGGGAAGCTGGGTTGGGATGGCTCTGCCGCCTTTTTTTTTTTTTGGGGGGGGGGGGGGGGGTTGTGGTTGGATGGGATTGTGACTTGCATGATAGGGTTGAGAGGGTAAGGATAAAGGAAGGGGGGATGCTGGACATGGTTGGGCAGTTTTTGAGAGAGGATGGCTCATAGGAAATGAGATAGAGGTTCCTTTTTTGATGATTCTCTCCCCCTGAGCTTCATGTGAGATAGAAAAGTAATAAATATTTATCAAAATGAGAAAAGAACTCCCAGAGCATATGCATCAAATAGCGCAAGATGTGGGTGCCTGGAAGCAGATCTGCTTACGTGCTTTTATTAAAGTTAGATTGTCATTTCTCCTACCAAAAGAGGCACTTAGACTTCAAATTATGGGGAGTCTTATTTAATCTATAATATAACGCAAGGAGCTTTGTGAACCCATTTTTAACATAAACTTCATTTTGGAATTGAAGTAAAACAGAATTGAATATTTTGTATTTTGAAACTATTCGCAGCTATTTAATAATTTTTCAAAAGCAGAGAATGGTTCAATAGTAAGGGTACTATTTCTTAATTTTACCTTTTAGATTGACTTAGATTAATGACTTAGATGGTAAATTCTTTTCCAACTTTTCTGACTTTATGTTGGATTTCCTTTTAGGGTTTTTTCACGTGCATGTTTGTAAAATTTTATCTTCTTCTTCTCTTCTTCCTTCTTTTTTCTTTTTTCTTTTTTTCTTTCTTTTTTTTTTTTTTTTTTGGGTGGGGGGGTTATTAGTACATGCAAGTTTGTAGTATGAACTTTACTTATATGTATTTGTGGGCATGTTGGTGTCTTCATGCATGTGTATGCGCTTATGGGCGGTTCTGTGTCTGTTGATTTTATTCTAAATTTTGGTTTTAGAATTTACAACCCTTGAATCCTGTTAGCCATTTTATAATGGGTAACATGCACTGATATGATGTTTATCCTCATCCATATTTTTACATGCCCAAAATATGGAAGGCTAATTGGCAATAGCCAATTTCCGTGTCTAGTTGCACATGTTTTCTTGCTAGACACAAAAGGACCTACACCCTCCCGCCCCCTCTTTCTTTCTTTTCCTCTCCGTTGTGCATGAATTGTGGTGATTAAGAATGACAGTTTTGCCTAACCTTAGCATTTACTTTCAAGAGATGCCAGTTCCTTACATTTGCATCCACACTCGAGCAAAGCCAGAGAGTCACCATATTAAACTTAATTTGGCTAATTAGAAACATTGTTTTGGAAAAAATGAGAAATAAAATGAGCTCCATCTTATTAATCCTTCTGCTTGACATTCTTCTTTTCATTTCCAATGGAATGTTAGTGATTTAGTTGGCCATGTTTGTCAACAAGATATTATTATCTCCTTACTGGTTTAAGTATTTATTGGTTGTGAATTCACAAATGTTTGATTTGAAGCCTTTCTTGAATATTTGAATAGAATGACATTGATTGAGACTGATTCAGATGCTATTAAACTCTCCTGAAGCCCGTATTAGTAACTATCTACCTAAAATGTTGCCTTTGCTTTCATTTTGGACCAGAACTCCCCGCAAGCAGAGGCGAGGACTTGCAATCGAAGTGCTTACTCGAACTCTATGGACTGAAGGTAGATTTGGGTTATGAGATGGTATTTCTTGTTTATTGATTTTTTACTGACTCTTTGGGTTATTATATGGGTATTTTTAGTATCTGTCTGCAGAATAGATTAATTCATGCTTGCATGGGTATGTTAAGCATCTGTTTTGAAGAAAAGAAAAGAAAAATAGGGAATATTGGCATTAATGTCTTGCTTGTATGGAATAGATCTTGGTAGGAAGAAATTTTTGGTGCAACTTAGCTGTCTTTATTCAACTCGTCATAACAAATGTGTTTCTGGATTGAGAATAAGTGATTTTGTTGTTGTTGAATAAACTAGCTAACTTCTTAGTGCTAAACTAAGAATCTTATGATAAATAAAACACAAGGCAAAGTTTTGGTGTAATGTCATTTTGAATGATTTTCCGAGACTACCCTTCTACATTAAAGGGTAAAAGGAAATACTTTTTATGGTAATTTTTTAATTAACTGCACATCCACTGCCCTAATTTTAAGCACACTTTTGGAGTGTGCACTGAGCTATAGTGGTTACTGAAATCTAAAAGCATGCAATCAAAGTCTGATAAATAAGGTTCTGAATTTTGTGTATCATAAAGAAAGAAAGTGTTCAATCATTGGATATTAACTTCGAATGAGATTCCTGCACTAACGTAAACTAGTTTACTGTATGTTTTTGTGAAGCTGTTGAACCATTTTATATTACCTTTTCACTGTTAAATACTAAATGTACTACATATTATGTTTCTCTTAAAAGTGGGTCTTCATTAACAATTCCATTAGAATCTCAAACGTGATTTTTATGACTCTGCTGCACACCTTTGCTTCCTTAGACACCTGCTGTTTCGTTTTCACATTAACTCGTCTGTGTTACGTAGCCTGGTTGGGATATTGATGGAACTGGTTGTTTTTGGCTGAAGTTAGCGGAGTTACAGAACAAAGTAAGATCCGAAGTTAGTGCCGAGTACTGGCTTCGTCTACATTGTGCAAGTCCTGAAAATCAGTTGTTCGATTGGGGCATGATGCGATTGCGCCGTCCGTTATATGGAATTGGAGATGCATTTGCTGTTGATGCTGAAGATCCCCTGAAAAAGAAACGTGATGCTGAGGTTCAATTCTGTTTGCAGTCTGCTTGTCTTAGCTTCAAATTCCTTTGTTTTATTGTTGATCTCTGGATTTGTTTGATTCTGTTTCTTCACACAACAAAAGTTAACCAGTTCCACTTGTAAAGTTGTATGGTGTGATAGGAAAAAAAATTTCATTTTTCATGTATGATTTTGGTTTAGAAGGGCTGAGCATAAGGCCATTGTTACAGTCTCTTTTGCAAATGGAACCTTCTGCAATTAGAAAATTGGTAACCGATTGCACAGCTTAAGATTAAAATATTTGCAGATGAGACCTGGATTTACTGATTACTTTTCCTTCGGCAAAAACTGGTCTATATGCAGTTAGAAATTTTGAATTGAGGACTCATTTTTATTGATAATAGCCTGCTAATGTACTGAGTTATTTCACTGCAGAGGTTATCAAGATTAGAGGAGGAGGAAAGGAACCGAGTGGAAACTAGAAAAAGAAAATTTTTTGCAGACTTGCTTAATGCTGCTCGTGAACTCCAGTTACAAGTACAAGCTGCTCAAAAAAGGCGGAAACAACGCAATGATGGTGTCCAGGCATGTCATTTTCCCTTTTTACAAAATCTTTTTTTCTTTTTCGCACATTTATGCCATTCGCTAATGGATAAGAAATTACAATTTAGATGAAGTAATAAATATTTTATGCTCATGGAAAGTTGATCGGTTTGTGTTTTGCTATTTCTCTATCTTTTAGTCCTGTATGTTTCTCTCCTTGGATTTGATTAAGCACATTTAAAACTAGTAATAGGTGAGTGACACTCCATGAATGTGCTTAAAAAGGAGAAATTGGGGTGGGCAATTAATAAGATGTAACTGCCATGTGGGAAAAATATCTTTAATGTTTTTATAACATATTATTTTATGGAGGGAAATATTGGAAAATCAAAACGTGATATGTATTGGATTCTTCCCTTAGGCTTTTCATTTAGTAAAATTACAATAACGGCCAAGAGTGTCCTGTAAAGCTTGAGGTCAGATAGGCACATTGTTATCTGTCCAGATCACACACACACAGGCACACACACAGAGAGGGGAGGAGAACTAAGCAGCATTTCACTTGTAATTTCTTACTTAAGCATTTTATTCTGTCTTTTTCTGTGTAAGCAAAATTTTTATTCATGATGGACAAAGACAATACACATAGAGAATCAATTCTCTGTAATACATCACAAAACACAACAGAACACAATGGTATTATTCATGTATAACAAAACTATGAGTTTTAGTAAGATATTTTGGTAAAGCTAAACACTCGCTAGTGCTGTTTCCCATCATTCTATTTTGGTAATTGTTATGGAGATCTTATATGTGGCAATTTTTATCCATGGCAACCAGAAACATCAACATAATGGTTTCACTGGCTAATTAAATCACTAGGAATGAAATTGTGGATTATGTTGCTAACATCCGATGCAACTTTACTTTTTTACACAGGCATGGCATGCAAAGCAAAGGCAACGTGCTACACGGTTAGAGAAACTGAGATTTCAAGCTCTGAAAGCTGATGATCAGGAAGCTTATATGAAAATGGTTGAGGAGAGCAAGAACGAACGACTGACTATGCTTCTAGGGAAGACTAATGATCTCCTAGTTCGTTTGGGAGCTGCTGTTCAACGTCAAAAAGATGCTGAACACCAGGGAATTGAACCATTGGAAGGTTCGGATGCTGACTTACCTGAGTTGTCTGCTTTAAATACTGAAACTCCAGGGCAATCACTTCCTTTGGAAGATGAGGATATTATAGATAATGAATCAGATAACCAAGTAAAGGGAGGCGATTTACTTGAAGGCCAGAGGCAATATAATTCAGTTGTGCATTCAATTGAAGAGAAGGTAATTTTATGGTTGTGGTGTTGGTCACCTTGGTCATTCGTGCACCTAATATCTATTTAAGCATGATATCTAATTTGCAGTTAAATTTTGCAGGTGACGGAGCAGCCAACTATGCTTCAGGGGGGAGAGTTAAGGCCATACCAGTTGGAAGGGCTTCAGTGGATGCTGTCATTGTTCAACAATAATCTAAATGGAATTTTGGCAGATGAAATGGGGCTGGGGAAGACGATTCAAACAATTGCTTTGATTGCTTATCTCGTGGAAAATAAAGGGGTAACTGGGCCCCACTTGATTGTGGCCCCAAAAGCTGTACTACCAAATTGGATCAATGAATTTGCAACCTGGGCTCCGAGGTTTTTCAAGAACACCCTTTTCGCCTGTTTGTCTCTGCATGTGTCCCTTTTTGTAAACTACGGTTATAAATCTGTTTGTGGGAACTGATAGACTTTCTGCCCTTGTTCTCAGTGTTGTTGCTGTTCTTTATGATGGGCGCGCAGACGAAAGGAAGGCAATCAAAGAGGAGTATTTCAGTGAGGGGAAGTTCAGTGTGTTGATTACCCATTATGACCTTATTATCAGGGACAGAAAGTTTTTGAACAAAATTCACTGGCACTACTTGATTGTGGATGAAGGACATCGACTAAAAAATCACGACTGTGTTCTTGCACAAACTATTGTAACGGGGTATGTTAGAGTTAAAAATTTTAAACTTTTTTTCAAGCAACAGTAATTATATTTTAATTTAATGCATTCTCATCAATCCTGAGTTTCTTATTATTTTTTGTCTTCCAACTTGAGTTTCTTTCCTTATTGTTGACATGACATCACTTAATAATTTGTATTGCTGCTTTCTAATTCTTGTCTAGCTTGGTTTAGCAAAGGCATGAATTTCAGTGTCTTCATTTGCCTAATTTTAGCCTTCAGCACTTAAAATAGTCCAAGTTTAGATCTTTTTGCTACGCGTATGTTCTTTATTTGACCTTCTCAGATTTTGCTTACTTTGGATCTTTGGAGTTGCATTCTTTTTGCAAGAAAATAGTCTGCCAAAAGGGAGCCTGTTTCACTGATTGAAGTTATCTTTATGCAGCTATCGCATTAGGAGGAGACTCCTACTGACTGGTACCCCCATTCAGAATAGCTTGCAGGAATTATGGTCCCTACTCAATTTTCTGCTTCCAAATATTTTTAATTCAGTTGAGAATTTTGAGGAGTGGTTTAATGCTCCTTTTGCGGATAAAGGCAATGTCAGCCTAACAGATGAAGAGGAACTGCTGATCATTCGGCGCCTGCACCATGTATGTTCGTGTTACTACCTTGTAGCTCTTGCCTACTTAAAATATGTTATTTGTCGTTAATGTTAATTCTTGTTTTGAACGCGTCCTTAGGTTATAAGGCCATTCATATTGAGAAGAAAGAAGGATGAAGTGGAGAAGTACCTTCCTGGGAAGACACAGGTCATATTGAAGTGTGATATGTCAGCATGGCAAAGAGTATATTATCAGCAAGTCACAGATGTGGGGAGAGTGGGATTGGATAATGGTAATTACATTATGCCTTAAAGGTTGCTTTGGTAACTTGTATTATGTAACAAGTTTTATTGTCAAACTTTTATATCTGGATGTGTTTATTCTGGTTCTGTTCTGTGTTTATTGTGCTAAATATGTGTTCTTTTCATTAATGTCATTTAATCTAAGCAATGAATTCACGAAATCCTGATTTAGTATGTTGTCTGACTTCTCTATATGTTGAATTAACAGGATCAAATGTTTTTTCACCCTTTCCCTTTTCTTTCCCCTAACTTTTTTCCTCTACTCTTTCCTGGGAACGGAAAATACAGTGCCTCCATTTTTCCAAGGCAAAGTAGCTAATGCATGCTGATGATGTGAATTTGCAGGAACTGGGAAATCTAAGTCTCTACAGAACCTCTCCATGCAACTCAGGAAATGTTGTAACCACCCTTACCTATTTGTAGGTGATTATAATATGTGGCACAAGGAGGAGGTATTTAGAGCATCTGGCAAATTTGAGCTTCTTGACCGCTTATTACCCAAACTACACAAAGCTGGCCATAGAGTCCTTCTTTTCTCACAAATGACTCGTCTCATGGACATCCTTGAAATTTATCTGAAACTTCATGACTATAAATACCTTAGACTTGATGGATCAACAAAAACTGAGGAAAGAGGAACTTTACTAAGGCAGTTTAATGCTCCAGATTCTCCTTATTTTATGTTTCTTCTCAGCACTCGTGCTGGAGGACTTGGTTTGAATTTGCAGACTGCAGATACAGTGGTAATATTTGACAGTGATTGGAATCCACAAATGGACCAACAAGCAGAGGATCGAGCTCACCGCATTGGGCAAAAGAAGGAGGTCAGGGTGTTTGTGTTGGTAAGTGTTGGATCAATTGAAGAAGTTATATTGGAGCGTGCCAAACAGAAGATGGGCATAGACGCCAAGGTTATCCAGGCTGGATTATTTAATACAACTTCCACTGGTTAGTCATTTTGATAAATTTGATTGTCTATTTCCTTTTTCATATAGTGTCTGTTCTTTAGCTGGAAGTCATTGGCAGGAATTGTATTCTTGGAATTTTGTTTGATGTCTTTATTATTCAGTTTATCTCAACAGTTTGTGTAGACATAAATCCTATTGTATTCATTGAGATCTGTTGACTTTGTATACATTCCAGTTGTAAATAAACGATCTTATCATAGATCCATTGGGGTCTTGAAATTCTATAATAATGGAAACAGCAACCCTAGCCATCTTTCTATCTGGTTTATTTTGTTAACCTAGAGCAATTTTGCATTATTTTTGGTATAAGAATTGAATTTTGTTATTCTGATCATTGTTTGCCTTCTTCTGTTGACTTTCTACAATTGTTTATTATGCTTTCAACCTTTATTTATTTGACTTTCAAATCTCTTGGATTAAGTCATGTCTCAAAAAGAAACTTTGAGTTTCAATTCCTAAACTTCTATCTCTCTGAAATTTCAGTTCCTGTTGTTTTGCGTCATTTTGGCTTTGTTAAATTTCTATCAGAAATACACACCTCAGAAAACCAGATTTTTTATGCTACTGTTAGACAATATCTTTGAGCAAAACTCTTTCTGCCGTATGGATTTCTGTTCAGCTTCAAGTATAATAGTTAGCAATGATTTGCTCTAGGATTTATTGGGTCTCAAAAGTTTCAAGGTCCAGTGATGCCTCAGTTGTCCACCTTCTCCTTTTTCTCTTTATTGATTAATGATAGATGATATTTATGCTTTTCATTGTTGTCTTTGCAGCTCAAGATAGGAGGGAGATGTTGGAAGAGATAATGCGTAAAGGTACTAGTTCACTAGGAACAGATGTACCTAGCGAGAGAGAGATTAATCGTCTTGCTGCTCGATCAGACGAAGAGTTTTGGCTTTTTGAGAAGATGGATGAGGATAGAAGACGGAAGGAGAGTTACAGATCCCGTCTTATGGAAGAGCATGAAGTACCAGATTGGGCTTATGCAGCTCCTGAAACTAATGAGCGCAAGGGGAAAGGTTTTCAATATGATGCTGCTAATATCACTGGAAAGCGTCGTAGAAAAGAGGTGGTCTATGCTGATACTTATAGTGATTTAGAGTGGGCCAAGGCTGCAGAGAATGGAGATTTGGCTAAGCATTCAGCAAAAGGGAAGAAGAGGAGGTTGCATATTCCCACTCCGAATACTGACCTGCCAAATAATAGTGCCGATGAGGGGAAGAAAGTACCAGAGTTAATGAAGAATGAAACCATTCCTGTGGCCTCTGAAACAATAAGAACTAATACCTTTGGATCAACATCAACCCCTAGAAGATTGAAGTCCGAGGATACAATTTCTCCTAAAATTGAGTATTCAGATCGAAAAGATGGCAGCTTGGATGGCTTGACGTGGAAAGCACATCAGAAAAAGAGGTCGAGCTTGGTTATAAATCCATAAATTCATGGGGTTAAGATCGTGGAGGTCAAGCTTAAAGGAAAGAGATTTGATCATAATGGTTTGCAACCAAAGCAAAGAAGATTTAGATAGTCTAATCTGCATGTGTAATAAATATTTTTTCTGATAGGTATTCCTGCTTATGTAATGCCAGCAGCTCTTAGCATGTTATGTTATTTGAGCTGCAGATATGGAAGCAGCCATATTTAATATACCAGAGTTGGCCGAAGGATTTGACCAACTTGGCCAGCCAGTTGCGAAGCTCCCATCTTATTTGTTCATTTTGGTGCTGCTGCACGTTTATCATGTAGAATGAGCGGACCTATATTGAATCTCGTGTTTGAGCTTTTTGTCAATTGTCTGAGCATATCATTCTGGACGATTCAAGATGCTGTGTAACTCTTCTTCATGACCTATAACTGGTAATGTAAAGGATAAAGAGCTTTGCCTGTTTGATGATTAGTGGTACTCGTCTCAAAGAATCGATTTTTATGGCTGGCAATAGAACAGAGAATTTAGCATTTGCTTCGGCATTCAACCCAGGATAATGAAATGGAAACCTTTTCCTTTCTCGCTGGTCCTCTACGGCAGGGAAGACTACTTCTAAGATAAAGATGTGTACGACAACTATCTTTTGTTTTATAATGTAAGTGGAATGGTATAATGAGCCCAAGAATATTTTCTCTCCAGCCTAAGACAAGTCCCAGCATTAAAAAGTAGGAAGACAAATGGGTAGAAAGATCAAGATGCCAAATAAAACGTCCAGGAATGCTTGCGTTTGGATAGTCCAGGAAAGCTTGCGTTTGGATATAGATATTTTTTGAAGCATTTTTGGAAAAATATTACTGTAATAATTTTAAAAATTTACTTTAAACAAAATGTATGTACGAGATAAAAAAATAATTAAAATTTTTAAAAAGCATATTTTTAAAAAATATAATTAACCAAACACAGCTTTCTTCCGGATGTTTCTTCCGGATCCAACATCACCCCAAAATGAGATAGGAGAAGCCGAGAATTACCTTGCTTTTTGGCTGGCAAAAATAATTTTACCAAAACGACTATTGTAATTCAAAAAGAGGATGGCATAGGCAGCCCAAAAGGATGTGGAGAATAATGTCCAAAGATCCAGAGGAGAATCCGAATACAGAATGATTGGGTAATAATGGCCGTACATTAGCTAATACTGCTTAAAAGAAAACTAAGCTAAAAAAGACAATTAAAATTCCATCAAACATAAACTCTCGATGGAAAAACCTGCTAGCATATAGCCAGAGGCACAGCAACAGTCACCTCTAAAGCATAACAAGATGCAAACTAAAAAAGCGAAACCAAGAAATCCAGATAAGCTTGAAAGTTCAACATTCAGGTGGAAGTTCTCGAAAATTTAATAATAGAACACCTATTCCTCTTCGTTGACATCAAGATTCTCGAGTTTTGATTCCAATTCATCTTCACTCGCTTCACCTTCATCCCCAGATTCTTTATCATCATCGTCTCCTCCATCAGGGTCATTCTCATCAAGAGGTGCCAGCTTGTCAGAAAATTTCTTGAAAATATCTTTTAACTCATCAATTCCTTCATCAGAGATAAAGTTCCCGTTAACATTCAGCAACTTAAAGTCAGGCTTGTGTGCGACAGACTGAGCCAAAGCCCTTGCTCCAACCCTTCTCAATGAATTGGTGCTAACATCAACTTTTTTCAATTTGTCATGACCTTCCTCTAGAGCCTTGCTTATCTGAATTGCACCATCATCTTTCAGTTCATTCTCTGACAAATTCAGCTTAGTGAGGTGCTGCTTTGCACCTACACAGGCAGCTAAAGCAGGAGCAGCTTCAGCTGTAATATCATTTCCAGCCATCTCCAACACTTCCAGTGAAGGGGCTGTACTTTTGAGAGCATCAGCTATTGCAATTGTTCCCTCATCTTCTAAATTCAGGTAGCTTAGATAAACCTCGGTGAGATTCTCATGGGGAGAAAGTGCCTTGCTCAGTGCAATGCCAGCTTCCAGACCAAACATGTTATCCCGCAAATCAAGTTTCCTGAGATGGGTACACGTCCCAAGGGCTTCAGACAAGGCAATTCCTCCATCAGAGCCTACCCTAGTAGAAGAGCATCGGAAATCCTCGAGTAAAGGTGAACGCTTCACAACTTCAGAGATGGCTATAGCCCCTTCATCTCCAGTCATATTATTATGGAAATGAAGAACCGTAAGTTTATCAGTCGAAGGCACCAACTCACAAACTGCTCGTGCAGCTTCCTCAGAGATGCCATCATTCATCAGATACAATGCCTCCAAGCTAGTCTGTGACTGCAGGAGCTTCCCAAATGCCCTAACTCCCTTTTCACCCAGGGCATTATCTGAAAGATTCAAAGACTTCAAAACAGATCCTTCCAGTGCTGCTGAAAATATTTTCATGACTTCAAGAGCCTCTTCCTCAGGTCTTCCAGCAACAAAATCAGACAAGTCCACTTCCTTCAGTTGACCCTTAATTGATGACAATATAGGGGCAACTACGAGGGCTGCATCTGTGCCAAAACTTCTGTTGCTAAAACATATTTTATTATAAGAGTTTCCTGGTTCTTTCAACGGCTTCAAGAGTTCCTCAGCTTCTTCTGCCTTGATAAATGCCCTCTGTCCTTTAGAAATATCAAAAAAGGTTTCATCTGGTGAAAAAATATCTTTAGGTTTCAGAACCTCTTTGTCCTCCACCCTGGGTCCCCTTTTAAGAATATCCAAGATAAGCTGGCTACATTCCTTGGCATAAAGCTGCACAGCAGAACTTCCATCACCATCAGGCTCTTTTTCATAATGTTGATTGGCCAAAGCAAAAGCCGCCTCTTCAATTTGTTGGGCATTTATGATAGCCTCTTCCCTACTAAGACTGCCATACTTGCGGGTGAAAATGGTCGGATCGGAAAGATTGTTTGTCATTCGCTCCACAAGCATTTGTCGTGTGTTCTGGCTGGGGGGCCAGAGTTTAATTGAAAATGGACGGCGCTGGGGATGTGATGTCATTGAATCCATTGTGACGCAGCTAAAATGAGATGTGCAAATTAGTAAATGCTATATTATTTGAAGGAAAAAAAATTAAGCTGTTATCAGCAAAGTTCATTCGCATGCTAATTGGTTAGAGACATGCATAAAACAAAAAAATTCATCATAGCTTTAATAGCCAACTCCAGCATCTTGAAAACATGAAACAGGTATCCATCCATGTGATAGATAAGGAAAAGAAAATAAGAAAAGATATCAAATCACAGCTTTCTGTATTTTTCTCTTTGCTACAAAAAGGGAGTTATTTTTGTTTCTTGTCAAGAGGGGGGAAAGAGAGAGAGAGAGGTTTTGAAATCCTATTCAAGCCCTAGCAGAATATTCATATATCATTAACCATAAGCATTTAAAAGGAAAAAGCCAAAGTTGCAGTTTTACCTCTAAGTAATCCAATACAATCATTCAAAGTAATGAAAGAGTTTGAGAAAAAAATATATATATTACTAAACAGATGTAGTCATTTCTACTTCACCAATAACTACCACCAAACAACAAGCATTAGAAAAAACTGACAAGGTTTATTCATTTCAGATAAACTCCATTAGATTCAACCACAAGAGTTTCCCAGACTCATACAGATTTAAAAGAACGTTGTCAAAGCTAAAATGCAAGTCAAGTTAATCATCCTGTAACATTCTGAAAGAAATATTACAAGACTTCGAGATCATAATGCAGACAAACTATGTTATACATTAAATGGTCACCCTTTATTCACCACCGTGACTTCCATCTTAAACAACTCGTGTAACTTTATCAAAACAAATAACACCACCAATATCTAACAAAAGTTGTCCCCATAACAAACATTTTTCTTCTATTAACTAAATCATGCCTAACTAATTTCACCAACCAAACAAAAAGTTCAATTCTTTTTTTTTTTTTAAATCAAACACTCTTGAGCATTTCCAGAAAACTAGTTGTATTATAACTCAACTAACATCTAAAAGACACATTACAACCAAATTCTCACACACATACTCAATTTCTCAGGACTACCCTGGTGAAGTCAATTTCAAAAAATAAACAAAAAATAAAAAAAAATACACCATTTTTCTCTTTTTTTCCTTTACCTACATATTTATCAAAAAAATTAGAACATCAGTACTAAACAAGAAAATGGCCAAATAAAAACCAAATGCAACAGATCGAACGGAAAAAAAAAAATAAGGGAACCCTTCTACAAAACAAGCAAGAGGAAGCTATAAGAACCATAAAAGCATTAGTCTCTATATCCTAAAAAAGACTGTACAAAGCATGGATAATAAAAACCCTAAAACCCTAGAAATGAGGAAGGTTAAATTTTTGAAGAGAAAAGATAGTACCTTTCGTGACCCTTTTCTTGATTCTTGCAGAAGAGTGGCCAACCTTTTATTGACTGTGTGACTGTGTGCAAATGGGATGGTAGGACTATATAATGTGGAGAGGGGTAACCCGGGTAAGGGGAGTGGAGGGAAAAGGTAGAGAGGGTGAACTCTGAAAATGTGAAACTGCAGAGGAGAGAGAGGGAGCAAATGTAGAATAGTGATTGGTGAGATAAACTGAAAACCGTGGGCTCTATTCCCAAGGACAATAGGGTTCAAAAACAATAAAGAAAAAGCTTCGGCTTTTGGATTTGAATTGAATCTTCAAAAGTTTGGTTTGGGCTTGGTGTTGGAATGGGCATATTTGAAATTAAATTGAAAGTCATGGGTATCCAATTCGATATTAATAAAGTAACGGTAAAGTAACGGTAAATAATATTTTAATTCGATTTTCAAGTTCTTTTTTAATAAGGTTTAGATTTTGAATTATTGTAAACAGTTTTCTTTAATAAGGTTTAAATTTTAAATTCTACCTATAAAACGAAATAAAATTGGAAAATATTGGAGAATGAAAAAATTGATACGTTTCTCTATTGCTCGAATTTGTTTCTTTTTATTTTTTTCGACTTCTAACTTAAAAAAGACTATGATTAGCAATTAATTGACTTATTAAGATATAGACTCGTGTTTATGCAAATTACTTTGAAAAAACTATAAATTAATTTGAAAAGTGTCTAGAGTAATTTCATTCTAGCATCTACCATTTTTCGCCCTCTACTCTTTTAAAAAGTTGCTAGAGAAATTTAAAAAAGAAAAATTATGAATACTTGATGGAAGAATAAGCTTGTTCTTTTGTCCAAACTCTAAATCATGGACAATGAATGTTAAAAGCCAAAAAAAAAGGTATGTCAGTGTCCAATCAGAATCATATACTGAAATTCCGTAGTTCTAAGGTAGGACTTTTATTAAGAAATATAACTCAGCTTTAAAAATTATGAAGAGAAACAATATATATGTTTATGTGAATGAAGTTGTTGAGTTTAGTGTCTTCAAAGATTGTGGTTAATTAGTACTTACGTTTGTATCGTATAAAATAGGACTACAACAAGATTATTCTGGTTTTAAAGCTTAATAATCATTAGCTTTCTTTATAGAAATAAATAGACTTTTATTCAATAATGTTTTCTTGGATAAAAATCTCTTCTATCCAATGTCATGAATGATTAGTATCGAAACGACTTTTATATCCCAAAGCTGGAGTAGCTCAGTTGGTTAGAGCGTGTGGCTGTTAACCACAAGGTCGAAGGTTCAAGCCCTTCCTCTAGCGTTTTTCTCCTCTTCAATTTTTTGTGGCGAGAGGGTAGGGTAGGGTCGAATCCTGCAAACTATCAATTCCAAAATTGTAAAATCATTTAGAAACTCCATATTTTAATGGTTATATCAAAAGATCTTTATTATTTAGACTTAGTCCTTTTGTATTAAAAATTAATTTCATCTAGTCATTCTATATACACTTTTTTAGTTGTTAAATTAAAGATCCTTATTATTTATACTTACTATATTGTTGTATATAAAACTTGAAGTGTTATAATTCAGAGGTATATTAATTTATACTTACTATTTTCGCATTAAAAACTTGAAGTATTATAATTCATTAGTTTAAACATACAACTTTTGTATTAAAACTTGAAGTGAGGGGTATATTAATTTAAGTGAAATATATAAATAAAAGATCATATATTTTTACTTTTAATTTTTAGATTAGAAGGCCCTAATTATTTGTGCTTACTGCTTTTTATATGATTTGTCTTAATAGAGTGTGTAAATCAAAATGTGAATATACAAATCATTATCTTTAAAATTAGACTGTAAAGGTAAATTTATACATAAACTCCCATCTTTCTTAATTCCACAGTTACCATATTCGACATGTTGATGGATGATTGCCCTCTTCATTTGTTAGGGTCCTCCTGACCCTCACAAAGCTTGTTGGCAACTTGGCGCTTCAACAACTTGGAACTTGGATGGAGACCAAATATATTTTCCCAGGAATGAATAAAAAATCAAACAGTTACAACTCTTCGACTTTATTATAGAGGTCGAGAGTTTGAATCTCACCAATATCATTTCTTTCCCCAGTGTAATAGTGTACCTTTGATATTAAAAAAAAAAAAGATATATTATCCTATGAATTGTTTGGATAGTTAAGACCTTGTCAGATAAACAAAGTGATATAGAAGAGTAAACATTAACAATTCATTGAAATGTATGTAATTTTAATTACAAAAAAAAAGAAGAATTAGTGGGATAAGACAGACATTTTCCACAGTAAAAACTAATGGAATCCAATTGGAGCTCCCATGCAATCAGTCATTTGCAATTAGATTGAGATGATTTTTGTTTATTACTGTCTAGTGAAATGACAGGATCATTGGAATCAGTCATTTGCAATTTGGATGAAACAAGAGTGACAAATGGGCATAATCGAAGGACAAAATCTATTATATTTAGTGTATTATTGCCACAGTGTAATTCAGGCAGGAAGAGTAAAAAATGCATGGGTAAATTGGCGGTTGGAATCAGTCAGCCATGCAGGAAAGGAAACAAACAAAAATGGAGATATGCTACATTAAGCTGGATAATATTTGGATAGTTAAAAAGGTGGAATTTGCTGCGTCTGGTTCAATTTCTTGAATTTTTAAAGATTTTGTCATGTACATCATTCGCTTATTTTTAAGATTTACATCTCCTTTTCTCAAATAAGAAATAATTGCTCCAATATAGTAAAAAAATATTAATACTATCAACAACTCTCAGTATTTTTCGAGTAATATATAGTCATTCCGTTACATAAACAATTAAAAGTTCAAGTGCCACTATTCTTTTCGCCTTCTTATTTACTAGTATCACAAGATGAACCCTGTATTTAAGTCATCTTTCTCGAGTGAAGATCTTTGAAAGATACAGTTCTCTTTATTTTGTTGATTCTTCCAGCTTTATTTAAACGATTTGGCCTGCAAAATACGAGTGAATATTTGAAAGCATCACAAACTTACATATAGAAGATATCAAATACTCCAGTGTCACCTTCAGGCTTTGGAATAGGGACAGAGTTTGAGGCAAACTAGGAACATGCCGAGAAATTTCAGCTGATTTTTCCTTTCCTTATTCTCATGTGTCGGCTCTTATGCTCTTTTCTTTTATTCTTGTTTTATAGTTGAAAATTGAAAACGTTAAGCAAAACAATAATAATAATACATTTTTATTTTCTGGTTCATGGTCAAAAGAGCGTTGTACCGGCCAAATGGCCACATGAGGGACCTTTTTGGTTGAAATTTGGAGAAGGGCCAAGTAAGTAATTGCAAACGATTAACATACCAAATCTACACACTGCAACAAAACAAAAAACAAGACAAAATGAGAACAAACTCCCTGAAGTGATGGTTTTATCTTTAAACGATTCAGTAGTTTCAAATTCTAAATTTGACAGTATATCTCATGAATTAACTTGATTGAAAAATATTTTTCAAATAAAAACAGGAAAACAATTTCTGATTTAGGCTAACCAAACTCAAACAGTAAGTAATCTGGTTCAGCTAGAACGTGACCAGGTTCGAGATCAATAGTAACACTTCAGAGTATATAAAATTTCCTGCCTTCAATCATATAAGTGGAAAGAATTTCGTTGGTACAATATAATTGGCAACAATGCATGGATTACAACTACATAATTACAACATAAATTAAAGAATAGAACTCAACACATTGAAGAATCCATAACAAAGATTACTACCATACACTAGTAGATTGAATGGATTGTGTTGAGAAAGGAAGCCAAGCGTTTGAACATAATTTTTGCATTTTCACTTTCAATATCAATAATCTGGAAACAGTGATCTTCTCCTTCTACTCAAAGAGCTCCACTTTTCCTCTGCATTCACTTTTCTTGATTGCATCAAAGCACCTGACCCCCTCTTTCCCTAAGCTCATCTTTCTCAGCAACACAAATAAGCAATCTTGAACATTGTAGGCCTGATAAAGTAGGTGCATCATTAGAAAATGGATTGATTAATGGATTATCAAAACCTGCTGGGGCATTTGGGTAGACAAATTCCCATGTTTTGTACAATAAATTCTAGTCCTGACCATCAAAACTTGGCTGTGAACCTATTGGTTTTGATCCCAAAAAATAACGATGAGACAGCAAAACTCCAAAGATTCTCATGCCACCAACAAGACTATCATGGCTGGCTCTCAGGGAGATATTATGTGCTATATTAGCTCCTGCACTGTCACCGTCTACGAAGATTCAACTAAAATCAGCATGGAAAAGCCATGGCTCTTTTTGGTAGGTTTGATCATTAGTGGTGTGTGATGCAATCCATTGAAGCGCTTCCCATGAATCTTCATAAGCGGTGGGAAGAGAGTTTTCAGGGGCTAGCCTATATTCAACTGATACAACAAGAACTTTGGCACGAGAGACTAAAGTGTTGATGTAACGGTGGCAGAGGAAAGAGAAGGCTGATTCAATACAAAAGCCTCCACCATGGAACTAGGCTAAATGGGAAGTTTTTGGGTGGTGGAGAGCTTTGGGAGGTACATTCTGGCTGAGACGTCTGGAGAAACGTTGATGTCTTTTGAGGAGACACCTGTGGATAAATCTTCTACTTCTACCATTGATGCTGGAACATATGGTGAATCTAAGAATCCCTCAACTGAACCATCTTTTTTTTTTTTTTTTTTGACTACATTTCATTGGAACATATATTCTCAGATTTTGACTACATTTATCAATGATGCAAAACCAGGAATGTGCTTGTTTGTATACATTTATTTTTTTGCTTTATTTTTTTGAGAGCATTATTTTTTTGCTTCTAAACCATTTTTGGTGGACCCCTATGTAGGTGTACACATAAGTCCATAGTCTTATCATGAATTGTGAGGGATTCGTTAGAGCTGTAAACAAGCCGAGCCAAACCGAGTATTGCCGGTTCGAGCTTGTGCTCGTTTAATAAACGAGCCGAGCCGAGCTCATTTATTGAACGAGCTCAAATTTATGTTCGAGCTCGGCTCGTTTAGTTATATGAACGAGCCGAACTCGAGCTTTCACGAGCTGAGTCGAGCTTTGTTCGCGAACAGCTCGGTTCAAATAAGTGTAAAAGTGTTATTTGAGCCGAGCCGAACCGAGTATCTCATGCTCGAACTCTTGTTCATTTATTAAACAAGCAAGCTCGAGATCGCTCGTTTAATAAACGATCCAAAATTTGTGTTCGAACTCGATTTGTTTAACTTCACGAACAAGCTGAACTTGAGCTTTCACGAACCGAGCCGAGCCGAGCTGTGTTCGCGAAAATCTCAGTTCGTTTACAGCCTTAGGATTCGTCCACCATAATTATTTAAAAACATTGACAATCATAACCCACAAGAAAAAAAATAATACAAAAGAAAACCATAAGAAAGAGAATAATACAGAAGAAAAAGAGATGCACGATTCCAAAAATGAAGCAAACAAGAACGTAAAGCCTCAAACACGCTCAATCCCTAATGAAAGAAGCCATTCGGGTAATAAGATTCTTTGCTTTCTCAGACTCCGGGTTGAAAACGTGAAAGCAATGATCTTCACCTTCAATGTCAACAAACTCCAATTCACCTTTCCAACCACTTTTCTTCAGTGCCTCCACATAAAGAAGAGTGATTTCTCTCAGCTCATCCTTCTCAGCAGTACAAACAAACAGCTTGGAACAAGGGAGCCCATATAATTTGGGTGCATCATTAGCTAGCGGATTGATCATTGGATTATCAATCCCACCAGGAGCTGATGGATAAACTAACATAAACATTTTATGAGGCATACTTTCTTCATTATTTTCTTTCTTAGTTGTTGAATCCCAAAAGTAAGGATGAGATAAAACTCCCCCCAAAATTTTAACACCACCAACTAAGCACTCAACTCCAGCTCTGATGGCCATGTTATGCACTATATTTCCACCAGCACTATCACCTCCCAGATAAACCTTATCAAAGTCACCATGGCTGACCAACCAAGGCTCCTTCTCAATGTTGGAGTCCTCAACTACATGTGAAGCCACCCACTGAAGGGCATCCCAGCAGTCCTCATAACCTGCTGGTAAAGGATGTTCAGGGGCCAGCCTATACTCCACAGAAACAGCAACAGCTTTGGCTTCTGAAACCAATAAGTTGAGATAACGATGGTCAAGAAAAGAGAAGGCGGATTCCAGGGCGAAGCCACCCCCATGATAATAGACTAAAATTGGGAGCTTTTGGCTGGCGTCAGTGATTTTAGGAAGGTAAAGCCTAGCTGAAATGTTGGGTGAAATTGTGATGTCTTTGGATGATACACCAGTTGATGCATCATCTAGTGATGGTGGAACATATGGTGAGCCAAAAAGTCTCTCCACCGTGCCATCCTTGTAGACTTTGATAACAGGAGAAAGATCAATCACAACCTCTTTGGAATCTGAAGCCATTGAAATCACTACTACAAAAACTCTCCTTTCAGTGTGTGTTACAATTGGAGCACTTGAATGAGAATCACTAGGTCATTATATAGGTGCAGAAACGTGGGGAATATGTACATGTTAAAAATTTGATAACAACTATTGCAAGCACCAACTTTTTGACCGGAGGCAACATCTTTGATTGTTAGTGGTTTTTTTTTTTTTTTTTTTTTTTGTGAGGATATTGTTAGTGGTATTTGATGGACCCAGATCAATTTGGAACCACAGGAATTTAGACAAGATATCACAAAGAAAAATAATGGAGAGATCAAGAAGTTTTCTTATTGAAAAAAACGTAAGGAGCTACTGGTTAAAAGTTAAAAACAACGCATACGAAAAACACATAAAGCCTAAAACGGCTGAAAACAAACCTCCTGAACTACTACTGCTAAATGGGTACAATCCCATACAACTAAGACTAAACAAATACCATGCAACCTACTAAAACAACCGATAAAAACAGGACACGTGTCACTAAAAAATAACTAATGTGGTTTATTAAATTTCCTACACTATTAGTTTGATTATAATTCACTAACTACTTTTCTTGGCTTCCTTTGGCAGAGATTAGAACAAAAAAGTATGGACGGTGGCGCATTTGCTGGGACTTTTCTACTAATAACATAAATTGATTTGAGGTAGATGGAGCCATCCTTCATCAGTGGCAAAGTGCATTATTGAACCAATTTGTTTTGCCCCTAGTAATAAAGATCAGCGTTTACAAACTTTAATTGGACAACATGAGGACCACAAAGGTCCCCTTAATTCTCAGAGCAAGCAAGAAAATGGCAAAAGCAACTGCTCCAGTTCCAGACTAACAGAATTTCCATGACCCAATAAATGATAACAGACAAACCAAAAAAATACACAAAGCCAGCGCCGGCGGCCTTATCCTGTCCGCTGCCTTCCTTCCCTCGGATCTAGGACTAGGCCTTCCAAGTTGAGTCCCGTCCAATTTGGATCAGTTGAAGCTGGTGTAAATATCTAATATTTTTGTCTAACTGTTTAAAATTTTGGTATAATCGTCCAATATTGTGATGTAATCACTTTTTCATCATGACGTGGCCGTCTCTTATATTCATTTTTGACTTTGTTGATTGCATCTCACCTATTCATTTTTTACACTCTTAATCTAGAACATTAACTGACTATTGTTTTTGAGGTATAGAGAATCAAAAGATCAAGCACACTTGCCATGTTTTCTAGTGTAAATCCAAGTCTCTAGCTGACTGAGTCAAAGGTTAATTTGGGGTTAGATCGATAGAGGGACTAAATTGAAGTTGATTTTGACATTTGGTAGGCTCAATTGAGAAATTTGATTTCAACCAGTTGAATAGAAATTTTGCCTATTCCAATAGCTATTTTCAGAGTGGATGAATTCCCTTTTCTTTTCTTTTGCTTAAGGGGAGATAAAGGGTATCTGTATCCAGTCTACCCAATGAATCTTCACGTAGACACATGTTCACCGAATTCCGGAGATCATGAAAATTGTAAGAAGGTCATGCCCAGCCGCAATATTTATGCAGATACATACTTGAAGCAAATGACTTGTAATTTCACACACAGAGACATACTTTTTTTTTTTTGGTCAAACAGAGACATACATGTTTGGTGAACATATATGGGCGTATTTTTGTGTCTCTATGAATTATATTATCCTTGTGAAGGCTGAAGGCAATAGAGACTCTTCAAAATTTTGGTTCAATGCCAACAAATTTGATTAGGTAAGCATTACAGATTAGTTAGCACAGCAATGAGATGTTGTCATCACTTGTCTTTATGGTAAAAATAAGCGAAAATTAATTACGAATAGTTACCAAAAAAATAAGAAGGTTTCAAAAAAAAAATCATGCATTTTTTTTTTGAGATTTTATAAATTTTTTACTATATATTTTTATTGTACTTGTTTGCTTCAATGATCAATGATATATGAATGAATTATTCGAAACATATCTTATCTTACTATATATATATATATATATATATTATATATATATATATAAGCACGTAGGGCCTTAAGTGATTGAACAATTCATATATTTCCTAAAATAGCCTTATTTTTTAAGTTATGGTCACCTTTAAAAAAAGGATATTAGTGGAACTACAAAAAGTAGAGTAATTAAATCCTAGTCAAACTCAATCTTTTTATAAGAAGTCATTCACACCTTTTATAATGGAACTACAAAAAGTAAATTACTTAAATCTATTCAAACTCAACATCCCTTTAAAAAGTTTTTCACTATTTTTACAAGTACGAACTTAAATCGAATTTTTAAAATAATAAAATTTTTGTTTTCTGGGAGCTTTGCTTCCGAGTTTCTTAGTGCAATTGATAAGTAAACAGGATAATCCGTGTCTTGAATAATGCATTGCTCATTGTACAACCAACAAGTAATTGGTCCAATCAATTATTAGTCCAATCAATTATTGCTTAGATAGCAAATGTGTACATATGTAAATGCATTGTGGAAAAATCATCGTGCATTTGTGTATCATACACCCACATACAGGTGTTGTTCAGCTGCAAGATGCGAGACATACACCGTAGATTTCATGTGGAAATTCATACCATTGTCATGTGGTATTAGAGTTCAATTTAAAACAGAGGTAATGCCAATGGAAGCTAAACAAAAGATACTATCTTATTAAATTATGTACTTACTGATTGGTATAAAATTTATATTTTTCTCCTTTTTAAAAATATTTTAATTACTTTATATATAAAATTTAAATTTTGATAATCTACAAAAAAAAATTAAAACAAAAGAAGTCATTTAGCAAAAAAAAAAAAGAAAAAAAAATAAATAATCCAAACACCGAAAGAATATTTTAGCATTTAATGTATTTCTGCAGATAGCCTTATTTTTTAAGTATGATCACATTATTATGAGAACTCAAAGAGTTAAATTAATAAGTAAGTAATAAAACTCAATATTCACTTAACATTTTTCAAGTCTTTTATAATGAATTTAGTTTAAATTTAAACTAATAAAAATTACAAAAAATGCACAAAATATATAGAAAAATGAATCAAAGTCCTTCTCATGAATAAAATTGGAAACAAATCTAATGCAAAACTAAAAAAAATCATTAACTTTGAATCAACTTGAATATCATTACAGTTTTAATAGGACATTGCATTCTCTAAAAAAATATTATATTTGCATATACTAATAATTATATCATGACTGATTTAGAATTTTTATGAGTTATATGGTTAGGAACTAGTCAGATATGTAGTGGGTTAGAACATGAAAACTTTTGTTCCTTTTTTTTTGTAAAATTATTTTTATGTTTATCTCAATCATTATTTACATATAGATGACTAAACTGAACACTTTTTGGGTTTAAATTCTATACAAACCTGATTTTTGTGCATAAATAAAAAAAATTATTTATATGCTGAAAGTACAAAATTAGGTAGAAGAACCAAAATTAAAAAAAAAACACAAGAATGGAACATTTAAAAATTTGCGCTCTAGTTTTTTCTTTCAATTTAATGGATAATTTCTTGATTAAAGAGGACCATTTATTTAATTTATCTTTCAATTTAAAATAAAAATAATATCTTAATTTTATATTTTTAAAAAATTATTCACAAACATTACATAATAAATCAATTAAATTATCACCTTGAAACAATCAGCTCACATATCATTAAGAATAGATATTGTGTTATATTACTTTTAAATGCAATGAAAGTATATAGCATAGTGTTTGAATAATGAAAAATATTGTGTTTGTTATTCATATACACTAACTTGAAAATCATAATACAAAATTAGTTATTCAATTGAATCTCATTGAAATTTAAATTTAAAAGATGCAGCAGTTAGTAATAGATTAAATTTAAAATCATAAATGTAAAAGTAAAATCACTCTATCATACATTGATCAACATGAATTTATAGAAAAAAATGCGTTTTCAGAGAAATATAAAACGTCAATATCATTAAACACTTATAAATTTAAAAAATCTACTTATAAATTGTTTAAGATCATTAAAATGAGTCAATTTTTTAAAAAATAACACATTGAAAAGTACTTCACATTAAACAAATAAAGTGTGTCATTTAGAGGTATCATACCATAGAAATTTTATTTTTTTATAACAATACCTATTTGAGCTCTGTCATTAACAAAACATATGTTGAAAAGGAATTTAATTATTAAATTTTAATATATGTGTCAAAGAGTAATAAAAAAGTATCAAATTTTAAGTGTAGAATTGTAATTTTATTATTTATACAAATATAGGTATTTTATTTTGCGATATTTAATCAAATAATGTATGATTTTAGGTTAATAAAAGGAACAAATTCTAACTATTTAAATCATTTTATCACTCTATTACATTAATAGAAAAAAATTAAATCTACTATATGGTAAAAAAGATCTATTTGGAGTACTCTACTGCTCCTCCCCAAAAAAACCACTTTCAAAGCATTTTATTTTTTTATCTTAGTAGAAATTTAGAAAAGGAATGAAAAGTAAGCAAAGGAAAAGATTATTGAGGCCTTTAAAAAAAGAAAAAAGAAAGTAGATTAACGTCTATATAGAGGTGAGAAAAAAGAATAACCAAACTGACATAAAGTAGATGTGAGAAGTTCAGCACATGCAAATACATTAATTGTTACATGAAAAATAAAATATAAGATTTTGCATGTATCATGAGGTTATTAACGAATTTCAAAACTCATCATTGTTATAATATATGATATTCTAATTGACACTGAAAATTTATATAATTACATAAATTTGTGAGCTTAACAAATAACTCTAATTCATTTTATTGAGTGATCAATTATGTTAGTGTCTATGGAAAAGTCAAATATTCAATAATTTAAAATAAGTCATTTGAAAATATTAATTGTGGTACAATTAAGTCTCATTTGATACTTCATAGATATAATAGAGATATGTAAAATTATCAATCAACTTATCAAAAGCTTAAGGATTTCTAAAGTATACTTACATCTTTTTATACAATAACAAGTTATATTTTATAAGATAACAATTTTAAATTTTTAAAAGATTTCATAACTTATTTCGGAAGGATATTTTTAAGAAACCATCATTAAGCCAAAATCTTTCTTTTGTTATTGGAGATATTCATATGTTCTATTCAAATTCTTTTAGAAAAGAAAATAATATGTGAAGTTAAGAAAAGATTGATGTAAAAACTATTAAAGTAGGTTCATAATAATAGTGACTATTTTCTATTTTTTTTAAGGATATAATTGACTGGAGTATCACATAATTTTTTGACATGGTTTTAAAAAATAGGATAACCAAAATTAATATCCTTTTTATTTTTCTCTTTTTATTATATCATTTATTAGACACATTTATTATATCATTTATAAAATGAATATTAAACGTGCACGTGTCTCATTTCTAGAATTAAAAAGTTTTTCACACCTTTTACAAGTACAATTTTAAATTTAATTTTTTAAATATATACATATTTATTAGTATAAAATTTATATTATCCTCTTTTTAAAAATATTTTTACTTACTTTATATCTACAAAAAAAAAAAGTTAAAACAAAAAAGTCATTTAGCAAAAAAAGAAAAAAATAAATAACCAAAGCACTGAAAGAATATTTTCAAATATAAATTAATTTTATGTTTTAAAATTTAATTTTAATGTCAAATGTTTATTCAATTCTTAAGTGTTTGGTATTTTAGCATTAATGTATTTCTTTAAATAGCCTTATTTTCTAAGTCTGATCACATTAAAAATGGATGTTTACGAGAACAAAAAGAGTTAGATTAATAAGTAATTAATAAAAATTAATATTAATTCAACATTTTTCAAGTCTTTCATAATCAATTTAATTTAAATTTAAATTAATAGAAAATAAAAAAAGCACAAAATATATAGAAAAAGGAATAAAAGTTCTCCTTATGAATAAAATTGGAAAGGAATCTAATGCAAAACTAAAAAAATGACCAACTTTGATTCAGTTTGAATATCATTATATTAATAGACTTTGCACTGTCTTAAAAAATATTATATTTACATATACTAATAATTATACCATAGCTAATTTAGAATTTTTATAAGTTATATGAGTAGGGATAAGCCGGATACGTAGTAGGTTAAGAACATGGAAACTTTTCTTTTTTATTTTTTTGTGAAATTATTTTTATGTTTATCTGGATCATTATTTATATATAGATAACTAAACTTAACACTTTTTGGGTTTAAATTCTCATGCACAAATAAAAAAATAATTTATATGCTGGGAGTATAAAATTAGATAGAAGAAACCACAATTAATAAAAAAAATACAAGAATGAAACAATTAAAATTTTCCTCTCTTGCCTTTTCTTTCAATTTAACGGATAATTTCTTTATTTATCTTTTATATTAAAATAAAAATAATATCTCATTTTATGTTTTTATTCAAAAATAATTCTCCGATATTAATTAATAAATCAATTAAATTATCACCTTAAAACAATCAACTCATATAGTAATAAGCATAGATGTTGTGTTACCTTACTTTAAAATGCCTTGAAAGTATATAGCATAGTGTTGGGATAATGAAAAATATTGTGTTTGATTCACATACACTAACTTGAAAATCATAATAAAAAATTAATCATTCAAAATTCTAAACTTTTGAATCTCATTGAAATTTAAAAGATGTAGTAGTTAGTTCATAGATTAAATTTAAAATCATAAAGATAAAAGTAAAATCACTCTTTCATGCATTGATCAACGTGAATTTATAGAACAAAAATGCATTTTTAGATAAATATAAAATGTCAATCCCTTTTTTATATCCTAATTTTACCTAAAATTAATTTTAAAAAAATGTACACTAATTATACTTTGAATTCATCAAACATTGGTACTTTGATGCCATTTTGACTTTGATTTCATTTATGAAATTAAAAATAATAATGTCAACATATTAAATCCAATACGAAAACTAACTATTGCCATACAACCTTACAAAATTAGTGAAGTGACATATACCATGGACCAAGAGGGCAACAAAAAATATTCAATTACTAGTGATTGAAGAAATCTAATCATTACCTAAACTAAATCCAGAAGATGTCCCCAAAATGCTTGGATTTAGAATTTAGGTGAATTATTTGATTACAAACTTTTACTTGAGAAATTTTCTTATTTTTTTATTATGTAATCACAATATTGTTTTAAACATAAAAAGAATAATCTTAGCAACCTTAACACATAATGTCCTAGAAAATTACTTGAAAACCTAAAAATAGTATGAAAAATTAACTTTCACATTTTAATGTGAAAGTTAATTAGTGATCAAACTCTTATAAGTATTAAAATGCTTACATTTTGATAATATAGAAAGTAATTAACTAATTACAAAAGGGTTTGACCAAAAAGTGTATATAAGTTTGCCTAATGAATGCATTATGGTGCTGGTTAAATAAGCTTTTAAGCACTACTTATTCAATAGACAAAGTTGATTAAAAAAACCTATCTAAGAATAAAAGTGTCATAAATATGCATTTAGCATTATAAACAAAAAATTTGTAGATTTAAAATTTCATATAACACAGAATCGAGACATATCTTATTTCGTGTACTATTATAGTAGAAAGAGAAAAAAGAAAAACCAAACTGAAAGAAAGTAGAGGTGAGAAGTTCAACACATACAGATACATTAATTGTTACTTGCAAAATAAAATATAAGATTTTGCAAGTCTCATGAGATTATTAATGAATTTCAAAACTCATCATTCTCATAATATATAATATTCTGATTGATCATTCTCATAATATATGATATTCTAATTGACACTGAAAATTTATATTTACTTATTACGTAAATTTGTGAGTTTAACAAATAACTCGAATTGATTTTACTGAGTGATCAATTATGTTAGTGTCTACGAAAAAGCCAAATATTTAATTTAAATTAAGTCATTTGTGGAATAATTATATAAAAGTCTCATATGATACTTCATATATATAATAGAGACATGTAAAATTATTAATCAATTTATCAAAAGCTTAAGGATTTCAAAGTATAATTACATCTTTTTATACAATAACTAGGTTACATTTTATATGATAACAATTTTAAAATTCTTAAAAGATTTCATGACTAAGGATATTTTAAAGAAACTATCATTATGCAAAAATCTTTCTTTTGCTATTGGAGATATTCATCTGTTCTTTTCAAATTCTTTTAGAAAAGAAAATAATATGTGAAGTTAAGAAATGATAGATGTAAAAATATTAAAGTAAATTTAGTAGTATTTTTTACTTGAAGTGTATGTTTCTAATAATAGTGATTATTTTTTATAGACATGATTTTTATTTATTGTATCATTTATTAAATAATTTTTAAACGTGTGAAGCACGTAGTGTGTGTGTGTGTGTAAAGTGGGAGCAATAGTTTTAATGTTACTTTTTTGTCATTTTTTAAGTGTCTTTTATTGTCCTCATTGTATGTTTTTAATAATGCATGCGTGAAGGATAGACTATTAATTCATAATAACGTCATAATTATCATTCTATTTTTTTATTAATTTTTCTATAAATTTGCAGATACATAAGCTGTGTTTTTCCCCTCTAGTATTACTAATTTCGACCAGCAGAAACTGCACATTCAACAAAATTTTTAATCAATCTGTGATCTGTTGTCAAATTTCAACGATTGTTCGAAATTGAAATCAAAGACCACCTGTTCTATGTTGGTCCAATGTTAAGGATTTTTGAGTGCTTCTGCAAGTACTCTTTATCACAGACTTCTTGTTGGGAGATGCACCTACCTGATCCTCCATATAGGTGCAATAGTGTGACGTTACCGCAAAAACACTTTCCTCAAAACAAGAGGCCCAAAAAAAAAAAAAAAATCCCAAACAAGAAGAAACAACACTTAAGAGGACACTTGTCCAACTACATAACTACGTGTAAAGCTATGAGAGCTTACAGATTCAGATCCGCAACATGACTAGGATCATGTCACTGGATTCGGACAAATGTTGTTGTCATTGACTCGTCAATATTTCCTCTTCTAGTCTGCCTCACTGTCCTATATAAACAAATCAAACTGATGACGATATCTATTCATTGGATCAAGAAAACTCTGAAATATGCTAAACGCTTTGAGGTCACTAAGAACACAGACCCCTGTTCTCCCTTCCTCAACATCAACTTTTCCATACAACTTTAGTCGTAAAATTTGTGGGGTTAGATTTCAACAAGCTGTAGCAGGGAATAGTATACTAGAAAAAAGTGGAAACATGGACCAACCTCAAGGCAAAAATCCAAATGAAGAAACTATGAATTCTTTTGGAGATGGGTATGCAACAATGTCTGAAGAAGAAGGGTTTGGAGGGATATATGGAGATAATCAAGAACTCACTAAAAAGGATGAAGAGAAAATTGTTTACGCAAAAGACCGTGAATTTGATACTAACCAAGGGACTGAAGTGAAAGAGAAGGAAAAAGCTCGTCACCAAAAGGAGGCCTCATGCTAAAAAGCGAATCATTACACTATTTTGAAGAGTTGTTTTATCTGTTGTTAACTTGTTTTATTTTCTTGTCAACGTTTAAGTTATCGTCTCAACTTGTATTAGCATGTAGGATCTGATTCCACAGCTTTTTGGGATGATTCTGATGGACTCATCTCAAAAACTTATCATGCAAATTATGTTGATTTTTAGTACTCCTATGTGTTTTTGACTTAAAAATGAGCCCTCTGGCAATGAAGGGCTAGATGACGCTTCTCTTCTATCTCTTCCAACTTTATTGGTGTGAATGGTTAGCTTGGTGCCCTTAAATTTGGTTTTGGATCTTTTGGTTTACGTGGAAGGATTTCTGTACCACTATATGTAGATCTTTAAACATAAATCCCTATGGCTATGGGAAATCCAAAGAGAGCTCCCACCCCTGTTCATTGTGTTTACAGATATATTACTGTAATCTCAGTCTTAAATAAACAAGTTTGGCAAACTATTTAATAAACATCTATTATCAAAGGATAAGTAAAAGCTGACAAGATATTGAGGTAGGATGCAATCTTGGGATAACTGATAACATAAAATATTTGCATATGAGATTTAATGGTTTGTAAGCATTTACTGCGTCGGAATAGTAAATGATCCATCGACTAGAGTTAATCAGACTGATGAAATTAGTGCCTTAGTGGTTCTAAGACAAAGGGGAAGCAAGAAAGATCTAAGATTTCAGAAGTAAATTACGGATTACACCCGAACAAAAACCTGGGGCCAAAAAGAAATGGAGTAAGAAATATTTTGCAATGATCATTTGTTTGCACAAATGACTTTTGATTGGCATTTTCTCCACTAAAATTCAATAACTGGCCCAATAGACGTTGTGCAACTCTTTTTAATTATTCAAACAGCTTAATCAAAAAAAGATTTTTGAATTATTCAAACAGCTTAATAATCAAAAATGGAAAAAAGAGCAAGCAAATTCAATACGTGAGAAAAGAAGCCAAAATTTGCATCTAAATCTTTGCCTTCTCATCATCTGGATTGAAAATGTGAAAGCTATGATCCTTGCCTTCCACTTCAAACAGCTCTACTTCACCTCTCCATCCACTTTTCCTCACAGCTTCTACATAAAGAGTTCCTGTATTTCTAAGAATTTCTCTCTCAGCCACATTGACCAATAACCTTGAACATCCTAATTCAGATAAACTTGGTTTATCATCAGTCAGGGGATTTATCATCGGATTATCAATTCCACAAGGAGCAGATGGATAAGCAAGCTTCCATATCTCACATGCCAATCTCTCCTCCTTTACCTGAGTACAACTCTTAGAGTTAAAATTTGAGCCCCAAAAATAAGGTTGATTTAGAAATGCACCAAGGATCTTGACCTCCCCATATAAGCCTTCAGCACCTGCTCTCATTACTACATTATGTACTATATTGGCACCAGCACCATCCCCTCCTACATAGAGCTTACTAAAGTTCCCACGGTTGATTAGCCATGGTTCTTTTCAGTGTCCGAGTTGTGGATGTGTGAAGCCACCCATTGAAGAGCAGCCCAAGAGTCTTCATATGCTGCAGGTAAAGGGTGTTCTGGGGCTAGTCTATATTCAACTGAAACAACTAGTACATTGGCTTGGGAGGCTAAGAGGTTTATGTAACGTTGATAATAAAAGGAGAAGGCTGACTCAATGCAGAAGCCTCCACCGTGGATGTACACTAGGATTGGAAGCTTTTGGTTGGGATCTGTGATCTTTGGGATGTAGAGCCTAGCTGAAATTTCTGGGGAGATTGTGATGTCTTTGGAGGAATACGCTCGTTTGATTGAGTTGACTTCTTCCTGCTTCCGACAAATGCCAAATTCGGGGAGACTCGTTCCTTAGCATAAATGTATGCTGGTAATATAATTCTTCTGTCTTATAGATCAAATATGCTTAAAAGCATCCAATCATTGATAGGAGAATCACATAAACAACTATTGCAAGAATCAAACAGAAAAGACAGATATTGTAAGGAACTAGCAAGCGCAAAACAAGTTCACTTATGATTGATAAAAGAAGCCAAAAGCTTTACAAGACTCTTGTCTTTCTCAGACTTGAGGTTGAAGATGTGAAAGCAGTGATCCTGTCCTTCAACCTCAACAAGCTCCACTTCACCTTTCCAACCACTTTTCTTCAGAGTCTCAACATAAAGACCCGTTCTTTCTCTCAACTCATCCTTCTCAGAAATACAAACAAACAACCTCGAACATCCTATTTGGAATAAGCTTGGTGCATCATCAGCTAGAGGATTTATCATTGGATTATCAAGCCCACCTGGGGCTGATGGATAAACAAGCTTCCATACTCTATATATCATACTTTCTTTAACGTTTTCCGTCTTGTTTTTTGGATCCCAAAAGAAAGGGTGAGACAGAAATCCACCCAAGATTTTCACATCCCTATATAAGCTCTCAACCCCAGCTCTCATCGCCATGTTATGAACTATATTGGCGCTAGAACTATCGCCCCCTATATAAAGTTCATCAAAGTTGCCATGTTGGAGCAGCCAAGGTTCTTTATCAATGTTAGAGTTGTCAACAACATGTGTTGCCACCCATTGAAGGGCATCCCAGCAATCTTGATAAGCAGCAGGTAAAGAGTGCTCTGGGGCTAATCTGTACTCAACAGAAACAGCAAGTGCATTGGCTTCAGAGACTAATAGGTTGAGGTAATAGTGGTGAAGAACGGAGAGGGCTGATTCAGTGCAGAAGCCTCTACAATGGAAGTAGACTAAAATTGGGAGCTTTTGACTTAAGTCTTTAATCTTTGGAAGGAAAAGTCTAGCTGAAAAGTCTGGTGAAATGGTGATGTCTTTTAATGATACATCAGTGGTTAGATCTTCTAGAGATGGTGGAACATATGGTGAGCCAAAGAATCTCTCCATCGTGCCATCTCTGTAGACCTTAATGAGTGGAGAAAGATCAGTGGCAACCTCTTTGGAATTGGAAGCCATAAAAATGGCTAGAAATTTTTTTTTGCATTTTAAGGTTTTATCATGACACACGTCCTCAGAAAGGGTGAAGAGATAATGTATATTAACATGGAAAAGATATAATATTCTTAGATTTTGACTACCAGTTATCAATGATGCAAGACCAGGAATTTGCTTGTTTGAATACATTTACTTTTCTGCTCCTTTTTTATTTTGGTAGACCCCTGTGCAGGTGTACACGTAAATCCATTGTCTTATCTTGAATTGTGAGGGATCTGCCCATCATAACTGAATAATATTATTTAAAAACATTGACAATCGTAAACCATAAGGAAAAAAAAATTAATACAAAAGAAAACCCAAAAGAAAGAAAATAATACAAAAGAAAAAGAGCTGCACGAATCTGAAAATTACGCAAACAAGAATGTAAAGCCTCCAACGCGCTCAATCCCTGATGAAGGAAGCCATACTGGTAATTAGATTCTTTGCTTTCTCAGACTCCGGATTGAGTACGTGAAAGCAATGATCTTCACCTTCAATGTCAACAAACTCCAATTCACCTTTCCAACCACTTTTCTTCAGTGCCTCCACATAAAGAAGAGTGATTTCTCTCAGCTCATCCTTCTCAGCAGTACAAACAAACAGCTTGGAACAAGGGAGCCCATATAATTTGGGTGCATCATTAGCTAGCGGATTGATCATTGGATTATCAATCCCACCAGGAGCTGATGGATAAACTAACATAAACATTTTATGAGGCATACTTTCTTCATTATTTTCTTTCTTAGTTGTTGAATCCCAAAAGTAAGGATGAGATAAAACTCCCCCCAAAATTTTAACACCGCCAACTAAGCACTCAACTCCAGCTCTGATGGCCATGTTATGCACTATATTTCCACCAGCACTATCACCTCCCAGATAAACCTTATCAAAGTCACCATGGCTGACCAACCAAGGCTCCTTCTCAATGTTTGAGTCCTCAACCACATGTGAAGCCACCCACTGAAGGGCATCCCAGCAGTCTTCATAACCTGCTGGTAAAGGGTGTTCAGGGGCCAGCCTATACTCCACAGAAACAGCAACAGCTTTGGCTTCTGAAACCAATAAGTTGAGATAACGATGGTCAAGAAAAGAGTAGGCGGATTCCAGGGCGAAGCCTCCACCATGATAGTAGACTAAAATTGGGAGCTTTTGATTGGGGTCAGTGATCTTTGGAAGGTAAAGCCTAGCTGAAATGTTGGGTGAAATTGTGATGTCTTTGGATGATACACCAGTTGATGCATCATCTAGTGATGGTGGAACATATGGTGAGCCAAAGAGTCTCTCCACCGTGCCATCCTTGTAGACTTTGATAACAGGAGAAAGATCAATCACAACCTCTTTGGAATCTGAAGCCATTGACATCACTACTACAAAAACTCTCCTTTCAGTGTGTTACAATTGGAGCACTTGAATGAGAATTACTAGTTCGTTATATAGGTGAAGATGCGTGGGGAAGCGGAATATGTAAATGCAAAAAAATTTGAGAACAAATATTGCAAGCGTCAACTTTGACTGGAGGCAACAGCTTTGATTTTTAGTGGTATTAGTTTGATTATAATTCACTTACAACTACTTTTCTTGGCTTCCTTCGGCAGATATGAGAACAGAAAAGTATGAACGGTGAATATATTTTAAAAATTTTTCTAGATAAATATATTTATAAAATAAAAAGTTAATTGAAAAACACATTTAAAATTTTTAATAAATATATTTTTAAAAAATACAACCAAACAAACAAACGCATAAATTGATATGAGGTAGATGGAGCCATCTTTCATCAGTATTTGGAAATAACGATGGCAAAGTGCATTACTGAATCATTTTGTTTTGCCCCTGGTAAGAAGATTAGCATTTACAAACTTTAATTGGAGAACATGAGGACCACAAAGGTCTCCTTCATTCTTAGAGCATGCAATAAAATGGCAAAATTAACTGCTCCAATTCCAGATTAAACAGAACTCCCATAACCCAATAAATGATAACAGACAAACCAAAAAAATACACAACGCCAACGCCGGTGGCTTTATCCTGGCCGCTGCCTTCCTTCCTCCTTCCCTCCCTCTATCCAAATTTCAATCTTTCTGACCGGGTTCTTTTCTTCCTCGCGTCATTCATTGTATTGATGATGCAATATAATAATGATAAATTTTAAAAAGTGATAAATTGGTATAAAGATTTTGTCAATTTCTGAAAAATATAAGTAACGTTACGTAATCTGCATTACATCTTATCAATTTCATTTTTGATTCGCATTACTACTAGTAAAATTTATTCTTTTCTCTTCACCAACTTCACCCTTCTCTCCCTATTACGGCTATGTAGAACTGTATTCTTTTCTTGCATAACTCACCAAACGACTCAGTCAACAGCTCCACTTAAAAGGCAACATTAACCACTCATATTTATTTCCTTAAATATTCCAAATTTTTCATGTTTCCGTCCCCATCCTTGACCAACCAGTAGGTCCATAATCATCCAAATAATCATAAACCATGAGACTCCCTTTGCCGTTTTTTCTCCTTTTTTCCTTCCATCTCGTCCCTTGTCTTGTCGTTTCTCAATCACTCAGAGGTATTACCACATTTTCATGATCATCTCATTTCTTGGTTGTTTTTCATTTTCCTTTCCTGAATTGATGAGAAAGTTGCAAACCCCGAAAACAAAAAGACAAAAGTTCTCAAATTTGTGGGAATTTTTTTTTTAAGCCAAAGTTTTTAAATTTCTGGATTTTTTCCTTCTTTTTTGGGTTGGAAGGGGGTGGGATTTTGAAGATCGTTTTTTTTAAGATGAAGGACAAATTTTTAGTTTTCTGGGCTATTTGTTATTGTTTCTTTTGTAGGTAAAGATAAAGTTTTTATGTGTGAATTTTTCAATTTTCAGGTACTTTAATTGACTGTGGTGCAACAATCCCAGCAGTGATCAATGGCCAGCAATGGGTTTCAGACAATGATTTCATCACATCAGGGACACCAAAGAATCTATCAGCTCAATATCAAGACTCAACTCTATCAACTGTACGTACATTTCCAGTCCAAAACAATGTGTTCAAGAAATTCTGCTATGAAATTGCTGCTTTTCGAACTGGAAAATACTTAGTCAGGACTACATATTTTTATGGTGGAGTAAATGGGAATGCCAACCCCCCTGTGTTTGATCAGATAGTGGATGGAACGTTTTGGAGTGTTGTGAATACAACTGAGGATTATGGTCAGGGGCATGCTTCATTTTATGAGGGGATTTTTGTGGCTACAGGGAAGACTTTGAGTGTTTGTTTGGCTGCAAATAATTATACTGATTCTGACCCTTTTATATCTGCATTGGAGGTTGTACTCTTGGCCAATTCATTATATAATTCCACTGATTTTGGGGCTTATGCTTTGAAACTAGTGGCAAGACACAGTTTTGGATATAATGGGCCTCTCATAAGGTGAGTAACAGCATTACTTCGCCTCGTTTTAAGAAAAAGTTATCATCTTGGTCTTGTTCATTTAGTCTTGCTTTTCTCTGTAGTTTGTTTCCATTGAAAACTACTTCTGTTCATGTGTTTGGTTGATTTTATTGGCAAACTACTGTTATTGCATCGTGGCATGATAAATATGGCTTTAATCCATCCAAGCTTTTTCTGTGTTTTTGCTTTCTTCTTTCATATTTTTGGTTGGGTAACATCTTTTTAATGCTTCAGTCATTCCCTTAATTAAATGTGAAAGAAATGTCGTTGACTTTATCATTTGGTATTGGGGTTATTGATTTGCTAACATAAGCATTATGATGTCACAGGTATCCTGATGATCAATTTGATCGATATTGGCAACCATTTGGAGAAAATAATTTAACCAAACCATCTTTCAGGAATGTCTCTGTATCTGGTTTCTGGAATCTGCCGCCACTTAAAATATTTCAGACGAATTTGGGCATTAATCAATTTGAACCCATGGAGTTACTTTGGCCTCCAACGTCTCTCCCAAAGTCAATCTATTACATTGCTCTTTACTTTGCAGATGATCGTGTTTCACCTTCAGCAAGCCCAAGAGTGTTTAACATAACTGTAAATGGCATTATGTATTACTCAAATCTTGCTGTGACTGAAGCTGGTGCTTCTGTATTTGCAAACCAGTGGCCTCTTGCTGGCTTAACAAATATAACTTTTACTCCGGCTGCTGGCTCAATAATTGGTCCTCTAATCAATGCCGGAGAGGTTTTCGAAGTTCTGAATCTTGGCGGAAGAACTCTTACAAGAGATGGTTCGGCTACTAACTATGAATTTTTTATAATTCTGCCAGAGGACATAACAAATAAATAATCTATCACCATTTTTCCAACTAATTCATAAAATTTTCTAGCTGCTCAATGGGATGCATTCTGAGCGAGCCAATTCAAACTGAGTATTACTTCTAAGGGGCTTATCAATTCAATGATGATCTAGTTGATATTTTTAATTTGTGCGACTTCTACAACATTTAAAAGGAAAGAAAGATAAAGCACTTTCCTGATGGGTGAATGGGAAGGAAGAAACAGGGAGGGGAAATGGGGATGATTAGAATGGAACAAATCATTCTAATGTGAGGTAATATTGTATGTCGCAACTATATTATGTTTATTGTGAAACTATTTACCTCTTGAGCTGACGTTCTTCTCAGCGCTAGAAAACGGTGGCACGCCAAATGTCTGTCACTTTGTTTTCCTAGAAGTTTTCTCTTCTTTCGTATAGATAGAGTGCTTCTTTATTTCTGAACCAGGTAAATTTCTATTTTGCAGTAATTGCGATGAATAGAATAAAGGCGAGTTTCCAGAACCCTCCACTTGATTGGAACGGCGATCCTTGTTTACCTTGTCAATACTCTTGGACTGGAGTTTCATGCTCAAAAGGACCCCATGTTCGAGTTACCACCTTGTAAGTTCAAACTTAAAATGAATAAAACTGGCACCCTCAACCATGTATCAATCACTTGTCCAATACCTCATATTGCACCTTAGTCTTTCAACCTTGTTGTCAACAGAAACCTAACAAGTATGGGCATTTCGGGATCTATTTCACCAAATATATCCAGTTTAACAGCATTGTCGGGCATGTAAGTGATTTATTGTTTTTGTGCTAAGACTTAGACTGCTTGCTAAACAATCTCTTACTGTTGACAGATATCTTGGAAACAATAATTTGACAGGATCTATCCCTGACCTGTCTTCGCTGAAAAGGCTAGAAATTCTGTAAGTAGGATGGTTATATTCTTTCCTGTCATCTTTATTTTCTTGTGAGCTATGATCTGCTTGATTAAATAGCATGATATCTCAAGAATAAATATAGTGAAATTATTTCAGTGTCTGGTTATATTTTGAAGACCATAGTTTTCTTTTGATCTCTTATCTGATTAACAGCAAGTGCATTTGATATACAGACTCTGTAACTTGAGGTTCTTTATTGCTTGGCTGTAATGTAGCCAGTAGTCTGGATTTTGTCTTTCAAACTTCTATGTAATCTTCAAGATTAGATTTTTCTTTCAAACCATAACACAATTCTGTCTCCAAAATCTGATGGTCCAAGTATTTCATTTCAGGCATCTGCAATACAATAAGCTCACTGGAGAGATTCCTTCATCATTTGGAAACATTGAAAATCTGCATGAACTGTGAGTTCTAACTCGTCATACTGACAGCTCAGATTTCTTTTGTATTTAGGCAGATATTTGGTTCTGTGCCATGTTAATGCTTTATATGATGTGAATGAGTGCATGATGCATGCACATGCGTTCATTTGTCTTGATATATTCGTTTTACCATGTTAGTATTTTCCTTAATTTGTCTAGTAGATCTCTTATAAATCCTACACCAGGTTATTGATGTCGAAGCATTAGTTTGTCCCCTGGTAACCCTGGCTGATGCTATTATGATAAGTTAGTAACATGGTCAGGAAAGATCCAAATGCTAGTTGGGTAAATGTTTTCAATAATCAGATGGCAACAAACTAGAACACTATGAATTGAAAGTTGTGTCTCATGTATCACCACCATATTTAGAAGCTTAAGTTGCTAGGGAGTAGGTTAATTTATCTACATGAACTTTGATATCATGTTTCTCGTTCATTAGCAAAGTAGTAGTTCTATGTACAAGAGGGCTTACTCAGAAACTTACAGTATGATCTATCCTCAGGTTTTCTCTTTGTTTTTTGTTGGTAGATATTGTCATTTGCCCTGGTGGTTCCTATCAGATATAATAGTATTTTAACGAGGAGATTGACATCGTTAAGTGGGATTTATAAATATATCTCAACTGTGTTGCATGGCTATGTATATACACATATCTTGAGACTTTTATAAGAGCAACTAAATAGAAGATTTTGTGCTAGACATCACAAGTACAAAAATAATATACAAGCTAGTCTATTAGAAACATAAGACTTGGGGGACGTCTAATTTTTTGTGATACTATTGAGGAAAATACTGGATGAGAAAATAGAGCAAGAAACCAGCCTTAATTTGCTCATTGTAATTCCTGCAACTTTCAGTTCTCCTACAAATATATACATACCTTGTGCTACATCCTAGGTATTGATTGTAGCTTCTCATTGATCAATGATATTCCCAAAAGAAACTCTTCATCAACAAGCCACGCTTATCAAAAGAAGCACATTCAAAATTATGATCTTTCGTTCACTTAATTTCTGTTGGTTTTTGTTTGTATCAGCTTTTTGCAAAACAATAATCTGACTGGAACAGTACCGAAGCAACCTTGTGCGGAAGTCCGAGCTGAACCTTAAGTAAGGCAGTGGTGATTTAGATATTTGTTCAGTGTATTCTTAGTTAAACTTGGTTAGGTGTTTAGTTCTTTAATTAAATTCCTTATTTTTTCTCAGGGTTTCTGGCAATCCATTTTTGGTACCATTTGCTTCATAAGCACTAGCAAATGTATGTTCTTATGATCCACTAACAGTCACAAAAGATCGTCTTGGGCATTTTCAAAAGCTGCCCTTTTCTTTTGTTCTTTGTTATTGGCATATAGAAATTGCCATGAATCAGTCTCAACTGGGACTTTAGTGCTCAAAGTGGTGGTCAACAACAGTAAAGCTTCCACTTTGCTCGTAAAATGGAGTTGTTTTTGACTTGTACGTCAATGTCTCTCGCATATAGATCCTGTTATGGACCATTCTCACCATACTGATCATTCTTTTGTTTATGTTTGGAATACTAATTGTATATGGAATTATACACATCAAAGGTATTGCTGCCACATTTTTCGTATGATGACACCAATTTGTGTCCATGTATATTCTGGAAGGAAATGAAAATTGCATGGTTGTAATTTGTATTCATATCTTCTGTAATCAAATTTTCTGAAACTTCTGCAATGTTGGTTATCAGTATCTCTGGATAAAATTTAATTTTTTTTTAATTTCTTGAAGGACAAAATTCTCGGTCTTGATTCATTTGCTATCAAATCCAAAGATGTTTTTGCAAGAGTAATGTATACTATTGTTGGTTATCAGTATCTCTTCATAGGATTTAATTTTTTTTAATTTTCTTGAAGATAAAATTCTCGGTCTTTTTTTAATTTTCTTGAAGATAAAATTCTCGGTCTTGATTTATTTGCTACTAAATCCAAAGATGGTTTTGCGAGAGTGGTGTATGAGCTATACTATTGTTGGGCATCTTCTCAGAATAAAGAGAAACTGAGAACGTACTTTTCTAAATTGAAGTGGCCCAAGAGTTTTTGAGTCTGGTATTGCGTCGCTTTGAAAGACAAATTATGAGTTAGTATTCCTGAAAAGGCAACCTCTCTGCTCTACTTAGTTGTAATATATAAATCATTACCATTATTAGACATCACTGGCAGATTAATTGTCTTGATTAGGTTCGTTTTACTTGACTAAAAACAACAGATCGAAAAAAAGAAGAAAAAGCTGGAACTAATTTTTATGTATTGGACAATATTAAAAAGAAAAAGCTGGAACTAATTCTTATGTATTGGATAACATTAACTCAGCATTTAGGATATAATGCAACAGATGCACTTGAAGAGAAATTAGTTCAAACAACACAAAAGGTAGCATACAAAACTCTGAACAGAAAATATATTGAACATTTTCTACAAGTCAACAACAAATTAAGCATTCCTCTTCCCTGTTATTTTACCTCTCTAGTCTTCCTTTCTTGATGGAAAACAGAGGAGGGAGTGCACTATTTTTTCCCTGTGTACAAATTGGCACATTAATAACAGGTCTAACTCTTAAGCTAGCTGATCTTGTCCTCTCCAACCCTTTCTTAATCCTCTTCGCATGCTTGTCTCTGTTTCCTGCCTTTTCTTTACTTTCATCTGTTGGATGCACACCGGCAAGTGAGCCTGAAGAGGAGGAAGAAGAGGAAGAAGTAGATGAAGATGGTGACAAAGACGAAGTACGCTGTTTTTTCAACCTTAGTAACTCTTTCCACAAAACAGTGCACTTAGGTGGCCTAGGGGATGGATCATCATCAAGAAACCAGCTAATTCTTGGTTCCTCTTTAGTTGTTACTTCTACTTCATCTGTTCCCTCTTCAGCTTGCTCAGATTTAAGACTTAACTTATTAAGCTTTTCTGCATGATGCATTTGCCAAAATGGAAGCAACTTGCCTTCGAAAAACAACTCATCAGCAGTAATCATGGATTCGCTGGTCAAATTGTTTGAAAGAAACTCGAATTCTCCGTTTCGCGCCTTCTCCTTATTATCTCTTTCTTTTTCATGCTCTTTCTCTCCACGAGGTTTTGGACTAATGGATATGAAGTTTTTCTCATCAAGAAAATCAGCAGAGAAAGAAATCCTTGGGCCTGAAGTTGGTTCAACGTATCTAGAGGTCGCCTGAGTGGCTTCCACAGACACCATATTTATTATTGGCTGCCGCAGAGGGAAGAAGGGAGAGGTGGAAATGGCTCAAGTTATGTTTCAAATTGCATGAGTTTGTGTGCTTTATAAGAGGAGGGATGCTTAAAAAGGTTCTCTTGTATATTTAATCTCAGGTTTTGTTTGTAATTGCTGGTAAATGTTTGGATGGAGAGTATATAAAAACCAATTGGTCTGGTTAAGTTGAAACAATTGAGCTTTGGTTGTATTTAGAATATGGGAACAGCACATGGAGACGCCTTGGGAACTAACAGACAAAAGCTTTCTCCAATGACTATTTACTGTGCTTGTGACCTTCATGGATCTTTCCAGCTTGGAGATCAAAATTCAAACAATATGGAATAAATGCCAAGAAAAAAATTATACTGCGCCAATTTGCCATGCATTTCACATTTTTTATTCTTTCCCAAAAGAAACTTTTTAGCACTTCAAGGACAGAAATCTTTATTGCAGTGTATTAATCAGCATACTCCAAATCTGCTAGCATCCTTTATATCAAAATAACATCCTTGGTCTTAGCTACAAGGGCCAACAAAGTTTATTATTACTACTCCCTCCGTCTCACCCATAACTATAAGCCTACTTTTTTTTTCACACAGATTAAGAAATATATTTAATGTGATTACACCAATAATTTTTTGTTCATACTCTTCTCAAATATCCCTTATTAATATTATATCATTCATTTAAAATAAAAGACACATAATACTATATTGTAAGTACTTTAGTTTTTCAATGTACATTAAATATGGACATATTAGTAAAATTACAAGCTAACTACTCTTTAAAAGAGTAAATCAGCCTATAATTTGGGGACAGACACAAAAGAAAAGTGAGTCTATACCTATGGAACGGAAGGAATACTATAAAGTGCAAAGATAGAATTATCTAACTTTATTCATTAGCCACATTGGAAAAATACAAACGAAAGCTTAAGGTAAAAACTGAAAAACATCTGTCAATTGAAAAGGTTATAGGATTTTAGTAGGGAGGTAACACAATAATACAAGAAGTAGTTATGGGGTTCTCCACAAACTGCAGAGGTGGCAATAGATTACTGATTTTATCAGTCAAAGAAAGATAAGCTTTAGTTCTTTGACCCTTCTTGCAGAGATCATAATAACATGGGAGAAGTCCTAGGCATGTGGCCACATGAGACTAATTTGATCCCATGTGAGTATGTGATTGTGTGTTATCCACCTAAATCAAACACATCTAGGAGAACTATTGATCATAGCATCTTTCTTGGCAACCATGCCCCTTTAGAAATGTTCAATTTTCAATAATAAGTTGTGATCATTTCCATGCCTGGGGATGGCATTCTTGTCAGTTTGAAATTGTTACAAGTGGTAGATATCATATTCAGTTCGTTAAAAGCCTGCATTAAGATTTGAAGGGCTCTTAATTATTCAAGACAGCTAATCCACATTGAGTGAATCCTAATGAATATTGTATGTATCATGCAATTACTTATTCACTTAACCCAAAAAATCACTCCTTAATTCGATAATTAGAAGAATTTAAAGACATCACAGCATAGAGTTAAAGGCTATTAACCTAGCTATGAGAAAATGAGAATCTAACTTAATCAAGTAGTAGGATGGAATGCTGGATATAATCATCATGTCGTGCATTTGCAATTTACGCAATTGTAACATCAATTAGTTTTAGCCCTCGAAACACGTTCTAGGAGTTACCAATTATAACAATTCTACTAGGACCTGACATTATTAATCCCTAACTAATGCCACTAATTTTTAAAATCATCTATGTAACAGGCACTAATAAAAAATTGCATTGTTTTGACAGTATCTTTCAGCACTGTGAATGCAGTTATTATTAAAGGCAAACAGCAGCTGTCAACTGTGAAATAATTGTATCTGAATTTATGAGGTTCACAGGAACTTAGTACTTTGATTCAGTGAATTTAGTGATGTACTTGATTGTAGATAATGGACCACTTTTTTATCACTGTCAAATAAGTAACTGGGGAGGTGAGAAAGAATACTACATCACATTTGCCGTATGCAAGCACGGGTCAAGAGGACCGATCAAATCCAGGAAAGAAGTATAGAATTCAAATGCAAATACACTTGTGAAAAAATGGAGGTGATTCTGTGTGTTGTGTGCGTGTGTGGTTGTTTTGGGGGAGGGGACCATTTTGCATTCATTTGAAGGGAATTATGGGAGGTGTGTTTCAGAGTTGAGAGCCTGGTTTCATGCAAAGTCTAGCTGTTAACTTGATGTCTTGAACCCTTAAATAGGCTATTAGATGCTTCCACCGCTGTTCAAACTGCAAACAGCTGTTATTATTATTGTTATTATTGTTTTGGGAGATTTTGGAGTCTGTGTGGGATACAGTTATAATAGTATTATCTACATTCATTCAATAGTCTCTCTGAAGTATTGAGATTCCCATCTTCTGGTTGAGATACTTAGCTTCAAAAATGAGGAAAGAAAGAGTTGTCATAAATGTTCAAAACGAAAAAAGAAAAAGAAAAAGAAAGAGTTTCCATTTTGGCATATTAATCATTAAGATAACTTCAAGACCATGAAAAACTTTTGGTATTTTTGTGACAAGAAAGTATGTTACTAATGCTTATTAACGAACAAAATGAAAACTTTTCTTATATTTGTTCTTTACGATTCAGAAGAAAGGCTAATAAAAGAAAAGAACATAAAATGTATAACAGAAGACGAGATGGAATTTGGCATTTCTTCTCTTACCTTCAGGCACATAATCTTTATTCTGGTTAACTTGACTACACATTTGCCTTCATTATAATTGCAAGAGTCCTTGTCATAAGAGAATCCAAAAATAAAATTTATTCAGAAGATGAAAGGATAAATGGTCCATTCTTAAATTTTGCTCATAATTTTTGATATGCAAGAAAAGTTTTATGTACCTAATTGCAATTTAATCCACTATAGACACCCTCCTGCTTGATTCGATTACATATTTGAAGAAATTATTATTGACACTTCCTTATTTGTTGGTGACACTCATAAATTCAATCCACCTTAGTTTGTGAACTTTCAAATTGAATATTTTACTACCAAAATCAAGTTTTAAATCAAAATGAACTTAAGTTCAGTTTGAAGTTCGAGTTCAGTCTTCAGACAATAGGTGAGGTTGAGTCGAGCGTCATCAAATTTGTGCCTTAAAATCTTTGCATCCCCGCAAGAGCACATGAATCCTAAACTTGTTCTAAGCATTTATGCAGCTTCTCCACCACTGAATCAATTGGTGTCCATTATAGAGTTCAAACACTGGCCCAAAGAATTCAGTTGGCTGCTGCCTAACTGTGATGGATCAGTACTTGTAGAACCCAAAACTGTAAACTAGCCTTACGATGAAGTATGATCACCCGTGGGATCCATATTTGCACATGTCTCGGGTGATTATCAATGGTTCTCATTCTTCTACATAAAAATTATACTACTAATAATCAATGCTCCACCTGTTTATATTAACAAAAAATTTATGCAAACATCAAGACATAAGCTACTTCTGTCATAGAAAAGCATCAGAAGTGGAAAATTTTTGAGTGGACTGATGACATTAGGTAAAGATTTGTTGTATATGATTTGTCCCTAATCAAAATCGAGAAGTTGTCACCCTAATCCCTGCAGTTACATAAATCCCTTTCCATTTGGCAGACATAATTAGTATACTTGAAAGATTAAAAGTTCTTGTGACTGGTCACTTTATCTAAACAGAACTTTCCAAGTTGCATTACTTTTTGCAGTTTTTCACTTGTTAAATGGAAAGCTATAAAGTCTATCATTCAGCAAATGGACATTACGTTCTTCAATCATGACAAAGGATTGTAAATTGGGGACCAGAGAAAGGAGAAGACAAAACACAAGCTAAATCTTATAACGACTTTTGGATATTGGACAAAAACAGTTTTTGTTGCCTCAAACAAGAAATTGTACATATGAGAATAATAATTGCCACTATTTGTGAATTTCTACGGTAGATGCTCCAGTCCATAACGTTCTCAATGGCTTGTCTAGTAAATTAATTTGGCACTTTTTTGAAAGAAATTGAAAAGATTCAAGGAAGACGAGGCACGGCAGACGTAATAGTACAAATGAAATGGTCCATATGGTGAGTGCTCCTGTCACCTAAATGGTTATGTGTTCTTAATTGATAGTTGTATAGTCCCCTTTTTGTTCGTTTTGATTAAGGCAGTTATATGGAAATTTCTTGTAGACAGTCTTGTTTTCCTTGTTTCTGATTTTTTTCTGTATCAAAATGATAAAGGGGGATCAATCAGATATCTGTTTTTTCCTGTATCAAAATGATATTGGATATATTCATCACATATTTTGTTTTATTTCTTTCTGCCATCTATCTCCTTCTAGAAAAATATTTATGAAAATAGAAGGGCATAAAGAAGTTAAAGCTGCTGGCATCACCAGAAAACTGTATGATATTGAGTGCTTTGCTGCTGTACGAGTATGCTGATGGCGCAAATCATTGCAGAGTTTCAGTTATCCAAACCGCTTTACATGCAATTTGCATGTGATTGAGTAAAACCGGTTGAAAGGACCACGTCAATAGGCCAGCGTAAAAGCATGCATGTGATAATGTCTCTGGCTCTCATTTCATCCTCTACACATATGCAGCCCATTCGATTCACTTGCAGAATTTCTGCTAGCTCGACATGAATCAATCTGACGTGGTGACAAAACAAGGCGATACATAATTTTCTTAACAAAATAGTAGAAACACACCGTATCACTTAATTTCGATATATTCTTTATATATTTTTCCTTTTTTTATAGAGCTTAGAGACTTAAACATCTTAGACAACACAATATACAACAAGAACACCATTGCAGACGGAGAAACACTAGTCAAAGCAAGGGAAAAGAGTGTTGAGTGACTTGAATTTTGCAATGTGACCTGATTTATGATCGGATCCAATATTTGGGATTTTGATATGAAAAAAGGGGAATTTTTTTTAGGTCTGTGGTGGAAGCAAAGAGCGAGGAAATGATTTATGACCGACCTGATATTTGGGATTTTGACTTGAAAAGAGGAAATTTTTTTTGGTCTAGTGGTGGAAGCAAACGGCGAGGAAATTGTATAGCCCACCATTGATCTCCTGGGGATGCAAAGGTTTTCCACCCGCAATGTAGACCAGCTTGTTTTATGGGTTATAAATATATAGATATAAGGAGAAATAATGTTTTATCCCGTTCCACATTGAAGAAGTCAAATTACTTAGACCAATATAGGAGTTGAGTTAAACTCTCAAGTTCAACTTAGAATATTCATTTTGGACTAGTGAGGACAGAGTCTAGATAGTTAGACTTGGCTACTTAAACTCTGGTCATGCGTTAGATTTGCGGGCCTGAGGCCTGACATATAAGGTTTTACAATGTATACTAAAAATAATTTTTCAAGGGATAAGATTCTTCATCTGTAACTGTAAGCTGAATTGACCGAACTACTTAAATTCTTATATGCTTTATTTTTCTCATAATTTTTTGTGTTAAGTTGCGCAACAAGAAGGAACTTCAGATCTTAGCAATTATATAACAAGGATAATAAGGATGACCCGTAATACTCATATGATTTAATATGATTAGTGATAATATATTAGTTGACTGTCACACCAATATTCACCATCTAATATTTTCTTCAACATTACCACGATAAGTTTAGACTTTCACGTGGGACAGGGACAACTTTTTTATTTTTTTTTGGTCAAAAAGTCAACTAGTGGGACAGGGACAGCTCGAAGGGTCAAATTATGGTGTAGTCGTAGTTGAGTGGGCCGAGCACACGGTACGCAAGAAGTACATGCAAACAATAATCCAATATAATATGGTACCACATCAAATATGAACCACAATTGACCGCTATACTTCGGACCCACGGACAATAGTGCTTGATTCAAGCCCCCGAGTACATCCATCCTTTAATTTGATCTATAATTCAACAGCATTTGCAAATCAAAGAAAAGTATAGGTCCTATCGTAGTAATATTAACATTGATGACAATTTAACGTAATTTACAAATCAATGCCTGTTGCAAATTTGAAAGTTCTTGCTCGAGGGCTAAAGCAACGGATAGAATAGGTAGCACAAGCTGGATCAGGACATGTAACAAAACATGATGTTACTAGTTGTTTAGCAAATTTGGACCATATAAATATGATTATACCATAATAGTCGATCACGAAACTAAATAAGTCGACAAATTGGAGTAAATTAATGCAAATACTTCATTTGGTCAATCGATTAGGTGATTTGCCCTGGATTTAAGGATATATTTGGTTTCTTGCTTGGAACCATCGACCATTCCATACTCTAATTTAATTATGATTTTTGCAATATTGGAAATCCGACTTTGATTATGAAAGTTTTTGCTTTATTTTGCTTATCATGGTGAAGGCGTACAACATAAAAACAGAATATTTTTTTTCCATGTAGGACAAATTCAAATGTAAGTATAAACTATGGACTGTTGTACAGATATTTGCAATTGTCAAGAAACTTCAGAGTTGCTGCATATTAAATGTCATCTTCTTATCCTACCAGAAAAAGGCTGTATACACATTAAAACTATCAAATGGCACATGGAAAAGTGAAGAGTCTCATCATTTACAAGTCATTGAATGGAGGTATTCATAGTATAAGGCCAAAAACCATAGGAATTTAGCATATCGATGGTAATGAAAGGTAAGCATATACTATGAGATGTCAAAGTAAAAAAGTTGATTTGATTGTTCATTCGTTTAGTTTAGATTAAAAAAATTATTAAAACAGTTTTAATTAACTAGTATCTTAAACAACTTTCATAGTTGTGAAAGGTAGCACTCCCTCCACCTTTTTCATGTTAGAGAATTGACAAAATTAAAGGAGAAATAAACGGTCACATAACTGATTGGTATCAAACAAATTCCAAATTTCAAGCCAAACACAATTCAGATTTCAGAGTTCCTAGACACTTTGCACAAACTCCAACATTTCATGCATACAAACAAAGAGAAAAATCCAAATGATTGTTCCACAATTTGCTACAAACATCACAAGCAACTTATAACAGTAAGATGTGTTGATCTCTAGTTAAAAGAAATTAAGGTTATTTTTTTCAGTTTCAGTCAATAATAAGTACTACTCACTTAGATCCAAAAACTAAAAAACCCAAAATTTTCTTTTTCTTTTTCCGTTCTTTCAATCTTTTTTTACAACCTCATAACTAATACCATTCCTTAAATTTCATTATTGACCATAGTCTTGTTCTGAAGCATAGAGTTCTTGCAATGTGCAATTGCACCTTGGATAGCATTCTGCAACTCCTCCATTGATGAAGTATCATGAGAATAGGACTTAGAAGAACTCGAAGGAGGTGTGAAGCCAGTCTTACATAGTATCCCAGAATGGCTTGGTGAAGATCTGATCGAAGATGGACAACTTGACGCACATCTCCTCCTTCTCGGATACCTTAAATTCCCCGAAAACGAATGGGCAATAGTAGTATCAACGTTACTCATCTCTCTTTTACTATTTGGAAGAAGGGATGCGTAGTTTTGATCAGTTTCTTTGACAGATCCATCTGGCCTCATGCATAAAGTCACTTTTGCAGATGAACTTGCCATTCTTGTCCTCATTGCTGCCATGTTCTGTTGTTGTTTTTGCGATATCTTTTCGTACAACGGCTTCACTTTTTTCAGGTACTTGCATATGACTTCTTTCGCTGTGGTTACACTCATTCGTTTCACTGAGAAAGAGAATGTTCCCGGCGGCCCAGATTGATTAGAAGATTCTCTATGATGTTGATGCTGGATGCTCATGACGGGTTTTTGATGGTTCCTTGCGGAACGCGGAAGAGAACCGCGAGAGACGGGAGAAGTATTTGGTTTTCTTGAATGATGACGACGAAGAATTCTCCTGACCGTGGTAGAAGCCGCTATTCATGGTACTAATGCGCTTGAATTCATCTTCCTCCGCAACTGAGCTCGGTCGAGAGGAATCACAATCGGCTAGTAGGATGAGATCGCTTGAAAATGAGGAGCGGGAGTCATTGGAGCTGCCGGTGGAGTCACGGGAGGCGGTGGTGGTAGTGTCAGAGGATGAGGAGGTGGAGGAGGAAGCGAGGAGGAGTGTTCGAACCATGGAGATGCGCGGGGAGAGGTGGAGAGGGAGGAGTTGGCCTTTGTAGAATAGCTCATCGGCCGGGCAGAGGTTGGAGGAGGCCGCCTTGCGAGGGGAGAGGGAGATCATGAATTCGAAGTCAGAGGAGGAGGAAGACGAGAAGGAGTGGGTGGGTGATGAGGGGAGGGTGTTAGACTTGGGGTGCTTGTGTGTTCTCCTCTCCATTTTTTGTGTCATCTACATCCTCAAGTGGCTGTTGTAAGTTGTGAGTTGTGACCACAGGAGAGAGAGAGAGAGAGAGAGAGAGAGAGAGAGAGAGAGAGAGAGAGAGAGAGAGAGAGAGAGAGAGAGAGAGAGAGAGAGAGGATGGGAAGTGGGGAAGAAGAGAGGTTGGAGGAAGTACAATGGGTCCTTCTTAAACTAGGCACAGGCACATGGGGGAGGGAGACACAAAATTCTCAAGAATATATATAGCATATTGGTATTGTAATAATAAATGGAGGATAATGTTGTGAGATTGCCATGATTTATTAATATCTTTAAATAAAATTTATTATTTGATTGATAAACTTTATTATTCAATTATTACAACTATTGTAATGCTATAACATTTTTTCTTATGCATTCAAGATTTGTAGTTTTATACATAACATTTTTGTACTTAAATAAACTGTCCAAATTTGGATTGGATGTTGATGAGATAGACAGTGCATGTACTAGGATTTCATGCGAGGAGGTGATTAAAAAAATTTTAGTCTTAATATGTATTTGTTAGTCCTACTATAAGCTTCTCTAGTCTACAATTGAGGAATAAGAAAAGAATTTACAATTAGAAACTAAATTCATTTCTTTAGTTTTTAAATAGGGAGAGATGTGACTTCAATATTGCGGTTCTAATCATTCGGGACGGTAGCATATTCATAGATTGAGATGCCACATTGAAATGAATCGTCGGATCAGTGTTGAAGTTTTGTTTGTTCTAACATTCTAGTCAAACCACGGACAAATCTTACACAGGTTTCTGATACATGATGAAGAGATGGATAATTTTTCTGAAGCAAAATATGGAGCTGAGCTAAATGGTGGATTTTAGTTGTTTTGGATTAACTTTCTTTGAATTAAAGCCATCCATTCAAACATGCTGCATATTTGACTATATTCCATTAAGAATGCCAAGTAGGCAAGTTCTTATTTCTAGCATCAGTGCACACATATACCTTAAAATTTTTAACGACTTCAGAAATTTGTTAGACTCTATTTGATGTTTTAGCAATATAATTTTTTGAGTCTCTCTACCTTTAACTGATTTCGCATCCAAGAATGACAGTCAAAAGTCACATATCTTGTTTGAAACTCAGATTTTGGTGATGAAACTGTAATGAAGTTTCGAAATAACATACACCATCTCTTTAAACTAAAGCTTGCTATGTCAATATTCAATCTCCATTTCAATCAATTGCTTCATTTTCTTTTCTTCATGTTAATTTCTCACTCAAGTGTTGCATAAAATTTCTCTCTACTAGCATTAAAAACTGTACTCTTAGTGAATAAAAAAAATTATTACAACATTTCTGACTTTATTTGAGCTTGGTTGGAAATAAAATTGCATAAAGGTTTCTTGCCAAAACAAGAAAGAAATCAGATGGAGAAATTGTATTTGCATGATTTTTGGCCGGGAGAATGACGAATACTACATCAAATAACTGTCTTATAGGGGTCCCCACGTACAAAAAATGGGACGAGTTTCTTCAAGAACTCAAATATTGAAGACACTTAAATGATAGCGAAAGAGGGCATTTATAATTTTACAGCTTTTAAGAGAAGATAAAATATCTGAATGTTTTGAAGGGTCGCAGACTCAGATCACATGGTATCGGGCTCAGCTTCGAAACGTCCCTCTCTCTTTACGCATCTTTCTGCTAAATTTTCTGCAAGTCGTGATCCATATACAACTATCAAGTCCCTACTACTACAGTCGTATTTGTGATTGCATATAATTTGATGCCACGTGCTTCAAACATAATGGTATATGGTGGTAGACAAGTTCTTTTAAGGGCCAGTTTGATTTTTGTATTTGGTGCCTTGAGACTTCAGCAATTTACAATGAGAGAATGGTATAGATTATCGACAAGCACGAAGAAAGGCAAAGTTCTGTAATTAGTGTGTATGGTAAGCTATGTTTACTCACTTTTGCCGTAACCGTGTCATGTAGTGTGTATACATGTATGACATATATTAATTCGAATATGTCATGTACTGTATATGAATACACGTATGACATATATGATGACATATATTTATCAGAATTTTTACGTGACCCTGATATTCTGGTGTCGGATTCTTTATTTGTATCTGTGTCTACATAATCTCATACCTGAATCAATACAACATAGGTGGTGAGCTATAATTTCTGAGCATTCTGTAGTTATTTGTGTAAGAATCGATTCTTTTCATTTCCATTTTATATGACCTCTCAAGATGTCTGAATTCTGACATGTAATTGGTGTAACTAGCTAACAAGATTATGGTATGAACTACCGTGGACTTTCATGGTTTCTGGGCTCGACATTGTAACAAAATGGATTTTGGGTATATGTCATCTATCAAAAGTCTAAAATGTAAAAGTTTGAAGCCCACTAAACTAACTATTCAGTCCTGCTTATTGTCTCCAAACTTCATAGTTTTGATGGTTCCCATGAGGATTTTACTCCTGCTTTCTTCCAGTGATTTCTCTTTTAACATACGTATATATGTAATGCGCGCGCATACACACAAAAACAGCAAAAACTTGTAGTCAAGCTCTAGGACACAATGGCCAAAGTTTTTATTTGTGACCACTGTGAACCTATTAAACTTGGGCACAAACTTTATAGAACAAAAGGGGATCAAATTAAATTAGAGATCTACAATTAACTTCTTAAAATGGCAAATGAGGAATCAATTTAAGTACCAAAAATAATTGAAGAATACGTATTTTGTCAAATAAAACAAGAACAGATATGAACTATCTTTTATATGGATAATTTGAGTATCATGTTTCAAGTGAGACAATCAATCAATATCTAAGAAAATTCCACGCAAACATTCTCATATGTCTCAATTAACCACAACATAGCATTGATATTGATTTTCGGCCCATTCCATACCCTTAAAACTACAGAATTCACCAACCAAATGGTCTTTTATTACCATCCGGAATATTGTCAAGAATCCAACTCCTTGACAACCTTTTTCAGACAGAAAACTCGGCCAACATTCTGGGCCGATCCAATGACTTGGTCCAAAATTGAGCTAAGGCCCATGCTACATCATCCATAACTTCATTCGCTAAACAGGCCTCATGCAATTAAAAACCAAAATAAAAAATAAAAAAAGCGTGGATAAAAGAAGGCTGGCTTACCTTCTCCGTACGGTAAAAGAACCTAATCTCTAATCCTCACCTTAACCCAACTAGGGGAAGAAAATGGTTAGATAGCCCTTCATCTTTTTAAGATATTTCATTTTAGTCCTTGAGTTTTCAAATAAACTCCAAGGTCCTTAGACTAATTAATCAAGTTGCCAAGATTAATTAAGTGAAAACAAGCAGTCAATGTTAACTTAGACTATAATTTAGATATCTTTTAATTCGACTGAAATAATGAACATTTTACTTCAACTGATTAATTAAAATCATCCGAATATTTATAAGTTTTGTTAAGCCAAATTTGAATTAAATCATAAGCTTATATAATGAAACAAATACATAAATATGATTAGATCTAGAAACAATTTAGACCTAAAATATAGTAAAATTTGTATTGACACTTAATTTGATACCAAAGATTACTTAGAAAAATTGGATGAGGTGTGGTCAAATGCATACTTGGAAAACAAATATGTTTTACTCATATATTTAAAATCTAATTGGAACGAAAAGAGGGTCAACAGATAGAGTTTTATGACTCCACTCCAGATCTTGGGGTTCAAATCTCACCAACATCAAATTCTCCTTCCTCATGTAATAGTGTAGGTTTATTAAAAAAAAATCCAATCAATTCTTCTAATATATATAAGTCTTACCCACAAAAAAAAAAAAAAAAAGGAAGAAAAAGAAAAAAAAAAGGTCATGGAACAAAATGAATTTTTTTAAAAATTTAAGGGACTTTGAAACAATTTGAAAACGAGGCACAGGGTTGTTGGACCTATATACGCCTAATTTCCCCTTACTTATTCTTCAATTCATCTAGTTATTTTCCAAAATTCACTGATTTCCCAATTTCCAGTCCAACTACGAAGCCTAATCTCAAACGTCCCGAATATTTTTTTGCGTACAGCGTCGTACGATCTGCGTAATCAGGTGGAAATATGCATCCTCTCTGATTAATTGTTTTTATTTTTAAAATTTTGAATATTTAATGCTTTTCTTGGAATATTTCTCCAATTATTTTGCTATATTTTAAGTTAAATTAAAAAAAAAGTCGAATTCTTTATCTTATAATTTCATGATTGCCTCAGTTTTGGAATTTTTAGCTTGATTAGTGGAAAAAAGTTGCTGTCTTGTATTATAATTTCATGTTTATTCCAGATTAGCGTCGTTTTCTTGTAATTTTATTCGGATTTTTGTAATAGATTTGCTTAGTTGTTGATTTATATAAAATTTTCTAAGACATGAAGTTTTATCGCTTTTGAGCTGAGAACTTTGGGTTTTTGATGCTGTTAAGGTAAGAAAAAAGATGGACCTCATTCTAAGACGAGGAACAAAAACCGTTAACCACTGGGCATATGTAATTCTGAAATCTTATTGGCCGCTTTGATGCAAATTTCAAGGCTGGATGTGGATTTCTGCCATGGCGAAGAATTTTGAATATTTTGTGTGTTGGGAGAATTCTGACTTTGATTTGGTATATTGAACAGGAATCATGACTCTTGCGCAAACTTACCACTATGGACAAGGGGGTCCTTTTTATGGTGATTCCATGTCCTATGGTAACAGATACCACGATACTTCTACCAGCTCAGCGGTTACTTCTTATAACAGCCACTATATTGGAGATTTCAGTTATATGAGGAACTATGGTGATCGCCGTGATTTCTCTAGAAATTGTAGGAAGTACAACTATAATCACAACAACTATAATCACAACCGTTATGCTAAGCCTGAAGGTGCCCCTTCTTTGAAGAGGAGAAAATCTTCCAATTCTGCTTGGGAAGACACTGGGAGGTCCTACCAACATTATTATGGTTATGATAATGTGCACTTTAATCAGCCAAGCATTTATGGGAATTTCTCTTCAAATGACAGCACCTTGTATAGTCAAGCCCCTTCAACGTATAACAACTGTTTAGCTGTTGCTTCAACCACTAAGTCTGATGCAAATGCACATAACTCCACTTCCTCTAAGCGTGATCGATCAATGTTTGAGGAGGATGATGATGTGTTATTTATGTCGAGGGATGAAATTGAGAGGTTCTCTCCGTCACGGAAGGATGGTATTGATGCTCAGCATGAAACTCATCTACGCTACTCCTATTGTGCTTTCTTACAGAATCTTGGACTTCAGCTAGAGCTGTGAGCTTTCTCTGCTCTTGCTTTCACGTGGTTATATGATTATGCTAGGATGTTTTTTCAAGAACTGTTATCACTTGTCTAGTTATTGCCAATGCTCTTGAGGCTGTTATTGTGACTTAAATGTTTCCATTTTAGAAATTTACATAAGGAAACTTTTCATTAACTTTGTAATTGCAGGCCACAAACCACTATTGGGACTGCTATGGTTCTCTGTCACCGATTCTTTGTTCGACGATCGCATGCTTGTCATGATAGATTTGTAAGTGCCAAATTTCTCGCTGACTAGGATTTGAATAAATATGTGTCTCTTTATGGAATGCTATTGAGGAACTCAGTTAATTAAGTGGTAACAAAAGAGGGATTCTTTTGTTGGGTAATTCTTTAACAATCCTTTTTTGTATTCATTATAAAAGTCCATCACATTGTTCTTCTGATTATGCCCAGAAAATTTCTCAATAAAATCCCTTTTTAGCAAAACATATCTCACATATTTCTTTTGCTGATAGAGTAGAGTGAATCTTTAAAGGATTAAATTATTAATGATAATTCTTGGAGAGATAAAGGCTATCAGTAGAGTGAATGTTTAAAGAATTAATAACAATTTTTGGAGAGATAAAGGACTGCTAATTCACATTCAGCTTCTAAGCCTATAACCTTATGGATACTTGTTCCTTGCAGTACGATATCTTCTTAATGTCACGATTGAATATTGTAGTCATGCTTGTGTGCACAGCTTTGGTCATTATCAAAGTGCTTGTGTTATTTGATTTTATTTAAGGCATGTTTGACGCAAAGTAAGAGATGTTCATTCCTGATTTTATGTTGCCACAGTTGATTGCTACTGCTGCTCTTTTCCTTGCGGCGAAATCAGAGGAGACACCTCGTCCTCTGAACGATGTTTTGAGAGCATCATGTGAAATCCTCCATAACAAGGATTTCACTTATCTCTCCTATACGCTTCCTGTTGTAAGTCTCTACTTGTTTGCATGCCTTTGAGAATCACTTCTATTGTTGCTACACTATGTTTCCCTTGCAGAATTGATAGTATTTGGTAATTATCTAGATTGTAATTACTACTTTGTCTGATATGCTTTATTATGATGGCTTTGAACAGGATTGGTTTGAGCAATATCGAGAACGAATCATTGAGGCAGAGCAAATGATACTGACAACTTTAAATTTTGAGCTGAATGTGCAGCATCCATACACCTCTCTGACATCCACCCTTGAAAAGCTAGGCTTTTCACAGACATTTTTCGTGAATCTGGCTCTCAACTTGGTTAGTGAGGGGTAAGTTTGCCACTGTCTTTGGCTTAGTTATATCGGTAGTCATCATTCTGAATTCAGAATTTTAGCAATCAGCTAGTAATGGAGCTTTATCTCGTGGGACAGTATATCCCAAAATTTTTGTACTTGCAATGACAATTGGTTTACCATCTGTATACTATTTCACAATTTTATGTGATGTGCTAGCCATTGGTTTACCATCTGCATACTATTTCACAATTTTATGTGATGTGCTGCCTCGTCTTAGTTGTTGGTCCATTCAGGGTATTCATATAAGATATAGTAATGACCCAGATATTATTTGACCTTCTTCTTTCTCGAAATTGGATGGTTGAGTCAAGCACTCTGCTGACAGCGTGAGACTTGCAGGCTTAGAGTGGAGAGGAGTTGGTTCTTTTGCTACTGGTTCACTTCTTGGTTTGCAATTGCGTGTTGCTTGTGTGAATTTGTTATTATCTTCACTTGTTTACTCTGCGCAGTCATTCTGGCTTGGGATATTGATCTTTTGGATTGACATATAATTGCAGGGTATATAGAAGGATTAGCGTGCTCGCCTGTTTGATATTCTTAGCTGGCGGTTGATATGCTGTGCATCCAATCTTTTGTTTCCATCTGAAGTTGACTATCCATATCTTGTGGATGCTTTTTTAATGATGACACCTTAAGCATGGTCATTGGCTATGAATGATAGTCACAGATGCTACAGAACCAGTTTTGCCCCACCACTGATCTATTTTTTATGCTGATAGATTGTCCTAATCACTATTGAACACGGTTACCTATTCTCGGTTCCATACAGGATACTGATGAATAGGCCAGGGAATAAGATGTTTGGGAGAGATTTAGTTCAAAAGATTTTGATAAAAATTTAAATGTTGACTTCTTGGAGGCAGGATGGTCAAAATGTCCCCTATCATATTAATCTACCTGCACTTCCTGGAGTAATAGGATCGTTGCTGATGTTGTAAAACTTATATGCTGGGGTGGGAAATTGTTAGATGTTGAATCTTTAAGCTGAGTTTCCTACAAATGCACATACCCACACATACAACACTTACACAGTCAGCATTTTGTTGCCCATGGCTCTTTCATTTGATTCAAATTCTGGCCCAAATTCACCACCCCGTCCTTCATCTTATTCCAAAGAAAACTTGTAATTGTGGGTTATCCTCTTATCTTCTTGTTGTCTATGTGCTTATGCACAGTAGGTCCCGGTTGATTCTTGATATTCCTTCATATCTCACAAAGCATGATCCGTCAATAGGGGACCTTTTGTAGTTTGCTTTAGGTTATGTTAAATGTCTAATGACATGATAATAATTGATGTCAATCATGACGTTAATGCTGTATTTTTTGCCTTAAATGAGTTCAGCTGTTTCTCTTACATGGATGGCCAAGGATTGAAGTGTTACTGACCTGTCAATTGTGTCAGTTCCTGGATATGACTTTGGCTTTACAAGTCATCAATTGTTTAATTGATGCTTACTCATCACATGCTGAATTTATAAATCTAATTTCAAAACAGGAGAGCTTCTGATTTGTACATCTCCTACCCCCATTGAGAAATGAGGAAAGAGTTAATAATCTTTAAATCTTGTTTCTCCAAGATCAGAAAAATTTGAGGTTTCAAATTTTACTCACACACTCCAGGAGCTCTTATGTTTTTTTAGTGTCACTTTCAGAATGTTTAAAGTTTGTCATATATCTGTTTTGTGTTTTCTGTATAGACTAGTGTAGAAGTGTTCGGGAGAATTTCTAAATAAAGCAACAAATGTATAATGAGTTATTGTTACGTTGCAGATTAGTATTTATTTTCTTTAGTTGAAACTGCTACTTATGGGAAAGGTAATAATATTTTGGTACTGAATGCGTTGAATCTCTCTCTATGATGACAAGTAATGATGTGGATTCTTTATGGTGATATTCATGAAGTGGAGCTATGATGAAAATGTTGGAACTTGCTTGGCGAACATGTTGCTTTCTTTATGTTGGTTGTTACTCAAGTAGGTATTGGTTGTTAGATGGCTTTTCTTTGAGGGGTCTGTGTTGCAAGATGGAACTTGTGCTCTCTATAGATTAGGCTTGGTTGATGAGTATGTCCTGCATTCAATGATTACTCTGTTGTCTGGGTATTCATGGGATCTTTGGAATCTACGAATTCATGCTGGTGGAGGGCTCGGATAACTAAGAATAAAAGGTGCTAAGGTGCTGAAGGAGTAGGCTTTTGTTTGACAGAAAGCTCTTATCATGTAATTGCTGGAAAAGAAAAAAGGTACTGCAGTGGACATCCATTCTTTCACACTCCTATTGTCCAGTTGCTTGTAGAGGAAGGTTGTGTTTGCCCTGTGAGAGCTGTATGAGTGGAAATATCCATTTACCGCCCCATGAGGAAGACAGTGGGAAGCAGGGGCCTTGTACCTAGCTCTTGTCTTCAGTGGCCGTGAGGATGGATGGATAGGAATATGATCTTCATTGAAACTAGTTATCAGTGTTTTCTCTGATGCAAAAATCTTTATATATTGTCAGAAAATATTTTACCCAACAAAAAGAGATAGTATCTAGTGCTCTTCAGTCTGTTAGAATCCTAATTTTCATTTTCTTTCTTTGGTTGTATCGTCCTTATATTTGCAAAGTATATATTTACCCACACCTACATACATATGAAGTGATGCATTTAGCTTTCATATGGGCATCACATGATTGCTGGAAAGACTTGTAAAAATTTTATGTTCAATCATGTCTATTAACTCCAGTAGCATATTAGTCTCCTTTTACGAGTCCTTGACTGTTGAATGAGGAGCAGAAGGTACTGGCTTTGCAGTGAGAACATCCATGCTGCAGGTTCTAAAATTTGTGTCATTCCCGTTTACACATTCAATTGATATGCATGTATTTCTTGAGTTGGTATACTGCTGCAGCAGAGCTCTGGCTTGATGCCCTCGCTAGGTGGATAAAACTTAAGTTGCTATATATTGGTACAATATCAACATTATGCAGAAGATTCTTGGTTTTTTCCCCACTCAGTTGCTGCTTGTTTAGTTGGTAAGGTTAAATTGCTTAGGCTTGCCTTTTTATTTTCTTCTATGGAGGTTGAAAAATGATTCAACATTTATTCACGTGTATTAAGTTCCATTTTTTTAAATTTTGCTCTTGAAATCATTCTGGATCTGATCACCTGCTAAATGGTTCAAATGTGGTCTATAGGACTTGTGTGATCTGTTGTAGATTTGCAACAGATGGTTTGTTTGCCAATGGCCTTTTATTTCATTGCACTTAAAATTTTGAGAAATGACTCAGATGCTTCAGTTGTAGCATACCTTATCCTAAAGCTGGATTTTGTTTTGCAGGTTGAGAAGTTCGCTGTGGCTTCAGTTCAAACCCCACCAGATAGCCGCTGGTGCTGCATACCTTGCTGCCAAGTTTTTGAACATGGACCTTGCGTCATACCATAATGTTTGGAAGGAGTTTGAAACGCCTCCAAATGTGCTTAAAGGTATATTAAATGCTTTCAAATGCCTCATCATGTATTGCATGTGCATGTTTTCATATTCTGAGTAAGTAATCTGTTCCAGTTTTATTTTCAGAAAATGGGTATCATTGCTTTTTGTTTTGTTTTAATCAATGGACTTTGGCTTTGTGTATGTGCACGTGCAGACAGGACCACATTGACACTTCTTTAATTTACCCATCTTATTATGTTTTTACATCTTTGACAATTTGGTAACCTATTGTATTATTTTCCGGAGCATGTATGGTTAAGTTTTGGAAGTTCGCGAGGATACCCAATAAGTTTACCAAAAGCCTTCCATCTGCTTGTACGATACATGATCATTTTGTGCTTAACATTCAATTTTAATTTCAATGCAGATATAGCACAGCAGTTGATGGAACTCTTTTAGAAGATTGAAGAAGATTAATAGACTTAGGAATCAGCTTGACAGCATCTCTTTTGCTTTGTGGGTGTAAATTGTCCCGTCAAATAATCTATTAAAAAATATGGTGGATGGCTGAATGATCCGTGGATCAACAGCATTCGAGATTATATAGAGTAAGATGTTTCCTTGAAAGACAAATGTAGTTAGTGGTAGCTTAGGTTGCTGAACTCCTTGGAATCCGTTGTCTCACATGCCGAAAGTCGGATTGCTAATGAAAGTTACCCTTCCAGTCCTCTTCTTTGTATTTTTCTTTTGTGTTACTTTAGCATGCATGGGAGTTGACTAACCGACCAGGTTTTGGAATTTACCAATAGTGCAAAATATGTTTAACAGGATCCGCCAGTATCCGTTCGGGTTTAGATGCTACTATATTTTAAACTAGAGATTTATAACCTCGTTCTCTTTATAAAATAGTTTCTTCAAGTGATATCCCAATCATTGAGAAGCTCAGACCTTGGACTGTCGCTATGGAAAAAAACCTTAAGGGTACATTTGGTTCATGGGATGACATGGGATTGGATATAATTCCATGTCATTCCATATTTGATTGGTTTTTTTACATGGTATTACTTATCTTACTTAACTATTTTAATCCCACAAACATGGGATAAAATAATCACATAAGGGGTTTGGTATTAGTTATCTTGGGATGAAAATGTATTTAGGATAATAATAATTTAAACTAATTTGTTATAGATATATCTTATAATAATCAAGATTAATATATTGTCTTCCTAAATCCTCTACAATACTCTCTTTTGTAAAAGGTACAATTTAATATTTTCGTTCAAAAATTGTTTTGTAAATTGTATCTCGTTTTTAGTTTTATTGATATTATTATTTTATGTTTCCAATGATTTTTTTTTGTGGGTTTGTATTTAGTTTTCAATTCCGCTTTGAATTCGTCATGATTTTATTTTCTCATATAAATTATTTCATTTTTAAGTTTAAAATAAATCAAAAACTTAAATATCATATTTAATCTTTCTTTCTATTTAATTTTAATTTGTATATTATCCTTCTTTTTATACTCTAATTATCATAATTTTTTTAGAACAACTAAAAACTTACTTTGATATAACTTAGATACAGAATATGGAAAATAACATAAGTATTTTTTTACTCATATTATGAAAAATTTTGATTTCTAACTTTTTTATTTCAAAAAAAGTGTGGATGCAAAAGTTTCAATTTGTAATTTTATTGCTTAATTTTCAAAATAATTGAAATTGTACAAGTAGTCTTTTTTTTAATTTGAACAAGTATTTATGTTATAATATTTTGTTATCTATTTTAAAATTTTATTTAATATTATATGATTATGGTTTTCCATGGTACCTAACCCTCTTTAATCGGTGACCGATAATTGGTTAACAGACCAATGAGAGTTGAAAACGGTTGGATGAACCGATACAAGCTATTCTAATTAGGAATTTGGGTGTATGAACCGGTTAACTGGTCCATGCTTACCTCTACATGAAGGTTTTTTGGATGATTGTGGATCTTAATATGCATATTATTTAGTGTTGAACGTTATGTATTGTGTTGAATAATAATTAATTAATTTTGTTGTTTATGATTGTTGGGCTTCTATTTGTGATTAATTGGGATTTTAAAGCTCCCAATTTTTTATTTAAAAAAATTATTTTTTTATTCTTCGTCTCTTGTAATAATGTATTTAATTATTATTTTTTTTATTGATATGATGATTCATATAATACCATTTGAACGTTATTTTTTTGAATTATCAAATAAAAATAGTAATTAATCTGATTTCTATTTTTATATTTTATCATATTATAATTCTTATAATATTATTTGAATACGTGTTAGATTGCCAAGTAAAAATAATTATAAAACAATAATCCAATCTCCTACCAAACACAAGATGAGACTTTTTTCGAATAAATCCCATCAAATCTAGTACCAACGAAACACTGAATTAAAAGAATTGTCAATCCAAGGGTGACTCATTTTAGAATTATAGATTCTAGGATGAGTTATTTTGTCTCATCCTGTCTGTGAACCAAACGAAACCTAAATCCACCATATGCATAACGATAGCGATATGGTGTACTAGAACTAATAATTTACCGTCACATGGTAATGGTGAGTAACAATTTGTTATATTTACCAATAAGTGATTGATTTAATATACCACGTGACATGTTACATAGGTGTGCTTAATACCATCTTTCATCTTTCTATTAGTGCAATCAAATGTATCAACAGCTTAGATCACCTGCATAGTTAGGGAAATATATTCTATTGGGATAGACGTTTAACACAATTACACGATCAAAGTGATTAGACATTTCCACTGGGATACACGTTTAACTCAATTGACCATCACCCACCCTCCACCGAGCACCAAAGTAGCTGCACCATTTTCTAACCCAAATACGCCATCGTTCTCCCAACACCTTAATCCAATAACCTCGATGGCAATTACAGAAACAGAATATTGACAATGTACCTTATAGAAAAGAATCAATTCTTACATTAATGCTAGAACTTTTGTTAATATTGATAATGTACCTTATAGAAAAGAATCAATTCTTACATTAATGCTAGAACTTTTGTTGTCAAAAATGAAAGCAAATGATAATAATTGCTTTTACTCACTACTCACCGTAGAAATTCTTTGAGTGACCAAAACAAAATTGTCTGCTTCAATATAATGAAGTCTAAAATTCAATTCTCACTATGATCAAATCTATATCAAGCATTCGTAAGCTAGAATAGCCATGTATAAATCTTGCGTAAGCTAGAATCAGTCAACAATTACATTCGATAATGTTAATCGAACTATTTATATAATATTAATTGAAAAAACGATAGAAATTTCGTATTTTAGAATAGTCATATATAAATATTGCGTAAGTTAAAATAAATCAACAATTGTATCCGATGGTATTAATCGAACGACTTATACACATTAATTGAAAAATCGATAGTATCATTAACCCTACTATGAGTATGGGTTTTGATGATTCCCCCCAACATGTTTGGTTTAATAATGGAATGGGTATCATTATAAGAATATTTGTTTGGTATATTGAAATGACTTTCAAGTAAATTTTAAAATTTTTATTTATGATATACATATTTTTTAGATTTCTTATTTTGTATATTTGAAAAAAATTTAAACAGATTTCTTCAATTTTAAATATAGTCATGCTCTAATTTGAGTTTTATGGAAATGATAATCTTAAAAAAAAGTCATTTTTATTATATTAACAGAGAGTATTATATATCTTTGATTTTCAATACAATTTTTTATAAAATTATTGAATGTAAAAAAATTATTAAAAAGAATTTTTATAAAAAAATTATTAAAAAGAATTTTTGTAAAAAAATTTATAAAGTACTAATAAAAAATATTCAAAATCAAAAGACGAGAGAGAGAGAGAGAGAGAGAGAGTATTGAGAATGGGTAACTCAAAAGATATATATTTTTTAATGGGTGTGTTTTTGCCCTTAATAATAAGGGTTAATGGGTTTGATAGACTAGTATTTTGGGGGAATCATTAACACTCCAATTAATCACTATCATTCCCATTGAATGATAGTGATAGTTGTTTAACAAATATCAACAATGGTATCATTACTTGTGATACCCATTCCCCTCCTTGATTCCCCTAAACCAAACACCCCCTAAATCTCGTATTTTCAAAGATCCTCGATCAAATGAAGCCGGTCTTGTGAAAAAAAAAATGTAAAAAAAGAAGAAATTTCTCAAAAAATATGACTAGAAAAGTCCTAACTGAGCACGCCTGTCTTTGACAGCCTAGATAGGGACAGGGAAACATTTGTCAATCATTATTGACAAAAAAACACGCATTAACACTCCTTAACCTACACACACTTCTCCAACGCTTCTTGCCAAAGCAAAAAGCACAAATTCCCCAACAAAATTCCAAATATTCATTTCCAGAAATACGAAATTATCTTCTAAAATTGTAATTTTCGATATATGATACGATCTCGATCTAACATCGGAAGATTCTCCGGCGGTGCAATTCGGAAGTCAGCGAAGTAAACGACGGTTGAAAAGAGTCGTTTTGATGAACTGTAGCTTCTTTTAGTTGAATTCTAGGGTTTTGAATTCCGTCGGAGATATGTTGTCGAATCATTTGCAGAACGGGATGGAGACGGCGAAGCTGCTGTGGTCGAGGCTGCCGAGTTCCGATGAGGAAGCGGAGGGCGGTGTCGGAGTCGGACATTATAAAAAGACCGACGGCGGTACGGTGGAGAGTCTTGATTATGAAGTAATTGAAAATTATGCTTATCGAGAAGAGCAGGTTTAACCTTAATGCTCAGCTCAATTTGCTTAAATTTTGAATTTCCTGATTTTAATTGATTGAATTTTTGATTGATTTTGGAATGAGCAGGCGCAAAGGGGGAGGCTTTATATGTATTATTCAGTAGGAGTTAAGTGGTTTTTCGCTTTGTTGATTGGGATTGGTGAGTGTTATAAGCTTCCGTTTGAAATTTTCATATTTATGTGAATTTTTCCGTTTTTGATTGCAATTGTTGGTTTTTCGCCTATAATTGAGTTGCTTTGAGCTAGTATTTGATTTTTAGCTTGTAGAGTAGAGGCACAAAATGGGCTGGCTGGTATTTAAGATGCTTAACATGCATTACTAGAAGACTTATTTTCTACGCTGGCGTGCCATTAATAATCTCTTTGTTAATGAAGTGGGGCCTATGAAAGTTACAAAACCTAATTTGCATATGCCATGTCACTAGCACCATTGGCATGTAGGAAGATGTTTAGATTCAGCTGTACTTTTAGAAGCAAGCATTATGATTTGGGAGGTTACTCAAGTCTTGTGGAATAAGATAAAAGACAAGCAAGTTTTTTGTTTTTTGTTAATGAGAACACTGTAGTTGTAAAGCCTATATTCTATCCTGAATGATTTTTGTAGTGTTAGCCCATTATTGGGGGGGGGGGGGGGGTGGATTTCTTGTCTTTCCTGGTAACTCTGTACTGAGTAGTTTGAAACCAAAAAATATTTATAGATCTGACACGTGGGTACCTTGGATCTGATTTTTCAATTCTTCAAGGCAGTCTAAATTTTCCCTCATGTAACCTGCTTTCTTCTTATTTGCTTTCAGGCACTGGATTCGCTGCTGTCTTCATCAATATTTCTGTAGAAAATTTTGCAGGATGGAAGTATTCATTGACTTTTAACATAATTCAGAAGTCATATTTTGCTGGTTTTATCATATACATATTTTTCAACTTGGCGCTGGTGTTGTCCTCTGTATATATTGTCACCCATTTTGCACCAGCTGCAGCAGGATCTGGAATTCCAGAAATTAAGGGCTACTTAAATGGTGAGTTTCCATGGAGTGAAAGCTTATTACTTATAGAGAGAGAGAGAGAGACACACACACACACACTTTCTCTCTCTCTCTCTCTCTCTCTATATATATATATATATATTTGTATATATGTACGCGCGCGCATATTGTATCTTTTGAGAGATTGGTAATGTTTTTTCATAGTGATATGCAGGAATTGACATGCATGGAATCCTTCTTTTCAGGACATTGATTGGAAAAGTATGCTGTTATATTTGTATTTTGAATTTTGTTTGGCCTTGAAATTTGAATTGCAAATTTTTGACATATTTTGCACTTTCTGTTTTAGATATTTGGAAGCATAGGTTCAGTTGGAGGTGGTTTAGCCCTAGGAAAAGAAGGTCCCACTCGTACATACTGGTGCTTGTATTGCTTCTTTGCTGGGACAAGTAAGTTAGATAATGAGATTGAGCAGCAACATATCTAGATTCAAATCTTCATTGCAAATTTGACAAGCATGATGGTCATGTTTTTACATGAATTCTGCATTGGAATGCTGAAATATACTGACATTTGGTGTGTGTTCCATTGCTTGTATCTTTGACTTTCATCAGCTTCATTTCTGTAGTATAATTTTTGTCTTTTCTCTACTGAAAAAAAATGTGAAGTTTTGGATTTTGTACTTAATGAATGTGCTCTTTTTGGTCTGTATCATGGTTATGGGAATTCATTCCTACAAATGTTTTAGGATTTCCTTTTGGAACTTCATGGATTATAAATTTAATAAAAATCTGCTTTTGGCTGAGCATGGATGTTCTTTGTTGAAGTGTGTCAGTGTCTCCATATAACTTATAATTTCTGGTCATCTTCGTTGTCTTCATTATCTTTTCATAATCTATCTACTACTGTTGCTGTGACAATATTTTCTAATTTTTCAATTTGAACACAAATTTAGGGTGGGTCTACTAAGTATCATCTGAGTTCAAGGTGGCTACAAGTGTTCAACAGTGAGCGAGATCGCCGTGACCTTGTAAGTAAATTATATTTAAAACTCAGAGCCTCAAGCATTTTTTTTTTTGGGAGAGAGAGAACTGCTTACTTGGGTATATCTGTATGTTTATCTTTTATATATTTTTTCCCTGTTCTCCAAATTTCGCACGTAATTGTCTTTAGTAAAGAAAAATTTGTGTCCTATATATGTAACTGCATTGGATGATACCCTTGTGGACTTGCAATGTGCTTTTTGGCTTGTGAAAACGGCAATAATAATGAGTTTCTGTAGACTTTTTTTCATTAGGAGTGAAATGCTACACAATTTTCTGCGTTTACTTTATTAGAATTGGCTATATTAAAGCAGGATGAGTTTTGTAATGCGGGAAATCTTGGGTCATTAGTAGAGTTTTATTATTCTGGAAGCTAATTCTTAGGAAAGTCTTGATTTTCATTTAAATGCTAGCATCCTAAAGTTTGAAAATGGCAGTTGTCTCCCTCCGGGATATGAGATCACAAATGTTAAGTGTACGGGAATATGCATTTAACATATTATGTGATGATATGAGATACAGTGCTGAAGCATCTGCTAGACCAGAGCTAAACATATGTATTTTCTTATTTTGTAGCTAGTCTTCGAAGTCCTTGAATATGTATCAAGTGTTCAAATAAATGATTTGGTTTATTTCATTTTCTGGAAAATCGGTCCTGACCTTTGCTGACCCTCCATTCCAGCTCATATACTTTGTACAATGGCAACTTTTGCATTATTAGTTTTGTTTAACTTAACGATGTGGTGATAATGTAGAGTTTAGATTTTCTGATGCTGGGATTCTCACATTTGAGTTTTTTCCACTTCCCTGCTATTTATCCTGGGTAGAGAACTGTTCTTTCCTTACTTGGGAAAAAGAGGTGGCGTGCCTCTAATATGTGCTCAATTTTTTACTGGTTTAATGTTTTCAAAAGGTGACCTGTGGATGTGCAGCAGGAGTTGCTGCTGCTTTCAGGGCTCCTGTTGGTGGTGTATTATTTGCATTAGAGGAGGTTACATCTTGGTATGTTTTATCTCCTGCTTACTGCTTTTTTAGGTGCTTTGCACAACATGCTCGAAGTTGTTTTAAATTTTTATTCCGAACATTTGGGATACTTTGGCACTTTATGGATTATTTCTAAATCTTTTCATCAAGTGTCCAATGAGTTGTGGGAAATTGTGGCGCAATAATGGGGAATGGATTAGATAAAGATAATTGTTTTAGGTTGAAAAGATAAGGATTTTGCAGAAAGGGAAGGGGGATATTTAATGTATTCAACATGTTTCACCCTTCACTAAAGAGACTACATGCTTTTTATTATGTCTATTCTTTAGGAAGATGTACTTGAATTCTAAGTTTACACATTAGTGGTAGTCAAGAGTTCCTCTAATTCAGTTTTCATTACATGTTGACAACTTACTGTAGCTTTAGATTTATTGGATTTTTCTGAAAGGAATTCCAGATTATATGCTGCTCTCTGATTTATGTGCATTTATTATGTTATCCATTTATTATGTTATTAAAGGTGGAGAAGTCAACTTATGTGGCGTGTTTTTTTTACTTCGGCCATTGTGGCTGTTGTTGTCCGTACTGCAATGGGATGGTGCAAGAGTGGAAAATGTGGTCATTTTGGATCTGGAGGCTTCATTATATGGGATGTATCGGAGTAAGGATCTGAGATTCTGTTTGATCTTCTAAATCAACACCAGTTTATTTTTTGCTGGCATTTTAACTGAAATCTTCTTAGTGGTCAAGAGGACTATTCGTTTATGGAGTTGCTGCCGATGGCTTTTATTGGAATCATTGGTGGTCTTCTCGGTATGTGGAAATAACACCTAATCATATTCTTGTTGGTAACTCTTGTAAGAAATGTATTTCTGATTTCAAACTTTTGAGCATCCTTTGTTCAGGAGCATTATTCAATCAGCTTACTCTTTATATAACCAACTGGCGTCGGAATTATTTGCACAAGAAAGGCAACCATGTAAAAGTAAGTTTCTGAATATAGTCTTGGACCATATACTGTTGCACGTTTACGTATATGTAAGTTGAAAATGATTTCCAGTCTGATTTTGTATACCTTATTATGCAGATTATAGAAGTGTGTCTCATCTCTGTGATCACTTCCATCATCTCATTTGGATTACCACTTTTTAGAAAATGCACTCCTTGCCCTGAATCAGATATCAATTCTGGTATCGAGTGTCCACGTGCACCTGGAATGTATGGGAATTATGTCAATGTAAGATTCTCTACGGTCCAAATTACAACTTATGCATATTTGTCTCTATGATGCTCTGGCTTTACTGTGGATTCCAACGTATTCCTGATCTTAACTTTAGTATGTGGTTTCTAATTATTGCATGGACGTCTATGTGTCTACAGTTCTATTGCAGTAGCAAGAAGGAATACAATGATCTTGCAACAATATTCTTTAATACTCAGGTTTAGTAATTTCTTTCCCGTACATTGTTTCCCCTCACTTCTCCCCCTCCCCCCAAAAAAAAAAAAGAAAAGCCCACCAGAAACAATCAGAAAAACTTGGTAACAATATAGTAAGCAGTTTATTTTTGCTTATAGGCTACTTTTGTTGCAGGATGATGCCATTCGAAATTTATTTAGTGCAAAGACAATTCATGAATTCAGTGCCCAAAGTCTGCTGACATTTTTGGTATCTTATCACTTTGTTAGCCTAATATGTTTTTCTTTGTGCAAATTGGGTTGTTTTTGTAACCATTGCCAAATATTTAATTCTAGTCAGGAAATACATGATCATATCTTCAGTTCGCATTTCACTATCTTGTGAGGAAATTCATGGTTAATTTTGAGAAAGTGAAATTTCAAGCTTATTTCACTAAATGTGAAGTGTTTCTAGACTCATTACAGATGTTTACATCCACGTAGAATAAATATCTTGAAAATGTTATAAAAGAGTGCAAGCTCCATCTTAACTCGCTATTACGTACTGTAATTGGTACTTGCTGTGCATTTCTTTCATTTAGTATACAGAGATATAAATAATACCTGAGCAAAAAGTGTATTAAATCTAATACCCATTTGGATTTATTTTGCTGTTAAATTGATAGAACAATAACACTATGCACTGAAATGTTAGCAGTTATATTTCATTGTTATGTTGGACTTCTCACTTAAATAGGGAGTTGAGAAGGCACTAGTAAATCTTCATTTTTACCCTAGGCGTAACAGCATGCCATTCTTATTGCTTGTGCAAATAATATTTGCAAGAGATAAATTTTAGTTTGTGATGCTTGCAGGTTATGTTTTATTCTTTAGCTGTGGTAACATTTGGCACCGCTGTTCCAGCAGGACAATTTGTTCCCGGTATAATGATTGGGTCCACCTATGGACGTTTAGTTGGCATGTTTGTTGTTAGCTTTTACAGGAGGATGAATATTGAAGAGGGAACGTGAGTCCTTTAGTTCTTCTTCATCAATCTCTTATTAGACAGTTTTTTCTGAGTTTGGTAAATCTTTCTACAAAAGATATTGTTCATTTAAATAGATGTTATTTGCTGTTGTGGTTTTTTAAGTCATAATGGAGTTCATGACAAACAATATTGCAAACCTTAATTCAGGGTGAAATTTCAGTACCATTAGCATCTCTAAAGATTCCACAAATTCTGCATAGCTTTTCTATGATATACATTCTGTCAGAGTACTAGTGCATATATGATATTTTTCCTTTTGTCTTCTTGTTAAGCTGTTGTTGGAGATATAGAATATGTTCTTTCCTTCCAGCTGCACCTTCTTTACTACCTTTTATATGGTTGCCTAAATTATTGGCATATGTGCTGTTGGATTTTGTAGATATGCTTTGCTAGGTGCTGCTGCTTTTCTTGGGGGATCAATGAGAATGACAGTTTCCCTCTGTGTCATAATGGTTGAAATCACCAACAACTTGAAGCTATTACCTCTTATCATGCTTGTTCTCCTTATATCAAAGGTTAAAAATATCCAAAAGTTTTGCACTTTGCACTTTGGCCGTCAATGATGTAATAATATTGACAAATGATTACTGTGTACAGGCAGTTGGTGACGCTTTCAATGATGGTTTCTATGAAGAACAGGCCCGATTAAGGGGCATTCCGCTACTTGAATCAATACCAAAATACCAGATGCGGAGTATGGCTGCAAAGGATGCGTGTGGGAATCAAAAGGTTAATGCCATTTTAACTGTCCTCATATTTGTACTTCATTGTTGGGTCATATATTTAAAGTTTAATGTGGAGAACTATAATAAAGTACAGGAATGGTATGAATTTACTTCATGCGTGATTTCTTTAGCTGTGCCCAGGACCAAAATTTAGGTGCTTATGCTTTTATATTTTGGTAAACCTAACTGTTGCTCAACCATGAATTGTTCTTTTTAAGGTAGCTTAGAGCCACATTCCCTGGTATCCTCAGTTACTGAAACATATAGAGAACTTGTGACAAAATGAAATGCATGTTTAGTATTTGATTCTCCATTGTGTTTTGTAGTGCTTTAGATTAACATAAGAGATCTAAACTTAACCGTATATTGTTTAATTATATTCTATCCCATGAAATTCCAATAAAGTGGTTCTTTTCCGGTTAATTTGTAATGCTTTTTCTTTGCATGTCACAACTTCCCTGGTAGGTAAAACTTTTCAAACTCTGGCTAATTGTATTCCTTCCTGTATCTGTAGGTTGTTTACTTTCCTCGTGTTGTGAAGGTTTCTGATGTCGTGTCTATTTTGAGGAGTAATGTTCACAATGGATTTCCTGTAAGCTAAAGCTTTTAATAAATTTTCTGGTTTTGTAATTGCGTAAGGCGATTCGATTAATATTACATCATTTTCATCCAGGTTATTGATCACTGTAGAAAAGGAGAAACACTCGTTATTGGACTCATGTTAAGAAGGTTCGAGATACTATCAGCTAGACATTGAGAAATTATTCAGTTATTTTTGCAGCTGACCATGATGCAATCAAATAATGCTTGTTAAGTTTTGTTGTAATGGATGCAGTCACTTATTGGTACTTCTCCAGTCAAAGGTTGATTTTCAACATAGCCGTTTACCCTGTGATTTAAGAGGTGGTTCTTTGCCAATCAGGTAAAATAATGGCTTAAATGATGCAATTGTTTATTGATTTATTTTTTTCATTGTCAAAAATTCTGACTATGCAACAAATTGCAGGCACAACCTCAGTGAGTTTGTCAAACCTGTGTCAAGTAAAGGATTATCAGTAGAAGATATTCATCTAAGTCGAGATGATTTAGAAATGTTTATTGACCTTGCCCCTTTTGTAATCCCATCTCCGTACATCGTACCTGAAGACATGTCATTATCAAAGGTGATAAGAACACTTCTCCTGTATATAGCTCTCACATGGCATATTGGTAGTACTAATGCTCTGTGACTTAAAATGAGCTGCATTGCTAATCACAATCCTGTTATTGATGGTACAGGTTTATAATCTTTTCCGTCAACTTGGACTAAGACATATATTTGTTGTTCCCCGTGCTTCTCATGTTATTGGTATGATTACGAGAAAGGATTTATTAATTGAGGTACTTCAGATGCTGAAATCTCTTTCACATGTAAATATCTGCAATTTGATTATGTGATAATCAGGGCTAAGTTACTGATTTTTGCTGCAGGAGAATGAGGATTCTGCAGCGGTAGAGCTCCAATCCACTAGTGTAAGGTCTCTATCCTGCTTTAACCATTCGTATGTGACTGTTGTATCATCATCCTTTGGAAACCCTTACAAAGTTTGGATAATTCGTTTAATATAGTCAATATTGCCTTCTAATTTGCTATCCACATGATTAGTGTTTTTTGTTCCTATAATGGATGGAATATTATGTTGATTGGATTTACAAAATCATTAATATGGGGAATTTTCTGAAAATAGTCCTATTGTTCGTGGTTTTTTGAAGCTTTAGGCATGGTCAATTCATGAGTAAGCTGAGGTTCAGCATTCTCACCTTTAAATTAAAGTGATGCGTATTTTGGAAAAAGCATTAAATTTCTTCGAATCTCTATTGCGTAACGATGCAATGTGGAGAACATGTAAAATTAAAATGGGGTATCTTAGACCAATACCTTTGTTATGATAGTAAATAATGGAGATAAGCGTTTGTTTCTATTGTTAGATTTGAGATAGTATTGCTATAAACAAAATCCTAAGCTTACCTCCTTGATTCAAATTCCTATTTTAAGTTTTTCTTTTCTTTTTTCCGCTGTCTTGTAAAGATTTTGTTGCCTTATAGTAAAATTAGTAGCAGTTATTTAAGGAGATAATCTTTGTTTGATAGTGTCGCAGAATAGTTTGCAACCAAATTAACTCTCAATTTTGAACCTTATCTTAACAGAGGTCAGAATCATGACAAAAGAATGAGGAGGAGAAATGCAGATGGTGAACAGCCTCTACTTGATGGACTTCTAGTTTAACTTAGTTAACTGATGGGATTGCTGGATATTTGTAAAACACTATCTTATCACTTAGCACCTTTCCAATTTTTTATCACTGGAAATCTGATTCTTTATTCTCTCACGTCCTTCTAGGTTATAGCGACTGTATATAATGTATTCATTACCCCATATTGCTTGGGGTGGTTGATAACGAAAAGTATAATTTTCATGTTGAGGTATGAACCACATTCATATTCTTGATGTGCAGGAACAGATTATGTAATGTTCTTTTCGTTTTTGAATGATGAGAAAGGAAATAGATGTTGTTCTGTTGTTCATGTTGAAAGTTTTAAACCTTTGTGGGTGTAGGTATATGATATTTGATTTTGCATATGCACCCTTGCTCAGATGATGTTCAAGGACTGGAGTTGATCTATTCATTCTCAAAAACCTAAATCAAACATGTCACACAAATGTCAAGTGTATGCAGCATGTCTGTGTAATGAGAAACTTGCAGACATGAACGATCTTGCGATGTCTGCAGAATGTCAACAGTTTGTGCAAAAAGTCAGTGACAATAGATCAAATATATCTTAACCACTTCTTTTAGACATTTAACTATTGTGTTTGCATAAGTTTTCCCAATACTATATGTCTTATGATTTATACTACATAAGAAGTGTGAAATTGTGTTAATGAATTAGATCTTAGCCTATGCAGTATCTCCGAAGTTGAATACCTTTTTCATAATTGTTGAGGAGTGTATGTATAATAATAACAACATTGGGACTTTAATTGTAGAAATATAGTTTTACTGGACTTAATTTCCTTGATTTTGTTAAGGAATGAAATTTTGAATTGGAAGGAGGTCTAGAAATTAAAAATTAAACGAGAATGCAAAAATAGGCTTTACAGATGGCATTTACAGTAAATCACTTTAAGAAATTAAGCTAAGCAACAGTAAGGAAAAATTGTTGGGAAGACACCAAAAGTGAACTATTTTAGTTTTAGAGCTGTTTACTGCTTATGAGGGATATCTGGGCATAAATCATATCACTTTCACTTGGTGTTAAAAATTATTTTTCCAATTGTGTTTCTTACCTTTTGAGTTCAGAATTAAAATAAATATTTGTTTCTTAATTCTATGGCACTTCTGAAAATTGCCAAATAGATACGAATAAATGTAACTATACATCAGAATTGGCAGTTATTACAGCTCTGCATTAACAAGTTCCCTACTTGGTAAAGTGATTTTGCATAATTGAAGTCAGAATCCTGAAAACTATCTAACAACGACTTTAATTACTATTTGAAGTTAAAGAAGCAACATGATATCAACTTTATCGAATTAAGCATCTATAAGTGATATTCAAATAGAGCAATTTTAATAGATTCGATTACCTTTGCAGACACGTTAACATTGTTTCAGATATGTTATTTCGAATAATATTATATGCATGAATAAAAGTGCCAATTGACACAGCAAGTTTAATTGCCACCATCCATAAAAACATTCTCAAAATGACTTTGATAATTGGAATAGTTCCTTTGCATGAATAAGTTAAAGACATTACTTGAAAAAGCGACCCTGCACAAATAATTAAAATTGCTATTTTCAATTAGTGACTTTAATTTAGAACAGCTACTTTGTAAGAATAAGTTTAAGACATTACTTGAAAAAGTGATTTAATAGCCACTTTAATTACCATATATAAAGTCATTATTTTGAACAATTGAATCTAATTCCTATTATCTTTCCTTCATAGCAGCACTCTAGAGTAGCTACTTTTAACATAGTAGCAATTAAATGACATGGAGATTTTTTTTTTTTTTGGGTCACTTTGGAGCATTTCACACTTTTTATCCTTATGTTATACCACTTAAGAATGTGATCTATCTATTTTCATTAACTATATATTCTAAGAAAAGAACACATGTCTCTATAAAAATACTTTTTAAAGTAACCATTCAGTGATAGTACTAGTCTACAAAAGCGTGGATATAGATGTTAATCTTGTTTTAGTTGAGTTTTGGATAGTTTAAGTGAAGCATTCTATTCTCATTATTCATGTAATGCAAAATCAGAGGGAGAAGGTTATGACCGATAGGATTGTGTGAATATTAATTTGTTAGAATTAGTTGGGTTCCCCAGAATCTGAGGAAGTCGGTTGTGACCGGCTTAGGGTCTTCTGTTACATATTTTGCTGTTACACTTGTGTTACACTACCTAAGTGATTGACAAGTGTCCACCCACTAACCCTATCTCCAAACACAGGTACACTTGTCAATCACGAAGGTGGTGTAACACAAGTGTAACACTAAATTGTGTAACAGAAGACCCAAAGCCGTTGTGACCTGCTAGGATTGTGTGAATATTAATCTGCTACCATAAGTTTGGTTCCAATAATGTTATAGCATTGATCTGTATTATCCAACTTTAAAAAGATTAACCAGATCAAACTTTAGTATATGTCCTGCATTTTGTTGATTTGCATTTAAGTAACTCCTTTTCTTTCTTTCTTTCTTTCTTTCTTGTGGTTCAGTCCTTACCAAGTGAAAAATGGAAAAAAAAAAAGAAAACTCATTTATGTTATCCAAAGAAAAGATCATATAGCCCTTCTTTTTTCCAACCATGAAAGGTGGATAGATTTGTGATAGATATACGTTATTTCTAACATTTGTCATGTAGTATGACTTAAGCATAATAAAGAAAGTTGAGGACAAAAATTTCCAAAGTTAATAAGTGCTACAAAAATTAATACACCGTTCCATTTATTATTTTCTTTTTTTTTTCACTATTGGCAAATTGTGTAATCCATTGACTTTTTCCATTCCTTAATTATAGTTTAAGTGGGAGGTCATGAATTTGCCTCATCACAAATGACAATGAAAGAAGAAAATCCTAGTCAAAGAATGGCATGCATTTTTTCACAACAGCGCTAAACAAGGTTTCTTACACGACTATACTCACCTAAATCAAACATATCCACAAATTAATCCGAACTTTAAGTGCATGAAGGCTAAAAAAATCCACTATAAAAGAAGCCAAATGAAAGATTAAAGACTAATAACCATTATTTCATCTCCTCCTAACTACTTGAAGGAGAGTGGGGGCAAGGAATTAACTAATATCCTTGGCTCTTTATTACTCTCCCTGTACATATATATATGTATATCAAATTATAATATCAAGTGAACTCTTTATCTAATATATAAGATCCCTTTTTAGATAAAAGTAAATACAAAAAATTTCAGATATTTTTTTACAGCTTTTTATCAGTTCGGAGAAGCAAAAATGGCCGAACCCGTGTTTAAATCAAAGATTACCCCATATGTTTTCACTTCTTGGATTCTTGCTGCCTTTGGAGGCCTGATGTTTGGTTATGACATTGGCATTTCTGGTATGTAAAATACTTTAAAAAAAAAACAAAAATTTTCCATTTTTCCTTTTCTTGTTTCTTTTCTTTTAATAATGTGATGCTAATTTTATTTTTGTTTACGTGATTTTGTTGATATTAGGTGGTGTTACTGGCATGGATGATTTCTTGATTAAATTCTTTCCAAAAATCTATGAGAGAAAGATACATGCCCAAGAGAACAACTATTGTAAATATGATGATCAAATGCTGCAGCTCTTTACTTCATCCTTATACCTGGCTGCTCTTGTGTCTAGCTTTTTTGCATCAAAGGCCTGCAGTGCAATTGGACGCAAGCCCACCATTCTCATGGCATCCACCTTCTTCATGGCTGGTGCTGCCTTGAGTGCTGCTGCTCAAGTTAAGTGGATGCTCATTCTGGGAAGAATTCTTTTCGGAATTGGAGTTGGATTTGGAAATGAGGTATTCACCAATTTTACCCACTAGCATAATTTTTCCGAAATGCATGGTACATAATTCATAATCCGTGCGTGTATGATGTTCTAATTAGAGTCCTATCACCATAATTTTATGTTCCTGCGGTATCATTGACTGAGAAGTAATTTAATCAGATGTCTGTAAAAGTTGTTCAATTTACAAGTGGCTTAAGAAGCCTTTGATACCCATAGGCCTGAAAATTTATGTTTCTACGTATAACTATCCTTATCATAGTTGATTTTTTTTTCTTTATTAATCTATAGTACAATTTTTTATATAGTTAGTTTTTACCTTGATCGATATTTTTTTTTTTCATTTTCCAAAAATCAATTAAACCAATACAAATAATTGATTACAAAAAGATCTCTCGAATTTTGAAAAGCAAAAAAAATGACAACATTAGCAGCACGAAATGATTACATTGCATGTATCTATGTTGATTATGCTCATAAATTTGCAAGAAGTACTAACTTTTACTGCTTCATGAAAATCTGTGCAGGCTGTGCCCTTGTTTTTGACAGAGATTGCACCTGTCCATCTTAGGGGGGCAGTAAATATCCTCTTCCAACTGGCTGTAACCATTGGTATCTTCATCGCCAATCTAGTGAACTATGGAACCTCAATGATGCATCCCCATGGGTGGAGAGTCTCTCTAGGAGGTGCAGCTCTTCCCGCAGTAGTACTTTTCGTGGGTTCATTGGTCATCACTGAATCACCAGCCAGCCTTGTCGAACGGAAAAGAGAAGAAGATGGAAAAGCAGCCCTCAAGAAAATCCGGGGTGTTAATGATGTTGATGATGAATTTGAGGAAATCTTGCAAGCTTGTGAGATTGCTAGACAAATCAAACATCCATTCAAGAAACTCATGAAGCGCCAAAGTGTTCCTCCTCTGGTTATAGCTATTTTCATTCAAGTCTTCCAGCAATTCACGGGGATCAATGCTATCATGTTCTATGCACCAGTTCTTTTCCAGACCTTAGGATTCAAGACTGATGCTTCACTTTTGTCTTCAGTTATCACTGGCCTCGTCAATGTTGGCAGCACTTTCGTAGCAATCTTCCTTGTTGATAAAGTTGGTAGGAGAAAATTGCTTCTTCAAGCCTGTGTTCAGATGTTGATTTCCCAGGTATTAGTACAACTCCAATAAATTTATCTCAATTATACCTGAATTTCACCACACTTTTTGTTAAACTTGATTCTTGAAAATTAGCCTAACAAAAGTTCTCCAAATATTATTCCAAACCCCCACCGGGAAACTCTTACACGTGAACTATTCATGTTACAATGTCATGCTATAATATTCACGTTACACCACATTTAATCTTGACATAGATAGTGGACGTATGCTAAAACAGATAATAAGATGCATCATTATGACAGATTAATGCACTTAAAATAGTACCCATAGCAGTTAATTTCCTTTTTTGCTATTCTAATACTGATCTTGTAAAATGAACTTAATTGGCAGGTTGTAATCGGATTGATCTTGAAATTAAAATTATCAGAAACAGGTTCACTTGACAAGACTCTAGCAGGAGTGGTGGTCTTCTTTGTGTGCACATTCGTGATGTCGTTTGCATGGTCATGGGGTCCTCTAGGATGGTTGATTCCCAGCGAGACATTCCCACTGGAAACAAGAACAGCAGGCTACGCCTTCGCTGTCAGCTCCAACATGCTCTTCACCTTCATTATAGCTCAGTTGTTCTTGTCCATGATGTGCCACATGCAAGCATACATTTTCTTCTTCTTTTCTGCATGGATTGTCATCATGGGCCTCTTCGTAATTGTCTTCTTGCCTGAGACTAAAGGAATTCCAATTGATTCCATGGTGGAGAGAGTCTGGAAGCAACATCCAGTGTGGAAGAATTGCTTCCAGGATGATGACTCAAAGGACTACGAGATGGCCTAAATTTGAACATTGATGAAGAAGTGCATTGATGGTCTAAGCTTGAACATTGATCAAGAAGTGCTTTAATTATGTTGTTGAGATGAAAGAGTTATATTATCTATATCCATTTTTTTGGTTTCTTTTTTGATTTTTTATATCAATATATATCCTTACCTATTTTTTTCTAGGATGAATTTTGATGCTGTTCATCCATAACATAGAAGAGCCTTTATGTTTGTAACAAAAAATATTAAAAACAACCAAATTTTTTTTAAAAAATTTGCTTTATATTATCTTTGAGGTATATGCTTATATTATCAGATCAGCTATCTATTTATTGAACATGTAAACAAAAAATATATATCATATATAATTGCCATGGGAAACTTAGATAAATATAAGGTTGTCCTTTGTCTTTGAGTATGTGAATATTGTTTAATTGAAAATTTTTCCACCATCGTCAGTTTAAGCCAAATAACACCCTAGCATAGAATATTACCACAATTTATGCCATGAAAAAACATTTGAATGATCTAAATAATTAATTCTAGTTGACACGGAACAATAACAAATAATCTGGATTTCTACTTGACATAGTTCAATGATATTCCTTTAGTCCCATATACAAACTAAAAATTTTCTCCTGAGTCAATCTTTTTTAAATCTCAAAATCTTTTTAATAATTTATTGAATTGATGCGTCCACTCATTATGGAGGAAACAAAAGAAATGAAAGCTTTAGATATTCTTAGTTTCTACAATATCCCCTTGTTTATTGCCAATTGGATTTTGTAAGTCAACTAAATTGCACAGTAGAAGTAATTTGCAAAATTAATGAGATCCTAATATGGTACCAAAATAGCAATAAATACAAGGCTCCAGCTAAAAAGATTCTGCAAATTTAAGTTTGAGTAATAGATGTGAGTTGCCATAACTAATTTCATGTGTTTAGATAATTAGCAAGATAATTATGCCCTCTTCAAAAGCAAAAAAAGTTGGATAATCCCATAATGTTATCGTGACCAATTTGACTGCACTACAAAGAAAAAAGTAATTATAATTAGCAAATCAAGTCATAAAACTAAAATACAATTTACAATTAAATTTGCCACTATTTTGCAACATAGAAGTGAAGGGTCATTATCTATAAAGTCATAAAACAAGAAGACTTCCTCATTCATTAGCCTTCCATTTTGGTTTTCAAGTAGTACTAGAATTTTTTGAATTCCTAAAAGGACAACTTGATTTTCACAATTTTTTGACATCAAACATGAATTAATTCATGTATTTGAAAACAATATCAGCATTATGGTAATTAAACTACGAGATGGACAACGTAAACGGATCTAATTACTATGTTTAATTGCGTGACAAACAAATTGCAAGAATACAATTAGTTTTATTGTCATTTTCATACTTAAGAGCAGATGGTTGTATGAACCACTGGATTTACCTGTTTTTTGTTGAACCTTTCTTTGACTCCTAAAAAGTTTTCACCACTCGGACAAAAAGGAAATTCCAATAACACATCCAATTCTAGAACCATATACAAGAAGTAAAACTAAAAAAGTTAAACTAAGAATTTTGTATCTTAAACTAAAAAAGAGACCATTTAATTATTTAAACTCGTAATTATTACCCCATTAAAATAGTCATCTTTATTTCGAATTTTAAGATTGATTAGTAAATGAAAAAACATGAACAACACAAAAAAAAAAAAAAAAAAAAGTAGTTATCTAACATCTAGTTGTTGGCAGTGGCACTGCAACATTAATTTGATTTCTGAACTATGTTTGAAAAACTTAAAAAGGAAAAGATGCAATGGGGGGTGGCTTTGTTCGGTGCTAGATCACGACATACTATAAATTACCTATTCTAATATACATGGATTTGAGGATTGCCATGATGACTTTGAGCAAGAATATTGCTTCATAGATGAAAGATCTATGTTTCCCTAGACTCAAGCATCCAATATACTAGATATTTGTATATCTAGTGTTAGTTGTTGATATATTTTAATGCGACATGACATTCCTAGATCATCTCACAATAGCTCAAGAGTCAGAATTTTGTATCTTTAGTTCATAAGCTGCAAATAGCAGACAGAATGAATTTTTTGATACTCTGTTCCTCCCTTCTCGTCCATCAGAAGTGAAAATTAACAGAACATGTCAAAACTTTGGTGCACCTACAAAACTCGAAAGAAGAATTGTGCACCACATGTTGATAACCTTGGCTCTTTGCACCTCAATTTACTAGGTCCATATCAAGGGCATGTTGTCACTTTCCAATTTCAACTAGTTGAATTGCCAGTTTCTTAACTGGTTCTGAACATCCATGATTACGTATCTCAAGAGCCCAACAGCCCTTGATCTGAAAACATTACGGCCCTTTTTTGATGACAGCAAAATGATTTTCAAAATTATATCTATAAAACAAGTTACCAATTATCACATCAGATTTACTACTTTGATGGCAAGATAGAGCCATCACAATGTTGCTACTTGGCACCACAATATCCAGTACAATATTAATTCGAATTGATACATATTGCACGTATTATAATCTATACAAGGCACTTGTGCCCAAACAATCACCTACGATAAGCTGTAGTTCATTAATCATAAAATAGTGTCATTACTCTGTACTACGCACTCATATATAAGGTATGAGATCACAAAAACACATCAAAGTCCTCCTCAGCATATTTACAACTGTGAAGAAGGATCATATCCATATGAATGCCCATTCTCCTTTGCACCTTCTTCTAAGTTGCCATTTCCTTCATAAGCATGGGCATCATCCATGAACCTCTTCCAGAACCAATGCTGCTTCCAAACCCTTTCAGTCATTTCTTCGATTGGTATGTTTTTCGTTTCAGGGAGGAGGAAAAACACGAAGAAGGACATAATCAGAACCCAACCTGAGAAGAATAAGAATATGCCATACTTGAAATAGCACAGCATCGAGAGGAAGGCTTGTGTAAACACAAAAGTAAAGAGCAAGTTGACACAGACCGTAACACTCAGCCCTGCTGATCTTGTCTCCAGAGGGAAAGTTTCACTCGGAATTAACCATCCTAAAGGTCCCCAAGACCATGCAAAAGAAGACACAAATGTATACACCAAAATAACCATGAAAATTGCCCAACCACGGCTGAGGCTTTCACTATGATCCGTAACCTTGATCCCCAAAATTATGGCAATCACAACTTGGGAAATGAACATCTGCACACCAGCTTCCAGCAAGAGCATCCTTCGTCCAACTTTATCAACGAAGTAGATAGACACAAGGGTAGATATTAAGTTAACAGCTCCAGGAATAGCAACTGAATACAGCAATGCATTGCCCCCAAATCCTACTATATTAAATAATACTGGTGCATAAAACAGGATAGCATGGATTCCTGTGAATCGCTGGAAGATCTGTAAATCCAACAAGAAATCAATAAATCAACATGCTATGAAACCATTAATATATATGAAAAATGGCTCGCCAACAAATCACATTGTACTGATGTTAAGATGAAATTAATTTAACCTGTAATGCAACAGCAATGACCAACTGAGGCCTGTTTCTTCGCATGAGGACATTCCTGAATGGGTGTTTAACTTGTTTAGCTACACGACTTGCCTCTAAAAGTTCTTCAAACTCAGGCTCAATATTATCAGTGCCTCGGATTTTTCTAAGCACTGCTTTTCCTTCCTCCAAATGGCCACGCTCGATGAGACTGTTAGGTGTGTCACATACAAAAAGGGCACCTAACGTAAGAAGCCCTGCTGGAATTCCAGCCAATCCAAGTGATACCCTCCAAACCCATCCTCCTTTGATTCTGATTTTGATAAGGGCAACAAAATCTTAATTAGCCAAATAACCAGAAGAAAATATTAAAATTAACTATAGGCCAATTAAAATTTTGTTTAAGCTCATTGTATTAGGTGCAAATTATAAGGCAACAAAAATTTGTCACTACTAAACTTTTCTTTTCCTTTTTTTTTTTTTTTTTTTTTTTGGGGGCGGGCTAGTATCGCAATCAATTGTTATAGAAACCAATTTGCCCTGCATAAATTGGATCATTTCTAAGTGGCGGATGGCTCATCATCTTGAAAGCTATCATATATTCAAGATGTGGACCAATCATACATTGAATAGTTTAGTCCCAAGAAATGAATCAATAATGTTAATTTTGTGTCGTTAAGTAGTTCGGAGTCAATCAGTCCAAAAAAAAAAAAAAAAGAATTGGGACTTTGGGAGTCAGGAATTGTTGGAGTGTTTATTCTTGACACTCAATTATTGATCAATGTGTAAAGAGTATCATTTGTATGTGACAGCTAAGTTGATGGGGGCAAATTTGTTACGCAAGAGGCTACGTCAATACTCAAGATTGATAGCTAAAAATGCGAAATCAAAGATTAATTCATAAGTAGTCAGCTATTTTATTTTTGTTGGTGTAATTTGTCAAATTCAAAGCTCTATCAAGTTGAAGGTGATTGAGTTGAAAAAAATAGTAGTAAAACTACAGATAGAATTCAGCCAAATAGGAATAAAATCAAATAAAAATGCCAAAACGAATGAGAAATGTAGGAATAGTTACTTTACTGTTCCGTAGTTGACAAGGTTGGCGAAAAGAATGCCAATGGTGACCATGAGTTGGAATAAAATGTTGAGTCCTCCTCGGATTTTGGTGGGTGCAATTTCCGACAAGAACAGTGGAACTGCCTAACAATTTCATTAGATAACACATTATAATTTTGTTTTTGATAAATTCAAGAAGACATTTCAACCTCTTAAATTTTGTTGCAAGCCTGCATGCACACGAGTTTATATAACACAAAGGAAGTTTTAACCAAAAAAAAATACTTTTATGTCCTTTGTCTGAAGTTAAAAAAATTGTTTTATCAAACTAGATGGATAGTAATAAGTGGACAATGACCATATAATTAGTTCCTACAAAAGTGGCCGTATGCAACATTCACCCAAATGTGTGACTAAAGTTAGATGTACAGTGTACATGCCTAAGATTCAAAACACACAAGATTCATGTCCCTAAAAACCTGATTATTGTGAACAAAAACAAAGTAAATTTGCAGACCATGATGGATTGGAATGTGGACCAAAAGGTCATTAGTTTTTAAGAAAAGCAAGATTGATGGAGAATGGGCAATTTCAAAGATGGAGGCTTTGTGGAAAAACATAAAAATAAAAGCCACCTGAAAAGCTTGACTAAAAGAGTTCTTTCTTTTATCTTTTGTAGGTTCCAAAAGGGTCTCATTCACATGCAAACAAGTCAATGTTCGAATAATAAAGCTAGGAAAAAAATAAGGGAAGATTGAGCAGGACAAAAATATATTTCATGGGAAAAAAATAAGGGAAGATTGAACGGGACAAAAATATATTTCAACATCTCAAATCCAAATAATTCAAATACAGACGTCTCCTCCAGTTAGTTTTCTTGGAAAATATTTAACATTTCTTGAAAAATATTTAATATTTGAGGCTGCTTTATCAGGAGGAGTGTGTTTGTTATCAACAGATTTTGAGTTTTGTAAAAATTAATTTAAAAAAAAAAAAAAACTAATAGTCAGTTGGTTCTGATTTTATATTTAAAAAATCCAAAAGTAGGGTGAAAAACAATTGAAAACATCACAAAATAGATTTTTCAACATAAGAAACTAAAAACAGATAGAAAAAAGTTATTGAGAGCAAATGACACCTCATCCAGGTAGGGGTGTCAACGGGCCGGGTCCGGGCCGGAATTGAATGTTCCGGATCCGGACCCGTTTTTGTGTTGAGGTTCCGGACCCGGACCCGGGACCCGACGGGTCTTGCATTTGGTTTCCCGGATCCGGGTTCGTTCGGGTCCGGGTCCATTCGGGTCCGGGTCCGGGTTTTGAAAATATAAAATATTTTTATATATTTTATAATTATTATTTATTAAGTATTGAGTATTAGAATTGTAAAATACGTATGTATGTATATTATAATTATTATTTATTGAATATTATGTATTAAAAATTTAAAATACGTATATATAATTTATAATTATTATATATATACGGGTTCGGGTCGGGTCCGGGTCGGAACATGACATTCCGGATTCGACCCGTTTTTTATTAAGAAAAAACGGGTCCGGATCCGGGTCCGGGTAAACGGAATTTTATTCCTACCCGGACCCGGAAAAAATCAACGGGTCCGGGTCGGGTCCGGGTCTAGACCCGGACCGTTGACAGCCCTACATCCAGGTAGTTTTTTTGGAAAATATTTAATATTTGGGCTGCTATTTTTTGAGCGTAATGGAAATACCCACGTAGTATTGCGACTCTCCCTCCAAGCAACATGGCCAACGAGGCAAACTATCATACTTCCAAAGATTTTGCATTTCTAAAAGGGTACAAAATATTATCACTTGGACTATACAATAAACTGACTATTAAAGAAATGCAACACATCCATGTGCCACGATAAAGGAGACAATTTCAAAAATCAAACACAAATTTCCAGAGAAAACTAGAAAGCAAAGTACCTGATTAGCAAAACCAACTCCACACCCAAGTAAAATTCTGCCTATAATAAGCATAGCTAATTCTTGGGCAGCAGCATTTAGGATCACTCCAACAATGAAGAAGAATCCAGCAATCAGCATGGTAACCTTCCTGCCTAGCTTTCTTGTCGTGTATGAAGCCAAAAATGCAGCTGTTAAACCAGCCAGATAGATGGATGAAGTGAACAACTGTAGACCTTGGTTATCATATTTGCAGTAATTACTGTCCAATTCCTCCTGTTTCTTTTGGTACACCACTGGGAAGAATTTTTCCAAGAATGGATCCATTGATGTTACTCCACCTACAGAAGTTTCGAAAATGACCATGATTACCAACTATGCAAAACGCGTGATGTGGAAAAAGGGTGCAAGAAAAAGTCTCCTAAGTTATGAGGAAAAAAATTGGCATCCCATAACAATACCTTTAGTACATTTTTTTGTAGTATTTTAAAAATAACAACTGTAATTGCTGGGATAGCAAATCCCACTTGGCCATGGAGAGACAACAAGAAGTTAAGTTAACTCTTTTTACGGAAGCTTTTATATACAAACATCTATTATTATTACTTTAACCCAGTTTTGAAAAATGTTTTTTTGTCTCTTCTTTGTTTTCTTTTTTAATCTCTAAGCTAATCTTGTGAAGAATCTTCATGACTTTTCTTACAGGTTCCTTTTGATGTTATGCATTATTGGGATTTCTTTATAGTTTTTGGGTTCATATGCATTATGAGAATTAGCAAACAATCTTCTGGACTTGTACAATCAAGTTGCTATAGTCCTTTTATGTGACTACCAACCTTTTCCAACATTAGAATCAGATAATTATAATTCATATGCATTATGAGAATTAGCATACAATCTTCTGAATTAATCAAGGTTTTATGTTTTATGGAGCATTTCCAAGATAAATCAATCATACAAGCCAGGTTTTAAAATATAACAGTATGAAAACAAGAAAGCAATCTCACAACAACTTATTACTGTGGCATCAAAAAGTTTGACAGAAACATAAATAATGGTCAAGAAAATATAATACTAAAATGAAGTACCATAAGAAAATTAAAAGCAATAGCAGTAAAGGGAGTAGTACAAACAAACCAGAAACACCAATATCATAACCGAACATGAGACCTCCGGTGGCGGCCATAATGCAAGAGATGACAACACTAGGCGTAATCTTGGCCTCAAACTCCCTTCCTCCGCCCCCTGGGGATGACACTCCTCCGGCCACCATGATTAACTTCAAAAACTAACTCAAAATGCCTATATGTTTCTCTACTTGGTACTTAGCAAAGAACCCTCTTTTAACCTAGTATATATTTCTCAATTAAAGACAATAATGAGAAGATAATTAAGAAATAGGGAATGATAGGAAGGAAGCAATATGTCAAGTGTTGAGAACAAGAGAGGTTTATCGAGAGTACCGTTATATTGTTGACTTGGAAAAAATGAAAATGAAGAGAAGAAATTCTGTGTTCGAACCTAAAAACAGCTGTGAACCGGTCTAAATGTGCGAACCGGAAACCTGCCTAAACCGTGAACCGACAATTTTTCCGGGGGAAATTCGCCTTCCCACGAAATTACGAGGTTTAATCCGGGATGATTTTCCCCTTGCGGACATTAACGTATGCTTCGTCGTCGAGTTTTTCGACATTTTTTATCTTAACAGAAGACTGCTTTCGCCGTTGAAGAGGGTTTCATTGGAGCGGGTTTTGTTGAAGGAATTGCGGGACTTATCGAGACGGTCTCGGCCCAGTGCCAGTCGTGTACATTGGGGCCGTCCGGACAGTATTCGACGGTCTTGTCTCCTTCGACCATTGCCGCCATTTTTTGGGGTAAAACTTTGAGGAAAGGTAACCAGAGGCCAATTTGGTAACTTTGATGGTAACCAGAAGGAATTGATTAATGGTTAACCACAGGCACGTATTTACACATTAAAAAAAAAAAAAATTAAACAATCTTAAATTTCATATTTATTGTGATAGACGCTCTAAACTCAGTTTGGAAAACTCTGTTAACTTGGTTGCTGAATGTTTGTTTTGTTTTACTTAACTAATAACCATGTTGAGCAAAACCAAATAAAGAAAAACAAAACAAAATAATGAGCTTTCTTAAGGGAAGAGAAGAAATAAAAGGTGATACCACTTACTAAACTACTTTTTAAAAAAAAAAAAAATAAAAGGTTCCAATCATATGTGAAGAAAATAGGCCTTCTGTTGTCACTGCTGCTGCTTCTTAATCCCTACAATTGCTTAATTAAAGATTACCATGAAGACAAAATTGTGAGTGCGTGTGTACATGCCATGCCATATGCACCGGGATAGAAATCTGAGATGGACTCATTTTCTTTAAGGTAAATGTGATCAAAGTACTATAAATATACTTACATAAGTAAATTAGTACTGAGTGTGATACAATTATTTGACTCGATACATAAACGGTGTCCTGATAATCGTTTCATAGATATTCTATTGAAGATGTAAGATTCTCCCCTGTTAAAGAGCTTATAGATAAGCTCAAAATCTCACTCTTATCAAATAAAACCACAAACTAAAGCCACAACAACAGCAATAGTCTGTACCAAGGCTACCCAAGGGCCTAATGGCAATGTACAAAGAAGAAGCCTCATTTGCAGCAGGTGCTGGTGTTGGTGTTGCTACAGCAGGAGTGGACGGTGTTGCAGATGGAGTAGGAAACAATGAAGCTCGGATAACGTTAATGTCGACCTTCTGTCCAGATTGGCAGTGACCAAGTACCCCACAGAGAAAGAAGTGGTGACCATGAATAGTGATTGTAATCGAATCGTTGCCAGGCATGTGAGTTGCAATGGGAGAAGATGCATCACATTGTGAAACTGAGGATTGTGTTCAAAAACTGACCACAAGAAAATGCAGAAATGTCCATTATTAATTCAGGAAAAGAATAGAATAAGTAACATAAAATAACTGTTTATGGCAATACTAGCACTAGCATAACAATGAGAAGGGAACTAATTAGATTCTTAACTCAAGGAAACAGACATGCATTGGCAAAATTTTAGCAGGCAATATATTAACATTTTTGTCAAAGATTTTTCGCATGGCTAGTTGACTAAATCCATGTACAGCACTGAGAAATACCATTACGAGAGATATACCACCATGTTACCAACAGTCACACGTGCCCCACAAATTTGAACGAATCCATAGTTAATTCTGTAATTGGACCAGAGAGCCAGGTCTATCGTCTGACTACATACTTACTATCGTCTCGACATGCTGTGCACGTTTAAACTGAAAACATGAGCAGAAAAATTCTCTCACCTGTTGGGCTGGTTAGCTGGAAGGGTCATTGTATCAAGAATCAATCTTAAAAGCACGGCAAAAATAGTTCATATTTGCTAGATGTATTATTGTGGTGAAAAAGGTGAGCCATATCATGATGACTCCAACATTGCCAGTAATTCTTTTTTATTTATTTACTTTTTAGGGTGGGGCTGTGTGGAATACTTAATTTGCTGTATCTGGAAAACACATTAAAAACAACTCTCATGCAGCAACCTAACTCCAACAAACTTCAAGAAACACTATCAAAACTTTCCATGAACTAACTGGTTATAACCTCATGGTCTAAGTTACACACTTTTTTAGCAATCTCATCAGTTGTAAAAGTAGGTAGCCAATCAATTGTACACCTGCATTTTTGTCCACATTTAAATTTTTTTTTCAGCAAAAGCCATAAAGCACTAAGTTGGGGGCGGGGGTGCTACCATTTTACCATGGAAGCAAGATCATTAAGGCGTGCATAATTCAAGAATGGGGGCGACCTTAATGTAGCTTCCTATTATTCATTCATTAGGGACCACTAAGCATCCTCCACATGGCATTATGATGCCATGTGTCATTCAAATAGTTATTTTGACAGAAATAAAGTCCTACACGTGGCAGTGAGGCCCATGTTTCTTTTTGGCATAATAATATGTTATCCCAATGAAGGTCCATTGTTCACTGTGCGTGTGAGACCACCATTACAGACCCATATAGTACTAGGAGGAGAGCTAAAGATCTCTTTACATTGATCCGGGACCAAATACCAGTCTCCGTCTGGTGGATAGTTTTCGTTTGAGTATATTTTTGAAATTAATACTACAACAGTTTTAAAGATTTTACTCGATAAATGTGTTTGTGAGATAAAAAATTACTTGAAAAACATATTTGAAGTTTTTAAAAAACATGTTTCTAAAAAACAGGATCAAACAAACAGATACCTAAAATCAGTACATCCCAATAATGTTAACAGCTGCTATCGTGTTTTTTTTTTTTTTTTTGGTTCAAAAAGGTTACCTAAAGCTCAAACTGAAAATGTGAAGACAAACACAAAAATGCAATTTCTTTTTCCCCTTCCGTTACTCTTTTGCATCATAAAAGATGAGCACCATTTCTTTTAAGTAAATCTTTTAGGAGGGGAGGACCAAGAATGGATATGGAACGATGGAGTGAAATAGACACTAGAATCATAAGGGGATATAACATGATAAAGACAGAAAGAGAGGAAGAAAATAACATAAACTACTAGGAAAGAAAACAGAGAAAGATGGAGTGAAAGAAGAAGAATACATACGAATATTATCACCAACTTGAAATGTTTTGGTAGCAGCCCATTTCTTGTAATCAACATTGCCAATTGTAGTCCAGCCTGCAGAGTCTCCAACCTTGTGCACAGCTCCATTTGAGACCTGCCAAGAAGTAGAAACAACTAGCAATGACACTGCCAAAGCTCTATAATTTCCCATAACAAAAGCCATTGATTTTTTAGCCAAATACTCTTAAATTTTGGTCAGTTGGAGCTATAGTTATGAGGTTCTATCTTCCTTATCCATTAGTCTTCCATTTTGGTTTTCAAATAGTACTAGAATTTTTTTAATTCCTAAAAAGACAACTTTATTTTCGCACTTTAGTTGACATTAAACATGAATTAATTCTTGTATTTGAAAACAACGTCAGCATTATGGTAACTAAAATACGAGATGGACAACGTAAACGGATCTAATCACTATGTTTAGTTGCGTGACAAACAAATTGCAAGAATACGATTAGTTTGTCATTTTCATACTTGAGAGCAGATGGTTGTATGAACCACTGGATTTACCCTTCTATTTTGTTAAATATTTTTTGACTCCTAAACAGTTTTCACCACTCGGACAAAAAAGAAATTCCAATAACACATCCAATTAGTTTGTATATTATCACATTAAACTTAGAATTTTGATTAGCAAATGAAAACACATGAACAACACAAAATTAAAAAAAAAATGAGGGTAGTCGTCTAACATCAAGTTGTGGCACTGCAACATTAATTTGATTTCTGAACCATGTTTGAAAAACTTAAAAGGAAAGGATGCACCGGGGGGATGCTTTGTTATTAGGTGGTAGATCATGAAATATTATAAATTACATGTACTAATATACAATGCTGCTACTGACACCACAATATCGGAAAAATATCAATTCGAATTGATACATATTAGAGTTTAGAGCATTAATCAGTTTATATATAATCTAGAGAAAATTACAATTTTGATACTAAATGTTTGGGATATTGGTAATTTCAGTCTCTAAAATTTGGATAAAAACAAATTTAATATCAAATGTTTTAATTTTTTAACATATTTAGTCCCATTAATCAATTTTACACAAATCTTATCGGAATCTGCTCACATGATACTCACACGTTGGTTACAAAAATTTTCAAAAAGAATTAGATCAAAGAAAAAAATTTTAATTGTTAGAATTTGTAATTAGAGGGACTAATTTGAGTTCATAAATAATAAATAAACAGATAAAATCAAAAAAATCTATCTAAATAGTGCATTTGTGTGTGTGTCTTTAATTACAAATTATGGCAATTAATTTTTTTCTTTTTTAATTCTTTTTGAAAAATTTTGTATCCATCACGTGAGTTTTATGTGGGTTGATTCTGATAAGATTTTGAGAAAACTAGTCAATAAGACTAAATGTGCTGAAAATTTGAAACATTTGACACTAGATTTGCTTTTGTCCAAACTTTAGGGATTGAAATGGCCAATACCCCAAACATTTGGTATCAAAACTGCAATTTTCTCTATAATCTATACAAGGCACTTGTGCCCAAGCAATCACCTACAATAAGCTATAGTTCATTAACTATAAAATAGCGTCATTACTCCATACTACCCACTCATATATAAGGTATGAGATCACAAAAAGAGATCAAAGTCCTCCTCGGCTTATTTTACAACTGTGAAGAAGGATCGTTTCCATTTGGATGCCCATTCTTCCTTGCACCTTCGTCCAAGTTGCCATTTCCTTCATAAGCATGGGCTCCATCCATAAACCTCTTCCAGAACCAATGCTGCTTCCAAACTCTCTCAGCCATTTCTTCGATTGGTATGTTTTTCGTTTCAGGGAGGAGGAAAAACACGAAGAAGAACATGATCAGAACCCAACCTGAGAAGAATAAGAATATGGCATACTTGAAATAGCACAGCATCGATAAGAAGGCTTGTGCAAACACAAAAGTAAAGAGCAAGTTGACACAGACTGCAACACTCTGCCCTTCTGATCTTGTCTCCAGAGGGAAAGTTTCACTCGGAATTAACCATCCTAAAGGTCCCAAAGACCATGCAAAAGAAGACAAAAATGTATACACCAAAATAACCATGCAAATTGCCCAACCACGGCTGAGGTTTTCACCATGATCCGTAACCTTGATCCCCAAAATTATGGCAATCAGAACTTGGGATATGAACATCTGCACACCAGCTTCCAGCAAGAGCATTCTTCGTCCAACTTTATCAACAAAGTAGATAGACACAAGCGTAGATATTAAGTTAACAGCTTCAGTCATAAGGGGTGAATATAGTGATGCATTGCCTCCAAATCCTACTGTATTAAACAATACAGGTGCAGAAAACATGATAGCATTGATTCCCATAATTTGCTGGAAGACCTGTAGCAGAAATTCAACAACAAATCAAAGACATCAACATTTGTAACCATTAATATATATACGAAAAATGGCTCGACGACAAATCACATAGTACTAATGTTGAGGTAAAATTAATCTAACCTGTAATGCAACAGCAATGACCAACTGAGACCTGTTGCTTCGCTTGAGGAGATTCCTGAATGGATGTTTAACTCGTTTAGATACACGACTTGCTTCTAAAAGTTCTTCAAACTCTGGCTCAATATTATCAGTGCCACGGATTTTTCTAAGCACTGCTTTTCCTTCCTCCGAAAGACCACGCTCGATGAGACTGTTAGGTGTGTCACATACAAAAAGGGCACTTAAGGTTAGGAGCCCTGCCGGAATTCCAGCCAATCCAAGTGATAGCCTCCAACCCCATCCTCCTTTGATTCTGATTTTGACAAGGGCAACAGAATCTTAATTAGCCAAAATAACTAGAAAAAAAATCCTAAAATTAACTATAGGCCAATTAAAATTTTGTTTAAGCTCATTGTGTTGGGTACAAATTATAAGGCAACCAAAAAATTGTCACTACTCACCTTTTCTTTTCTTTTTTCCTTTTTCTTTTTTTGGGCCCGCTGCGCAGGGTTGGGGACCAGGTGGTTTTCTGTTTTTTTTTTTTTTTTTTGGGTTGGGGGCGGATAGTATCGCAGTCAATTGTTGTGGAAACCAATTTTTTATGCATAATTGGATCATTTCTAACTGGCAAATGGGTCATTATTGAAAGCTATCATAAATTCAAGATGTGGATTAATCATACATTGAATATTTTAGTCCCAAGAAAATGAATCAGAAATGTTAATTTCGAGTCGTTAAGTTTTTAGGAGTCAATCAGTCCGCGAGAGAGAGAGAGAGTTGGGACCTTGGAAGTTGGGGATTGTTGGAGTATTTATTCTTGACACTCAATTATTGATCAACGTGTAAAGAGTACAATAATTAAGAAATCAGCTTAAATGCAAACTAGTCTTTGATTAGAAAAAGAGCAAGTATAAAATGATTTCTTTTCAAAAGAACATCCATCGAAAAAACTATTTATGTAGTTATAATAACATATTCAACTGCTCAAACAAGTATCAATTATCAAGATTTATAAACCATTTGTATGTGACCGCTAAGTTAATGGGGGCAAATTTGTTACACAAAGGGGCTACGTCAATACTCAAGATTAATAGCTAAAAAAGGCCAATGAAAGATTAATTCATAATTACTCAATTATTTCATTTTCGTTAGTGTAATTTGTCAAAATTCAAAGCTCAAAATCAAGTTGAAAGTGCTTGAATTGAAAAAATAATACTCCCTCCGTTCCATTTTGATAGGCTTACAGTTTTTTTTCACATAGTTTAAAAAAATTAGTTAATTTTATTGAAAGAATAAATTAATCTATGATGTTCCTAAAATACGCTTGTATTCATCATTAAATATTTACATTAAATACGAATTGAAAATTACATCATAAGTCGAATTATTTCTATTTGATATGTAAATGCACGGTTTGCTATACAACTTAAAATTATAATAAAGTAATTAAATAGGGGCATTTTAAAGAAGTTGAAAATTAGTTGCATTCTTCAATTGAAAAGTGGATTATAATTTGGGACGGATGAAAAAGGAAAACAAGCCTATCAAAATGGGACGGAGGGAGCAGTAAAACTACGCATAAAATTCAGCCAAATAGGAATGAAATCAAATAAGAGTGCCAAAATGAATGAGAAGCGTAGGAATAGTTACTTTACTGTTCCGTTGTTGACAAGGGTGCCGACAAGAATGCCAATGGTGACCATCATTTGGAATAAATTGTTAAGTGCGCCTCGGAATCTGGTGGGTGCAATTTCCGACAAGAACAGTGGGACTGCCTGACAATTTCATTAGACAACGCACGAATTAAAGAAGACATTTCAACTTCGTAATTTTTGCCGTAAGCCTGCATGTACATGACTTTATATAATACATAGGAAATTTTAACCAAAAGAATTTTTTATGTCCTTTGTCTTAAGTAAAAAAAAAAAAAAATCTTATCCCATCGTTTTACCAAAGTAGATGGATGGTAATAAGTAGGGTTTTATAAAATTTTTTAAAATAGACAAACAATAAATAAATGAGCTATCAAGACTCGGCTTAATCGAGCCTTAACGACTCACGTCTCTGCTAACGAGACCACGGCCCGTCAATAGTAGAATATTCCGGACTCTGAGCATATTATATAATTGGTTTCTACAAAAGGGAAGTATACAACATTCACCAGAATGTGTGAGTAAAGTACGATGCACAGTGTACATGCCAAAGATTCAAAACAGATAAGACTCATGTCCCTAAAAACCTGATTATTGTGAATAAAAACAAAGTAAATTTGCAGACCAGGATGGATTGGAATGTGGACCAAAAGGTCATTAGATTTTTAGAAAAGCTAGATTGATGGAGAATGCGAAATTTCCAAGTTGGAGACTTTGTGGAAAAACATCAGAAGATAAGGCATCTAAAAAAGCTTGACTAAAAGAGTTCTCCCTTCTTATTCAAAAAAAAAAAAAAAAAAAAGAGTTCTCCCTTCTATCTCTTCTAGGTTCCAAGTAAGGGAAGACTAAACAGGACAAAAATATATTGCCATATCTCAAATCCAAATAATTCAAAGACAGACGTCTTTCCCAAGGATATTGGAAGTAAGATAGACGCCTCCTTCAGTTAGTTTTCCTGGAAAATATTTAGCGTTTGGGGATCTTGAAAAATATTTAATATTTGAAGCTGCTTCATCAAGGGTAATGAGTTTGTTCTCAATAAATTTTGATTTTTGTACAAATTAACTTACAAAAAATTAAAAATCAGTTGCTTTGAATTTTATATTAAAAAATCCAAAAGTATAATAAAAACTAGTTAAAAATATTACAAAATCAATTTTTCAACATAAGAAATTAAAAGCATATAGAAAAAAGTTATTGAGAGCACATGACTCCTGTCAGTTTTCTTGGAAAATATTTAATATTTGGAGTTGCTATTTTTTGAGTGTAATGGTAATAACCATGTAGTATTGCGACTCTCCCTCCAAGCAACATGGCCAACGAGGCAAACTATCATACTTCCAAGAATTTTGCATTTCTAAAAGGGTACAAAATATTACCACTTGGACCATACAATAAACTGACTATTAAAAAAAATTGCAACACGTCTATGAGCCACGATAAAGGAGACAATTTCAAGAGGCAAACACAAATTTCCCAAGAAAACTAGAAAGCAAAGTACCTGATTAGCAAAACCAACTCCACAGCCAAGTAGAATTCTGCCTATAATAAGCATAGCTAATTCTTGGGCTGTAGCATTTAGGATCACTCCAGCAATGAAGAAGAATCCAGCAATCAGCATGGTAACCTTCCTGCCTAGCTTTCTTGTCGTGTATGAAGCGAAAAATGTAGCTATTAAACCAGCAAGATAGAGGGATGAAATGAACAACTGTAGACCTTGGTTATCATGTTTGCAGTAATTGCTGTCCAAATCCTCATGTTTCTTTCGGTACACCACTGGGAAGAATTTTTTCAAGAATGGATCCATTAATGTTACTCCACCTACAAGAAGTTTCGAAAATGGCCACAATTACCAACTAGGCAAAACACGCGATGTGGGAAAAGGGTGCAAGAAAAGTCTCCTAAGTGAAAAAATTGACATCCCATAATTATACCTTCAGTACATTTTTTTTTGGAGTTTAAAAAAAAAAATGTAATTGCTGGGAGAGCAAATCCCACTTGGCCATGGAGAGACAACAAGAATTTTGGATAACTCTTTTTACGTGTGAACAAACATATTATTACTTTAACCTAGTTTTGTAAAATGTTTTTTCATCTCTTCCTTTTTTTTTTTCCGTTTTTTAATCTCTAAGCTAATCTTGGGAAGATATAGTAAAGATGAAACTATCCTTGACGTGAATCTTCATGACTTTTCTTACAGTTCCTTTTGGCGTTATGCATTATTTGGATTTCTTTATAGTTTTTGGGCTCATATGCATCATGAGAATTAGCATACAATCTCCTGGACTTGTACAATCTAGTTGCTAAAGTCATTTTACCTGATTAGCAACCTTTCCCAACGTTAGAATCAGATAATCCATACTGTATTAATCAAGGTTTTATGTTTTATGGAACATTTCCAAGATAAATCAATCATACAAGTCAGGGTTTAAAGTATAACAGAATGAAAACAAGAAAGCAATCTCATAACAACTTATTACTGTGGCATCAAAAAGTTCGATAGAAACATAAATAAAGGTCAAGAAAATATAATACTAACATGAATCACCTAAGAAAAATGAAAAGCAGTAGTAGTAAGGAGAGTAGTACAAACCTACAACACCAATATCATAACCGAACATGAGACCTCCGGTGGCGGCCATAATGCAATAGATGACAACAATAGGCGTAATCTTGGCCTCAAACTCCTTTCCTCCGCCCCCTGGGGCCGGCGACACTCTTCCGGCCACCATGATTAACTTCAAAAACTAACTCAAAACGCCCATATGCTTCTCTACTTGATACTTAGCAGAGAACCCTCTTTTAAATTAATATATATTTCTCAATTAAAGACAATAATGAGAAGATACTTAAGAAATAAGGGATGATAAGATAAGGAAGGGAGCTACATGTAATGTGTGGAGAACAAGAGAGGTTTATTGAGAGTAATGTTGTCCTGTTGACTTGGAAAAATGGAAATCAAGAGAAGAAATTCTATGTACGAACCAAAAAACCGCTGTGAACCGGTCTAAATATGGAAACCGGAAAAACCGCATAAACCATGAACCGACGATTTTTTCTGTGGAAATTTCCAACGAAATTTTTAGCCTCTCCTTCTCACGAAATTACGAGGTTCAATTCGTAATCCGGGATGTTTTTCCCCTTGCGGACATTAACCTAGGCTTCGCCATTGAGTTTTTCGACATTTTTTTTTTTATCTTAACAGAAGACTGCTTTTTCCGTTCAAGAGGGTTTGATTGGAGCGGATTTTGTTGAAAAAATTGCAGGACTAATCGAGACGGTCTCGGCCCAATGCCAGTTGTGGACACTGATTCTGTCGGGACGGTATTCTACGAGCTTGTCTCCTTCGACCATTGTCGCCATTTTTTGGGGTGAAACTTTGAGGAAAGGCGAAACTGGGTTTGCTGGTGTGTGTTTGCGTGTGTCAATCTGTTGGAGGTGAGATTTAAAAAAAAAAAAAAATTGTGAGAGAGAGAAACTGGAGAGTTCCGGAGGCAAAAGCTGGAGGAATGGAAGGGTCCAGTAGGAATTAATTAATGGTAATCAGAAGCCACTTTGCTAACTTTGATGGTAACCAGAAGGAGTTGAGTAAAGGTTAACCAGAACGACTATTGCTTAATTAAAGATTCCCATGAAGACAAAATGTAAGTGTGTGTTTGTGTGTGTACATGCCACATGCACTGGGATAGAAATCTGGGATGGATTCTTTTATTTTAAGGTAAATGTGATCAAAGTATTACAGATATACTTTTACACAAGTAAATTGGTACTGAGTGTGATACAATTATTTGACTTGATACATAAACTATATCCTGATAGTCGTTCCATAGATATTCTATTGAAGATGTAAGATTCTCCCGGTTAAAGAGCTTATAGACTAAGCTCAAAATCTCACTCTTATCAAATAAAGCCACAAACTAAAGCCACAACAACGGCAATAGCTGTACCAAGGCTATCCAAGGGCCTAATGGAAATGTACAAAGAAGAAGCCTCATTTGCAGCAGGTGCTGGTGTTGGTGTTGGTGTTGGTGTTGCTACAGCAGGAGTGGATGGTGTTGCAGATGGAGTAGGAGCCAATGAAGCTCGGATAACGTTAATGTCGACCTTCTGTCCAGATTGGCAGTGACCAGGTACACCACACAGAAAGAAGTGGTGACCATGAGTAGTGATTGTAATCGAATCGTTGCTTGCAATAGGAGAAGATGCATTGCAGGCCTTATACTCAGAATGTCTTACTTGCATCACATTGTGAAACTGAGGATTGTATTCTAAAACTGACCACAAGAAAATGCAGAAATGTCCATTATTAATTACAGGAAAAGAATAGAATAAGTAACATAAAACAACTGTTTATGGCAATACTAGCACTAGCATAACAATGAGAAGGGAACTAATTAGATTCTTAACTCAAGGAAACAGACATGCATTGGCAAGCTGGCCATATATTAACATGTTTGTCAAAGATTTTTCGCATGGCTAGTTGACTAAATCCATGTACAGCACTGAGAAATACCATTACGAGAGATATACCACCACGTTACCAACAGTCACACGTGCCCCACAAATTTAAACGAATCCGTAGTTAATTCTGTAATTGGACCAGAGAGCCAGGTCTATCAGCTGACTACATACTTACTAGGCAACGTTGCTGGTTCTTTCACAGGTCTAGACATGCTGTGCACGTTTAAACTGAAAACATGAGCAGAAAAATTCTCTCACCTTTTGGGCTGGTTAGGTGGAAGGGTCATTGTATCAAGAATCAATCTTAAAAGCGCTGCAAAAATAGTTCATATTTGCTAGATGTATTATTGTGGTGAAAAAGGTGAGCAATATCATGACTCCAACATTGCCAGTAATTCTTTTTTATTTTTTATTTTTTTAGGGTGGGGTTGTGTGGAATACTTACTTCGCTGTATCTGGAAAACACATTAAAAACACCTCTCATGCAGCAACCTAACACCAACAAACTTCAAGAAACACTATAAAAACTTTCCATGAACTAATTGGTTATAACCTCATGGTCTAAGTTACACACTTTTTCAGCAATCTCATCAATTGTAAAAGTATGTAGCCAATCAATTGTACACTTGCATTTTTGTCCTCATTTAAAATTTTTTTCAGCAAAAGCCATAAAGCACTAAGTTGGGGGCGGAGTTGGCTACCATTTTACCATGGAAGCAAGATCGTTAAGGCGTGCATAATTCCAGAATGGAGGCGACCTTAATGTAGCTTCCTATTATTCATTCATTAGGGACCACTAAGCATCCTCCACATGGCATTATGATGCCATGTGTCATTCAAATAGTTATTTTGACAGATATAAAGTCCTACACGTGGCAGTGAGGCCCATATTTCTTTTTGGCATAATAATATGTTATCCCAATGAAGGTCCGTTGTTCACAGTGCGTGCGAGACCACCATTGCAGACCCATATAGTACTAAAGAGCTAAACATCTCTTTACATTGATCCGGGACCAAATACCATTCTCCGTCTGGATAGTTGTTTTTTGAGTATATTTTTGAAATTAATACTACAAAATTTTTAAATATTCTATTCGATAAATGTATTTGTGAGATAAAAAATTACTTGAAAAATATATTCGAAGTTTTTAAAAAACATGTTTTTAAAAAACAAGATCAAACAAACAGATCCCTGAAATCAGTACATCCCAATAATGTTAACAGCTGCTGTGGTGTTTTTTTTTTTTTTTTTGGTTCAAAAAGGTTACCTAAAGCTCAAACTAAAAATGTGAAGATAAACACAAAAATGCAATTTCTTTTTCCCCTTCCGTTACTCTTTTGCATCATAAATGATGAGCACCATTTCTTTTAAGTAAATCTTTTCGGAGGGGAGGACCAAGTATGGATATGGAACGTAGAAAACCAGAAGTAAAATAGACACTAGAATCATAAGGGGATATAACATGATAAAGACAGAAAGAGAGGAAGAAAATAACATAAACTACTAGGAAAGAAAACAGAGAAAGATGAAGTGAAAGAAGAAGAACACATATGAATATTATCACCAACTTGAAATGATTTGGTAGCAGCCCATTTCTTGTAATCAACATTGCCAATTGTAGTCCAGCCTGCAGAGTCTCCAACCTTGTACACAGCTCCATTTGAGACCTGCAAAGAAGTAGAAACAACTAGCAATGACACTGCCAAAGCTCTATAATTTCCCATAACAAAAGCCATTGATTTTTTAGCCAAATACTCTTAAATTTTGGTCAGTTGGGGCTATAGTTATGAGGTTCTATCTTCCTTATCCATTAGCCTTCCATTTTGGTTTTCAAATGGTACTAGAATTTTTTTAATTCCTAAAAAGACAACTTTATTTTCTCACTTTACTTGACATTAATTCTTGTATTTTAAAACAATGTCAGCATTATGGTAACTAAAATACGAGATGGACAACGTAAACGGATCTAATCACTATGTTTAGTTGCTTGACAAACAAATTGCAAGAATACGATTAGTTTGTCATTTTCATACTTGAGAGCGGATGGTTGTATGAACCCCTGGATTTACCCTTCTATTTTGTTAAATCTTTTTTGACTCGTAAACAGTTTTCACCACTCGGACAAAAAAGAAATTCCAATAACACATCCAATTAGTTTGTATATTATCACATTAAACTTAGAATTTTGATTAGCAAATGAAAACACAAAATTAAAAAAAAATGCGTGTAGTCATCTAACATCAAGTTGTTAGCAGTGGCACTGCAACATTAATTTGATTTCTGAACCATGTTTGAAAAACTTAAAAGGAAAGGATGCACTGGGGGGATGCTTTGTTATTAGGTGGTAGATCATGAAATATTATAAATTACATATACTAATATACAATGCTGCTACTGACACCACAATATCGGAACAATATCAATTCGAATTGATACATATTAGAGTTTAGAGCATTGATCAGTTTATATAAAATCTAGAGAAAATTACAATTTTGATACTAAATGTTTAGGACATTGGTAATTTCAGTCCTTAAAGTTTGGATAAAAGCAAATTTAGTACTAAATGTTTTAATTTTTTAACATGTTTAGTCCCATTAACCAATTTTACACAAATCTTATCGGAATTTGCTCACTTGATACTCACACGTCGGTTACAAAAAATTTCAAAAAGAATTAGATTAAAGAAAAAAATTTCAATTGCCAGAATTTGTAATTAAAGAGACTAATTTGAGTTCATAAATGATAAATAAACAAATAAAATTGAACAAATCCATCTAAATAGTGCATTTGTGTGTGTTCGCCTTTAATTACAAATTATGGCAATTAATTTTTTTTCTTTTTTAATTCTTTTTGAAAACTTTTGTATCGGTCACGTGAGTTTCACATAGGCGGATTCTAATAAAATTTTGATAAAACTAATTAATAAGACTAAATATGCTGAAAAATTGAAATATTTGAAACTAGATTTGCTTTTGTCCAAACTTTAGGGATTGAAATGGCCAATACCCCAAATATTTGGTATCAAAATTGCAATTTTCTCTATAATCTATACAAGGCACTTGTGCCCAAGCAATCACCTACGATAAGCTATAGTTCGTTAACTATCAAATAGCGTCATTACTCCATACTTGTAATACTCATGCCTCATTAAGGGCATAGTTGTAAAATTAGTCATTTTAGGTGTAAGGGTCATATCTTTTTATAAGTAGGGGTATAGTTATCATTTTAGTCACTAGGGCATCCTTACTAGTAGGATTAGGGTTTTCGACATTTCATTTGGCCTCCAAACACTTTCTCTCTCTACCTCCCTCTCTAATCCCAAATTCTCTCTTCTAATCTCTTCAATTTCTCTCTAATTAAGGTGAGCTCTTGCAAAATTTAGAACAACCAAGTGACGGAGATCAAGAGGACCTCACCTTCTCCACTCCTACCCAAGGTAATTTCTCTAATTTTCATCTAAGTTATGTGGGTTTGTCTAATGATTGTGATTAGTAGTAGTTAATGCATGATTAAGGAATATTTTAAGGTGGTTTATGCCATAATGATGATGAATAGTTGATATTGACTTATTGGGTTGTGATTATAATGTGTTTTGGGTGATTGTTATGGATTTTTCAACCCATTTTCGAAATTGATGAGTTGGGAATAGATTGCCTTTGAAGTGTTTGATAAAATGTGTGAATGAGTGTGCCGATTTTGGGTCTTTTCGCAAGTGAGACGCGGCCAGAAGGGTGAGCCGCGGGCAAGGTTGGAGGCCTCACCCGCGACTCCTCTCTGTTGGTGAGCCGCGGGTGGGATCGCCAGAGCTGCACCCGCGACTGGGCATTGAGGACCCGCGGCTCGGCCTGGCTGATCCGCGAGTCAGCCTCTGTGATCTGCGGGCGCGGATCACCCCCTGCGCAGCCGCGGATCAAACCTGTTTTGGACAAGTTTGGTTTAGTTTTGCATTCCGAGATCAGGTCTAAGCTTTAATTGTGATTTCTGGTTGGAATTAATGTATGATTGAGTGTTAATGGCTTTTTTAGGCGAGGATAACAACCCACCCTTTGTTGATTATTTGAGATACCTCAGACGGAGGTAAATGGCTCTTGTATCCTTTATCTTTTGAAAATGATTTTGATAAACTTGTGTGTTTTTGAAACATTATTTGCTATACCAAATGGCTTGGGCGTGGTTACTTTGGATTTTACTATGAATTGGATATACGTAGTGATATACATTTGTATTATTGTATAGATGAATGATTTGTTTGGGCTCTTGGGTGAATTGACTTGTGATAGGACTAGTTCCTTATTTGATGGTGGGAATATGATATTTTGACCGTGCTAGCCGGTGATCGTTAGCTTTTGAACCGGGCTGACCGAGAGTCAGCTTTTGGCCGTGTTAACCGGATTATAGTTAACAACTGGATATCCAGGGTCATTTGTCAGAATACTTATTAAGCTCATCTTGTCATTTGTGATTATGATATGTGAATTGTATTGAATATGGTTTGACCACGTATTTTGTGAACTATATGAATAACTATTGTGTGTTTTGAACTGGATATATGTATATGCATAACGCCCTCAAGCCCAAAGTGATACATGTGCTACTTACTGGGCGATTTATCGCTCACCCCATGTTTTTGAAATGCAGCGACAGATGACTTCGTTGAAGAAGATTGGATTAGCACTTGGAGTTAGTCGGTGCGATATGGATGCTATGCTTAGAGTTCGCTTATGTACTTGTTTAGTTTATATTTATGGTGATATTAGAGTTGTACTCGAGACATTGGTACTTGTAGCCATGTGGTCTCCTTTATGCGATGTTATGTCACGTTGTGAGATATTAGAACTTAGAGATGATACTATGAATGTATATGCAGGTTTGGATTATCTTGGTTTGTGTTAACGGATATGTATGTTATTTTACGATTTATATATTCAGGTGATGCTTGTGGTCTTATAATGGTTAGTATGCGATTGATTAGCCTTGTGCCCTTAGCGTAGCCTAGGGCATAGTGGGTGCCACATTTCCGGGAACGGGGCGTGACAATACTACCCACTCATATGTAGGGTATGAGATCACAAAAACAGATCAAAGTCCTCGGCTTATTTTACATGAGATCACAAAAACAGATCAAAGTCCTCCTCGGCTTATTTTACAATTGTGAAGAAGGATCGTATCCATTTGAATGCCCATTCTTCCTTGCACCTTCTTCCAAGTTGCCATTTCCTTCATAAGCATGGGCACCATCCATAAACCTCTTCCAGAACCAATGCTGCTTCCAAACTCTCTCAGCCATTTCTTCGATTGGTATGTTTTTCGTTTCAGGGAGGAGGAAAAACACGAAGAAGGACATGATCAGAACCCAACCTGAGAAGAATAAGAATACGGCATACTTGAAATAGCACACCATCGAGAGGAAGGCTTGTGCAATCATAAAAGTGAAGAGCAAGTTGACAGAGACTGCAACACTCTGCCCTGCTGATCTTGTCTCCAGAGGGAAAGTTTCACTCGGAATTAACCATCCCAAAGGTCCCCAAGACCATGCAAAAGAAGACACAAATGTATACACCAAAATAACCATGAAAATTGCCCAACCATGGCCGAGGTTTTCACTATGATCCTTAACCTTGATCCCCAAAATTATGGCAATGACAACATGGGATATGAACATCTGCACACCAGCTTCCAGCAAGAGCATTCTTCGTCCAACTTTATCAACAAAGTAGATAGACACAAGGGTAGATATTAAGTTTACAGCTCCTCCAGTATTAACAGTTGAATATAGTGATGCATGGCCCCCAAATCCTACCGTATTAAAAAATACTGGTACATAAAACATGAAAGCATTGATTCCTGTAAATTGCTGGAAGATCTGTAACAGAAATCCAGCAACAAATCAAGACATCAACGTGGTAACCATTAATGTATATGAAAAATGGCTCAACGACAAATCGCATTGTACTCATGTTGAGATGAAATTAATCCAACCTGTAATGCAACAGCAATGACCAACTGAGGCCTGTTTCTTCGCATGAGGAGATTCCTGAATGGATGTTTAACTTGTTTAGCTACACGACTTGCTTCAAGAAGTTCTTCAAACTCTGGCTCAATGTTATCAGTCCCTCGGATCTTTCTAAGCACTGTTTTTCCTTCCTCCAAACGACCACGTTCGATGAGACTGCTAGGTGTGTCACATACAAAAAGGGCACCTAAGGTTAGAAGCCCTGCTGGAATTCCACCCAATCCAAGTGATAGCCTCCAACCCCATCCTCCTTTGATTCTGATTTTGACAAGGGCAACAAAATCTGAATTAGCCAAATAACCAGAAGGAAATCTTAAATTCAACTATAGGCCAATTAAAATTTTGTTTAAGCTCATTGTATTAGGTACAGGTTATAAGGCGACAAAAAAATTGTTACTACCCGCCCTTTTTTCTTATACTTTTTTTCTTTAGGTTTTTTTTGGGCCCGCCTTGTGGAGTTGGGGACCGGGTGGGTTGTTTTTGGTTTTTTTTTTTTTTTTTTTTTGTGGTGTTTGGGTGGGGGGGAGGGCGGAGTGGGGAAGGGTGGAGGGCTAGTATCACAGTCAATTGTTTTTTTTTTTTGTTATGTCAGTCAATTGTTGAACAAACCAATTTGTTCTGCATTAATTGGATCATTTCTAACTGGCAAATGGGTCATTATCTTGATAGCTATCACATATTCAAGATGTGGACCAATCATACATTGAATATTGTAGTCCCAAGAGAATGAATCAATAATGTTAATTTTGTGTTGTTAAGTAGTTAGTAGTCAGTCAGTCCCAAAAAAAAAAAAAAAAGAATTGGACTTTGGGAGTTGGGAATTGTTGGAGTATTTATTCTTGACAGTCAATTATTGATCAACATGTAAAGAGTATAATAATCAAGAAATCAACTTAACTGTAAACTTGTCTTTGATTAGGTAACGAGCAAGTATAAAATGATTTGCTTTCAAAAGAACATCCATAAAAAAAAATATTTATGTAGTTATAGTAACATATTCAATTGATCAACCAAGTATCAATTATCAAGATCTATAAAACATTTGTACGTGAAAGCTAAGTTAATGGGGGCAAATTTGTTACGGAAGAGGCTGTCAATACTAAAGATTGATAGATAAGATGGCCAATCAAAGCTTAATTCATAATTAGTCAATTATTTTATTTTTGTTAGTGTAATTTATCAAAATTCAAAGCTCAATCAAGTTGGAAAATGATTGAGTTGAAAAAGTCGAGGTAAAACTACACATAAAATTCAGCCAAATGGGAATAAAATCAAATAAAAATGCCAAAACGAATGAGAAACCTAGAGGAAATAGTTACTTTGCTGTTCCGTAGTTGACAAGGTTGGCGAAAAGAATGCCAATAGTGACCATGAGTTGGAATAAAATGTTGAAGGCTCCACGGATTCTGGTGGGTGCAATTTCCGACAAGAACAGCGGAACCGCCTGACAATTTCATTAGACAACACATTATAATTTTGTTTTTGACAAATTACAGAAGACATTTCAACCTCTTACTTTTTGCGGTAAACCTGCATGCACATGACTTTATATAATACATAGGAAATTTTAACCAAAAGAATCGTTTTTATGTCCTTTGTCTGAAGTAAAAAAAAAAAAAAGAATCTTATATTATTGTTTTATCAAAGTAAATGGACAGTAATAAGTGGACTCTGACCATATAATTCAAAGACAGATGTCTCCTCCAGTTAGTTTTCTTGGAAAATATTTAATATTTGGCTGCTTTCCAAGAGTATTGGAAATAAGATAGACACCTCCTCCAGTTAGTTTTCTTGGAAAATATTTAACATCTGGGGCTGAAAAATATTTAATATTTGATGCTGCTTTATCAGGAAAAAATGAGTTTGTTATCAGTGGATTTTGAATTTTTGTAAAAATTAATTAAAAATAATAATAATTAGTTGTTTCTGATTTTATATTTTAAAAATTCAAAAGCCGGATAAAAAATAGTTGAAAACATCACAAAACAGATTTTTTAACATAAGAAACTAAAAACCGATACAAAAAAGTTATTGACAGCACATGACGCCTCCTCCAATTAGTTTTCTTGGAAAATATTTAATATTTGGGGCTGCTATAGGAAAATGTTTAATATTTAGAGCTGTTATTTTTTAAGTGTAATGGAAACACCCATATACTATTACATCTGTCCCTCCAAGCAACATGCCCAACGAGGCAAACTATCATACTTCAAAGATTTTGCATTTCTTTTTTTTTTTTTTTTTGGGGTAAGATTTTGCATTTCTTAAAGGGTACAAAATATTACCACTTGGACTATACAATAAGCTGACTATTAATAAAAATTGCAACATATCCATATGCCACGATAAAGGAGACAATTTCAAAAAGCAAGCACAAATTTCCCAAAAAAACTAGAAAGTAAAGTACCTGATTAGCAAAACCAACTCCACATCCAAGTAAAACTCTGCCTATTATAAGCATAGCTAGATCTAGGGCTCCAGCATTGAGGATCACTCCAGCAAAGAAGAAGAATCCAGCAATCAGCATGGTAACCTTTCTGCCTAGCTTTCTTGTTGTGTATGAAGCAAAAAATGTAGCTGTTAAACCAGCCAGATAGAGGGATGAAGTGAACAGTTGTAGACCTCGGTTATCATATTTGCAGTAATTACTGTCCAATTCCTCCTGTTTCTTTCGGTACACCAGTGGGAAGAATTTTTTCAAGAATGGTTCCATTGATGTTACTCCACCTACAACAAGTTTCGAAAATGGCCAAGATTACCAACAAAAAAAAAAGACGTTCGGGGTAGTGAAAAATCGATCTTAATTTGTACAAATTGGTAACTTGAGTTTGTGGGGAATGAGTGGGAAGATCGAAAGGTTGGAAGAAGAAAGGATTTTTTGGTTAGACGTATGGAATATTTTTTATTTTACACTTATAGCGGAATACAATTTATTATTTCGCATACGTCAGGAGTCCATTGATGAAAAGGGCCTGGGGAAAGCTTGAACATCTCGAATGAATTCAAGAACATATTCGAAGAAATTTTGACCCCCAGTCGGAATGGCAAAAACGCATGATGTGGAAAAAGGGTGAAAGAAAAGTCTCCTAAGTTATGAGGAAAAAATTGACATGCCATAATCATACCTTCAGTACATTTTTTTGGAGTATTTGAAAACAAAAAAAAAAAAAATGTAATTGCTGGGATAGCAAATCCCACTTGGCCATGGAGAGACAACGAGAATTTTAGATAACTCTTTTTACCTGTGCTTTTATATACAAACATCTATTATTATTAACTTTAACCTAGTTTTGTAAAAAAATTTTCATCTCTTCTTCTTTTTTTTCCCTTTTTGAATTCTCTAAGCTAATCTTGAGAAAATATAGTAAAGATGAAAGTATCCTTGACGTGAATCTTCATGACTTTCTTACAAGTTCCTTTTGGTATTATGCATTATTAGGATTTCTTTACAGTTTTGGGTTCATATGCATTATGAGAATTAGCATACAATCTCCTGGACTTGCACAATCAAGTTGCTATAGTCCTTTTACCTGATTACCAACCTTTTCCAACGTTAGAATCAGATAATCCATACTGCATTAATCAAGGTTTTATGTTTTATGGAACATTTCCAAGATAAATCAATCATACAAGCCAGGATTTAAAATATAACAGAATGAAAAAAAGAAAGCAATCTCATAACAACTTATTACTGTGGCATCAAAAAGTTCGATAGAAACATAAATAAAGGTCAAGAAAATATAATACTAACATGAACCACCTAAGAAAAATGAAAAGCAGTAGTAGTAAGAGAGTAGTACGAACCAGAAACACCAATTTCATAACCGAACATGAGACCTCCGGTGGCGGCCATAATGCAATAGACGACAACAATAGGCGTAATCTTGGCCTCAAACTCGTTTCCTCCGCCCCCTGGGGCTGCCGGCACTTCTCCCGCCACCCTGATTAACTTCAAAAGCTAACTCAAAACGCCCACATGCTTCTCTACTTGATACTTAGCAAAGAACCCTCTTTTAACTTAATATATATTTCTCAATTGAAGTCAATAATGAGAAGATACTTAAGAAAAAAGAAATGATAAGGAAGGGAGCAACATGTAATGTGTGGAGAACGAGAGAGGTTTATCGAGAGTAATGTTATCCTGTTGACTTGGAAAAATAAAAATCAAGAGAAGAAATTCTGTGCACGAGCCAAAAACACCGCCGTGAACCGGTCTAAATATGCGAACCGAAAAACCGCATAAAACATGAACCGACGATTTTTTCCGCGGAAATTTCCAACGAAATTTTTAGCCTCTCCATCCCACGAAATTAGGAGGTTCAATTCGTAATCCGGAATGTTTTTCCCCTTGCGGACATTAACCTAGGTTTCGCCATTGAGTTTTTCGACATTTTTTTTTATCTTAACAGAAGATTGCTTTTTCCGTTCAAGAGGGTTTGATTGGAGCGGGTTTTGTTGAAAAATTTGCAGGACTAATCGAGACAGTCCCGGCTCAATGCCAGTTGTGGACGCTGAGGCTGTCGGGACGGTATTCTACGATCTTGTCTCCTTCGACCATCGTCGCCATTTTTTGGGGTGAAACTTTGAGGAAAGGCGAAACTGGGTTTGCTGGTGTGTGTTTGCGTGTGTCAATCTGTTGGAAGTGAGATTTAAAAAAAAAAAAAAAAATTGTGAGAGAGAGAAACTGGAGAGTTCCGGAGGCAAAAGCTGGAGGAATGGAAGGGTCCATTAGGAATTGATTAATGGTAATCAGAAGCCACTTTGCTAACTTTGATGGTGACCAGAAGGAATTGAGTAATGGTTAACCACAGGCACGTTATTGTCACAGCTGCTAGAGTGCATGTCACCACCACATATTCTTCTTAATCACGACTATTGCTTAATTAAAGATTCCCATGAAGACAAAATGTAAGTGTGTGTTTGTGTGTGTACATGCCACATGCACTGGGATAGAAATCTGGGATGGACTCTTTTTCTTTAAGGTAAATGTGATCAAAGTATTACAGATATACTTTTACACAAGTAAATTGGTACTGAGTGTGATACAATTATTTGACTTGATACATAAACTATATCCTGATAGTCGTTCCATAAATATTCTATTGAAGATGTAAGATTCTCCCCTGTTAAAGAGCTTATAGATAAGCTCAAAATCTCACTCTCATCAAATAAAACCACAAACTAAAGCCACAAATATTTTGTATCGAAACTGTAATTTTCTCTATAATCTATACAAGACACTTTTGCCCATACTACCCATAAGCTATAGTTCATTAACTATAAAATAGCATCATTACTCCATATTACCCACTCATATATAAGGTATGAGATCACAAAAACAGATCAAAGTCCTCCTTGGCTTATTTTACGACTGTGAAGAAGGATCGTATCCATTTGAATGCCCATTCTTCCTTGCACCTTCTTCCAAGTTGCCATTTCCTTCATAAGCATGGGTACCATCCATAAACCTCTTCCAGAACCAATGCTGCTTCCAAACTCTCTCAGCCATTTCTTCGATTGGTATGTTTTTCGTTTCAGGGAGGAGGAAAAACACGAAGAAGGACATGATCAGAACCCAACCTGAGAAGAATAAGAATATGGCATACTTGAAATAGCACACCATTGAGAGGAAGGCTTGTGCAATCACAAAAGTGAAGAGCAAGTTGACAAAGACTGCAACACTCTGCCCTGCTGATCTTGTCTCTAGAGGGAAAGTTTCACTCGGAATTAACCATCCCAAAGGTCCCCAAGACCATGCAGAAGAAGACACAAATGTATACACCAAAATAATCATGAAAATTGCCCAACCACGGCTGAGGTTTTCACCATAATCGGTAACCTTGATCCCCAAAATTATGGCAATCAGAACTTGGGATATGAACATCTGCACACCAGCTTCCAGCAAGAGCATTCTTCATCCAACTTTATCAACGAAGTAGATAGACACAAGGGTAGATATTAAGTTAACAGCTCCAGGAATAGCAGCTGAATATAGTGATGAATTACCCCCAAATCCTACTATATTAAATAATACTGGTATATAAAACATGATAGCTTCGATTCCTGTGAATCGCTGGAAGATCTGTAACAGAAATACAACAAGGAATCAAGAAATCAACATGCTATGATTAATATATGAGAAAAATGGCTAGACGACAAATCACATTGTACTGATATTGAGACGAAATCCAACCTGTAATGCAACGGCAATGACCAACTGAGGCCTGTTTCTTCGCATGAGGAGATTCCTGAATGGATGTTTAACTTGTTTAGCCACACGACTTGCTTCTAAAAGTTCTTCAAACTCTGGCTCAATATTATCAGTGCCCCGGATTTTTCTAAGCACTGCTTTTCCTTCCTCCAAATGACCACGCTCGATGAGACTGTTAGGTGTGTCACATACAAAAAGGGCACCTAAGGTTAGAAGCCCTGCTGGAATTCCAGCCAATCCAAGTGATAGCCTCCAAACCCATCCTCCATTGATTCTGATTTTGACAAGGGCAACAAAATCTTAATTAGCCAAATAACCAGAAGACAATCTTAAAATTAACTATAGGCCAATTAAAATTTTGTTTAAGCTCAGTGTATTAGATACAAATTATAAGGCAACAAAATTGTCTCTACTCGCCTTTTCTTTTTCTTTTTTTTTTTGAGGTTTCTTTTTTGGGCCCCCCGCGGGGGGTCGGGGACCAAGTGGGTTTTTTTTTTTTTTTTTTTTATGGTTGGGGGGGGGGGGGGGGGTAACTAGTATCACAATCAATTGTTGTAGAAACCAATTTGTCTTGCATTATTGGATCATTACTACCTGCCAGATGGGTCATTATCTTGGAAGCTATCATATATTCAAGATGTGGACCACTCATACATTGAGTATTTTATTCCCAAGAAATTGAATCAGTAATGTTAATTTTGTGTCGTTAAGTACTTAGGGATTAATCAGTCCCCCCCCCCCCCCCCCCCCACCCCCCAAAAAAAACCAAAAAAAAAAAAATGGGACTTTGGGAGTTGGGAATTGTTGAAGTATTTATTCTTGACAGTCAATTATTGATCAACGTGTAAAGAGTATAATAATCAAGAAATCAACTTAACTGTAAACTAGTCTTTGATTAGGTAAAGAGCAAGTATAAAATGATTTGCTTTCAAAAGAATATCCATAAAAAAAAATATTTATGTAGTTATAGTAATATATTCAATTGATCAAACAAGTATCAATTATCAAGATCTACAGAACATTTGTACGTGAAAGCTAAGTTAATGGGGGCAAATTTGTTACGGAAGAGGCTATGTCAATACTAAAGATTGATAGATAAGATGACAAATAGGAATAAAATCAAGTTGGAAAATGATTGAGTTGTAAAACTACACATAAAATTCAGCCAAATGGGAATAAAATCAAATAAAAATGCCAAAACGAATGAGAAACCTAGAGGAAATAGTTACTTTGCTGTTCCGTAGTTGACAAGGTTGGCGAAAAGAATGCCAATAGTGACCATGAGTTGGAATAAAATGTTGAGGGCTCCACGGATTCTGGTGGGTTCAATTTCCGACAAGAACAGCGGAACCGCCTGACAATTTCATTAGATAACACATTATAATTTTGTTTTTGACAAATTACAGATGACATTTCAAACTCTTAATTTTTGCTGCAAACCTGCCTGCACATGACTTTATATAATACATAGGAAATTTTAACCAAAAGGATTGGCTCCATTTGGATACATTTTTTTTAGAATTATTTGGAAAAACTTTTTCAAAGGTGTTTGGACAAGCGAAAATTATTTAAAAATTTTTTTCAATAAAATCAACAATTTTACCTCACTTTTGAATTTTGAATACAATGTCAAAATTGTTTAAAAATTTTATCAACAAAAGTCAAATTTCTCACTTTATGGAGAGCAACGTTTGAATTTTGAAAAGTTTCTTGAAAAACTTATTTCAAATGTGAAAAAATTCCTAACAACTTGTTCTACTTTTTGCGCAATTATTCACAAATTGTAGCATTTCTTTCAACAAATTTTGTTCAGAAAAACGAAAAAAATTGCGACTAACATTTTGAGCTCCGTTTGCAACGTTCGATGCTAATGCTCGTTACTCCATTACTATTGTAAATAGATTTCCAAATTTTTGTCGTAATTTTTCCTGTTATTCTGAACAAAATTTGTGGAAAAAAAATACTACGTTTTGTGAATAATTGTGTAAAAATGAAATAAGTTGTTTGGAAGTTTTAATCATTTCAAATAAGTTTTTCAAAAAAATTTCAAAATTCAAACACTCCCCCTCCCCTCCCAATTTCAATAAAAGTTAACAAAAATTGACCAACTTTTCCGGCATTTCAAAAAAGTCAACTAAAAAAGCTCGTGAGAAAATTTTTTCCAAATAATTCTCAAAGAACACTCCAAATAATCTATCCAAACGAAACCCTTTGTCTCAAGTAAAAAGGGAATCTTATCCTATTGTATTATCAAAGTAGATGGATGGTAACAAGTGGACTCTGACCATATAATTGGTTCCTACAAAAGTGGAAGTGTACAACATTCACCCGAATGTGTGGCTAAAGTTAGATGTACAGTGTACATTCCTAAGATTCAAAAGACATAAGATTCATGTCCCTAAAAACCTGATTATTGTGAATAAAAGCAAAGTAAATTTGCAGACCATGATGGATTGGAATGTGGACCAAAAGGTCATTAGTTTTAGGAAAAACAAGGTTGATGGAGAATGGGAAATTTCAAATATGGAGACTTTGGAAAAACATCAAAAGATAAGCCACCTAAAAAGCTTAACTAAAAGAGTTGTTCCTTTTATCGTTTGTAGGTTCCAAAAGGGTCTCAAACAAACAAGTCAATGTTCGAATAATAAAAGCTAGGAAGAAAAATAAGGGAAGATTAAACAGGACAAAAATATATTTCTACATCTCAAATCCAAATAATTCAAAGTCAGACGTCTCGGCCAGTTAGTTCTCTTGGAAAATATTTAACATTTGGGGCTCTTGAAAAATATTTAATATTTGAGCCTGCTTTATTAAGAGTAATGAGTTTGTTCTTGATAGATTTTGATTTTTGTAAAAATTAGATTAAAAAAAACTAAAAATCAGTTGCATCTGATTTTATATTAAAAAATCCTAAAGTACGGTAAAAAACAGTTTACAAAATAGATTTTTCAACATGAGAAACTAAAAGCAAATAGTTTTCTTGGAAAATATTTAAACTGGGGGCTGCTATTGGAAAATATTTTAATATTTGGGGCTGCTATTTTTTGAGTGTAATGGAAATACCCATATAGTATTGCGACTCTCCCTCCAAGCAACATGGCCATCGAGGTAAACTATCATACTTCCAAGGATTTTGCATCTCTAAAAGGGTAAAATATTACCACTCAGACTATACAATAAACTGACCATAAAAAAATGCAACACATCCATGTGCCACGATAAAGGAGACAATTTCAAAAAGCAAACACAAATTTCCCAAGAAAACAGAAAGCAAAATACCTGATTAGCAAAACCAACTCCACATCCAAGTAAAATTCTGCCTATAATAAGCATACCGAAACCTTGGGCTGCAGCATTTAGGATCACTCCAGCGATGAAGAAGAATCCAGCAATCAACATGGTAGCCTTCCTGCCTAGCTTTCTTGTCGTGTATGAAGCAAAAAATGTAGCTGTTGAACCAGCCAGATAGAGGGATCGAATGAACAATTGTAGGCCTTTGTTATCATATTTGCAGTAACTACTGTCCAATCCACGGTCCTGTTTCCTTTGGTACGCCACTGGGAAGAATTTTTGCAAGAATGGATCCAGTTGATGTTACTCCACCTACAAGAAGTTTCGAAAATGGCCACGATTACCAACTAGGGAAAAACGCGTGATGTGGAAAAAGGGTGCAAGAAAAGTCTCCTCAGTTATGAGGAAAAAAGTGACATCCCATAAGTATACCTTTAGTGCATTTATTTGGAGTATTTAAAAAAAAAAAAAAATTTGTAACTGCTGGGATAGCAAATCTCACTTGGCCGTGGAGAGACAACAAGAATTTTAGATAACTCTTTTTACGTGTGCTTTTATATACAAACATCTATTATTATTACTTTAAACTAGTTTTGTAAAATGTTTTTGCATCTCTTCTTTTTTTTTCTTTTTTAATCTCTAAGCTAAACTTGTGAGGATGGAATAAAGATGAAAGTATCATTGACGTGAATCTTCATGGCTTTCTTACATGTTCCTTTTCATGTTATGCATTATTAGGATTTCTTTATAGTTTTTGGGTTCATATGCATTATGAGAATTAGCATACAATCTTCTGGATTTGTACAAGCAATTTGGGTTCATTTGCATTATGAGAATTAGCATACAATCTTCTGGGCTTGTACAATCAAGTTGCTATAGTCCTTTTACCCGACTACCAACCTTTTCCAACGTTAGAATCAGATAATCCATACTGTATTAATCAAGGTTTTATGTTTTGTGGAACATTTCCAAGATAAATCAATCATACAAGCCAGGTTTTAAAGTATAACAGTACGAAAACAAGGAAGCAATCTCATAACAACTTATTAATGTGGCATCAAAAAGTTTGACAGAAACATAAATAAAGGTCATGAAAATATAATACTAACACGAACCACCTAAGAAAAATGGCAAGCATTAATAGAAAAGAGAGTAGTACAAACCTGAAACACCAACATCATAACCGAACATGAGACCTCCGGTGGCGGCCATAATGCAAGAGATGACAACAATAGGCGTAATCTTGGCCTCAAACTCCATTCCTCCACCCCCTGGGGCTCACACTCCTCCGGCCACCATGATTAACTTCAAAACTAACTCAAAATGCCTAAATTAGCAAAGAACCCACTTTCAACTTAATATATATTTCTCAATTAAAGACAATAATGAGAAGATACTTAAGAAATAAGGGATGATGAGGAAGGGGGCAACATGCCATGTGTGGATAGAGACGGCAAATGGGCGGGATGGACGGGATTTAATTGGGACTGTAAAATATGGGCCATACCCAAATAGTCCCATATTTGTCATGAGATCAATATGGGTGGGACTAAAATGGGCTAGTCCCATTTGATACCGCCCAAAAACCCAATTTATCCCATTTTATTATTTTTCTAAATTATCTTTTCCTTATTAATCAATTGTTATTTTTTTAGATTACTTATTTTTTTTTAGTTTAACAAGAATATTTATTTTTTATATCATTTATTTTTTAATTTATTAACCTCAATACATTTTTAACTTTTTTATTTTTATATTATTATTTTTTTAGATCTCATTTATTAATGCTCTTTAATCTTTTAATTATAAACTTTAGTTTTTCAATTGTTACACATACAGATGATAGATTGAAGATGTGCAGATATTTAATTTAAAAAAAATCAATTTAGATAGTATCTTATTAAAACTCTTGATACTAAAATCCATTACTAAAGTAATGAAGTAAATTAAAAATTAAAATAAATCAACATCTCATTTGTTCATGGACATTACAAACTTTAATGAAACTAGAATATAAAGACTAATTTTCCCGAGAATAAGGTTGAACTAAAATTAAAGCAGTCAACATATAAATTTCACATGAATTTTTTTAGAACAAAAATCAGTTTAACCACATAAAATTGATGTCAACAGGTAAAATTTAACATAATATTTATAGTAGAAATAGATGAATCGAAGAAGGCAAAATAAAGAAGCTAAGAATGCAAAAATAAATTTCCAACTTGTCAATCATTAAAAAAATGGGTATTTCATTGTTATTGAAAAAAAATGTTAAAAAATAAAAAACAAATAAAAAATGAAAGATGTTTTGTTAATACAGCTTAAAATGAAGGATTTTTTCAAAAGAAAGTATAGAAGAAGTGGATCTGATAAAAAACAAATTATTTTAAGGTTTGTCTATATTTGGGTATGGGAATCCCAATCATTTCCCAACCATATCCATATTTAAATGGGTCTTAATGGGTATAATCCCAAATAAGCCCAATCCCATATTATTGATACCCATCCCGCCCAAATAAAATATGGGCATGGAATCCCCATGGTGCTTGGACTGATTGCCACCATTATGTGTGGAGAACAAGAGAGGTTTATCAAGAGTAATGTTATATTGTTGACTTGGAAAATGGAAATGAAGAGAAGAAATTCTGTGTTCAAACCTAAAAACCACTGTGAACCAGTCTAACTATGCGAACCGAAAAAACCGCATAAACCGATTTTTTCTGGTGTTCACAGAAATTTTTAGTCTCGCCTTCCCACGAAATTACGAGGTTCAATTCGTAATGCGAGATGATTTTCCCCTTGCGGACATTATGTAGGCTTCGCCGTCACATTTTTTTTTTTTTTTTTTTATCTTATTAGAAGTCTGCTTTTGCCGTTCAAGAGGGTTTGAATGGAGCGGGTTTTGTTGAAGAAATTGGGGGACTAATCGAGACGGTCTCGGCCCAATGCCAGTTGTGGACATTGGCGCCGTCCGGACGGTATTCCGTGATCTTGTCTCCTTCAACCATTCTCGCCATTTTCTGGGGTAAAACTTTGAGGAAAGGTAAAACTGGGTTTGTTGGTGTGTGTCAATACGTTGGAGGTGAGATTTGAAAGGCAGAGAGAGAGGGAGAGAGATGAGAGTTCCGGAGGCAAAAGCAGGCGGAATGTGAGGGCCCAGAAGGAATTGATTAATGGTTAACCACAGGCACGTATTTACACATTAAAAAAATTAAAACAATGTTAAATATCATATTATAGTGCTCGACGCTATGTTGAGCGGAACGAGTGGCTTCACCTAGAGGTCAGGTTCAAATTTTAATAATACTATTCTCCTTCTTTTAATCAGAGGTCGGGAATTTACATTTCACTTAATACCATTTTTTTTTTAAATGTAATAATATAAGCTTGATAAAAAAAAAAAATTATGTTGACCAAAACCAAATAAAGAAAAACAAAATAATGAGCTTTCTTAAGGGAAGAAAAGAAATAAAAAGGTAATACTACTTCCTAAACTACTTTCGCCCCAAGCCCCCGGGGGGGGGGGGGGGGGAGGAGGAGTTATGTTGAGCAAAACCAAATAAAGAAAAACAAAATAATGAGCTTTTTTAAGGGAAGAAAAGAAATAAAAGGTAATACTACTTACTAAACTACTTTTTTTTTGGGCGGGGGGGCTGGGGTGTGTGGAGTTGTTCCAAACACTTGTGAAAAAAATTGGGCCTTCCGTCGTCACAGCTGCCAGAGCATGTCACCACACATTCTTCTTAATCACTACTATTGCTTAATTAAAGATTACCACGAAGACAAAAATTGTAAGTGGGCGTGCGCGTGCGCGTACATGCCATATACACTGGTATGGAAATCTGGGATGGACTCTTTTTCTTTAAGGTAAATGTGATCAAAGTACTACAGATATACTTTTACACAAGTAAACTAGTACTGAGTGTGATACAATTATTTTACTCGATACATAAACTACACCCTGATAGTCGTTCCATAGTCTATTGAAGATGTAAGATTCTCCCCCGTTAAAGAGCTTATAGATAAGCTCAAAATCTCACTCTCATCAAATAAAACCACAAACTAAAGCCACAACAACAGCAATAGCTGTACCGAGGTTTCCCAAGGGCCTAATGGAAGTGTACAAAAGTGCAGCCTCATTTGCAGCAGGTGCTGGTGTTGGTGTTGCTACAGCAGGAGTGGATGGTGTTGCAGATGGAGTAGGTGCCAATGAAGCTCGGATAACGTTAATGTCGACCTTCTGTCCAGATTGGCAGTGACCAGGTACACCACAGAGAAAGAAGTGGTGACCGTGAGCAGTAATTGGAATCGAATCGTTGCCAGTTGTGTGAGTTGCAATAGGGGAAGATGCATTGCAGGCCTTGTACTCAGAATGTCTTACTTGCATCACATTGTGAAACTGAGGATTGTATTCAAAAACTGACCACAAGATAATGCAGAAATGTCCATTATTAATTACAGGAAAAGAATAGAATAAGTAACATAAAACAACTGTTTATGGCAATGCTAGCACTAGCATAACAATGAGAAGGGAAATAATTAGATTCTTAACTCAAGGAAACACCCAAATTTTAGCAGGGAATATATTAACATGTTTGTCAAAGATTTTTTGCATGGCCAGTTGACTAAATCCATGGACAGCACTGAAAAATACCATCACGAGAGATATACCACCATGTTACCAACAGTCACACATCCCCACAATTTTGAACGAATCCGTAGTTAATTCTGTAATTGGACCAGAGAGCCAGGTCTATCATCTGACTACATGCTTACTAGGCAACGTTGCTGGTTCTTTCACAGGTCTAGACATGCTGTGCATGTTTAAACTGAAAACATGGGCAGACAAATTCTCTCGTCTTTTGGGCTGGTTAGGTGCAAGGGTCAATGTATCAATCTTCAAAGCGCAGCAAAAATAGTTCATATTTGCTAGGTGTATTGCGGTGGACAAGGTGAGCCATATCATGACTCCAACATTACTAACAATTCTTTATTAATTTTTTCTTTTTAGGGTGGGGTTGTGTGGAATGCCTGTTTTGCTAGATCTAGAAAACACATTAAAAACACCTCTCATGCAGCAACCAAACTCCAACAAACTTCAAGAAACACTATTAAAGCTTTCCGTGAATTAACTGGTTATAACCTCATGATACACTTTTTTAACAATCTCATCACCTGTAAAAGTAGGTAGCCAATCAATTGTACACCTGCATTTTTGTTCTCATTTAAAAAAATTTTCAGCAAAAGCCATAAAGCACTAATTTGGGGGCGGGATGGCAACCGTTTTACTATGGAAGCAAGATCATTAAGGCGTGCATAATTCAAGAATGGGTGCGACCTCAATATAGCTTCCCATTATTCATTCATTAAGGACCACTAAGCATCCTCCACATGGCATTATGATGCCATGTGTCATTCGTACGTTTGTTTTGACAGATATAAAGTCCTAGACGTGGCAGTGAGGCCCATATTTCTTTTAGGCATAATAATATGTTATCCCAATGAGGGTCCATTACTCACAGTGCGTGTGAGACCACCGTCACAGACCTATATAGTACTTGGAGGAGAGCTAAAGATGTCTTTGCATTGATCCGGGACCAAATACCAACTAAGGTTCCCTAAAATCAGGACGTCCCAATAATGTTGACAGCTGCTATGGTATTCCTTTTTTTTTTTTTTTTTGGTTCAAAAAGGTTACCTAAAATTCAAACTAAAAAGGTGCAGACAAACATAAAAATGCAGCTTCTTTTTCCCCTTTCATTTCTCTTTTCCATCATAAAAGATGAGCCCCATTTTCTTTAGCAAATCATTTAGGAGGGAAGGACAAAGAATGGATAAGAAACGTAGAAAATCAGAATCGAACACTTGTTCTTATATAAGAAACAAACGCATTATTTATTCAGCCTATTTGATGGACAATTTTCGTGAAAGTTTCATCACTGGATTTCGAACCCAAATGATCAAGAATTCTACTCGTTCAAGATAGAAACTAATTAATCACAATATATATGTAAATTAGAGGCAAGAATCATGAGGGTGTACAACATGATAAAGATAGAGACAGAGGAAGAAAACAACATAAACTACTGGGAAAGAAAAACAGAGAAAGATGGAGTGAAAGAAGAAGAACACATACGAATAATATCACCAACTAGAAAGGTTTTGTTAGCAGCCCATTTCTTATAATCAACATTGCCAATTGTAGTCCAACCTGCAGAGTCTCCAACCTTGTACACAGCTCCATTTGAGACCTGCAAAGCAGTAGAAACAACCAACAACAACACTGCCAAAGCTCTATAATTTCCCCTAACAAAAGCCATTGATTTTTTAACAGAAAAACTAGCAAATTTTGGTCAGCTGGAGCTATAGTTATGAGGTACTAAGGTGGCAACAGATGAAAGAGTGGAAGACTGTGAGGAGTCTTTTCGTTCTGGGGGTCAGTATTATATATACTTGAATGATGACCATTTAACCAATCCATTTTTTGGAGTGTGAAATTGAATTTGGAGCCCTCACATTGGGCCCTTCTGGTGACTGTGACTGAACATTGAAATACAATTTGGACACACATTAATTATCCAGCTGCTAAGGGCCACAGTTGTGAAAATGACAAAAAAAAATTATTCGTTTCCCTTTTTTTCCACATTTTTAAATAGATAGAAATGACGTACAACTTTGTTTAATTTGCATCTTGTAGAAATATTTTTTCGAAAAATAAAATCATCGCATTAAAAATGCAATATATGTGAAATAAAAAAGTAATAAAAAATGTATTTAAAGTACATTCAATAAAAATATTTAAAGACGTGACTATCCAAATGGAGATAAAGAAAGGATTAAGCTCCAATTACATACATAAAAGCATGTTATTAAAGCTTCTTAACAAATAATATAACCACTTATTTGACAATATGGAATTACAAAGAAGGAGAAAAGATTTTGTTTTTTTTCAAAAAGAAAGAAGAAGAGATGATGCGGTTGATTTTGAAATTGCTCAACCAATTATATTTTCTCTTCTCAAATTGAGAAGAGTACAAGTTTAACCAATCTTTTTTGGAGGATGAAAATGAATGAGTTATGTGCTTATGACCACTTAACCAATCCTTATTTGAAGTGTGAAACTGAATTTGGAGCCTTCGCATTGGCCTCTTTTGTATGACTGACCTTGAAATAGAAATTGGAAGCAAATCAATAAATCCAACTGCTATTTCCCCCTGTTGGAAAAATGACAAAAACTTATTTGTTCCACTTTCATTTTCCAATAGATATTAATAACATTCTCGTTCAGATAGTCCAATTTTAAAACAATTGCCAACTATCATCTTATTCTTTCAAGAACTCTTTATCTCACATACAATCGATTCCAAAAGGCACTTACAGTATTATTTTTTAAAAAACAATGATAAAATACACAATCGAAATAATTGTTCTTTCTAGGCTAATTAATAAGGAAGAAGAAAAGTTAGATGACATGGTAGTCCTCGGAAGTTTTGAAATAATTGTTCTTTCTCCTCTCAGAATGAGAAGATGACAATTCTTTGCTGTCCATTTTGGTTATCAAATAGTACTAGAATTTTTTTAACTCCTAAAAAAACAACTTGATATTCACTCCTTAATTGAATAAATTCTTGTTAAATGATGTGGGAGGTATTTTGAATTTGAAAAGAATGTCAGCATTGTGGTAATTAAAATACTAGATGGACAACGTAAATGCTTTCAAACAAATTGCAAATACAATTCGTTTTATTGTCATTTTCATACTCAAAATCAGATGGTTGTATGGACCACTGAATTTACCCTTCTTTTGTTAAACTTTTTTGACTCCTAAACAGTTTTCACCTCTAAGACAAAAATGAAATTCCGATTAAACATCCAATTCAAGAAACTTATACAAGAATTATTACTAAAAAAGTTAAACTAATATATTCTGTATCTTATCACATAAAGGTGGATGATTCAGAGATCATTCAATTATTTAAACTTGTAATACCTCATTAAAATTGTTGTCTTTCTTATTTATTTCGAATTTTATCCGAAAACATAGTTTAAGATTACTTAGCAAATTAAAACACATGAACAACAAAAAAATGTGGGTGGACATCTAACATCAAGTTGTTGGCAGTGGCATAGCACCATTAATTTGATTTCTGAACTATGTTTGAAAACCTTACAAGGAAAGAATGCAAGGGGGAGACTTTGTTAGGTGGTAGATAATGTAAATTATCTATATTAATATACTTGGATTTGAGGATTGCCATGATGACATTGAGCAAGAATATTGCTTTGTAGATGGGAGATTTAAGTTTCCCTACACTCAAGCATCCAAAATACTGGATATTTGTATTTTCACTGTTAGTTATTGATACATGGTTCAGATGGGAACCTTTTTTTTTTTTTTTTGTTGGTCCTTTTTGGTCTTTTGTTGTTCATTGGTAAACGTTTCCTGTAGATTCATTCAGTTGGTTAAGATGGCTTGTGGGGTTGGTAATATGAACAACCCTTTTAATGCTAAATACTAATACATGGAGGAAAATTCCCAATCATTAATTTAATTATGAGGTGAGGAAATAATAAACACTTTTTGAAGGACAAGATTTCATTTTTCCTTGTGACAATCTAGAGTTGTGACATGTAAACGTCTCGCTTGTAATGTCTATGCACACAGATATACATATACATGTACATATATATATATATATATATATATCTATGTATGTATGTACATGTGCATGTATGTGTGTGCATTTATGCATGTGTGTGTGTGTGTGGAAATATGACATGACATTCCTAGGTTATCTAACATTAACTTGAGAAGCAAATCCTTGAACATTTCTTTCATAAGCAGTAATTGATGATAGCAAGAGAATTGATATTTGATAACCTATTCCTCCCTTCTTGATTACCAGATATGAAAATTGACAGAACACATCAAAGTTTGGTGCACTAACATAACTCAAGGAGACTAAAATTTGACATCCTTGGCTCTTTTCACCTCAATTTACTAGGTTAAAAATCATACATCCAGGGCATGCTATCACTTTCCAATTTCAACTCATCTGAATTGCCAGTCTCTTAATTGTTTCTTAACATCCATGATTAGACAACTAATCTCCATGATTTTAACCTTAGAAACAAATAACACATCACTATGTGACTCTAATGAGGAACAATATTTACAATTATCAGTGCAAATTGGAAAATTTACACTCCAATTAGAATTCTAGAAATCTGCAAACTGAAACACAAGAAGTGCCCTCTTTTGGTGACAGCAAATTATTTTCGAAATTATTTCCACAAAACTAGTTGACAATTATGATTATATTGATCATAAAATAGTGTCATTACAATATTGCTACCGTCACACCAGAGTATATCTTGGACAATATGAATTCAAATTGGCATATAGTGCGTGCATTACAGCTTAAAGCCTTGATCAATTTAAATAAAACTTATACAAGGCACTTGTGCAAAAGCAATTGCCTACAATAAACTTTGGTTCATTGACGGTCTGGGAATAAAAATATTTTCTTGTAAAATATGTTTAGAAATTTTCGTATTGTCAAACACCTGAAAAATATTTTCTTGTGTAAAATATATTTTACTTTTCCTCTCTCTAGCTGAATACAACTTGTGTACTTGATGAGCACAAGTTATTTTCCAAGGAGTTCGAAATTGATATTAAACCTTAAGTATTTATTTTTTTTAACTTCAATTATTGAACTAATTTTTATTTTTTATTCTTATCAACTCATATTTTCTTAATCTTGTGTCCCATAGTAATATAATTATAGTTATACATATTTACTATTATATTATCTTATATACTAATTTTAAATAAAACAATCTCTAATTGACTCCAATTTTATTGTCAAACATTTATTGCAATTGTTATTAATCTTTTTAATTCATATTAACAATATTAAAAATAAAAATACTAAAAAATATTGTATTTCAAAAAATATTCACTTTGAAATACAAACACCAAAAAATAATACCAAAAATGACTTTTTCCATGCAAAATATTCTCTTAGAAAAATAATTTCATAAATAAAATGTTTACACCCAACCAAATGGTCCCTAAGTGTAAAATAATGTCTTTAGTCCAAAGATTCTTGTACTTTTTTCTGAATCATAATTTAAAGTATGATATCACAAAAACAGATCGAAATCTTCCTAAGCATATTTTACAACTATGAAGAAGGATGAAATCTGTAGGAAAAAATAAAAATAACAATTTAGATTTACAGAGATGAGGAATTAGATAAGACCAGACAATAAAGAGAGGAGTAAGTGCCAGCAAAACTTAATTTTTTATTAGAACAAATATCATAAATATTTTTGGGCACATGTTTTTGCATACATACAAAAACTAGTACAGGAACTCAAGTCGACAAAAAGTCAAACCAACCAATGAAAACAAGTACTAGGATACTAACATAAAACATGGAATCAACCTCATTAAAAAGAACACATAGGTTAAGATTCCTATGTTCATACTATCCAATCAAATATAGAATCTAATCAAACTAACCAATTCAAATTAGGATGTGGACTCGATTAACAATCTTGCTAATACCATGTAAACTAAAAACAACTTAAGTATCAACGGACAAATTAAGTTCTATGCTTGGTTTAATATGCTTACGAAAACCCCAACAAGATCCATTGGAATGCCCATTCTCCTTTGCACCTTCTTCTAAGTTGCCATTTCCTTCATAAGCATGGGCATCATCCATGAACCTCTTCCAGAACCAATGCTGCTTCCAAACCCTTTCAGTCATTTCTTCGATTGGTATGTTTTTCGTTTCAGGGAGGAGGAAAAACACGAACGAGGACATGATCAGAACCCAACCTGAGAAGAATAGGAATATGCCATACTTGAAATGGCACAGCATTGAGAGGAAGGCTTGTGCAATGACAAAAGTGAAGAGCAAGTTGACACAGACTGTAACACTCTGCCCTGCTGATCTTGTCTCCAGAGGGAAAGTTTCACTCGGAATTAACCATCCTAAAGGTCCCCAAGACCATGCAAAAGCAGACACAAACGTACAAACCAAAATAACCACGAAAATTGCCCAACCATGGCTGAGGTCTTCACTATGATCCGTAACCTTGATTCCCAAAATTATGGCAATCACAACTTGGGATATGAACATCTGCACACCAGCTTCCAGCAAGAGCATTCTTCGTCCAACTTTGTCAACAGAGTAGATAGACACAAGGGTAGAAATAACGTTAACAGCTCCAGTAATAACAGCTGAATATAGCGATGCATTGCCTCCAAATCCTAGTGTATCAAACAATACAGGTGCATAAAACATGATAGCATTGATTCCTGTAAATTGCTGGAAGATCTGTAACAGAAATTCAACAACAAATCAAAGATATCAACATTTGTAACCATTAATATATATACGAAAAATGGCTCGACGACAAATCACATTGTACTAATGTTGAGGTAAAATTAATCTAACCTGTAATGCAACAGCAATGACCAACTGAGGCCTATTTCTTCGCATGAGGAGATTCCTGAACGGATGTTTAACTTGTTTAGCTACACGACTTGCTTCTAAAAGTTCTTCAAACTCTGGCTCAATATTATCAGTGCCTCGGATCTTTCTCAGCACTGCTTTTCCTTCATCCAAATGACCACGTTCGATGAGACTGTTAGGTGTGTCACATACAAAAAGGGCACCTAAGGTTAGAAGCCCTGCTGGAACTCCAGCCAATCCAAGCGATACCCTCCAACCCCATCCTCCTTTGATTCTGATTTTGACAAGGGCAACAAAATCTTAATTAGCCAAATAACCAGAAGAAAATCATAAATTGAACTATACGCCAATTAAAATGTTGTCCAAGCTCACTGGAATAGGTACAAATTATAAGGCAACAAAATTTGTCAAAACTCACTTCTTCTTTCTTTTTTTTTTTTTTTTGCGGGATCATTATTTTTCTTTACCCAACTCCCCCCCCCCCCCCCCCCCCCGCCCAAAAAAAAAAAACACTAACAATCAATTCTTGTAGAAAGCAATTTGTCCTACACAATTGGATCATTTCTAGTTCAGAGGGGTCATTATCCTTAAGGCTGTATATCATATATTGATCAAGATATTGGCCAATCATACATTGAATAATGTAGTCCCATAGAATGGATCGGTAGCGTTTATTTTGTGTTGTTAAATCGTTAGGAGTCAATTAGTCAAAAAATAAAAATAAAAAAACAATAAATTGGGACTTTGGGAGCTGGCAATTGGTTGAGTATTTGTTCTTGACACTCAATCATTAATCAACGTGTAAAAGTTCTATAATAATTAACAAATCAACTTTAAACTGTAAACTAATCAGTGATTAGGTAAAGAGCAACTAAACAATGATTTCTTTTCAAGAGAATATCCATCAAAATAAATATTTATGTAGTTATAATAACATATTCAATTGATCAAACAAGTATCAATTATCAAGATTTATAAAACATTTTTATGTGACAGATAAGTTAATGGGGCCAAATTTGTTACGCAAGGGGCTAAGTCAATACTAAAGATTCGGCTATTCTGGGTAGTTAAACTGGCTAATCAAAGATTAATTCATAATTAGTCATATTAATTTTTTTTTTAAAGTGTAATTTGTCAAAATTCAAAGCTCAATCGAGTTGAAAGTGATTGAGTTGGAAAAATAGCAGTAAACCTATACATAAAATTCAGCCAAAGAAAAGGAATAAAATCAAATAAAATTGTCCAAACGAATGAGAAACGTGGGAATAGGATAAAGGGAGGACACTTACTTGTCTGTTCCGTAGTTGACAAGCTCGGCGAAGAGAATGCCAATGGTGACCATGAGTTGGAATAAAATGTTGAGTGCTCCTCGGATTCTGGTGGGCGCAATTTCCGACAAGAACAGCGGAACCGCCTGACAATTTCATTGGATAACAGATTATAATTTTGTTTTTGATATTTTCAAGAAGACATTTCAACCTCTTAAATTTTGTTGCAAGCCTGCATGCACATGACTTTTTATACTCCCTCCGTATTTTTTTCTTCCCGACGTTGATTAAAAAATTTAGTTAATATAGTTATAATAATTATTTTTTATTTATATTTTTCTCAAATATCTTTTATTAATATTAGATAATTCATTCAAAATAAAAGACGTAGAACTTTAAGTAGTTTAGTTTTTTAATGTACATTTAATATGATTATATTAGTAAAATTATAATCTAACTACTCTTTAAAAAAAGAAATAGGCTTATAATTTGGCACATATAGAAAAGAAAAGTAGTCTTATATTTATGAGATAGAGGGAATAAATAAAAAGGAAATTTTAACCAAAAAAATATTTTTATGTCCTTTGTCTCAAGTAAAAAAAGCAAAAAATCTGGTCATATTGTTTTATCAAAGTAGATGGATAGCAATAAGTGGACAATGACCGTATAATTGGTTCCTACAAAATGGAAGTGTACACATTCTCACGGACCTGGGACTAAAGTTAGATGTACAGTGTACATGCCTAAGATGCAAAACTCATAAGATTCATGTCCCTAAAAATCTTATTATTGTGAATCACAACAAAGTAAATTTGCAGACCATGATGGATTGGGATGTGGACCAAATGGTCATTAGTTTCTAGGAAATGCAAGATTGATGGAGAATGGGAAATTTCGGAGATGGAGACTTTGTGGAAAAACATCAGAAGATGAGCCACCAAAAAAGCTTGACTAAAAGAGTTGTTTCTTGTATCTTTTGTAGGTTCCAAAAGGGTCTCAATCACATGTAAACAAGTCCATATTCGAATAATAAAAGCTGGGAAAAAAAATAAGGGAAGATTGAAGAATACAAAAAAAATATCTTCCTCTCAAATCCAAATAATTCATAGATAGACTTCTCCTCCAGTTAGTTTTCTTGGAAAATATTTAATATTTGGGACTGCTTTCCGAAGAGTAATGGAAGTATGATAGACGCCTCCCCAATTAGTTTTCTTGGAAAATATTTAACATTTGGGGGCTGCTATTTTTTAATTGTCCAAGCAACATGGCCAACGAGGCAAACTATCATACTTCCAAGGATTTTGCATTCCTAAAAGGGTACAAAATATTACCACTTGGACTATACAATAAACTGACTATAAAAAAAAATATGCAACACTTCCATGTGCCACGATAAAGGAGACAATTTCAAAAAGCAAACACAAATTTCCAAATGGAACTAGAAAGTAAAGTACCTGATTGGCAAAACCAACTCCACAACCAAGTAAAATTCTGCCTATGATAAGCATGGCTAGATCTTGGGCTGCAGCATTTAAGGTCACTCCGGCAATGAAGAAGAATCCGGCAATCAACATGGTAACCTTTCTGCCTAAATTTCTTGTCGTGTATGAAGCAAAAAATGTAGCAGTTAAACCGGCCAAATAGAGGGATGAAGTGAACAACTGTAGACCTTGGTTATCATATTTGCAGTAATTGCTGTCCAAATTCTCATGTTTCTTTCGGTACACCACTGGGAAGAATTTTCGCAAGAATGGATCCATTGATGTTACTCCACCTACAAGAAGTTTCGAAAATGGCCACGATTACCAACCAGGCAAAAACGCGTGATGCGGAAAAAGAGTGCAAGAAAAGTATGAGGAAAAAATTGACATCCCAGAATTATACCTCTAGTACATTTTTTGGAGTATTTTTTTTTTTTTAAGTAATTGCTGGGATAGCAAATCCCACTTGGCCATGGAGAGATAACAAGAATTTTAGATAACTCTTTTTACGTGCGCTTTTATATACAAACATCTATTATTATTCTTTATCACAGTTTTGTAAAATGTTTTTTCATCTTTTCTTTTTTTAATATCTAAGCTAATCTTGTGAATATAGAGTAAAATGAAAGTATCATTGACGTGAATCTTCATGGCTTTTCTTACAAGTTCCTTTGATGTTATGCATTATGAGGATTTCTTTTTAGATTTTGTGTTCACATGCATCATGAGAATTAGCATACAATCTTCTGGCCTTGTGCAATCGAGTTGCTATAGTTCTTTTACCTGACTACCAACCTTTTCCGACGTTAGAATCGAATAATCCCTACTGTATTAATCAAGGTTTTATGTTTTATGGAACATTTCCAAGATAATCAACCATTACAAGCCAGGTTCTAAAAAATAACAGTATGAAAACAAAGAAGCAATCTCACGACAACTTATTACTGAAGCATCGGAAAGTCTGACAGAAACATAAACAAAGGTCAAGAAATATAATACTAAAATGAAGTAGTATAAGAAAATTAAAAGCAACAGCAGTAAAGAGAGTAGTAGTACAAACCAACCTGAAACACCAATATCATAACCGAACATGAGACCTCCGGTGGCTGCCATAATGCAAGAGATGACAACAATAGGCGTAATCTTGGCCTCAAACTCCCTTCCTCCGCCCCCTGGGGCTGACACTCCTCCGGCCACCATGATTAACTTCAAAAACTAACTCAAAATGCCTATATGCTTCTCTACCTGATATTTAGCACAGAACCCTCCTTTAACACTCAATATATATTTCTCAATTAAAGAGAATAATAAGGAGAGACTTGACTAAATGAAACGGGGAATGATGAGGAAGAGTGCAGCATTTCGTGTATGGAGAACCAGAGGGGTTTATATAGAGTTGAGAGAAATGTAAATTGGAAGAATGGAAATGAAAAGAGGAAATTCTGTGTACGATTGATTACCAAATGGATGAGGTAACATGGGGTGGGCACCACAAAGCTAGATGGATCCACGTGTGCTTTGATTCTTGACCATTTGCTACCATATTTCCAAGTTCCCTCTTTGACGGCTATCCAGTCAACCAACGGCTCTCCTTCTTATGCACCTGACAAATGGATAATCAGAGACAGAGGTAACTGATCAAATAACTTGGGCAAGCTTTGATTCCTAGTTCACATTTGGGAGTTTGATGTAGCGACCGAAAATTACCACAAAAAAAAAAATGAATTTTTCAAGAAAGTTATAAAGTTTGGTTGAAACTTCAAAATTTTGTACAAAACTGTAAGATTTTTGTTAAAAGTTTTGATAACAAATAATCATTTTATCATAATCTTTTAATCCGAAACATGTAAGGTTGAACTCTTCATTAACTTATTAATTTTTTAGTTCTTTATTTTTTGGTCGGTTACTCGGAAAAAAATTGGAGTACCGTGCAAAGTGATTAAAACAACCTCACAGTTGGATGTATTTATTAATTCAACGGTGTTTAAAGAACCCAAAAAAAAAAGAAGAAAATGAAAAGATTCGATGAATTTAGATTTTCTTAAACAAACATTGGCCTCTGTTTTCGACTTTCGACTTGCAAGACCGGTATGTGTTTAACTGAAGTTTTGCCACCACAAATGTCAAAGAAAACGAAAGGTTTTGGTACCATCAAACTGGTCATCTTTTCTCAGAAAATAAAATAAAATAGAAAGACTTGACCACCTTATAACAGCCGCACAGGGACATCACTAGGCCGTGAACTGTAGTTCTTTCATTCGACTGGATTTCCACCAGTCAAATCCTCTGACATACTCCCCTGATATCTGGTTTATTCGTGATGAATTCTTTGAAATTTGTGTTCGAGTCTTTTCACCCTTGGGACCAAAAAAACACATTCAGAGAAACTTCTGACAATACATTATTGTAAACTGTGATACCTGTAACTATTTCTGTCCGCTAGTACTCCTTTTGTCACAAAAAGTGGCCACAGTTGATGATTGCTAAGCTCGATTGGTCATGGGCTAAAATGGGATGGGAGTTGAGCGATTTTAACCGGAATTGCATTAAAATTTTAAATAGGTATACAGTGCGTTTGTCTAATATGATGGTACTTCAGTCCTATTCATTTACCTAGAGTTTAGTTGAATCTCCTATATAAAATATGTTAGGAATAGAATTGCACACATCCTGATTCATTTGAAGTCATTTTGTTGCGTTGATTTGGCACTATTTTTTAAACACATATTTTTAGAAAATTACAAACGTGTTTTACAATTACATTTTCTTTCTACATACACATTTACTCGATGAAAAAAATCTTTAAATTTGTTATAGTAACGTTTTCTAAAACAAAACTTTGAATAAACACTAAATTTCTTAATTGCAAATTAAAATAAGAACTTACAATTTTCCAAAAAAATGTGGTAAAATATGTAGAAAATGAACCTAGTCTCAAAATCTATCTATTTCACCAAATAATCGTGTTCGTGACAATCTGTACAAGACTAAAAGAATAGTTTGGATTCATTGATGAATCTATGTTAAGGCCAAAGTCACGCTTATGTTGATTTCATACGACGTTTTAAATCTGTTTTGTGTTTGATGATGCATGGTACGAGAAATGAAGTGTTTGGATCGTGCTTTTGGATAAGATCAATTAATCGATATAAGTCGACGCCTTTTGCTATAAGCCGCCTTGATTCTCATTTCCCACGAAAAACATCAGACTTTTCTCTCCTTTTTTTTATTGAATTTTTTTCCAATTATGTGGACTCTGGAATTTTTGCACGTTTCTGTTGATGACAGCTGCACAAATGTGAAAGAAAATATTCAGATGTTTTAGATATCTGACCCTTTGACTAAGTACGCGTTACGCAACATATATATATTTTTATTAAACCTACATTATTACGCATCATATTGTAGTCTCTAAACTTATCGCTCATTAATCCAATTCTCAAATCAACATTGGTGAACTTTCAGATTTCTTTATTTTTTTATATTTTTTGACCGGTTTAATGATTAATATTAACATATTCAGCCAATTACACCTACAAACACTTAATTTTGAGGTTAATTCGTGTTAATGTTGAGGTTAATTCGTACTTTTCTTTTTGACTATTTAAGAGGAGGAGAGTTCAAGTAGGCTTTTTCACAAATCTTGAAAATTGCCCCAAGTAGGCTTAAATATTCAAGCCCAAAAAATACTTCCTTAGTTAAGCCCAGTCGCTGAAAGACCAGAACTGGTGCAGAAATGGTTGTCTATCACACCAATTGGGCCAGCACACTTTCTTTCCAATATTGTGACAGATAAGAACAATAGCAATTTTTGCTTTTTCAAGAATAAATAAATAAAAAAAGCTGCCTGAAAAAGTTATTTGGAAATTAAAAATTCTCTAAAGTTAGTAAAAGCAAAATGATATCCTAAAGTTATTTTGTTTTAAGCAAATGACCGCCAATGATATTATTTTTGTTGGTTCTTTTATGCACTTTGGACTGATTTTCACATTATTATCCGTTAAAGAATTAACAATAAATTGAAGTGTAATTTGCTAAGAAGTTAACAAAACCTTTGTTTAATTTTTATCAATTTTTATGTACTTTGGGAAATCATTTTTTCTTGGTCAATTGGGAAATCAATTTTGTTGTAAATAATATTAACATAGCCTCTGTCATCTCTTCTTAATATTACCTGCAAGACAAGGCCGATTAATGGTGGACGTGGCTGTTTCAAGTCCAAAACCTCCAGAGGCCGTAACCATCCTACCTACTAAGGCCCCATCTTCAATAAAATTTTCAAGTATCAAAAAAAAAAAAAAAAACAGTTTTTCTTTCCTCGAAAGTGACCCAAAAATTTTCCTGTACTTGTTTCTCTCTCTCTCTCTCTCTCTCTCTCTCTCTCTCTCTCTCTCTCTCTCTCTCTCTCTCTCTCTCTCTCTCTCTCTCTCTCTCTCTCTCTACCCCTCTTGCTTATAATTTTGTTCTTTAGTGAAATGATTGTTTCTTTTATGCACTTTGGCAGAATTGAAACAATTTATTCCAATGTAAATTTGCATCTTAACTGCGTGCAAGGCCGCATGCAAGGCATGGTGGGCCAATACGTACATTTCTGTTGCTAACATTAATAGCTTGAGACCCTAGATTTTTATCAAAAAATGCATACGCCTAGGCCCAGCCCAGCCTAATTCTTGACTTCTGTGGACTTGAGCTTTCATTGTTCAAAATTGCAACGACAAAGTAACAGACGAAGTTACTAAAAGCATAGACAATTGCTACTGAACAAGTTCTATTGTGATCTTTTTGGATGATGAAAAAGAAAATTAATTCTACCATTGAAATAGTTAATGCTCTTTTGGGAGAATTGAGATGAGAAGGAATTCAAACTTCTTGAGAAGTTAGAACATTTACCTGGGCTTCAAATGAATTATCCATTTAACATTTGGGGTCAGAAAAAGGGTGTATCGGTTATATCGTAAGCACCACGGAATACAATTATTATTTCTATTGTATATACCACATGACATATCATGTGATAAATTAATATTAATCACTGGTTATCAAATATTACAAAGTGTGACTCGCTATCATTACGTGGTGATAAACTATTGGTTATAATACACTGCAATGTTCACTGTTCATTTTATACTTTTCCACATTTTTTCCCCTTTTTGCCATAAAATCAGTTTTCACTTAACTTGGCATCATTGGGGACACTAGCAGATAATTTGAAACAAACGAGTAGTAGTACATTTTAGTGTCTACTCTAATATTTTAGAGTCTAAAATAATAGAGTCCCACACACAAACAAGTATGTGGGGCCCTTATTTGAAGTGTAACAAGAGTCCCACACATAAACATTTCAACTTGGAAGCAAATTGGGCAAGGCATATCCTTTCGAAAAAAAAAGCATGGTTAAAATACAAACAAATAAAGATAAAAAGAATCAGGCAATGTTCCCACATCGCGAGTTTGAGTGCGTGAGTGTGTATATTTAAGGTATCTCAGGCCTCCTCCATTCAGCAATTGTTTGGATGGTGTGAGTTAGTGAGTCCTACCTTAAGTGCCCCTTTCCCCTTTCCCCATAACGTTTCAAAAAAAAAAAAAAAAAGAATCAGGCAAAACACAATATTGGGTCCCGACAGTATTAACATTAATGTTACTCATAGTGTCTGCACAAATTTAGGAACACAGTTCAAATTATTTGCCTAATTTTTATGATGTCTAAGCGTATCTAATATAAAATCACATCATATAATTAAATGATGTGACATAATTTCATATATTTTTACATTAATAAGACTTAATTTTACATTAGATACACTTTGTTTAAAAAAAAACTTTCAGAATTTTTCAATGACCATCATCAAAAGATTATTAGTCCTTCAAAAGCAAAAGCTTTAGTTTGACTTTCTATTTCTTTATTTCTTTCTTTCTTTCTTTCTTTCTTTAATCCAACCTCATCTTCTCTACTTCATAAATGACCATAAAAATTGAAATCCTACAGAAGGAAAACCATTTGAACTTTTCCATGATCTAAAAGTCAGATAAGCAGTTAGATATAGACTTTCGTTATACCACCCAAACGAAAAAAGGTAGATAGGTTTGGTGAGATGGGATATCCATATAAGTTTCTCAGTTGTGATAAGTTCAAACTAAACAAATTTGGCAAAAATGAAAGAAAGAAAAGATTGGTATAACTTCAACAAGGTAAAATTGTACAAATGTTATTTTCCAGTAGTGAGAAGAATTGGATGGCATTTCCATGCAAATAAATTGACTTTTATTGTAAGCATGATAAAATTCATAAAATATTGCATGTATTTAAGTTCATAATTTTAGCTTTACAATCTTTTTACTTAGGAAAATTGCAAATAATAGCTAGTGATAAAAGATTTTCTTTTTAGATCATGGGATAAAACCGAAGATTAGAATATAAGAACTCCAAAACTACTTGTTCTTATGATTTTTTATTAAGTTTACTAATTGAACATTTGAACTCCATAATCATCAGCCATGAAAGAAAAAGGAGAATTTACAATTATATATCATACATAGCCATGCTATCTACTAACCACTACGCAAAAAAAATACACACACACACACACACAATATAGTGTTTGAGATCCACCTCTAATATAAATATGTAAATATAATTAATAACTGATTCTTTCTTGACAAATGTATTAAAATGGGATACCACAAATCAGTCACGCAAATGGATTCCCATCTAACGTGATTAACCAAGTAGTTACATACGTTGAGATCATGCTAATTACTTTAATGATTATTTAATTGTCCAATTTGTTTGCTTTCTTGCCGTGCAACTTGTTAACTATATTACATAAAGAAGCATATCCACTTCTCTTAAGGTGGAAGTCAAATTGCTTGTTTAAGATGATAATGCTGATCTTAATTGTTTAATAATATCTGTGGGTTGGCATCCAAAGAGCTCATTAGTTGAATGTTAACTCTATGAGTTTTTGTTTTTATGAGCAAATCAAGTCTTGAATTAATTTATTCATATGTTTAAGTTAGCAATCAACAACGTAAGATGGCAACAACATCATCTTTAGATTCTAGTTTAATGGACCAAATCAACACTGGTTCTACTGTTGACAAAGGTTGAAAGTGTAAAAGAGAGAATCTTCTGACCAAGTGGAGTAACCCAGCATGCATGACACAGTAATCAATGCCGAATAATAGGATTAATGCTGATATCAGTGCATGGTGTTTAAGACTTCGGCTGATAACAGAAAAAGAAAGTATGAAAAGAACAAACAATTGGAATTGGTGATTAGAGTACTAAATTCTTATCTGACTCACCTAGTTAATTACTATACAAGTTCTACTTGTAGTTATAATACTACTATTAGTACTAATTTAGAGTTTAGAACGTTGAAATCCTATGCGCAGTAGTCCATGTAATGATGCACCAGATAAAACCTAAAAATTCTAATGGTGGAATTGATGACTAAGAAATTCTTTAAAATCTCATTCATTTTCTTACCAAAGCCATATCTCTACTTGGCGTGTGACCACAATTAATAGTTTGTAAATGTAGCCCTTAATACTTCTCAGTCTAGTACAAGAAGATTAGGTTTGGTCACTACAACATTAATCCTTCTGTCAAACATGGCATAGATTTCAGCCTTCAATGTTAAATCCTTCAGGTTCATTAAATATTATTTGGTCTTACTTCTTCAACATATTCATGGGAAGTTTTCTGCACTTGAAAATTGAAAGTAATCATAGCATACATGAATGCAGCATTGATCAAGAAGCGATAAGCAGCTGTTCTTGCTAAAGAATGGTAAGTTTTGAATCTCCTGATCCCAGTATTGCCAAGAATGACACTTATATTTCCCCCAGAAACCAATGCTTCCTCACCTCCCAATTGCACGTCAAAAATGATCGTGCAATTTTGTTCTTTCTATACATGGTTTTGACTACTGAAGCTTAGTATATAACAGCTTTCCTTCTACCAGTTAAAACTGTTACTGTAACTTCCTAATCCCCATTTTCAACCTTGAGAGAAGGAAAAAAACATAAATTTTCTCTACGGATTCATCTAGATAATCCATCAAATTCATCAGAATGCTCAGAAACAGATGACTTGTTTTTCAAAGCAGCTATGTGCTTCTCCTGCTCTTTCTTAAGGTACCTCTGAGCAGTTGAATTCACAATCTTAACGAAGAAGTTCATTAGCATGAACCACACCACTGTATTCCAAATTGAAGCAAATGAAAAGTCCCATTTGTTGACCTGATAAGAAATGTCAAAAGAAATAAATACCAAACAAGAGCAGCAAATCTGAAATAAACACAAAACTAGATGATCACATTACATAAGTGCATATCACAAACCATAGGCATCCTGATGAATGCCAGTACCTTGATATTTGAAGGAACAGGTGGTTTGGTTGCCAGATATTTGTCTTTCATGGAATGAAGCTTGGCAATCACACCAGGTAAAATTGATTTAAAACCAGGTACAAAGCTAAGCACCCAAATCAGTTCATTTTCCATCCAGTCTAGAAGTTGATTATTACAAACCAAAATAATAAACACCGTCTATAAAGCACACAGACCAAACAACAAATCAGAACTCAAAACATGAAAATTCCAAGTAATGACCAATGGGGTCAAAGGTCTGAGTAAATCATACCTAAAATCCCAAGGAGGCACATGATGTAATAGTTCAAAATAAAAACAATCCATGAACGAACCTGTATATGGGTTTTGATAATTGCCTTTCCTAGCAATGTTGCAAAGAAAAACTCCCAAAAAGGTATACCAAATTGTCCACACATTATGCCAGCAAGGTCAAATAGAGGATTTGGGACCTACAAGATATACCAAATGATCAACTGGAGTAATAGCTCATAACTAGAGAACCTTGTCACATCCCCTTTAAATTGAAAAAATAACATTGTTCCTGTTTTATATGCCCCATCAAAAGCAGCCCTGCCCTCCCCTGGAGAAGGAGAAGGGGGCTCGGATAGAGATACTCATTGAAACTATCGCTTGCATAAAACCTTTCAAAAATTATTTTGGAGGAGCTATGACAGAAACAGATACTCATGCAGCCAAAACTCTAGATGCTGAAATTACTAGGTGTTATTTCTAACAAAGAACAACCATAAATAACACCATGTAAAAAATTGCAGAACTATCAGCAAAGAACTACAGGAAGTTCTGAAGACGCACTGATGCCAGCACTAAAATTGTGAAGAAGTTCAGATATTGAGCATGTGAGAGGAACCAGCGCTTAAAGTTATTCAAATGTCTCGCTATGGCTCCATTATCTTCAGTTGAGCTAGCATCCAATTCTTCCATGGCATCAATTTTACCACCAGACAAGCTAGCTGCAAAATGATGTAAAATTTCTGTAAGTACCTCCAACAGTACTGTTTTCATGACATGACAAATCTTAATGCCATGCTTCAATCACCTTCTAAGACATAATAACCTATTTACTTCATATATATGCATCTACTCATCAAGAAGCGCAAACAATTGTTAAAAATTCAAAATACACAATATAACCGAGTCCTTATCCACCAATAACACATTGCCTAGCTCCTTAATGAATAGTATGAAATAGAAAATTTAAGAATCTAACTAAAATCAAGTTCAATTGAAGGTTAGTACAATACATAATTGATGCCTGCACCTAAACCTCAGAATTAAGTGAAAAAGGATTCACTTGATCTTCATGAACGCTGAATCAGAGTTCCAAATCTTGATCACCAAAAGACTTCCATCATGTTTCCCATTAACAATATCATTTGTCCATAATAAATGACCTCAGGCAAAAACTTATCACTAAATGTTTTACCTGCCCTTGAGATAAAGTACGGGGGAAGCTCTCCAAGTGCAGTCCCAAGTCCCCACAAAACTGCCTCTAACTGCACCTGAGGCAGTATACTACTAAGGGGAACCCGTGTACCATGTGAGGATGGGAACAATGGAGGCCCAAATTCAGAGCAATCCTTGCCAAGCCACGAAGGTCCACGTTTTAACTGTATTGTATCATATGGTGCACTTTTGATGTCTACCCGGCCACACTGCATTGCTTTGATTGTAAATAATGCAATATGCGGGCCCAGATAGAGAACAAAAGTATGCAAACCCGAACCTGCAGCCAAGTAAACCAAAAATAAAGTGTCATAAGCAGTATGTTTCACAGGATATCGTAATGCACGCAAGTAATTGAAGTTGGGATGTATCAGTGTTGAAATGATCTACATACATACAAATAGCAAGTTGTCCAACAACTTAAAAATGATAATTTTTGCACAAACAGCTAGTCAATTAGGCCCAATCCTCCTGTGCAGAAAAACATCCAAAGAAAGCTAAAAGTTGTTTTATTCAAACAGGAAGACAAAGGAAAACAAACGGTTATCATGCAGAAAAACATCCAAAGAAAGCTAAAAGCTGTTTTATTCAAACAGGAACACAAAGGAAAACAAACGGTCATCCAAGTAAGGATTGAATGTTTCACTACTTTTGTTACTAAGCAAATGCTTTGCCATTTCATCCATCAGATATCATACAACAAGTGTCTTGTGTAAACCTTTAATATTAAAAGACAGTATTTTTAGAAACAACTCAAGTATAACTTCAAAACAGCATCCTCGCTTTGGTACAGGATATAGAATGATTTCTGAAAACAAACTTATAGCCCAAAGTAATCGACATTCATTGTAAAAAATAAACATTATCTTCAACATTGATAGGAAGCATGTAGATGCTCCAAAACCATAAAGGCCTCGCTCCCCAATGCCCTCCAAAGAAAGAAAGAAAAAGAAAAAAGGAGAGAAAGAAATAGAAAAAAAAATGATTGAAGAAGAAATCAATAACCTCAATAGAATACACATTATAGAGTTTGCTAAACTTACCAAGGCCTATAGAAGATGCAACACCAAGGACCACCCACCATAATCCAAACCTTACATATCTAAGAATTTCTTCAACATGCTACCAAAAAAAAGGGACTTCCACCAATTAGCAAACAAAATCACAAATATACGTGAACTAAATGGAAATCAACCTGGTCATTGCAGAATACAGCATTATCTTTGTTTAAAAAAAATTTGACTAAAAGCAGCTAAATAATTAACCGGATAAATTACCTTCTCATGAGGACCATCAATTGTTACAAGCAATATTCCAGCAAGCATCAATACAGCACCCAGAAGCATAAACCAGCCACCATGAGCTAAAAGATATGATGTTGATTGCCGGAGGTACTGTATAACAGCTAAATTGAAAAGCTTAAATGTCTTGAAAGGTTGCGTAACAAAAGTCAAATTTTCTAGTTCCTCTTGATGCCTTGTACGAATATCTGCAAAGAAAAGCAATTCTGTCAGCACAAGAAACTGTAACATGACATATCCTCCAAATATATGACATAAAACTATATTCTAGCAATTTAGAGCAGTAACATATAAGCCATATGGTACTTCAGCTTGAAAATTAGAAACGAAAGTAGATTCTATGCGTATTTGATTCCTGAATAAATCAATTGCATGCAAAGAGGACCAAATATATCCGTAGGTTGCTAGAGATTCAAGGCAAACATGTTGTTGAACATTAACTTTTCCTGCTGTGACTCAAAGGTACATAGTAAAAACTAGGGAAAAAATTGTACAGAATCGTCGACAAAATGTTCTCATTGTGACAGAATTTCCAAAACACCCTCTGCCAAACTTCTATAACGCTAAGAGCCATGATCGCTGATGCTAGGATGATGGCATCCAGACCTACAAGAAATTGCTGTAAAATAACCTTGTCCGAAAAAATGGGCCTTAAAGTCAAGCAATTACTCATGCATATGATGCACTGTGTGAAAGTCAGAGGTGGAGTTACTTGGTCCAAAAAGGGAAGAAAGAAACATAGGCAAGATTCCACATTCTCTCCGTGACTCCAAACAAAACAACAGACATAAAGTCCTTCAGTGTAATGCATTACTGAAAAGGATTTTTGGTCCAATAAGTATTTAAAGAAAGGAAGCATTGCAATTGTGATTGTACAACTTTAGGACTTCTAATATCTACAGAAGTAAGTATGGTTACATCCTAAAGGATCAACCAAACTAATGGTTAAGCTAGTGGTTCAAGGAAGGATTCAGAAACACATATTTAACTTCTAAAAATAGGTATACATATCCTAAAGCAGATAAATGGAAATCTGCTATTTTATTTCCTTGAACCTAACTTTTCTGAAATTGTATTAGTTCTTTTACAGGAATTCGTTGAATTTACTACAGCCTGAAAATTTAATATCTTGGCAAAACAGACAGGTTGATCTTAAATTGGAAGTTCATTGGTTTTTCACACAAAAGAGCATCTCTGCTTACTGGGTTAAAGGCAGAATCATAATCTTTTTCACACCTCCAAGTGCTACTAGCTTAATCCATCAGGTTCCTATATTGGATCAAATTCAAGTGTCTAATTATTATAATGAACAAAAGATTTCAAACAGATTTGAATGGCAAAAACTGAAATGCCTTACCAATCTGAGGCAAACTAGCAAGCTCAAAAATGGTATGATAGCTTAGATATTCGTGCACACTTAAAGTAGTCCAAGAACCTCTCCTCATCAGTTCATTGATTCTATTTTGTGTTCAGTAGAAAGTTTTCATATGTGCTGTATCTAGACTAGAATGATCTTCTGATCATTACAGGTCTCATACTGCCAATTTCTGGAACCAGATTTGCACACACCCACACAGGAATCTAAAGCACACAGATTCAATATCTAGCAGGTCCGGTGCAAGACAGAACAACAGAATTTTTCAGATTTAAAAGCATGCATATCTTGGATTTTGTGGTTCATTATGAATCCAAAGAAACGACAACGCTGCATATGTCATTATTCTTCCATTACCTCACCATGCTCTATAGATCAGATATCCTAAAAGTACAATCAGCATTAACTTCACCATGATTTCAAGGAAGCCAACAATGCAGTCAAATGTTATCTCTTTATGAAGGCAGAGAGCCCAACAGTTATGGAATCCTGTACTAAAAATTTTACAGGAATTAATGCTTGCTCGGAAATTTCTTGCTTTGCTGATAATAAATTCACCTGTCAAACTATGTCTACTCTCCAGTCATTTTTTGAGACAAATGTTATTAGGGCCTCATCCATAACTCCATTTCATTGACCTCCAGCTCTTTTACTTGAATGGTTGGCAAATATTGTCGTTTGCTCAAAACTTCTTGCCAGTTACAACAAATTCTAGATTCAATCTTCCAATAGCAAAACGACACTTATCTAAGATAAAGTCAAAAGAAAAAAAAAAAAAAAAAAGCAATCTTTTTCTACAAGATCACAGAGCACATAAGATAGTACGACGAAATTATCATAACTTCTATTTTCTAGGCAATTTCTTAGCTTTTACTACTTTTCCATCACATTGTAACCTAATGATAAATAACAAAATCTTGACGAGTAAAAACACCTCCCAAACAATCATGACTACACAAAGCCATGTAAATATCAGGCCAATTTTCAGAAACTGACCAGAAAATCGAAATAATGCAGATCAACGACAATCCTCCAATAATTGAAAGCTCCCTCAACCAAGACAAATATTCAGCATCATAACTCTTCTCCTCACGTCTTAAATTCAGTCAACCAAAAATGGGAAGCAAGCCTAGCAACTTTAACAGCTCTAGAAGTCCCAAAATAGAACAGCATTTATTCCTGTTTTCCACATTCTTCATCTTCACAATTTAAAATAAGTATATCTCGCATCCGTCATGATTCTCCACCCCTTTCATCTACAGTGGCTCCCCCTGAGCTCTCCAATCCACCAAACAGCTTTAATTCACAAATCAAGTCCCATTAAACTTCAGCCCACTCCATTAAGACACACCCCAAAATTACATCAGTAAACCATCCAACCAATGATTTTTTTAATTAAAAAAAAAAGATCAAATCTTTTATCCTTTTTTTTTTCTTTTTTGTGGTTATGAGTTAGAGGGATCCAATATAAGGCCAATCTAGTTCTCCAAAAAAAAAAATTTTCAGCAAGTCAATAATCAGATAATTCAAATACCTAAATAAATCAGAAACAGACAAATCAATAACAATAAAAAAATAAAAACTTGCCCGCCAAATCCCTCTCTTGAGTAGCAGGAGGAGAGTTTTTGCTAGGAACTGGCTTTTTCTTGGAACCCATTTTTTAATATCTATTCATTCATATTCCTTCACATCCAATCATCCCTTTTCTCAAAGACTATTGGATTGGAGTCCGGGCATAATTTGAGTGAAGCCCAGAAAGGAAAACAAGAGAAAGATTGAATTTTGATGAGAGATCTGAGGTTTGTGGGGGGGGGGGGGGGGGGGGGGGAAATGCGAAGGAGAAGAAAAACAACAAAAAATGGGTGAGGAAAGGAAGGTGGTGTTGGCGTAAAGATCCACTGTTCGAGCTTCTCTTTCACACACAACACGCACTGAGATACACAACATACGCAAAGGTTTGATCTGCTGCTATGTATGCGTGCTTGTCTATGAGGGAATAGGACTTGGTGATTTAATGAGTTGTGTGAAAAAATATATATATATTAAGGTTTCTACCCTAGTAAAATACTAGTAGTAGGATAAAAGTTTCTACCCAATTGTCAAAAAAAAAAAAAAAAAGTTTCTTTCCGTGACTTTTGGAGTGGGTTTGTTGAGTTAAGTTTAGGTTCTCTCATTCCTGCTTTCAGTTTGGGTCAAGTAAGGTTGGGTTCCTTTCTCCCTTTTCCCGAATTGTCAAAAAAAAAAAAAAAAAAGTTTCTACCCAAAAGTATGTAATATGGATCTTTAAGTTCTCTATTTAAAGTATGATTAGGAGATCCCTTCAAAAAATAAAAATAAAAAAGAGTATGATTAGGAGATGTGGAGTTTGTATTTTTTTTTTTTTTTGGTTAAAGAAATGAAAAAGAAGTAGTAATTCATATGCAAAAAACTACAATTATTATGTTACAAAATTCATTTTTTGAGGGGTAGATGTGCATATTTTACCTAATCTATTTAAATTTATAAATTTAGTGTTTTGTTTAATGCTGACTTTTTTCCAATAAATCAAACACTTTTTTATTTGTTAAACACAATAAGGTTAAATATTTTGTGAAATAGCACGAGACATTGATATCAAAATGTAAAAGTAAAAGTAAAAAACATTTGGATGGACAATATTTTTGTGTTATTATTCCTTTCCCCATATGACGAATGTGAATAATTTGAGCACACTGTAGAAGTTAGAACAGTAAATTTTCTTGATTTTTAAGGCCTAACAAATCAAAATGGATCAGTGATCCACCAAAAGAGGTCCGAGTTCTCGAGAGGCCTTTGCTCAACCAATTGCCCAGCTAAGAACTCGTGCGGAGTCCTAAGGCCCAATAAAAAAAAGATAATGCAAAGATTATCTGAGATCTAAAAATTTCCTAGGTAAATGGCCCAGTGGGCAAGGGAGACCGGTCTAGAGATCAATTCTCACGTGCTGTTAGGAAGGGTTTAAATATAAGAGGGAATAGGTAGTATTCGGGAAGTCACATTTATAATTGTATGTGGTAAACAGTCTGGGGCTTCACCCAGCATATTATAGGGAGCCTCACCCAACTTGTGCAAGACAAGATACATTTACAATACAATTGTGAAAAAATAATTTCTTTTTCGGAGTTGTGGAAAGGAATTTTTTGTTGGTGTCTTTATTTTCTTTACTTTGAAAAAAATATCTGTGATGATTTCTTATACTGGATCGAAATCCGAGGATCTAATCTACAAGGATGAGACTTTAGACATATGGAAAAATAAAATGTGGACCCTATAAAAAATAATAAAATTTATTAATTTTAAAACCTAACTAAATAAAAAAAAAAGATTCTTTGTTTTTTTAAGTTGAATGATCGTGTAATATATATTTGGTGATTTTGTAAATAAAGGCCCGATTGTTTAATGTGGACATTTGCCGAATACTTGCCCAGTAGTTTAAAATCACCTGTTTGAATGTTTGAGACCCAATTCTTTGGGCCAATATACAGTTGTGAGCCCATCTAGTTTGTTAGTAACTGTGCTGATGGACAAATATTAAGATATTCTTCTCAATAACTTTTGATTTTTATAAAAACTAATTTTAAAAAAGTAAAAAATTAGTTGCTCCTTATGTTAGTTTAAAAAATCTTAAAAACTAGTAAAAAAAAACAATTGAGAATATCACAAAATAGGTTTTTCAAAAATCAGAAGCTAAAATCAAGTAGAAAAAAATTATTGAGAACATGCTCTAATCTGGAGATCAACTGCTAAAAATGCGCAAATAGCTAGCCCTTGTTTTAATTCGGTGAACCTTTCCTCCTCTTAAACTTTACAATAATCCAGAAAAAATTTGAAATTAACTGAGCCAAAAACTTATACTAAAAAATTTATGATTATTTACTTAAGGATGGTTATTTATATCTTTTAAAGAAGATCGAAGGAGATTTGATTTTCATAATTTAACCAACAACCACTAAAATGAGAAAGAACCCTCAATTTAATCTCATCATAGTATTAGCAACTGTAGCAAGAATGAGTTGTTACCTCTATCAAAAAGATGATAGCCCATGCTACAAGTTGTACAACCTTGAATTTTTGCATGTTCACACAATTAATAATCCTTTTTTCTATTTGAGAATTCCTCTTCAAAGGGTCAAAGCGCAGGTTCACATCTCATTATTGGTCGCAGCACATGGTATTGATTTTATACGTGGTATTCATGGCGAATATCCAATTCAAGGCCAGAATTAAATATTCCATACCAATAATATAAATATCATATTAATTCTGGCAAGATCTGTCATTGTGATACACAACAGGGTTGACTTGTATTTATTTTTTTTAGGTAAATATAATGGGATCAAAATCATCTACTCATCATTGTCAAAATTTAAGTCTATTCCATGAATTTGGATGTAAGGAATTCTTGATGTGATTTTGTTGTTATTTGTTGCAACTCTTTGAGTTGTAGCACCACATGTGTAATTTGTGTGTTATTTATATATAACTCCTAAGATTTCAAAGTTGTACCTTTTGTCACGGTGAATTAAAGACATTTTTGGACACTAGGCTAAGAAAATTATAGTTTTGGCCCTAAAAAATTGCTTATATATTTTCTCAAAAAAAAAAAAAGCTTATATAACCAAATATTATACGTGTATATGCTCCTTAGCCACATTGTTTTTGCTCTTGATAACAAACAACCTAAGTTAACCGCATGTGCTCGAGTTCTTAGGATATCTCAGGCTTTGTTGGTTGATATTGTTTTTAAAACACATGTTTTTAGAAAATTTTAAACACATTTTTTCAATTAATGTTTTACCTCACATGTATATTTACAGAGAAGAATTTCAAATATGCTACAATAATATTTAAAAAAAAAACCGAGAAAACAACCATCCAAAAAAATTGTCAATATCCCATAAATTTTGTTATCTTTATCTGCTATAACTTCTGAAATTGCTCCGTGCGAAAAAGATTAAGATTCACCTAATTATAAGCAGAGAATATAGGCAAATAGATCCTCCTATTTTGAGTTTCAACCATTTCTTTTATAACTTTGTCTAGAGGGAGGAGGGAGAACCTGATGAAGCAAAATGTTTGTGATGAAGTTCTCTTCTTATTTTATTTTATTTTTTCAACTGTTGGTTTTAAGATACTAGACCACTTCAAATATTTTCCTTCTGTGGATCAGTGATGCTTTTATTACATCTTTTGTCTATCTTTTTTTTTTTGATGTGATTTATTCCATGATTGTCAAGCAAATTACAATGTCGATATATATATATATATATATATATATATATATATACACACACACATATATATATGGGATTACTAGGGAACATTTTTTTTTAAAGAAAGAAGTAGCGGAGGATGAGGCCACAAATGTGGCCAATGTGGACGATTTCTTTATTGACCTAAAATCTTCTTAATTATTTTGTAGCAAAGATAGGGTTACTTTTTTTTTTTTTTTTTTTTGAGGAAAAAGATAGGGTTTCTTTAGCAGTCAATTATTGTCAAAGTGGACCTCATAGATGAGAACTTGTACCCACATACATCAAAATTAGGGAGCATGTATCACATGACAGATAATGAAGCTTCTCCGACCCTCCTATTAGAGAAAAGAAGAGTCAAATATCAGTGGTAACCAGACGCCCCCACAAAAAAAAAAAAAAATCCTCTTTTTTTAAAAAATCATTAAAAAAAACCCAAAAAAAAAATCCTAAAAAGATGTGGGGAAAAAAAAATGAGGAATCAATTAATACCACAAGGTCCTTCAAAGAAAACTGTACTTAGCAGAAGGATTTGATACAAATTAAGTAAATTAGACCAATACTGAGATACTTGAATTGGACCCTCAGATAATTGCTTCAAGTTGCCCTTTCTTTATCTTTATTTGAATTGTTTGATTTTCAATTATAAATAACATAGTATTTTAGAGTTTGATTATACAATCATACCAGCAAATTATAGATGCATCAATCGATAGGCACAAGGCAGCAACTACGTTTGATATAATCTAAGTCTACCAAACACAAAAGATATTGTCTGAACCTTAATTAACTTACATAATATGCTGAAGTTAAAATGTCCAATTTGATGAGGAGTACATCCCATTTGTGGCATGTTTTTTATTAGCTCTTCAATCAAAATCTTATACTCTTTCATGTTCCTCTCGGATTTCTTTTTTCTTGTTTTCTATGTTTTGGTATAAGTTAGCTCTAACACGACTTAAGTTAATGGATTAAAAAAGATCAAAATTTATTAATTTTAATCATCCCTCTTCAATAATTGTTACACTGACAGAAGGGCAAGATATAGTAAATTGCAACTAGTTGGTTTCAAATGGTCATAATCCTCAGTTTCATCATGACTAAATCAATATAAATGCATTACCATTCTGGCCAGTCACATTGCATTGAAAGGGTTCAGAAGATAAGATTCCCATACCTTAATAAATAAGCAAAAAAATCCCATACACTTGCCAAAGTATTTAAAGAAAATAAAAACTTGCATCTGTTTAGGTGATTTGACTCCACATTTAGTACATAGCAGGCGACCAGGCCAATGGCCAATGCCGTTTCTTCTTTACTTCTTTAGTTCATACTTGGGTTTGTTCACGTGTCTTCTGTTTCTTCTTTACCATTAAAAACTCCATGCATATTTTTATAATCAAGTATAGAGTTGAACGGTTAAAATTTTATAATTTTATTTAGAAGTTGAAAGTTTGAATCCTACTAATATTATTTCTCTTCCCTTACTACAATAGTGTAGATTGATTAAAAATTATATCTCTTCTCCCATTGTAACAGTAAAGATTGATAAAAAAAATTACATTTACATGTAAATGTGTAATTTGTGTAAAAGCAAACGCGTATATAACTAACCCAGTAGAAAAACAAGCATAGTGCTGTATATACATATGTGTACATGGATAAATATGTATGCAAATATGCAAATGAAGTTTTTGTGAGTTTACGCTATTATTTTTGTAATATAATTCTGTACAAGCTGCTCTACATACCAATGATTGTTATCAATTCGTATTATTAATTTTTATGGGCAAAAATAATCATGTTTTAGTATGTGAAGTAAATCCTCTTTTAATTATCTATTGTCTGACTCTTTCCCTAATGCGACAAAACACACATAAATAATGTATCAGAAGAGGATTTCTCAATCTGGAAATTGAACAAGAGGATAACACACTTGATTCCATTATATATTTCGAAAGCTCCCAAAATAATGCTAATGTTTTCCATGAGAACCCTCAAGTTATGGACTTCTTCAATCTTTGGCACTTTCTGTTCGAAGAAATCTCTACTTTACCAGGGCAATAATTGATCCAAGCTGTTTTCTGCAAGACTCCCACTCGTCCTCATAATTAAAAGTGATACTACTATTTAGATAGTATAATTATATTCCCATCTGAGAAGTTTTGTACTATCAGTGGTTAGGTGGTGATAACTCTAGATAGGGATATAAGTAGTTATTAATAAATGTGTGCCACATTTATTTTGTGCTTAGGCTCTTTTTTACTTTGTGACTATTTAGTGTTATAAAACTTGAAGAAGACTACTGGAAGATGAAAATAAAAGAAAAATTCGAATTCACTGATATAATTAAAGTAGTTCTTGGTCTTGATGTGTCTTCCACCATTTCTTTCCCCAAATGCCATGGCCTGCTTTATCTTGAGGGACCAATTGAGATGACCGAACTTACTCCCTCATAGAACCCAAGATACAAACGTCTTGAGTTACATGCCAAGGCTAATTATTGGGATGACATCCAAGAAATGTGCTAATTTTGGGCTTAAACTCCGTGATGGAATACAACTTGTTTTAATTTGGCTGATGTTATATTCATCTCAGAATTAAATCCTACCTTTTTAGCACAAAAGATCAACCTTTAGTGGCAAATTACTATTTTTCTTGAATTTTGGATACAACAAGATTAGGAGGAAGAAGAGGAAGAAGAAAGCCTCCTATTTGCTATTTGTAAGTTGTTTGGTCAAGAATGCTAAAGTTTTTTTGTTTGGTTTTGAGCACTTTGAGAAAAGAATTTGGAGCATTGTTGTGACAGTCGTGGAAGTAAACATTTCCAGAGACCTGATTTTAATCAATTCAACCAACCAACTCTTACTATCACGTAACCCTACTCGATTAAGCTCAGTTCGATTATCATCAACCCTAAGAAAGCTAATTCTTGTTCCACAGCATTAACTACCCTCATCTGTAATTCTGTTCGTTAATTACTTTTGTTTCTTTTGACTCCTAAAGACATGAAACCAGCAAGTAGTAAGTACTAAATAGGCGCAGCCCATGTGATACACGTTCTACAACATTTTACTTTCAAACAAACATGGGAGCTAAATGTTGTACTCATTCAAATACAAGAAACATGGGTAAACTGACATGCCATGAATACTATAATTATCAACATCAACGGTTAAATTCACATATAAATGCCGGATAGGATGGCCAAGTTGATGAATGGACAGGAAGAATCAAGCATCAAAAGATTGTTACTACTTCGAAACTTCCACATATTTAAATACCCCACCACCAAGTTCACAGTCTTACTTGGATCCATCCATCCCATTACTAGGAACATTCAAACCAGTTGCCACGTTGGCCTGAAAAAAAAAAAAAAATCAAGTCCACTCAACTCAAGTCAATAATTTCATAGAATATAAAACAGCTGAAAACTGCTGCTATTATTATAAAGGTGAAGCCATCATCTATATAAAGCTTATATATTCCTTTTTTGCTTATCACTTCATACATTTTCTTGGATTTTGTAGTATTTCTTTGTCCTAAGATTATTTTCAATTTCTTGCGATGGGGATTTTCCCACCATGTTCTTCTACAGAGATGTTGGAGAAAGTGCTGGAGACGGTTTGTGGAAAGAATCGAGACAGACCTGTTGAAATTAAGAAGGGAGAGAGCACAAAGATCAAAGGGACAGTGGTTTTGATGAAGAAGAATGTTTTGGACATGAATGATGTTGGTGCTTCATTTCTTGATAGACTGCATGAGCTCTTTAACAAAGGTGTCTCCATTCAACTCATCAGTGCTGATAAGAGTGATCCAGGTGATCTTGATTTCCTGTAATGCTACTGTCACTAACTTGGTTCACTAATTGGCTTGTTTTATCAGCTATGTAGGACTTGGAAAGATCCCTTTTGTCCTTTCTCTGTTTTTTTCTGCACCAATATACATGAAGTGAACTAAGATAATATGAATTAGTACACCACAAGAAGTGAAGAATAACGTATAAGTGCAGCAACCATTAATTAATAGTACTAACAATTTTTTACTGTTGCAGATAGCGGGAGGGGGAAGCTAGGAAAAGTAACAATCTTGGAGAAGTGGAACGCAAAACTGACATCAGCGTCGGCTGCAGATGTAAAATTTGACATCAATTTTGAGTGGGATGAATCCATGGGATTTCCTGGTGCTTTTATCATAAAAAACAACCACCATAGTCAGTTCTACCTCAAGACTGTCACCTTGGATGATGTTCCTGGACATGGTCAACTCCATTTTGTCTGCAACTCTTGGGTTTATCCTCAACATCGTTACAAATACAATCGCGTCTTCTTTGTGAACAAGGTACTTTTGTTAAATATGAAAAGCAGCAGAAACAATGAAAGAAATACCATATTTATTAATTTACAATTCTAAATGAGAATTTCGCATGGGGAATCATATACTAGTCCTAGAACTTAATTATCATACTTAGTTGTCTTTTTTCAATAATTGCTATAATAGAAAGGAAGGAGACATATGCATGGTCAATAATTACAATGCATTCTGTGCTAGTACCCACTTTTTCAAACCTTAACAGTTGAGAACTTATCATCATGCTTAGCATTTTGATGGCATCATCACAATCATCTTCTGATCCATAGCATGATCACAATCATCTTTCTATCCAACCATGCCATAATCATATATATAGCACTGCTGATTAGGGAATTATAAGCATAAATTGCTATGTTCCCTGTTATTACTCTTGGCACCACAGCTAAGTCCAGTTTAGACCATTAGCTAATTTTACTTGTTTTGACAGCAATTTCTAGCCCTTTTCGTAAAAATGAGCTTGGAATAATTATCAACAAATTATACAATTAGTAAGAATTGATGGAAAACAATAAGCAGATATTAACAATCACATTTCACTATTCTATGTCCAGACATACCTGCCAAGTGATACGCCAGAACCACTGCGGCTCTATAGGGAAGAGGAGCTCATAAATCTTTGTGGAAATGGATCAGGAATGCTTAAAGAATGGGACAGGGTTTATGATTATGCATACTACAATGACTTGGGAAGTCCCGAAAAGGGACCGGAACATGCACGCCCAGTTCTTGGTGGAGTTAGGCAGTACCCATATCCCCGGCGGGGAAGAACAGGTCGTGCACCACATAAAAAAGGTCAGAATCATAAATTATATATGCAGTGTTAAATGACATCAAGGTCTTCAGTAATAGAGTTTCAGAACTTCAGTTTAAAGTAAACCTGTATGAAGTTTTAAGCATTATGAGAGTCCTTTCCTATTATAATAATTTACATCAGACCTTTTTGTTTTGGTCTTTTATAAAGAAGTCACAAGTTTTTATACTGTCTTAACAGATCCCAACACAGAAAGCCGATTGCCGCTTCTAAGTTTGGATATTTACGTTCCAAGAGATGAAAGATTCACTCATGTGAAATTTTCAGATTTCATTGCTTATGCAGTTAAATCTGTGGGTCAGGTGCTGCTCCCTGAGATTGTATCTTTAACTGACAAAACCTTTAATGAGTTTGACAGCTTCCAAGATATATTGAACATCTATGAAGGAGGGATTAAGCTACCCAATGGTCATGCTATAGATAAACTCAAGCAATGCATTTCATGGGAGCTGCTTAAAGAGCTCGTTCGTTCTGACGGTGAGCGAATAATGAAGTTCCCTCTTCCTGATGTGATCAAAGGTACTCCAACATCACTTCCGACAGCAAATTTGATTTCCACTATCCGCAGTCTGTATTCTTCTTTTGAAGAATTTAACTTATGCCCATGATGCATATAAGTTCCATGTATTCTAATAATCTAACCTACATGGAAATTTTGCATATACATGCAGAGGATAAATCTGCATGGAGGACAGATGAAGAATTTGGACGAGAAATGCTGGCTGGAGTGAATCCTGTTATTATCTGCTGCCTACAGGTACATCATACTTCCCTAAATTACTTAAGTGTAATGATCTATTAGTTTCTGACAAAAATAATTTCTGATTCTTTCTCTATCAGGAATTTCCTCCTACTAGCAAGTTAGATCCCAGGGAATAGTGGCAATCAGACTAGCTCAATCAGAAAGGAGCACATTGAGAAAAACATGAATGGGCAAACTGTAGATGAAGTACTTCTCCTCCTTTTTATCTCGTGAATCTACTAACAGAGAGAGAAGAAGAAAGAATCTTGCTTCATTTCTTAATTTCTCTTCTTTGTGTTTATTCATACTTAATATATAAGTTGACTCATGCTTGAGCTCTATATTCCTGAAAATTCAGGCACTGAAACATAACAAGCTATTCATATTAGACCATCATGATGCCTTGATCCCATACCTTAGTAGAATTAACACCACCGCCACAAAAACCTACGCCAGTAGGACCATCCTTTTACTCCAGGATGATGGTACACTGAAGCCCCTAGCAATTGAGTTGAGCTTACCACATCCACAAGGAAACAAACATGGTGCCACCAGCCAAGTATTTACACCAGCTGAAGATGGCATTGAGGGCTCAGTTTGGCAGCTCGCAAAGGCTTATGTGGGTGTAAATGATTCCGGCTACCATCAACTTATAAGTCACTGGTATGTTTACCGTCGAAGCGGAATATTCAGTACAGATCATTGCTTGACTAAAGCTGAGTGCCTTACCCAGTATATTTTTCTGCAGGTTGAACACTCATGCAGTGATAGAGCCATTTATAATTGCAACCAATAGGCACTTGAGTGTGCTTCATCCAATATATAAGCTTCTGCAACCTCACTTCAGGGACACAATGAACATAAATGCCTTGGCAAGGCATATCCTCATCAATTCAGGTGGAATATTAGAGTTGACAGTCTTTCCATCAAAATATGCGATGGAGATGTCTTCTGCCATTTATAAGAGTTGGGTTTTCCCAGAGCAAGCACTCCCTGTTGATCTTCTTAAAAGGTCAGAGGAAAGGCTTTTACTTTAAAACCAGCATCAATCATATTGATTTCTTCCCACAACTAACTTTAGTTTTCCTTCTGCAGAGGAGTGGCAGTTCCAGACTCAAGCAAGCCTCATGGCCTCAGACTCCTAATAGAGGATTATCCTTATGCTGTTGATGGGCTTGAGATTTGGTCAGCAATTGAAGAATGGGTCAAGGAGTATTGCTTATTCTATTACCACACAGATGTCATGGTTCGAGGTGATTCTGAACTCCAGTCATGGTGGACAGAGTTACGTAATGTCGGTCATGGTGACTTGAAAGATGAGCCATGGTGGCCTCAAATGCAGACACAAGATGAGCTCATTCAAGCATGTACTATTATCATTTGGGTGGCTTCTGCTCTTCACGCAGCAGTAAATTTTGGGCAATATCCTTATGCTGGCTACCTCCCTAATCGTCCAACCATAAGCCGCCGATTCATGCCTGAGCCAGGCACTCCTGAATATGCTGAGCTTGAGTCAAACCCCGACTTGGCATTCCTGAAAACTATTACAGCTCAGTTCCAGACCCTCCTCGGCGTGTCACTGATAGAGATATTGTCACGGCATTCTTCAGATGAGATTTATCTTGGGCAGAGAGACAACCCTGAATGGACATCAGATAGTGTACCGCGAGATGCGTTTAACAGATTTGGTGCCAAACTGATCGAAATTGAGAACCAAATAATTAGTAGGAACAATGACAAGAAATGGAAGAACCGGTCAGGGCCTGTAAAGGTGCCTTACACCTTGCTAATTCCTAATACCTCTGATTACAGCAGGGTTGGAGGACTTACAGGCAAGGGAATTCCCAACAGTATCTCAATCTGAAGTGCCAAAGGATTGGATGAGTGTTTTGAAGTGCATAGATATTAGAAGGTAATAATATGATATTATGCTCCTAAAATAGAAGAATGAGAAAAATATTCTTGGCTTGCCAACTTTTAAATATCCCTATTTGTGTGCAGAGTTTTCTGAGTTGTTCTGCCTTTGTATCATTTGCTTTAGAAATTGTTCTTTCCTTGTCTTTCTTTTTTCATTGATTTGGCAGTGCCTTCATTTTGATAATTCAGATTAAGTGCAATTTTAAGCGAATACATTATATCAGCAACCAGAATCTGAGGGGAAACCAAATGAATGCAGCATTGACTGATCAGAATTCATCTCTAACAGATTAATAGCTTTTTTTCTTATCATGCCAGCTTCACTCTTAAACTGAGGCATTTTGCAATTTTGTCTACAACTTGTTTGGATAAAAAGTTGAAATAACAGTAACTACCTTCTAATACCTGATATGTAACAATTCAAATGACCATATTGTATGGCATCTGTATCAACTTGATACAATTTGCTCTGATGAATCACTAATTATCAGTACTTATGTTGCTTTCATTAAAACTAAACCTTTTCTCTAAAGTCCTAAAAAGGGTAACCAAAGAAAGGGTCATGCAAAAACAAAGCAAGAAAAGAAATTGAAAACAAACACACAAAGATTATCTGCATTGTACGTCCCTAGGCTTTCATTTTGATTCAGGGGATAAGTTGACTTAAAGTGGTTCTCTAAGTGGGTTTCCTTGGCACCAGATAGATGTATGATAATCAACTCGATTATCATCTTGTGGAATGTTTGGCTCACTCGTACCGAATTTGTCTGGCAGGGGATTTCTATTGATCCAATCAAGGTATGTAATCGAGCTTTATCAATGTTTCAAGAGATGACGTTTTGGGACCATGATTTGCAAAAACAAAATGATTACCTAAAAAAGCATGGTTTGAACTGTATTATTCTTTCTCAACCATCACTGGGTCCACTATCGTCTTGATGTTTAGATGTGTTAGTGGATGGTTCTTTCAAGCAAAATACGTCTTTGGGATCGATTGCTTTTGTTATCAAGAATGAGCAGGGCTCATGTCTTGTCAAAAAGGCAAAGATAGTTAATGCAACTTCCGCATTTCAAACTGAAGTTCTGGCTTGTTTGGAAGCCATATCTTTTGCCGTCAACCAAGGATTTACGCATATTTCTATTAGTTCGGATTGTTTACTTTTGATCCAATGTTTTGTTAATCATAGGTTAATTCCTTTTCATTTGATAAATGTTTTTGAGGATATTAGGGTACTAGTTGCTTCTATTTCTTTTTGTAATATTGCTTCTATCTCTTTTAGTAAAGTCCCTAGGAGTCAGGTAAGAGAAGCACATGACTTGGCTACTTCTCTTGTTTATGTGTAATATTGTTAATTATTATATAAATGCTGGTTTTCAAAAAAAAAAAAAAAAACACACACACACACACAAACAGGAACAGATAATCTAATCTAAAGTACTCCATATTTCAATCTCCAAATGCCTAAAAATCAATAAGCAATAATAATCAAACTATTGAAAGTAAGCAATAAGTAAAACATTCACTTAATGTTTTGGCCCTGGTAAATATAGTTACATGACTCAAAAAACCCATATAATTTAAACAAATATCTTCTACTCTTTGCGGTTTGCAAAAAAAGGTACCTGTACCCCATCAAATGGACAGGTATACGAGTAGATAAAATAAGCCTTAAAGAGCAGATGCTAAACTATTCAAACTATAGGAGGTTTGAGAGTCAAGCAGCTGTACTATAGAGGCCAAAATATTTAGTTAATCATCTATTTGTTGCTTATAATAAAGTACAAAACAAGACAATTATAAGCAGCCCACCACATACACAATTTAAACCCTTCAAGAATGAGCCTAACTAGAAGAGGTGATCACTGATAGGTAATCAATTTTACACCATTTTACTCCTGTAATCAATTTCTTTTCTTTTCTTTTTAAATTGTTATTATGCTTCAGCATAAGAAGAAAGTTATCTCATCTCCATAACCTTCAGTTTCTACCATGTGAAAATTGGGCTAAATAATTACAATTAATCAAAAAAAAAAATTTAAACAGAGTGATCTACTGCATCAGGACTAAATTGGGAGCAAAAATCAAGAATTTAGGTATATAAGCAAATAGCAAGCCCACCAGGTATAGAGACAAATTCACGGATACAAAAAATTAATACTCATCTGAAAGCGGTGCTCCTCAAAAATCTTTCTTCAAATTCGTGCCCCAGTTCTCTGATCTCTGAATTTTTGGATAAACAAAAATGCGAGCTTTATATAGTGGCTACTTGGGGCGGCAAACGGTGAGTTTCCCTCACAAATCTGTGGCCCAAAAGCCAACGGTAAACATTTTTTTTGGCCAACTGTAAACTTAAACGTGTCAGTCTGTTTTTGAAAAGTGGTTTTATTTTTTTTATCAATCATTATTTTATTACATGTTGCATCATAATACAATACAAGTGAAGTGAGACTTTTAATAGTAAGTTTAGGTAAAGTTGGAAACTGTTTGTCATATACAATTTGAGAATATGACTTTCCGAAATTACTTAAATCTCCACACTTCCCTCCCAAAAACTCCCAACTACTACAACTCTTGAGATTTGACCTAAGACCTAAAGCGGGAAGACTTTAAGGGTCTCCCTGACCACTGAACCATTATCCCAGTGGCTTGAAAAGTGGTTTGAAATTAGATGAATTGATCGTATCTAATTGATCGTTGGGTTACTTCACTTGTAATTCACTTGTGACTTTTTGGGGTATTTTATAGTTGGTTTGTCTGATAGTCCTGTGATGCACTCATTTAAAAGGGTCTTGTGTGTGAATTTTTTAAAAACAATTGATTTAAAAAAAATTAAAACAATTGGAGTTAAATCGTAAATAGACAATAAATATAAATGTATATTGTATGCGTAGATTTTGGCATTTTTTTTAATTCACATTAGCAAAGTGTCAAACCAATAATATTATGGCAATTCGTGGCCTTCTAGTAGTACTAGATTTGTCGTCTCATGTTAGGGACGAGGTTGCCCTCTTTAGCCTAAATGTTGAAGTATAGCTAATTTGAATTATGTATGGATAATGGACAAATTTTAGTTTAAAATGATGTTCAATAAGTATACTATTTTCTGTTTCATAGATACAATTTGATAATTTTTGCAAACTTGTACCGTTCATATATTGTAAATTGAATGGTAAATCATCCTTAAATTAAGTCAACTTTTCAGTTCAATTATCAACTCCACAAGATACAGACAGATCTAAGATTCAGCTCAATTGATAGGAACATTAACTAAGTATCCTTAATCTTTATTTCACTTGACAGATTTAAAGTCCTCTTTGAGTTGAAAAATGTAAAATAAATACTTCACCTGTAATATAAGTGGTTAATTTATGGCAAATCAAGTCTGTTTAAACATGTTCATGCTATCAACTTGAACAGAAAGTCATCTATCTGCAAAAAAAAAAAAAAAAAAAAGTCCACATGGCAAAACAAAGTGAGGCCAAGCAAGGACTTCGTATCAAAATCACTCTTTCTAATTGGTCTATAGAAGAATCCACCTTATCCAATATCCACATCTCCACCACCCATCCAAAATCTCACAGAACACACTGCACAAAAGAACCTTTCTTTCACCAACAAATCTTGCAAAAACTCAAAAAACAAATACACACTCATTTCCATTCCCCATCTTTTCTGTATTCAATACCACCATGGCCATGGCAACTCAAGCTTCCCTCTTCACCCCAACTCTTTCCTCTCCAAGTGACCGTGTCACTGTGCCATGGAAGCAATCATCCCTGGTTGCATTTGCCAGTCCTAAACCAGTCAAAACCAACATTGCATCAAGGACCATCAAGGCCGCGGCAGAGGTAGAGGCACCAGTGGGATTCACCCCACCAGAATTGGACCCAAACACCCCATCACCAATCTTCGCAGGTAGCACAGGAGGGCTATTGAGGAAGGCCCAAGTGGAAGAATTCTATGTTATCACTTGGGAATCTCCTAAAGAACAGATTTTTGAGATGCCAACAGGAGGTGCAGCCATAATGAGACAAGGTCCAAACTTGCTTAAATTGGCTAGAAAAGAGCAATGCTTGGCACTTGGGACTAGACTGAGGTCTAAGTACAAGATTAAGTACCAGTTCTACAGAGTTTTCCCTAACGGTGAAGTGCAATATTTGCACCCTAAAGATGGTGTTTATCCAGAGAAGGTGAACCCTGGTCGTCAAGGAGTTGGTCAGAACTTCAGATCAATTGGAAAGAACATTAACCCAATTGAGGTGAAATTCACCGGAAAGCAGGTGTATGATTTGTAAGGTGTTGTGCCTAATCATGATGTAATATGTCACGGTATGATTATTTAGTGTTGTTTTGATGTAATTGTATTACTTCTGTCTTTTTGAGAAGCTACATTTCAAACACAGCTTGAATTCTGATACTCTGCATGTGATAAGCAACATCACTCCCATTCCATGTTCCATCCAGGCTCTTTTTTCTTTTCCTGCATAACATCACAATCCCCACCTCCCATATAATGTTGCTATACTGATAAAAAGAAGTGAGCTAATTTGATGTATCATGGTCTGTGTTTTTTCAATGAATTATATGAGTCAACGATGTAGATTAATTGGTTCAAATTTTGAGCATATCTTTTTTGCCTGACCTGAAATAAATAGATAAATCAGTGAGCTGATTGATTGGTTGCCATGATAATAACTTTGTGAAAACATTGTCATCAAACACCTAGCAATTGTTACACATAAAATTTGGTTGCTGACTTGCTGCAGCTAGCTAATAGAGTGGTGCACCTAAGGAGGACACCTAGCATAGACCACTTAAGTTTCCATGTTTTTATTAGCTTGCTAAAGAATGGATGAACCAATGAAGTTCCACTTAATTGGCTGGTGTCTGAAGGCTGGTGCTTTCTTATGTTATCAACACATTTTTTCTGATTCAACAGAGGAATGAATTCAATAGGAAGAACCAAAGTATGATCTTTAACTAGTGGTAGACAAAATAGAACGTGGGATTGTTTCTTAAAAAAAGAGAAGGTACAACCAGTGAAATGTCCAATTAGACTGAAAAACTACCATGAGACCTAAATCTGAAGAAATTTGGAAGAGAAGCGGGAGGAAGAGCAGAATGAAGATTGCATTGTGCAAAAAAAGAGAGGAGTTTCTGAGAAGAAATAGAATTATTATTAAGTCGTTGGCTGTTAACATCATGATTGTGGAGATAATCGCTGCTAAGAACAAATCCATGGAAGGTCTTCAAATGATCGAAATACATGGAAGACCTCAACTGCAATAATGTGTCCCTATTTGGATTTTTGTGAAAAGAAATATGTTTCTTCTATTGGTTCTCATACAATAATGTAGTATAGAATTGAATTATTTTCATTCATTATTGAATCTTGACAATAGCAAGTGATTGATGTTTGTTGTCTTGCATCATGTTCCTTTTCGTTTCCCTAAAAATACCAAACACAAGAAATGGTCTTGTTCTTTTTCCTCATTTAAGTTACCAGTTTTTGTGGAAAGCATCTAACATCAGATTAACCACATTTCTGAAAAGCTTCTAACACCATATAGACAATGACTAATTCAACAAAAGTTTAGTTCAAATTATGACATCTAATGACGAAAATTGAAAAAAGTAGTTTGCATTTTATATTATTTTCTCACTAGTTGAGGATAACATCAGTCCAAACCAATCAGAGCAACTGACATGGCAACACCATCAAGTTCACAGCTATTGATGTCAATTGTTAATTGCATAAGCGTCCTGCCTTTTTGTGAAGATAATAAAGTATGGTTCTAACACACTTTTGTTGTATGAATTTTTGTGATGCTAAATTGGTGATGCTTATCTTTAACTATCTGACACCCACTCGGAGAACACAATCAAAGAAAGATGCGCCGTGCGTGGACAGGCTTAGTTAGTGTTGTTTACTGTAGATACATTACATTTACGTCAAAGGATAATGACAAACTTTATTAAGTTATTAGCTCAGTTTACTAGTCGTGACTCATCATGAAAGGTCATGCACGAGAATCACGCATTATAAACAAAGCAAATAAATAACAACTTTCTTGAATGAACTCTTGTTGTATTTTAAAAACATGTTTTTTAAATATTTCATACACGTTTTATAAGGGGTTGGGATCTTTTGTTACATATTTTGGTATTACATTCATGTTACATCACCTACGTGATTGATAAGTGTACCTGTCTTAGGAGACATAATTAATACACATAAGTAGTGTAACATGCGTGTAACACTAAAATGTATAATAGAAGACCCTTAATCATATATAAGTAATTTTTTTATCTCAGAAATATATTTATAGAGAAGAATTTTTAAAACTGCTATAGTAATATTTTTTAAAACACCTCTCAAAAAATAATAATTCAGAGCATAAAGTATGAAACAAAAAAGTTAAGTTTTTATAAAAGAAACGGCAAATTTCTCATGAACTTTTTTATGACAATTTACTATTTTTTTTTTACAACTAGAGTCATCACAACATTGACTAATTCCCTTTATATTGTTTTTTTTTTTTAGGAAAATTCCCTTTATATTGTTGACGGATTGATTTTCCTTGGTTGAGGAAGGTATACGGTAACTGAAGGGAATCATCAGATAATTGGCTTATCTTATCAGATGAAATAATAATAAACAACATATTGAGGCAAAACACACAATATTTACATTTCATATAGACATTATCGACAATAAAGTACACGTAACGCCCATTCTGTTTTTGGTTGCATTGCAACATAACAAATACTTAGGTGCTTAAATTCAATTATTGGAAGGAGAGGCCTTGAGAGACCATTAAATAATTTGAATTAAGCACCGACAACAGCGGCTGCAAGGGCAGAATCCATTTCGCCTCTAGTGCGGCCAATCCTTTTATCTTCTCCAATAAACCATATTTCTGGTATCACTTGCACAAGGTTTGTGACTGTCTCTAAAGCATAATCAGCTTCTTTAGTCTTCGTTGCTTTTCCAACCTTCAATTAATAAAGTGAACTTATAATCAAATTCATAATGTAAGAACATTTAAAACATAAAATAGTTTTGCACACTTTTTGTCGAAGTATAATATTTTAGTCCTGACATCTTACGCTTGTTGATATCCCTACGTGTCACAACTTAACAAAGTGAGGCCACATTATATCTGGTCAGAAAAAGCTTTCTTATGTCAAACATGAATTTTAATTTTACTTATAGGATACATGTACATGCCATGCTATTTTATTCAGTTAAGAGTTTCACCAACAGTTGGCAGGGAAAAAAAAAAGAGAGTTTTCCTAATGAATGTCTAATGTGATAATCTTTCTAAATTTTTAGTTTTTATAAACTTTTCCTTATGTTTAATTTGTACCAGTGAATCACCATGTCAAGGATACAACCGTGTCAAATTTGTCAATTGAAAAATGATTGATTGAGCGAAAAAATAACGCATATAATGCCGCTATTTATTTTCTTTTATGAATCTACCTCACACAATACGTTGACTATTAACATGTCATTTTAATTAGCAACTCGCATTTTTTCTTCTAGACCATATGACCTCATCAATCTGCCCCTACTTTTCACCCTCTTACAAATCTGCCTCTCACACTACATTAACTATTAATACATCACCTCACATTAACAACTGGCATTTTTTTTCTTGATTGACTTCACCAATATGTCTCTTTTTTCCCTAACGAATTTGCCACTTACACTACATTAACTATTAACACGTCATCTCACATTAGCAACTCACATTTCATCTTCTCAACGGTGTGAATTCACCGTTTGTAAATGACCCCTTATGAATTTGACACTTACACACATTAACTATTAACATGACACCTTGCATCATTTGACACTTACATTAACTATTAACATGACACCTTGCATCAGCAACGCACATCTCATCTTCTTGACAGTATGAATTCACCGTTCGTAAATGAATAAAAAGAAATGTCACTATTTAGCTAAACACACTAAAAAAATACATGAAAGGAGAACTTATGCATAGAGTGTTATTGCACTTTTCTTTTCGGTTGTTTGATTTCAGTGTTCGTAAATGAACAAGAAGAGGTGTCACTGCTTAGTAAACGTATCAGAGAGTACATAGATGAGAACTTGTGCATGCATAAATTATTGTACAACAAGTTATACTTCCTGTACTAAATCGAACGTGAACCTACCAAAACCGTTTTGAGACCGACCGCTTTCCCGGTAGCCACGTTTTGGACGCTGTCATCAAGAAACAACTGCAACAGCAAAGCACATATTCATTAATTTAAAAATTAATTTAATGAAATCCATCAGTATCATAATTAAACATTTCTAATTACTAATAATAAAATTAAATAACATGATATGTTTTAATCGCAGAGCTGAATTGATTTGTTTTACCGTACGGCTAGGATCAAACTTCGCAACATCTAGAGCTATATTCAGAGCTTCCAGAGAAGGTTTAAGGACAACAGGGAACTCATCAGTTCGAGTTGAATTGGAAAGGTTTGGATTCATAGTCTCGAAACAAATAACTTGTTCGAAACAATCCGTAACTCCTAAACGATCCAATGCTTTGATTGCATGAATTCTATCCGAATTCGTAAAAATCTGCCATTAAAAATGAATAAATCAACAATTACAAATTAAATAATTGTTTAAATGCATAAAACCATAATAAAAAAAAACCTCACAATTTTCCGTTGTTTGATGGTGAGCAAAATGCTTAGCAGCTGCGGGTCCGGTTTGATCAAATCGTAGGGCAATCTTCCATGGACAAAACTATTTAAAAAAAATGAAAAAATGAAAAAATAAAATTTAGTTGAATTATATAAATTTTGAAAGTATTAAGATGTTTTCTCTCCTCTACCTGTGATAATCGTCTGCATCAATATCATATCCTAATGCCTGCAAATTAAAATGAAATGAATTGAGATAAATATTTATCAAATAAATGGTATGATTAATTAGAGAAATTATGAAGACAAAATTACTCGTAGGCCGGCGAGAGAGCTGCCGTAAGTTTTGAATAGCTCAACGCGGAGGCTCGAGGCTTTGGACTTGGGGAATCCGCATTTTTCCACCAGAAAATCTGCACAATTTTTTTTGAACAAAAATTAGTATTGAGAGCTCTTTTTTTATTAAATTTAGCGGTAATTATTCAAATTTACCGTCAATGTTGCGTTTAATGGCTTCTCCAATTCCAGTTTTGGAAGAGTATAAGGTGTCATCCAAGTCTGTTATTAACAATTAATAAAAAAGATGACAATAAAATTAGTCAAATATTTAGTATTGTTTATGATAGTTAATTTAATTTCTTGAATTGCTAAGAACGAAGTAATTTTTTTGGGGGTAGTACCAAAAATGATGCAATCAAAAGGAGAAGAACTCGAAGAAGAGTCTCGAGCTGATGATTTAGTGCTGCGATGATCCATAATTGGAGAGAGAAAATGGAACTCAAATAAAAATAAATGGAGAGGAAATGGACCAACAGAAGTGAAACTTGAGTGAGAGAATGATAGGTTTTTGTTTTGGGTGATGAGTTTGGAGGAAATAATAAGAGACAGGACCAGGGGCTTGGAAGAGATGGGGCAGAAGAGGGTATTTATAGGCAAAGGAAATGAATGTGGACGGAGGAAATGGTGTTGGATGCTGAATCACTCGGAGATGAGGAGAGAGACGTGGAAAACGAGTTTTTAATTGTTAATCGTATTTGATTCATCATGGTTCAAATCTTTTTTCCCAATTAGTGTTGGTGCTTAATTTATTAGTGTTGGTGTTCAATTGTGTCCGAAGTGAAATGGTGTCATGTAAGTAAATAGGAGAATAAGGGTCGCTTGATTCGTAGAGAAGGAATCGAAATCATTCATTTTGAAATTAGAATAAAGTTTTTCATTTTAATATCTTTACTTGGTTGGATATCAGACTCAGAATCGGAATAGGAATCATTTATATCTGAAGATTTTATGGTTCTAAATTATCTTGTTTTGATAATTAACAAACTAATGATGATATTTACTAATAGTTTATCACAACAAAACAATTAGGGAATAACAAATAAGACAAAGTTACAAAATTTTTAGAAATGATTCCAGTTTCTTCCAATTTAGTCAGGAATTGGGGATTTCAAAATTTTCAGAAATAATTCCGATTCCCTGATTATGATTTCAATTCCTTCCAACCAAGCAACCTATAATGGATTCATCCAGTTCTCGATTCTGATTCCCACAAACCAAGCAGCCCCTAAATAACATAGAACAATTTTACTGTCAAGCACAATCAAGTAAAAAAAAAAAGATAAAGATTGGAGTGGATTATAAAGATTGGGAGTGGATTTATGTTTATATTGGGAGATGCTTGGGTCAGGATCAGGGCTTTGTTTGTTTAATAATGTTTTTCAAAAGCATATTTTTTAGAAGTTTCAAACATGTTGTTTAGCCACATTTTTATCTTTTATACATATTTATTGATAAGAATCTTTAAAACTGTTATAGTAATTTTTTTAAAAAATTACCTCAATAAACAACCATCCAGACACACGTGGTATACCAATTAGCATTTTTCGATATGGTACACAGTTGTTTTAATTTTCTATTTTTTGTGAAGTATAAATTCCATTTGTGCTGAAAGTTTTAACAAAAACGAAATAAATCTATATGAATTATCGATTGCAAAATAGACCTATTTGACAAAAAAAAAAAAAGGTTAATTGTAACAAGAATGGTCGAACAATACTTTTAAGAAGTTAATTGCAAAAAGAATAGTGGAACCATACTTAATGTTAAAGAAGTCATCCCTTCCTTATAAACTCTTTGTGCACTTGAGGAGGCCCAAGCCACCAAGCCAACCAGCTCGATGGTCAGGGGAGCAGCTAAATAGCTACCCCCTGCTGCAGGTAGAGGGTTCAAACCCCACCAGCAGTAGCGTATGTATTGTTTCAAAAATTCAGAGGTTACATCATAGTATTCCTCTGATCCAATGCTGGTTCAGTCTCTATTGGCCCCTCAGATCCAATTGGAACATTCTTTAAAATAGGTTAGGAGTAAGCTAAAATGTTGAATACTTTACCCAAAAAAAAAAAAGAGGAGGCCTAGATGGCCCAAATCTGTTCAACTAAGCAGTACCTAATTTATCAAGATGTCTCATTTTTGGTTTTCAAGACCATCCCATTTGCCATGAGGTCATGAAACCCTGAAGGGCTGTGGTTAGCATAGCAACTTTATGGTCAAGCATTATAGTTTGGGCCATGAGAATTCTGTATGTTAGGCCCAACAGTGAAGCACATAATAGTTTGGGCCCAACGTTACATCATCAGTCCACTCACGCCATGTGGAGTTGGTACAGCTAAAAAATTGCCCAAGCGTTTGAACCCAAAAACTTGCCCCTCAATCGATATAACGGCCTTGTTTCGACCCAAAATGGACCAAAAAAGGGCCAAAAAAAAAAAAAAAAAAGCCCCATAATTACGGAAGAGTCTTCTCAATAGAAATTCAACCCCTGCCAAAATGTTTAAAAAATAACCTTAAGTATGAGTCACCTTATGGAGCACATCATCTGGAAAGAATTCCAGATTTAACATTGCTTGAATTTGTTGTCATTCAGTATGTTTTAGAAAAATGAAATGTAAATAAGTCTCATATTTATATAAGTTAGTTCGAAACATTAAACAAGTCTAATGTTTATAAAGTTGATCCGAAACATTAAACAAGTCTTGTAATTATATAAGTTTATCCAAAACATTAATATGTCTGATATTTATAAAGTTGATCCTAAACATTAAACAAGTCTTGTATTTATATGAGTTGATTCGAAACATTGTATTTATACAAGTTTATCCAAAACATTAATAAGTCTGATACTTATAAAGTTGATCTGAAACATTAAACAAGTCTTGTATTTATATAAGTTGATTTGAAACATTAATAAGTCTGATATTCATATAAATTGGTCCGAAACATCGCTCAACTTAAAAAGATAAGGAAATTACAAAGCTATGTCTATAAAATACTTGCATACATTTCCTGCATGGTTAACCATCATAGCAACTTTTTCTGAGGTTTGATTTTGAAGAGCGTCTGACTTAGTGAGAAATTGCATAATGTTTGTATGTTCCAAAATGGTCACCATGAGCACTGGCCTAAGTCAAGACCACATGAAGTATTGGAGGATGTAAGACCTTTTACTTCACACAGAGAGTGAACAATTGGGCTCCCGGTGTCAAAATGAAAACCATATATTACCATGAAAACCATCTCAGTGAAAATCAGAATTCAGAAACGCACTTTCCATTGTATTCATTTCTTTTAAGTCACTACATAAGCAAAAACAAGATTACTAGAAGACAAGAAAAGAAAGTGAGGGTGAAGGGTGATGGACAACTAGAGAAACCATTAAAAAAAGAGAAAGGTTGCGTTTAACTCAGTCATTTGTGTCTCTTTTCTGTATGTGGGAGCTCCCTTGTTTTTTGGAGTTTCAAGCTTGATTATGCTTGTGGGCAGTACCATGGCCATAGATGAACCTTGCATTTCCTTCTGTGTAAACATGAGTCTCATTGTCCAGTCTGTCAAAATTTTTTCATATTAAAGTGGTCAGCTGCCTATATTCGTCCAGAAAATAGGAATCAAAGACATTAAAGTTAAAGTTCCCTTACGATTTCCGAACAGCTTTGCTTAAGGTGGAAGCTGATGTGAATGTTTGGCCATCAAGATATCTGTTTTCTCCTTTGATCCTTTGTTTCATCCTTAGGTCCAATTCAGTCAGCACTCAGGATAAATGGAGAATCAGAGGCCTGTCATATTTATTATAATTATGAGTACATGTTTTGAGCATCAAAAATTAGTGTAGTGTTTGTTCCAATGCCAGGTTGTATCAGTAGTATTGGTTGTTTATCCTACTATTTCCAATAATTTTTTTTTCGACCAGTACTGATACTCTTCTGATTCAGGGAATATTCTTAAATGTTCAGACAAAATGTAGAAAACCCTTTTTTTCTTTGTGGATTTTTGCTACTAAGAGTTCAAGCAATGATACCATTATCCATCCCCAGATGTCAGCATAGGAAGGAATATGTGCTGAATAGGGCACAACATCTGCACGTGAAAGGAAATAAATCCGAGTGTAAGAATTAACAACAATAAGAACAGCAATTAACAAATGAATGCTCAAAAGCAGAATACAATTTTCTAGTATTTCTTTTATCAATAATGAAATACTCACATTTGAAAACCTGCCTTAGGGTGTTGTAGATGCAAGAAAACACTTCTGTATGGCTGAAAACTCCAGCTGGTCCTGCCTGAAATACACAAAAGACTTCAACTTATTTTCACTAGGTGTGTGCCACATAGGCACATTACTACTTAAGCAGGAGACTTTTACATGCACGCACCTGTGTTACAAAAATACCACCCTGATTAAGTCTTGGTTTTACAGTACATTCATAGAAAGATTTGGTGTAGAGTTGGTAACATGGACCTCCTTCAATTGGATCTGCAAGGTCACCTATGATCACATCATAAAGCTCTTCTCTCCTTTCAAGTTCAGCCCTGTAACAAAAGAGTGTGAAATTACATTAAGATTACAAATTAAATGCATGTAATCTGTAATTTGCGGAGAGAGGGGATGAACCTGGCATCATTGATTACAAGATCAAGTCTAGGATCACGGAAAGCTTCTCTGTTAACCACCAGATAGGACTTACAAAATTCCACCACTTCCTGTAGATGAATTAGAAAATCAAATTATGATACTGTCTCACATTCTAATCGGAACATGTCATTATTTGACTTTTAACCAAATACTGTAGAATATTATGACTTTAAGTTCATATTTTCAACAATTCACACTAATTTGTTTGTTAACACTAATAAAGCTCACTTCCTGATTTATCAGTTTTAGAACAGTTTTGACTTAATTCCGCTAATCACGGTTTATCCTATGAGCTTAAAGCCACGCAAAAACAAAAAATGTCATTAAGATGCAGCAAAAGTAAAACCAAGTTCACATTTTGTAGGATTTACCAAGGAAATTTTTCAAAAGTTGTTATCTTATCAATTACAAATAGGATTTACCAAGGAATATTTTCAAAAGTTGTTAGCTCATCAATTACAATTAAATCATTCTGCCTTCTATTTGGGCGAACAATCCCAGGGGAATTCGAATGAAAGGATGTGAAAACAATAGTTAGCAATCTAAACATGCATTTTTTGACCAAAAGGGATCCATTTTTTCCCCGTCTTTTTCTTCTCCTGTGGAGAATGTCATAAGAACATATAGGAAATGAAAGTTCACCTCATCAATGTCACACATGACAACCTTCTCAACGGTTTTGTGTCTTAGCAATTCTCTTGCTGTGGAACCCTCACCTCCCCCCATGATGAAGATTGTTCTGGGGCTGAAATGAATGTGAACAGCTAATCAGTAACAAAATTCTTATCAATAAAGGAAATGTTGTATCCTAAACTACTTCCATAATGATATTTTGGTGAAAACATAACCTACTTTGGATGGTGAAGAAGTGCTGGATGTACAAGAGATTCATGGTAGATGAATTCATCTATCTCTGCACTTTGAAGTTTTCCATCAATGACTAGAGCCTGTTATTGATCATAAATAGATTTTAGAATAGGCAAAGATTAAAACTAAAATCATAGAATAATTTTCTTTTTCTCTAATATTTTCTGTCTATCTTCTCCTTTTTACTCTACTTCTTTCTTGTTCTGTGTTCCTTTTCCCCCTCATTTTGCCTTTTCTCAATATTTTCCACAAGCAGAACCACTGTGTACTACAAATTTGTAATGCGTCCAATGAAGTATTTGCAAAATTTTAGAATAAACGCTTTCGATTTTAGACGTGACATAAAATTTTATTCATACAAGAATGATTTTTTCTCAAGGGGTGAAGTTTTGGGTTCACGAACCTTTCCAAAGGGCTTGGTGTCCAAGAGTTGAATGTCCTGGAACTGTGTGGCACCCGTGTGCAAAATGCTGCGGCAAGAAGAAAACGGTGCAATTCAATTTAGAACTTGGCAACCAAAAGCTAATCCAATTTTTGCCCATGATCTTATCCTGTCTGACTTTTTCATGGACGAGACATCCAAAAAGGGGTACAGAAACTTCCCAACTTTTGAGGATATACACTTAATACGGCTATCTTTCTAGAGTATGATGAGTTTATTTTTTGGCAAATACGCCATCATAATGTACAAGAACATAGATAGAATAAAAAAACCATAACCCCAGAAACAGCTAGCAGACAGCTACCAGTTTTTATCTCCTTAATCCATTAAAAAGTGTTAACTTCTTTTTGCCTTCAGGTGAACTCTTAATGATTATGTTCATGTATCTTCCACTAAACGAAATAAATGAATAAATAAACCCACCCCCCCCCCCCCCACCCCTCCCCCCATTTCTTCCAGTTTGACATAGCATTATTGCACTAATGCACCACATTACACATCCAGTATCTAAAAAGTCCATCTTCAACGCTTAATAAAAAACACAGTAAAAATATAGCTAACTAGATTGCCTCATTTCATGCTTTGATAGTTAATGCATGCTCAAATACCATGAAAATGTTATAATGACAAAAAAATAAATAAATTAATTCCAAAAGGATTAGCCACAGTTAATTGGTTTGGCATTGATTTCAAGTTATTACAGCCAAGTTGAAAGTGCTTAATTGGACCAAGTGGATAAGCACACAAAGAATTTAATATTGCATGAAAGGTTCAACCAAAAAAAAAAAAATTACCTATTGAGAGCAAAACACCATCTCAAATTTTCTTCAATTTCTTCTTCATACCAACAGCTCTTCCTTTGGGCATGGGCATGACCATTTCCATTATAGCTATTCCCATTGGTGATGCCATTTGAACAAGAAATATCACCCATTTTTAGATTATAGCAAGCTAAGGAAAAAGATAAAATTCAGTAAACAGGAGTGAAAGAGAAGATGTTATATGAGGAAGAGAGTTGGCAAAGGATCTGAGTTGGAGTGAAGAGAAGTTGAGGGTTCAGTGGACATATAAGAAGGGCAGATGCCAAGGTGGTAGGGAGTATGGTATGATTTATTATTAGGTTGGAAAATCTAATGAAGTGGGTGTCTTCAATGCTACTTAAAATAAAGAAGAAAATGAGACAATCTTCATGGGTTTTCGCAACTGATATCTAAGGAAAAGATTAAAGTGAAAAAAGGCCAACTTGCGAGATTTCTAAGGTTGATTCCTCGCGTGGCTTCTCTTTTGTTGTCAATGGATCATGTATTGCATCGTATTATACATTATTCTCCATGATGGCTCTTGTTTGTCTATTTGAAATTTACCAAAAACATTTAATTCATCTAATTTATCAACTTATTTTCAAAAAAAAAAAAAAGAAAATTTATGCAACTTTAAATCCACAATATCTTAATATCTTCACCAACATATATGACAACATATAGATAGTCCATGTGCTCCTCTTTAGCTGTACATGCGTACGTGGTCTTGCATGGCACAGGAGAAAATAATGCAAAATTAGTTCTACTAATCAGTTAAAAAGAATTTATTAATGCAATCAAATTCTTTTAAATTATTTAATTGGCATAATGGATAAATACTCAACTGAAAATTCTAACAATGGGATCCTAATATGCCCCTTCTATGTGTTCAAAACTTGTGTCTGTAAATTTGCATGTTTCTTGTGCTCCCTTTACCTTGTCAAAATTGGGCTTGGAATCATGCCAATCTACTTGACAATGTGACTTGATAAGTATAATTTTAATCATCATTTTAGATCAATTAGTGTGTTGCCACAACATTTGCATCCTATACCTGCATGACTTGGCAAATTAGAGTTAAACACGCATGAGATTAGGATTTGTATAGGATGCGTGTATATATGTGTAATGTGGACTAGCTAACATGATGATGCTTATGCACTAATGCATCCTAATACTTATCTCTTAGATACAAATAGCCAGGCACTGCCAGAACCCATCGACCATCATCATATAAAAAGATATTTTTTAGGGGAAGAAAAGGATAAAAGATGATGATTGAAGAGGTGACAAAAACCGAAAATTATGGTTATTCTTTTTCTTCAGAAAATTGTGCAAGCAAATCAAATCTTGGTTGGAGAAAGAGAGAGAGAGAGAGTGAGAAAATCAGGGGAGGGCGTGCAGTGGGAACCATCATTCATATTCTCTTCTCTTGCTTTCAAAAGATAAACGGCGTGCCAAGCCAGGCGCAGTCATCATTTCATCACTATATATCACCACACCCGGAAACATCAATCTTACCGGTATCCAACAGCAACAAAAAAAGGGATTTCAAGGCCACCATGAATATAACAACACTTTTGCTAGGCATCAAATTTGACAACCCCCTAAACAAATATGTTAAAAGAAAATGTTGGATATGCCTAAGCTATTCATATATGGACTTGCATAAAAATATAAATTGCCCTTGTATTTATAATCCTATTCTTGATTAATTCTACCTTAAATATATTCTTGAGGGTGCATCTTGCATTGTGATTCTTAGATTACATTTTCATCGAACATGTGTCCATTTAACGTAAAGAGAGGTACCATGTACAACTATTATGGTTTTCTGATTTTGTCCACTTGACAATTGATGATCTGCCTCATGTCACCACATTTTTTTTGTTGTAGGACTAACAAGAAAGCCTGAAGGGACTCTTCATCAGACAAGAAAACCATAATATATACACACACACCACACCAAGAGGGACCATTAGGCATGGCATATACCTTTTGTGATGTCGAAGTTGCATCAGCATGATGTGCTTTTGCCCTTCAATTTTCAATGGAGAAAGATACAAAATAAGCAATTATGAAGCTTCGAAAATGCTTTACTTTATTCTTGGGGGGTAATTTTCATGCATTTGCAGCCAAACTGTGAATGCAGATAATTATCTCGGTAAGATTTTGGGAGGGTAGTGATGATGGATTCACTCGACTTTTGGGTTGGGAAGTTATGATGGCTCCCAAAGGCCCCATTGCGGATTCTATTGGTTGCTTTAGTTATTCCAACTCTATCACGTCGCCTAAATCCCTAATGGAGTTTTTGCAATAAATTATAGCTTCCAAAGTAGATTAATCACTTCACTTAAGTCTAAAGAATTAAAAAAGACAATCAGAAGTAATACATTATTTTATCTCCCCATGCCCAACTCCATTTTTTTTCCTTAAATTTTGATGGTTGCAAATTAAGTATTCAAATAAAAGTAGACAAGCCACACTATCCTATTTGATTTTGGTTTTGAGTTATAGTTAACTTCTCTAAAAAAGAAGTAAAGTTATACCCACAACAAAATGTCCTATACAATCCTTTTGATTGTTTACTGCGGTCACCGACTAGGGATACATTAGACAAACAAACAAATGGTTCATGATGAATCCCTTGAATTTACTCTTCCAACTAGACAGTGCATGAAGCAGAAATATCCACATATCGGCCATATTTTTTCACCAAATAATGTTCCCTTTTGAACAAGGCATGCATGCTTAGCCTGGGGACCAGCTACATATTTCCTCAACTCATCAAAAGCTTCACCTAACTTTATTACTGACTAATCAGGTTTCTTGCTGTATTTTGAACTCAGTTTTTATTATCACAAAATTCCAAATCGGCACCTAATTGGAAGAACTAAAGTTCCTGGTGATGGGAAAAGTATGATCATTTGCCGCATATTCTCCTCAACTTGGTCCCAAAAGATGTGGGAAATAGAGCAGAAATTTGAACCATCATGCCTTTCTTTTGTTTGCGTCGGGTTTCTGAGTTTTGCTGTTGGAGGAAGTTAATATTATTATTTCTTAGCTTTATTGTGTTGTGAATTACTTTTAAACATTTGTACAGTAGATTTTAAAATTTTAGAAGGGTGTAAACATTTTCGGAATTTGTTGTACTTCTTTTTTTAGGGCCTAAACATTCTCAGAATTTCAGACAAACTAGATTATGGTCTTAAGCATGCACTCTCATTTTGTTGTAGTCATCAAAGTTTTATCCCTTCCATTCCAAAATAGTAATTATCTATCATCTTACGAAAAGTTATCTTTAGCATATAATAACTCTCTCTTTCAACTTCGTAACCTGGTGATTTCAGGCGAGGGTGATTTTGGAATATTTATGGGTCACTGATTACTTTTCAAGTTCGTTCTAAATACAAGAGGGGCAATTTTGAGATTGCAAGACTGAAAATGTTTGTTGGAAGTAACAAATAAAAACTTGTAGATCTATAGACATACAACACCAGTAATTGACTTCCAAGAAATGGAACAAGTAGCGTGTCACTGTAGATCTCACATCATAATATTTCTATGAAGCAAGCTGCGTGTTTGTTCACGAAATTTTACATCAAACTGCACTATTCTGCACATACCGACAAAATACTGCTTCCCCAGCACCCAGTAAAATTCTTTTGAAACTTCAAGATCGCTCATGATACAAGCACCTCATATCATCCAGAACACAATTCTCAAAGTCACTGTCAATGTACAACAAATAAATATATGATGATAATCACCTGGAGGTCCTCGTCTTTGTTCAGTTGCAGTTGTCAGATGAATAAAGCACTTCCAGAAAATATCATGCTGACAGGCAAATGCACTGAAATAAGAACAATCCTCCCGAATGGCTAGCAAAACATGCAGTCAGGATACACATGCTGCGCACAGTGGGTTGATATATACAGTTCATACAAGCCCACAATGTTATGATCATTTCTTCCGCATTAATGAGCCTTTTGAAACAGCCTTCATATTCTGCGAATCCTTAAAGCAGACGAAGTGCACAATGGTCGTACCATTTGGATAAACTGCAAAGACACTAGTCCCTATCCTCTTGTGACAAAGTGAGCACATGCTATCACTAGTAATCTTCATAACTGTTTTCCTTTGGTTGTAGAGCTCATCTTTCACCTATATCAAGCCGTAAATTACTTGGTAAAACACATGGCAGTGTAGGTTGCTTTAACAAATGAAAACCAAATTGTCTTAATGATATTACATAACCATTGTATATAAGAACTGATCCCTCTAAAACAAACATACCTGCAGGTTTTCACTTTCTCTCAAACTCTTGATCACAGAAAAGTTTCGATATGCTTCGCTTGATTTTCTGAGAAGAGGTCCAAGGAAAGGAAGCAAGTTCTGCAATTACATGAACACAACCAAACACCAAAAAGCATTATGAAAGCTTGAGAGAGAGAGAGAGAGAGAGAGAGAGAGGAGCAAATGTGAGAGCATTACATAATTAGAATGTGAAAATTAAAGAAGCAGCAAGTTGAATATCTTGTTAGACAAACAAATCATCGTGATTCATGCACTAAAACAGTGAAGTCCACAAAATTACAGGCTTTGCAGCACAAGGTTTACAACGATATCACGCCATGCCTACCAAATGTGAAATAGCAACAGCATCAAGATACACCTTACAAAGCATATAATTTCACCGACAGATATACCTGTATACAGGAACTCTTTCACGGTCATTGAAACAATAGCCCTATACCTTTCACCATATTTGTTAAAAAAGAATGTCTTATTGCCACCAACGTAATGTTGTCTATAGCTGTTACCTGTAGCTTAGTTTCCTTTGGCAGCAGTTTTAAAGCCTGAGCTCCATGCATTCGATCCCACCTTTTGCTCAAAAGATCAAGGACCTGATCAAGCATGATAGTAGAAACTCCTTCTTCAGTTCCATCATCTGCATCACCATCACTCCTTCCACTATCAGTGCTACTAGGGCTGATTCGACTGTCCTCAGCACCCTCAATTGCAGCAATTTTCTTAGATAATCGTCCTTTTGTTTTAGCCAGCGGCCCAGGCCCCATTTTTTGTATCACAGGGCTCTGAGATGCTACCAAATTACTAATTCTCTTTTCAAAGTTTTTTGTTGTCTTCTGTGGATTCAGATAGATTTGCAGTAAAGTGAGGTATATGCCATAAGGCTTTCCTGATTGTTGATGTAGTCCAGATTCATACACCCGATCGCAATAAGCCAATGCCAACTCAGGTACATGCAGCTACAGTCACAACACCAAGTAGTAAGAAAGATGAAATAAACGCCTACAACATAACAAAAAAATTATGGAAGAACATATAATCGGTAAGCATGGTCTGGGAAAGAAATAACATTAAGAGACAAACATCAAAATGCTTGTGATTCTCCGAGATCCCTGTAAATAACATTGTTTATCAACTAAAAAGTGGACAAACACGTAGCTTAAAAAGTACCTTATGAACGTAAATGGACAACGCAAGTTCATGCTGATTTATTTTCCCAAGAAGGATGGCACGCTCTTCATTCAAAGCATCTGGCGGAAGTCGCTTTAATAATACCTCAGGGTTATACCCGGAGATATTCTCCAAGGCAGACACTAATTTTTTCCTCCTAGGCGTGTAAGTTTTCTCATCCCACTTACCTTGATCGTTCAGATCGGTATACCAATCAAGCACTTCTGACAGATAGATTTGCACCTAAGAACATGATACCAAGCACATTAGTAAAGAGAAAGGCACACAGACAGATCTACCAGCTTATCAATGTACCAACTAATTTGGGCAAGTTACTGAGGTAACTAGATACACTAGTTTATAATTGGAAGCTACTGTATTTAAAAATAACTACTCAAGAATGCCAAATGTTGGTTCACCATTTCATTCTGAAGACTTCCTGATATTCCATTTTCATTCATCGCAAGCATGTGTTCCAGATAGGTAGCCTGCATGTCTGGAGCATGCTGCTTTAAGTAAGAGTTTACCAAATCAGCTGGAATATTTCCAGATAAGAAGAGGTCAATAGTTTGTGCTGGACAGCTCTCAAGGACAAGCATCGAAAATTCCAGAACGAGCATGGGTTCAGTTCCACAAAGAGGCTGCAAAAGAAAATTTTTAAGTTCAATAGATGCATCAGATTTCAGATGACCTTTGTCTAGCAGAAACTCCACAGTAGGTTCTGCATACCAACATAATACCAATAAATAAACATAATACATCATATTGTGCTCATGCCAAAGTGAAAATCAGAGAAGAGGTTGAGGTTTTCATGAATTGAAGTTAAAAGCTAAATAGAAGCCAATACAAGAACGAGAAACTTAAAAGAGAAGACATGATTTGAAAAATCTGAAGCTTATATTAACAGTTAAAGAAAATACAGATGACCAAGTTTTCAAGTGTCTATTGGATATGACTACTACGCTTTCCAAACGATCATCGAACACATCAAAACTGGATATTTGAAGTAAAATGATTTTTAAATATTGAAACAGAAATTATTTATATCAAAACTGAAAGAACCACATAATAGTATAAAACTGTTACTTAAACTCACTTTCAGATATTCGATGATCATCTCAGGCTTGAACTTCTGTGTCAGCTCAATCTGGGGTTGCTCGGACTTTGACTCTTCTACTAATTGATGAAGGAGTTTAAGTGCGTCACGGTGCATAGCATTGCTTTTGTAAAGTTCTAGCAAACCAACATACTGATTCCTTTTCTGCAGAAACTCCTCACAAATTTTTACATCACAATAATTAAGGCCTTTTAATAATTCCAAAGCAGATGAAGACTGTCCAGTTAGAATTAGAGCTTGGAGCAATGCAGTGTCCAGTATAGCTGCCATATCTCTGGCAACTGAGCTGATGGGAGCATTACCTCTGCCCTACGAGATCAAAGAAGCTAGAATTAGAAGATGATATGCATTACTTCTGATTTAATGTCCCTCCATAGGTTCGTATCTAAATTAACTAATACAAACAAATGGAAGATGCTCAGAACATTGTATCCTATAGAGATAAAAACACTAAACTAGTAGAAATCACCAAGGAATTAAAGATAATTCCTAAAGATGCAACCTACTGTTTCCCATTTTCTGTATCACAACTGTTTTCCAAGGTTTTCAATAAATGTGCTTATTAGATGAATAAAAGAAATATAAATTGTTCTTAGATTCTGAAGACTTAAACAAAATCACATTGCCCATTAGATCCAGACTCATAAAAACCAAACAAGTATTTCCTTGTTTTCTAGCCACTCATCACAGTAAGTTGCAATATGTGATTATTAAATTCACTTATATGAATGAATGACAACAATGTTTAAACTTCTAAAGAATTGGAAAATTTTTTTTTCCCTGCATATCAGGCCCAATGCTTTGAATTTTTTATTCTTGGAAGACACGCCACTTTAAACAGGAAGATGGCTACCTGAATTTTCACTATGATGCATGATACATTGAAAGTGTCCAGGAACACTTTAGCATGAAAATTTCACTATCTCTAGATTTAGATAATTGAAAAAGAAGAAAATGATCAGATAGAACCTGCAGTTATCCATACCAGTTTAAATCCTGTAAACATGCAACAAGACTCCAAAGAGCAATAGTTTACCATAAACACTTCCACTTCATCCAGAACAGCAAATATAGTAAACAAATAGCAAGACAAATTCCCATCGATCAAACACATCACAAATGCTCACTACAGAAAATGTTGAAAACTTAGTACGTATGGTGCAGGCAGTACAAATAAAACTATTAATTTGAATTGAAATTTGATACAAAACTACAACTTTATATCCAGCTTTCTACAGGTCAAAAAGCCTCAAAAGAAAATTGTTCATCTCCAAAAAAATGTATTTGTAGTAGATAAGACGATTCTTACTTTGCTTGCTTTCTTAGCCCAAGTACCTCCATAAGAAACAAAGCTACTTCCTACAGCATCTAAAACCACTTCCTCAGTTCCTTCAGCAGCAGCTTTTTCTATGATACTGTACCTCTTTTTCTGCAAAAATTTAATGAGAGCCATGAGAGTGTTGTGGCTTATTTTCTTGGATTCTCTATCTGCATTCTCATCAGACTCCAGCATGTGAGAAGGTGGAGATTCCATATCATCCGACATGCCAGAAGAACCTCTTGAGAGATATAAAGCATCTCCAGTAACATCCACTAACTTCTCTGTTTCAGGGATTAAACACGATTTTGGAAGAACAATATACGAATACAAAGACAGCACATAAGTGATTTCCACTTGAGAAGCCAGAAAGTGTTCCATGGCCTCCTCGTAGCTCCCATTTTCAAACAAATAGTGTGCATATCTGCAGTACAGATACATATCATCATAAAGTGTATCATAAACTAAGGAAAAAAATTATACCATTTGACTTCTTCCAAAGCCTACCACATAATTCAACAGCAAACTTGCCTCAGAAAAATCCCTTGGTATATATAGGATAGTCATAGCATACAGATAGTTCAAAACATTTTCCCAAAAATGACAAAAGCAATGGATACTAATCAACATGTTTGACAGATCCGAGTAACAAATGGCCTTTTCCAGATTGATTGGCGTACCAGGAAGCATTAGTAAGAAATAGTGATGAAGAAAAAGAAAAGAAGTGTACCCATCCATCAAAGTTATATTCAGGTCACTTTTTTCTAAAATGCAGAGAGAGAGAGAGAGAGAGAGAGAGAGAGAGAGAGAGAGAGAGAGAGAGAGAGAAGTACAGAACCTTATATGAATTGACTGCTCTTTTGCAGCTCGAAGGCTTGAATCTTCCGGTGGAAGTAATTTACATAAAGCCAATGCTTCCTCAAAATTGCCAGATGCAGTTAATTGTACTATCTGCCGGGGGGGGGGGGGGGGGGGGGGGGGGGGAAGAATGGTTATTCAGCTAGCCTTATAATAGCCAAAACCACTTTGCTATCAAGATAATACAAACCTGTGCACCAAGAGGAACGGGAAATAATCCATGAACAGAGTTGTCAAGTGCAACAATTATAGCACTGTTGCTTTGAAGGAGACGACGAACATTTCGGAGGACAACTGTTTGTATCAGTGGATAGGGATCTCTTAGAGAACGTATCTGCATATCCCAGTGAGTTCAGGCTATATGTACAATCAAATGGAATTGTTTCTTTTTACCAAAAGAGGCCCAAATAAATGGAATACCTCAACATGTCTTGGTAAGAGACCTATTGCATATGGCTTCTGAATGACAACAACTGCTGGTGCCTCTGACCAACATATCCTGCCTTCTTGAAGAAGCTTTCCATTTTGGTCCACAAACACTCCAATATTATCCTAAATGAAGTATCAAAGAAACATGATGGTGAGAACCAGATACAGACAGATTCCAAATATACAACAAGGTTAGAAATGCACAAGCATAACCTTTTAAAGGTAAAATTCTGTGTGATACAAGGTTTCATGATACATGATGTTCATCTAGCCCAAAAAAAAAAAAAAAAAAAAAAGGAAGCAATGTCACATGCTAGGAAAATTTAATATTTCATTATGAGATAAATTTATATTTCAGATAGTGATACATACCCATGTTTACACAGAAAATATCTAATTATGAACTGTTGACTTTTACTAAGCAGGTGCAAAAACATTAAAAAAATTCATTTCCTCTATCTGTATATCCTTTTGGCTAATCAATGATCTGACTGGAGACATGCTTTATTAATAGTTATTCATTCTCCTTGTATCCTTCACCTGTTGAATGGGAAGCCATAAAATTAGAAATTATTTCTAATAATAATAGCTTCACCTTTCCTAAAAGAAGCTCTCCAGTTGGAAGAGAGACCACCAGAGGTGGTGCAATCCTCCCCGAAGGAAAAACCTCAGACAATGCACCACTTGCAGAATTCAGTATCACATATTCTCTTCTAATCCCCAAACATATATTCTCCCCGCACCAAGCCATTGACTTCACTGTATCTGGAACACCGAATTCTTTCACCTCCACAAAGCCTCGTCCCACTACACAGATATTAAAATTACATCAATCACAGCTTGCCAATGTAAGTAATAATTCCAATTAAAATAGGAGAAAAATTTTGACGAAAAGACAAAAGGCTAAAGACAGAAACTTGCATAAAAAAGCCTAGTTCTTTCACTCTAACCGTCTATATAGGTATTAAAGAAACTTGCATAAAAAGGCCTAGTTCTTTCACTCTAACCATCTATATAGGCATTTCAACCCAACACATACATGCAGAAACCTCCATTTATCAATATATAATACATAACCAACAATAATGCAACCCATTTAGTCCAGAAGAACGCTAACATAGACTTGCAAAACAAATCAATATTTATGCAACCCACTTTGATTTTTCACTTTTATACTAAACTTTTTGAAGGGATGACTAATCTTTTCTTCTTTAAACCTTACCATAAAGCATACCTAGACCAACAAGCATCTACATCAAAAACAAAATATTCAACTGCAGCAAGTCTTTATCATGTATTTTGAAGCATTAAACAATAAATTTCCAATCTTTCATAAATTTAACAACTTAATTATCAAGCACTATTAAAGTATTCAAGAAAATTGCCGTGTAAATTACCAAATACACTCAGAATCCTCACTTTAATTTTATACATGCCCCTAGTAATGCCCATTCTTTTTTCCCTTCATTAAAACCTTGAATACAGCAGTTCTTCAGCAATGTGCATAAACAACTACCGAAAATCCAATCTTTCGTACATTTTAACTAATTAATCCTCAAATACTAACAAAGAAAATGAAAAAATCAATATAGTTGACAATGAAATAATTAAATTTTGTGGAATAATTTACCCTCATGTCTAAAAATACAAACCCTCTTCTGCCTGGCAAAGCACAAAAACCCTCTCCGATCATCCCACGAGTACGCATTCGCCCCTTTGGCTTTCGTGATCACCGCCATAGTTTCCAAATTCGGCAGCCGATGAAACGCGATTGATTCCGAGAGCGAAAGCAAGAGCTCTCGCGAGCTGAGAACTTCCATCGCGAGCATTGGCTTCTTCGAGAAGCCATTAATCGTCCGGTCGAGGACATAGGCCTCCTTCTTGAGCTCGTGCGGCTGGAAATCGGAGGTCGGAGATCGGTCGGAGGCGGGATTGGAACTGGATGAGGATTCTGGACCGTAGATTCGGAGAGATCCATCGGAGCAAGCGAGGAGTAAATTTGAGCCGTAGGATTCGATTGCGTCGATTTTAATTGGGGACTCATGGAGGAGTTGGAAGGAATCATATGCACTGTGAACCATCGGAAAAATGTGGAGAAATTCAGCAAATTCTGGATTTTTTTTTTTAATTAATTTCTCAAAAAAAAAATATTAATCTTTCTTTTTTCTGGAAAATCGAATTTTACAAAGGCTTTTTTGGTTTGAGAATGATGATGAAGATGACTGTGGCCTGAAAAAGGAGAAGATAGGCGGGCACGTCTGTTTGTGCTTGTCTGGCTCTGAATGTAAATGTTTAAAGAATAGTGGGTATGTATGAAGTATTTGGACAAACATATGGGGGCTAAATGTAATTATCATAAATTATAGGGTCCATTGGTAAGTAATTTATGGTACATTTTCTTGAAGATAATTTGCAGAAAAGTTTTTGAATATTAAGGAATAAAATCCTAAGGAGTTAAACAAAAACATAAAAAAAATTTTAAAGTTTTAAGTAACTAAGTGATATATAGTAATAAAGAATTGATAATGATGGTACTCTGATTGAATCACAACCGTAAATATATTTTTTTCGAGTTGTAATTTGTATGAAAAGATGGGAGTGTAAATTTATACTTTAATCAAATTTGGCTCTAATATTTTGTTGAGTTGGGGATTTTGTTCCTGCATTTTTGGTTTTGTTTGCCTAAGTGTATCAAATTTAGCATCCAAGTAGAGGCCAAACCAGTGGCAGAGCTAGAAAACATTTTTAGTGGGGGCAAAAGCAACATTAAAATTTTTTACTTAATATTAAAATTTTTTACTTACTTTTTTATTTTTTTTTAACAAAAAAATATCAATACTCACGTAACAAGAAGAAATAATGCATATATTTCACAAAAAAATAAGTAAATTTATACCTAATGTAACCGTAATTGTATTTCAAAGAGTAAATCAAACCATTTATAATTAATAACGGTCTAAAACATTTTTATATTTTCAACTTTACAAAGTATATTTTTTTCAATGTAAGTAAATAAATAATTACTCATCCAATTATCTTCCATTCTAATCCGTAAGAGAAAGAAAATGAGCCCCTAAGGGAAGGTAGTGAGAGCACATTTGTAAATTTGTCTAAAATTCATGAACATAAAAAGAAGCCAAGAGGAGCCGATAGGGGCCCGTGCCCCCAGGGCCCCGACTTTGGATCCGCCCCTGGGCCAAACGGGTACTGCAAATTAGAGTTATCTAGCATGAAGGCTTTTTCTGGTCTTTTGTTCACCATATATATATATATATATATATATATATATATATATATATTTTAATAAATGATTAATTAAGACTTGTTCCTTGGTGCCACATATTCACATGACATGTAAGTATTTACAAAAAGATTCTTCTTCTACATTTGTCATCCAAGTCAAAGAAAATTTGCGTAATTTATCCAATTTAAAATCTAAAATATAAATTCATAGGTTTAAAATCTTGACTAAAATCAGTCAATGCTTAAGAATACATGTATCAGTTTAAATTCATTGTCTAAATCAAATGAAAACTTGGCATACATTTCTTACAAATATCCTACTAATCCAAAAGTGTTATTGCTTCAATAATGGATTTCTTTCGAAGAAGTTTGCTGGCCGAAGCTCAAAACCACCATGGATTGTTGCCATAACTGGAAAATCTTCTTGATAGGGAATATGATGGAAACCAATAGTGTGCCAAAGTACAATGTCTTTGTTTACAATTGGTCTGTTCCTGCAGGGTACCAACCAGGAAAAAAAAAAAAGTCCTGACTAGATTAATTGAGAAGAGAAAGGAATTTCTTGAAGTGAAGATTTTGCAATATAGTATTGAACTTACATACTTGAAAATTTGGAAATAGATCTATTTACTATTGAAGGTTTTTCAGATATAGCAGATGGAGTATGCCATACTAATCAGTATCATCAAGAAATGACTGCAAAGAAAATGAACTTGACTCCAAATTACCTCCTGGTCCAAACTGCTAATCCATCATCTCCCTGGCTCCTATCAGCATAAAAACCTCCAGCCCATCTTTCTGATGCGTTATAGCTGGTTACCCACACTTGATACTTAGTATAGGCTGCGCGAATCTGTGGATAATCATCATCAGCTAGCAAGGAAATGGCTGGTTGGCTAGGGATCAGTCGATAGCCTACATGATTTCCAATCTTTGTTTTCTTATTAGGATTGATGATTAGCAGTTAAGCAGGGTCCAAGCCTAGTTGAATCCTAGCATCAGCTTCTGTCTTGACAGTTTCTTTGACAACTTCCCAGGAACTCTTCCTTGGTGAAATGTGTTTGTCCCTTACCCTTTTGGTTCTTAATTTGGCTTTCATGAATGAATTATTGATGCCATCAACATCAAGGTCAAGATAGTATGTAAGGAAATGATCATGGTTGTTGCCAATAGTGTTTTCAGTCACCAGGGTCCCATATGTATTCTCAATTATCTGATTAGCATAAGTGTAGGGCACTGGCTTCATTTCCAGGACTCCTGTGAGACCCACCTGCATTCGAGGCAGTTAAGATTGGAAGAAATTACAATAGATTCACGCTAAATTGGCGTGGTAAGTAGACGTACATTCATAAGTATAAGGTGTACACAAGCGATGATGTTTTTATGCATTGTGTGAATTTTGTATTTTGAGTAGTGTAGTCACCAATGTAACATCCAATGATATAATCAAGAAAGTGACTTGAGTAGGACTGAATCATAAATTTAAAGGTTGCTACCCCAACTTTGATGGAGCCACTTTGCTTGAATTCCCAATCAAGCACATAATCATAATTTCCAACTGTAGATACCATTCTAACCACCAAAGTAACTTCTTGCTATCCAGTAGTTATCTACAAAAACAAGAAACTTATCTTAGCATTTTCAATCCTAAACAAAATCAAGAGAAGCTCATATACTAGCAAGATTTCAAAATTTACCACTCTTCCTGGGACACCAAGTTCTGTATGCCTCCAAGCAGGATTACCGTTATACTGCTAAAAAATGCAGATGACCCTGGGAATTGACTGTGCCTTTCCATCAAGCCCTACCAAGTATCCATCCATATATATGGCATTGCCTGGACAATCAATCAGTGGAATAAGTGTATTGGCAGAGCGGCCAAACCAAATTCACCAATATCCATGAAAGTCCAATAATACCATTCAGGAGTAGGATCCATGTACGGAACAAATGTCTCTGATTCATGGCCTCTATAAAGCACATTCCTGAAGCTGTTTCTTCCAGCATCAAAAACAAAAGCTGTCGATATAATTAGTCCAGCCCGAGCATCAAAAGCTACATGGAAATTCCAATTAGCCCAATGGACTTCATTGCCAGTGATGGTGGCATTTGTGTCTGTACCATTACAGGTGCCAGGTTTAGGTCTTTGACTTGATGATTGGAAATCACTTTCTTCAGCTCCAGGCAGTGTTTCTTTCTCTCTATCCACAAACTTGACAATTTTCATCGATTCAACATCAACCAATATACTAAATCCTCCAATAGGCTGTGCCCAAATGTTAGTAGTTCCTTCGCGATAAAAGCATGAAAGCCTAAGAAATCTCCTGGTTACAATCTCTCCAAACCAGCCTATTGTTAATGGCAAACATGTTACTTCTGATACATTTAGTCCCCTTCTCAAGATTGAATCTTGAAACAGAGGATCCTTGGATGGTAACCTGCTTGCTTGGAAAAACTCCTCAAAGGTGAATGAAGGGTAACCATGGCCAGTGTAGACTTGTTCAGACAAGACTGCTGTGGTTAATAAATCTACAATCAAGTCATGAGTCTCACTGCCAGCGCGAACTACGACCCTGGCTCGACGGTAAGGAAAAGATTCATCTTTCTTATGTGAAGATAGCCATTTAAGGACATCACTTTTCTCTGGCTCTTCAAGGTCAACAAAATGAAATGTTAAATTAGGAACAGACCCAAGGAGAGACTTTTGAATGATGAGCTTAATTTGGTTGATCTCAGCTGGGCTAAGGGGATCTAGGGGGTGACATGTTCTTGGCCTAAATAAGGAAAGCAACATCACAGCAAAAAATAGAGCAGTCATGGGAAATGCTTTATTAACTGATCCAAAATTGGTCTAAAACTTATGCTTTTGGATGCAACTACTGTTTGTTGATAGATGATAGGGGATAAATTCTTCTTTATACTACTCAATTAATATTTACATATTCGAGTGATTATGTTATTCATGTCAGGGAATGATTTTTTTCATAGGAGCTTTACCAATAGTCTTGGCACCCCATGTTACATTATGTCTGCTTTCTTACTGAGAAGGCAAAGTACAGCCAATTGCAATTAATGTGGATTAGCAAACAAGTATATAAAGTTATTTTCTTGCTTTTAGGGCTAAGAATACTTGACTCTCTCTCTCTCTCTCTCTTTTGGTTATGCATGAAGTTGTTCTTTTTTACACTTTACACGTTCACAACTTATTGTGAATTTCAAGAACTTGCATTGTGAAGGTGTATATCGTTAGATTTGAGTTTAGGTACGGCCCATCTCTACTAATTATCAGCAGCGCTTAGCTTTTGATTACCGAATTAAAAAGATCAAACACTTTAAACGAAGTTTTCTTGAAAAAAAGGCTAATTCTCTTTGTCCTTTCCTTATTGGTAGAGAATAAATATTGTGGTCCATGACTTTATCTACTCCCCTGGGGTATTTTGATCCTTTTATCATACCAATTATTGCATACTATGCTCCATCTATATTAATTTCTATTCAATACACTATCTTTACGTGATTGTACTTTCTAAAATTCTCAAAGCCAACTCAAATTCAGGGACAGTTTAAAATTTCCACTTACAGCTAAACTGTACTGCCTTATTCCATTTAGACGAAACGTTTGAACAGCTTTTCAGTTTCATGCTAAATTAAACAAATATGAGAAACTACTACATCATGCAATGAGATCATTTTGTTCAGTTTAATTATGTTGGCTCTCCTTGCTGCAGTTAAGCCACTTGACTTTTCCAATTGGTTTTACTTTGAGTATAGGATTATGCTCAAAGAAATTAGCTGGCCTCAGCTCAAACCCGTTGTTAATGGTGGGCATGATTGGAAAATCTTCCTGGTAAGGTACATGATGAAAGCCCACTGTGTACCATAGTACAATGTCCTTGTTCTCTATTTCTCTATTCCTGAAAAAATTTGCTAGTTGGTTATGTAAATAATATAATAATAATACATAAAAAATTTAAAAAAACTTGAAATGAAAGAGTACCTGAGGCTCCACACAGCTAGGTTGTCATCTCCTCGGCTTTGATCAACGTATGTTCCACTTGCCCATTTCTCAGATTTATTATACGGTGTCACCCACACATTGTATTTAGTGAAACCAGCACGAATTTCTGGGTAATCATCAGCAGATAATAGGGTATTTACAACAGATCCAGGGAGTAGATGATATCCCACATAGTTTCCCATCTTAGTTTTCTTGCTAGGATTCACAGCTAATAGCTCTGCTGCACCTGAGCAAAGATTAATCTTTGCATCAGACTCAGTCTTAGCAGTTTCCCTAATCGCTGTCCAGTAACTCCTCCTAGGAGACCTATTGTCAGTCACATGTGTTGTTTGCAATTTTGTCTTAACAAAGGAGTTTGCGAAACCATCCACATCCAGGTCAAGATGGAAATTCAGAAAATGATCATGATAAGTTCCTAATGTGTTTTCTGCTAATAATGTGCCATACACTTCTTCCTGTATCTGGTCCTTCTTGGTGTATATTGATGCCTTCACTTCAAGCAATCCCGACAATCCAATCTGTCACAATAATATTCATCAGCATGTAAAGAATTCATATAATGGACCAACTGTTAAGAGCTTAAAAAATGATCACTTTAGCAGTACATCCAATGAACAATTAGACGAATAATTGTTAGAGAATTTCAAAAAAATAGGACTTGTGTCCAACGTCAGTTACTCAGAGTCAATTAATGTACCGAATAGCTGTGCTTAATAGAGGTAATGTCTCTTTATTTTTATAGATAAAGTTGTGTCTTTTCTATCTGACGTTATGTCTGATTATTATTGAGACATAATTTTATTATATATATCTGTTACTCCAAATACTCTAGATATACAAAAAAATAACTGATCTTTTAAACGTACGTTTCTCAGTCTCCCCTTAAAACTTCTTCTTCCACACAAACTCTCTGATACAGACATATCTGATAGACATTGAAGGCTAAAGGTTTGACATCGTCAATGCAAAACGTTGTCAGACAAAGGCTTTATTGTATTCTGAAGGTTAATTCGCAGAACTCTTTTACACACAATTTGTAGAGGCGAATTAAACCTTAAGGAGAGCGACATCAGTAACACGCCTTAAAGCCATTTTTCTCAAAAGTTTGTTCTAACAATCTTAAGGTTCAAATTTTGGTGTGCAAAAATGGGGTTCACAACTTTGAGAGAGATGGCTACTGATTTTGTCAAATTGGAGCGTTTTGATGGTGGAAATTTTAGAAGATAACAGAAAAAGATGCATTTTCTTCTTGCAACCCTCAATGTGGTGTATGTTCTCAACACTCCCAAGCCTATGGAGAAATGAAGATGAAACACTTGCAGACACTCGCTGCTAGGCAAAAATGGAAAAATGATGACTATATTTGTAGGGGACATATTCTCAATGGCATGTCTAGAGGGACTTTTTGACACATACCAAAATGTTGCATCTTCAAGGGAATTGTGGGACAAATTGGAGGCAAGGTACATGAAAGAAGACGCTACAAGTAAGAAATTTCTTGTTAGTCATTTTTTCAATTTTAGAATGATTGACGGGAAATCTGTGATGGAACAACTTATGTGAAGTTGATAGGATTCTTAATAATTTTAAGCAACATGACTTGAAAATGGATGAATCTATAATTGTATCTTCTGTTATTGATAAGCTTCCACCCTCTTGGAAAGATGTCAAGAGAAATTTAAAGCATAAAAAGAAGAAATTTCTCTTGAAGATTAGGCTAATCATCTCCGTCTCTGAGGAGGAAATGAGAAAGCAAGAGGAAAAACAGAAAGCTCCAGACAATGAGCAATCTGGTCATGAATCCAAAATTCATGTGATAGAAGAAGACCAATCAAGCAAGTCTTCCAAGAAGCGTTCTACCAAATCTGCCAATTTCAACAAAACTAAGAAAAAGAAGAAGGGTTCATGCTTCAATTGTGGTAAGCCTGGTCATTTCAAGAGAGATTGTCGTCTTTTGAAAAAGAAAGACAGCAAAGTGGACATACCAACAAATGAAAATTTTGTTGCTATGATTTCTGAAATTAATCTCATTGAAGATGATTAGGGCTTGGTGGATTGATTCTGGAGCCACCAGACATGTTTGCAAAAATAAGAGTTTCTTCAAATCATTTGAACCAATTGAGGATGGCAGTGTACTCTTCATGGGAAACTCTTCAACTGCTATTATCAAAGGCAAAGGAAGTGTGGAACTTCAGTTTACTTCTGGGAAGAATTTGACATTGAATAATGTATTGTATGCTCCTAGAAGTTAGGAAAAATCTTGTGTCTGCTACTTTGTTGAATAAGTTTGGTTTTAAACTTGTATTTGAGGCAGATAAATTTGTACTTAGTAGGGGTAGGAATATTTGTAGGGAAAGGCTACCTTTATGAGGGCATGTTTAAACTTAATATTATTAATAATAATAGTAGTATTTCTGCGTATATTGTTGAGTCTTCTTGTTTATGGCATAATCGTCTTGGACATGTGAATTTTAGACGTATGCATGATATGGTAAAATTAGATTTAATCCCACAAATGGATAAAAATGCAGAAAAATGTAAGGCTTGCATGCTTACTAAAATTACAAGAAATCATTTTCAAAAATTGAAAGAAATTCAGACTTGCTTGAACTTGTGCATAGTGATGTTTGTGACATGCATAGTACACCTACTATAGGAGGCAAAAATATTTTGTCACATTTATAGATGATTGTTCAAGATTTTGTTAATGTATATTTGTTGCATTCAAAAGATGAAGTGCTTGAAAAATTCAAAATTTATAAAAATGAAGTTGAATTGCAATGTGAAAAATCCATTAAATGTTTGAGATCAAATAGAGGAGGTGAATATTATTATCCTACATTTTTGAATCCACTGGAATAATTCATGAGACTACTGCACCTTATTCACCACAACAAAATGGTGTGGCAGAAAGGAAAAATAGGATCTTAATAGAAATGGTAAATGCAATGATGTCTAATTCTGGACTTGGACAAGGTTTTTGGGGTGAAGCTTTGTTAACTGCTTGCCATATATTAAATAGAGTTCCTAACAAAAGGAATAAAATTACTCCTTATGAAATATGGAAGAAAAGGAAGCCAAACCTTAATTATTTAAGAGTTTGGGGTTGTAGGGCTATTGTAAGAGTCCCTGAACCAAAAAGAAAAAATTGGGTGAAAAGAGGAATTGAATGTATTTTCTTGGGATATGCACAAAATAGTAAGGCTTACCGTTTTATGGTAATAGAGCCTAATGATTCGATAGCAATTAATACTAGTTATTGAATCGAGAGATGCATTATTTGAAGAAAATAGATTTAACTCAATTCCTAGACCCTAAAGATCAATTTATAAATTTTGGTTCAAAGGATGAGCTTCCTGATAATGGAAAAGATGAAAATCTTGAGTTAAGAAGGAGTAAAAGAATTAAAAAATTAAAAACTTTTGGTCCAGATTTCTTTATGTATCTAGTTGAAGGTACTAGAGAAATAATAGATAAACAAGTACCTTATTGTTTTAATACGGAAGCAAATCCTATTACTTATAAGGAGGCAATTAAGTCTCATGATTCTGCATTTTGGAAAGAAGGCAATACAAGATGAAATGGATTCAATTATGGAAAATAATACTTGGAAAATAGTTGACCTCCCACCAGGTTGCAAACCAATAGGTTGCAAATGGATTTTTAAAAAGAAATTAAAAGCTGATGGAACTATAGACAAATTCAAAGCCAGACTTGTTGCAAAAGGATATACACAAAAACATGGACTAGATTATTTTGATACATATGCACCAGTTGCTAGAATTGCTACAATTCGAGTTCTCATAGCACTAGGCTTCTATTTATAATCTAGTGATTCACCAAATGGATGTTAAAACAGCATTCTTAAATGGTGAATTAGATGAAGAAGTGTATATAGAGCAACCTGAAGGATATGTAGTTCCTGGACAAGAACACAAAGTGTGTAAACTTGTCAAATCTTTATATGGATTGAAACAAGCACCAAAACAATGGCATAAAAAATTTGATCAAGTGGTTTTGTCAAATGGATACAAAATCAACGAGTCTGATAAATGTATTTATAGTAAGTTTCAGAATGGTAAAGGCATCATTATTTGTCTTTATGTGGATGATATGTTAATATTTGGTTCTGACTTACAACAAGTTGAGGATGCTAAAAAGTATTTGTCTATGAATTTTGCTATGAAAGATATGGGAGTAGCTGATGTTATACTTGGTATAAAAATTATACAGTGATCATAATAGTATAACATTGTCTCAAGTCACATTACATTGAAAAGGTTTTGAAGAAATTCCAACCATTTGAATGTAATGCAAGTGTCTACTTCCATTTGATTCAAGTTTTAAATTGATGGACAAATATTAGTAGACCTATTGCTCAACTGGAATATGCCAAAGTTATTGGTTGCTTAATGTATACAATGACAAGCACAAGACCTGATATAGCTTATGTAGTTGGAAAGTTAAGTAGATATACAAAGTAATCCAAGTAATATATATTGGCAAGCTATAAGAAGGATCTTGAAATACTTAAAGAAAACTATGGATTACTGGTATCAGCTTATTGTGGTTATCCTTCAATTTTAGAAGGGTATTCTGATGCTAGTTGGATAACTGATAAAGTAGATCATTCTTCAACTAGTGGTTGGATATTTAGTGCTTGGTGGGGGTGTAGTGTTACACCAAGGCCCTCATTGAGGAACATTTTTGTAATTTGTCAAAGTAGAAGGAAGGAGTAGTGATTAGTAGAAAGATGAGGGACTTTTATGCAATTTGAAAGTTTTGTAACCTAGTTGAATTAAGGCTTTTCCTTTCTTCCTTTTCATTCTCCTTTTTATCCCTCTCCCTCTCCATTTTAATTCCCACTCTTTTTATTTTTTTAATTGATTCTATGTCATTGAAGTAGAAGGTGGAGGTGTGGACTTGCAAGGTCAAGCGAATAGTGAAGGTTTAGAAGGGTTGTCCAATCTCCAATTCAAGGTATTTGTTCCATTCCCTCTTAGATCTTTGGATTAGAAAGAATTGGTATGCTTGAAGTCCTAGAAGACTTGGTGTTAGTATGCTTTAATGATTGTGTATTAGATGGTGATTACGGCGTATGAATGTATAAGTGTTAGAGGGTTGTGCTTTAATAATTGATACTTGATGAGTCATTGGAGGAATCTATGTTTGGATGGTAGTAATGTGATATTTCTTGTGTCATTTTGAAGTTATTTTGGTGATGAGTTTGTGTTGGATAGAGTCGGAAAAGTTAGATTCGGTTTTGAATTGTTGTAGGGTTGCAGATCGCATTTTATGAGCTCTTCCATGATGCCACTTGTGTCGCGGATGAGGTTGCGGCTCGGGGGATATCTCTCTAGAGCCATCCGCGGTGTTAGTAGCGCCGCAGATGCCACCGCAGATGGGATGCTTCCATTCTCTACTCTAAGCCGCGGTACTATTCACGTTGCGACTGGTCACTGTTTGTGAGCTACAGCGTGAGCCGCTGCCGCGGCTAATGTCATGGATCATGACAGTTTTTACCCTTTTTGCTTCGTTTTGCATGTTAAGTTAAATGTGAAGCTTAGTTTTGATTCCTTAATAGAAATAGCGATTGATTGCGTGTTTGCTTTGTATTTAGGTGAAGACGTCGACAAAACTTACTTCAATTATCTTAGTGAGTTTGGATCGAGATAAGTGGGGATTGTACTCTTTGACCCTTTTTGAAAATGAGTTTAAGAATGTAAATGTTTTGAAATGATTATTTACTATATACTTTATTGGCTTAAGTGTTGTTATTTGCATTTGCTTATAAAAGTGATAATATGGCTACATGAATGAATGATTTGATGAATGAATTGATTGAGTTTTTGAATGTAGTACTTCTTTGACGGAACTAATTCCTTAATTATATGATTGATGACTTTGGGTCCATACTAACCAATTAAAGTTAGTTTTGGAGGCGTACCAATCGGTTATAGTTGGTTTTGAGAACGTGTTAACTGGTAACAATTAACAACTGGATATCCAAAGTCAAATGGAAACCTTTGATAGAACTCATTTGTTCGTTTAATGAAATATATATCTTTGATGAAAATATGCTTTTGGCCATATTAGTTTGTATTTATATTTGATAATAATTTTATTTATGAAATGTATATAGTAGTGTAACACTCTTAAGCAATAAGGAGTACTTTCACCACTTATTGGGCGATTTGTTTCATTTACCCCTTCATTGTCGTATGTAGAGAATGATGCTTTTGTGAAAGAAGATTGGATGGATTTATGGTTTTAGTCTTGGGAAATAGAAATGTGATATATAGCAAAGAACCCAACTCATTGATTTTTGTATAGATCGTTTCACTTAGAAGTATTTTTGCTATCTCAGTGAAAATGTATAAGATAAACTCTTTATTTTGTTTAAGAATATCTTTGTAATATATCACATGACTTTGTAATTGAGTTAAGTTCAATGAAATAGCTATTTTGAGAAGATGAAATTCTTTGTTTTGCTAACCTTATGTTTTAGCTTAGTCTAGACATAGCAGATGTTAAACTCTAGGCATGGGGTATGATATGCAGTTTCTTGGAGATTCAAGAAACAAACTTGTATAACTGATTCGACCATGGTTGTAGAATTTATTGCATTGGCTTCTGCAAGTTAAGAAGTAGAGTGGTTAAAAAATTTGTTGTTTGAGATTCCATTGGTGTCTAAACCAATTCCGCCAATATCAATCCATTGTGATAGTGAAGCTACGCTTTCTAGAGCGTATAGTCAAGTTTACAATGAAAAATCTAGACACATTGGCCTAAGACATAGTTATGTCAGGCAATTAATATCTGATGGACTTATCAGGGACGAAATAGTAATTTCAACATGTAAATATATTTTAATTTCTAAATTGGCATTTTTCGTATTTTTATCATTTTGATCATTTTTTTAATTTCAATAAATTTTTGGAGTTATTTGATATTTATTTAGATTTTTTGTATTTTTTCAAGTTAACGTCCGCATTTTTCAATGCATGTTTTTTATTAAAATTTTGTGTGAAAATTTTTTATATGTGCATTTTATACATTTATTAATTTTTTATACAACTTTCGTGATTTTTTAAAGTTGTTTAGTATTTATTTCAAATTCTTTTTTTTTGTCTATAATTAGTGCGCTTTCGAATGGTATATTAACTTCTGATTTTTACATTAAATTTTCTTTCTTCTTGTAATGCTGAATTTTAGTTTTTTTTTATACATAGTTTTATGGAGTTCAATTTTTCTTGTTTTATTTCATTATTTATTTATTTTTTAACAAATTGCACTTCAAAAAAATAAATCAGAGAGAAAGAGGGCCGAGAGATAGAGAGTCCGGCGAAGAGAGAAAGAAGAAATAGGGAAAATAATGGCAAGAAAATAGAGAGAAATGAATCGGGAAAGAAGAAGAAAGAAAAGAAAAGCAGTAGGAAGAAGAAAAGAGAAAAGAAAGAAATGAAAGGAAAGAAAGGAAAGAGAGAGAAACGAAAAAAAAGAGAGAAAATAGGGAAAAGAGAGAAATTTTGGAATTTTGAAAACAAAAAGGGGTAGAATAAGATTATTTGGGGGAAAATTGGGAATTAGTGTTTATTTGGTTTAATTTTTTTCATATTTAGTTAATTGATTTCTTTTTTCTTTTCTTTATTTCTTTCATTAGTCTTTAATTTTGTTTAGCTAATTGGTCAATTGAGTTAGCTTACTTAAATAGATTAGCTAATCAGTCGATTATGTCATCTTAGTTAATTTAATTAGTTTTGTCTAAATTGGTATTTTAATTTCCAGTCATTTTATGAAAAAATATAAATTTGCATTTGACCCCTTTAGGTGTCATTTTCTTTCAATTGCATCCATATTGGTTTATAACTTTGCTTACAATTGCTGCAATTTAGAATTTGAACCCCTCAAGTTGTTGAAAATTTTTAGGATTTGGTCCTTTATGTTGCCAAAATTACAATTTAGTCCCTAAACTTGCTGGAATTACATTTTTAACCACAAGGTTCTTGAAATTGCATTTTGCCCCTTGCATTGCTAGAAATTTTTATTTAGTCTATTCAAATTACTGGAAATTCTCTTATGGCCTTAGAACATTGCTAGAATTTAGGTTTTTGCCCCCAAGTGGCTAGAATTTGCATTTCAATCCTTGAGTATTGCTGCAAATTACAGTTTGGTCTCTCATAGTTGCTAGAACTTCATTTTTGGTCCTTGATTATTGTTGGAAATTACAAATTGATGTTTAATGTTGCTGTAATTTACAAACTAAACCTTGAATGTTATTGAAAATTGCAATTTGATATTTCTAAAACTTGCTAAAAATTGTATTTTTATATTTTAGCTTGTTGTAAATTGCATTTTTAGTCCTAGAACATTGTTGGAAAATACTTTTTTTTTTTACTCTAGACTTGCTGAAATTCATACTTTTGTCCCCCAATTTGCTAGACTTTTCACTTTTTGCCATAGAACATTGTTAGAACTTATATTTTAACTTTAAACTTGTTAAAATTGACATTTTTTAATCCTTAAACTTTTCATTAAATTATATTTTTGCCCCTAATTTTGGGATATTTGCGTTTTAACTCTAAACTTTTAAAAAATCTTATTTTTGATTCAAAATTTTTCTTTTTATCTAATTAAGGTCTTAATACTTTCAATTACGCCCTTTGTGTTTCTAAATTTTAATCGACGACCCAATTTAAATTCTTATTTATTTAATTAATGGTCATATCAATTTCTTTCTTCCTTTTTTAATTATTTTTAGTTTTTTTATTTATGTGTTAAAAGTTTAATTATATGTTATTATATTTTCTTTATTTTAAATTAAATATATTTTTCCTAAATGTTAGTTGGTGCTTTGAATTTTCTGTTTGTTATTGTTATTATAATTCCCTTGTATTTTATCCCTTGATTATAGTGATTAATATTGTAATATTCACTTTATGATTTGTTTATCCAAAATAGTGGTACCTTAATATGTTTGCTCATGTTGTTAGTATGTATACCCGTTATTCAAATAAGAGGTATTCCTATTATCCCTCAATTCTCTTTATGTGCTCCTATTTGATTTTCTTATGTGTTTTCTATATGTTGTTTTAATTTTCTTTTATGTTTGAGTATTTATCTATTTTTGTGCTTGTTTATTTATTTGAATTTAATTTTAATTATTCAGAAGAATGTAATAGATATGTGATATTTTTTTTCATAAAATTTGTATTTAGATAGTTAATGTAATAGATAAGTTATATTCTTATTTATTTAACAAAATTTCTGTATTTTAGATAAAAATGTAATAGATAGGTTAGATAAGCTATTTTTTTTTATCTTTTTCTATTTTAGATTGTAATTAGGCTTTTTTTTCCGGTGTAATAAATAGGGCTTTTGTATGTTATGTGTGCTATGTGCTTATGTGTTTTACTCGCTTTCCCTAAGATTTTGCATCTAAAATATCATGCTTATGTGCGATGTACTTCTATGTGCTATTACCTGCTTTTATGTGCTTATTACTTTAATTTATGTTTGTTATTATTTATTCCTTTTTTTATTATGAAAATATGTATATCGTCGCCATACTAGTCCAATGCTAGTTGTGGTTCATTCTCGTTTCCTCGTTAGTTCAACGCTAATAAGGAATTTATAGAAAACGGGTTAATCCATTGCTAAACCCTTAGGCTCCTTAAATATTAGTTTCATTTGCATGAAATTCATGTCATTCACATGTATCATTTTTCTATTTTTAGGATTTTATTCTATTTTACATGTCATTTTTTCATTTTTCCTTATATTATCCCTCTTCCTATAAATATATAATGCATGACATTTAGATTGCATTTCATATAAAATTTTAGAACTTAAATCGGTCATTTGTTTGCTTAGGTTAGGAAGAGTCAACCCTTTGAATATGGGAATAGCGAATATGACTTTTGTAGTCTTAGTACATTATTTATCCCTCTGTAAGAAAGAACACATTTGTCACAAGTTTTAGTTTTTCGTACACGTTATGTTGTATTCCCTTTTCTTTGATCACTTATATATATATTTATACTTTATTTTTTTACTTTTTACATTTTATTTTTACATAACTCGTGACTCCTTTGAGGTCTCATTTTGGGTTACGCAATTAGTGCGTTGATTTCAATTACACCTCGAAGGGACATTTCAATCCCTCTCAATGTCTCTCTTAGGTTTAGATTTGCATCCATATAGTTACATCAAAATATGATAGAATTTAGGTTTACATTAGGTAATTTCGACTAAATCTCGCAACTAGTTTCGGCTAGATTGAAAGGGTGCTTTAGGCGCGAGCCTTTGCCTTCCCTTTCTTCAATTGTAACTTCCGAAACTTTTTTTTTTCTCCTGCTTTCCAAAGACCAGGAGTCGTCTGAAAAGGGTTTTTACTTTTTATGCTTTCTCATAAAAAATGTTTTTTTATAAAAAACCTTATTCCTGTTTTCTTGCCTTTTCGTTAACTTATTTTTTGGTGATTTGGTACACCAAAACTCAATACCAAGTGGCGACTCCCGTTTTCATAAAAGCCATTTTTAGACTCTATTTTCGGACCCAAAATCGTCGCTTTTTTCAAAGTCCCATTTAGGCCATTTTCTTTTGTTTTGCTTTATTTTTCAAAAAAACTAAAAACCTTTTTTCTAAAAAACTATTTTACGGAGAACCCCCAAAACTCTCTTTTCCATACTAATTATAAATCTTTTTCCGTCTTTCGAAAAATGGAACGCAACATTAGAGTTAAAGCCCATGTCATAAAATCACCTCTAGTGAAAACTCAACTTAATGCTTGATACAACATCAAGTCTTAAGTTTGATGAGACAAAGTACATTATAAGTGTGATTGCAAGCACTCAAAATTTTCATCCCAAGGTTAAGTGCTTGGTTTCCATAGGTTTGGTTGAGGATAAGCAAGAAGCTTTTAATAGAATAGTATTCAATTAAAGTGTTTGCTATGGAAGCTTTTTGAGGATGTCCACATATGTGAGTGTGAATTGTGGCCGCTTTTAGGAGTTCAAGGGTTTTGCTCTTATAACACTTGCTAAAAGGATATAGGCATATGGCCAAAAATAGTGTCAATTAAATTGAGCCTTTAATGTTGCAAAAATCAGTGTGTGGAGTGGATACAACTTGTCAATAAAGGATAGCTGGTTCAAATATTATCACATCTACCAAGCCATTTAGACTTGTTGATATGTGCTTCACTAAGTAGAGGTTCAATTTGCAGTATACCTGTATTTATGCATTGGTTTCTAGATTTGTTTGTTATTTTGAAATGGTGGGGGAATGTTAGAGAATTTCAAAATAATAGAACTTGTGTCCAACATCAGTTACTCAGAGTCAATTAATGTACTGAATAGGTATGACTCTTGTAATCTAGTAGGTGTGTTTAATAAGGGTAGTGTCTCTTTATTTGAAAAGATAAAGTTGTGTCTTTTTCTATCGTACATTATATCTGATTATTGTTAAGACATAATTTTATATATACATAAACAATTGAATTTTAGATGTACGTTTCCAGTCTTCTCCCAAAACTTCTTCTTCCACACAAACTCGCTGATACAGACATACATGGTAAACATTGAAGGCTAAAAGGTTTGACACCATCAATGCAAAACGTTATCAAACAAGGGTTTTATTGTATCCTAGAGGTTAATTCGCAGAACTCTTTTGTACACAACTTGTAGAGATGAATTAAACCTTAAGAAAAACGACATCAATAACGCGCCTTAAAGCCATTTTTCTCGAATATTTCTTTTAACAGGAACTACTATGCAAATTTTCAAGATCATATTTTGATAAGTAAGGATCTCTTTCTGAATCTAGAACTTACATTAACTTTAATCGTGCCAGTCTGTTTGAATTCCCAATCGACAATGTAGTCATAGTTGCCTACAGTTGACACCATTCTCGCTACCAAGCTCACCTCTGGTCTAATTTCTGTATACTGTAGATTGATCCAGTTTGCAGTCAATTATAAAAGTCTCTAGTATCGAAGTAGAACACGTAGTTTTTTTAATTGGATAAAGTATTCATATTGGGAAATTTACTCACATTTTTGCCTGGGATTGCAGTTTCAGTATGGCGCCATAGTATATCTCCGGCATAACGTTCAAAAATGCAGAATATGTTTGGAAGTTTTCCAGGCTTTCCATCCTGTGAAGTGAAGTAGCCATCAAGGAACACTGCATTTTCAGGACAGTCTATTGATGGGAAGAGTGGTGTTGCACATAGACCAAACCCATATTCACCCGAATCAAAATAAGTCCTGTAGTACCATTCTTCTGTTAGGTCCATATATGGTACAAATACCTCTGAGATGAACCCTCTATACATCACATTACGATATTCATCCTTCTCAAGATCATATATTGAAGCCAGTGATACGATTGGACCCACTCGCATGTCAAAATCCAGGTGGAACGTCCAATCAGCCCATCTAACATACATCACAAAAACTAAAATAGTGAATCATCAAGCGAATCATAAGTGCTTTTGCACCAATCAATTAGCATAAGTCAGTAATTCAATAAGAACACATCAGGGCTGGAGTGAGTGTTAATTAATGGAGAAATTGTTACTTCAGTTAGATAGTTGTTTTTGGATTTTTTTTTATATTACTGTAGTAGTTTTAGATATTTTTTTCGACAAATGTGCATATAAATAAAAAGATAGTTAAAAAACGTATTTGAACGGAGAACAAAATTGAAAGGATAGCATTCTAAAAGCATGTTTCTGATAAAGGGAGAACAAAATTGAAAGGACAGCAAAAACCACGGACTTTTTCACTTAAAATCAGTAAGACATGACCTCTAAATAAAGTTATGGTAACCTTCACTTCCTCTCATATAGTGAGTAACATGATATCTTCGGTATAACTAAAACTAACATCCTACGAATTGTCTCAACTTAATCTATGCTAATATTTTCAATCCTAAAATGCTGCTACATTTTCAACGAATATAAGCATACCTCACCATATGTCCATCTAGGATGAAACCTGAATTTCATTACAATAACAAGATATCTATATTATGACTGAGACCAGCATCGACAAGTTTAATTTTTTTTACGCTGTGTTTGTGTGTGCGTGCGTGCACTGTGGCCGCTTTGGGGAGAGGGGCAGGTGGGAAGGGACGTACAAATAAAATGTGATTGTTTTATTCTGAACCTAATGCTATGCTTTCCAGGAATGTTAGCATACCTCACCACGTGTCCTTCAATGGTAAAACTCGGACCATCTGGCTGCAACATTGTTATCCCTTTTATAGGTGAATTTATTGGCTGCTTCTGCATCACTTCTCTGTAATCTGTCCCCTCAGCTTTTGGCACTGGAACAATTAGCCGGTCTCGATATCCAGAAATCTTCATTTCATCTAGATCAACAGTCACTGTAATTCCCTCTATAGGTCTCATATACAAATTAATTGTACCATCCAAATAGTAACACATTTCTCTAACAATCCTTTTAGTCTTCTTCTCCCCAAACCATCCAATGGCGAAACTTTGGCACACAACTTCTTCTAACTTGAGTCCCCTCTTCTTGATTGATGCTTTGAAGGGTGCATAATTGAATGGTAACTCGTTAGCAGTTGTTTGTTCAGCAGAATTCAGCAAAGGGTAGCCATGGCCATCATGGACCTTGTTAGAAATAATTGCAGAAGCATTCAAGTCAACTACAAGTTCATGGTTTTTAAAGCCAATTCTTGCAAGAACAAAGGCCTGACGAGGTGGGATTTTTGTGAAGTTGTCTGATAGCCATGAAAGGACAATTGGTTTATCAGGTTCATACAAGCCTACATAGCATGGTTCAAAAACTCGGCCGAGTCAGAGATGACTCGGCCGAGTCGTCACCGGAACGGAGGACACCGGTCCGATACCGTTCCGATTCTACTCGGAGACGGAAGAATCGCCGAGAACTCGCTCGGACTCGGTCAACTCGGGCCGAGTTGTCTCCGAGTCGAGGAGAAACGGCCGATTTCCTGGCGACTCGTCCGGGCAACCAGGGCTGAAGAAGACAAAACGATAAGAAAAGAAAAAAATATGGGAGCAAAGAACCTCTACATCATTCCCGTTGGATCCGCCAGAAACAAGCTTAGGACATCGCTGGATCTTCTGCAGTCGACGACGGCGAACTGCATTGACAAGTTTTCAGGATGTGCAGAGAATCTGAAAGGCCTCTCATGTTCATCAAGTTCCCATCCTTCAGAAGTTGGAAGATAATAAGTCGCCAGTGATCTGGTCCGTTGGGAAGTTTTGGAGACAAGATGGACATTGACGGCAATTTTGGAAAGAGATGGAAGTTGAGAGAAGATGGGTGTTGCCGGCGAAGATGGAAGTTGAGAAAAGACGGTGTAGACGACAATTTGGAGAGAGGGTGTAGACGGCGCATTTGGAATGTTGATAGGTTAGGAAGATTATAGTAGGGTTTAGCAAAAGTTAATTTTACAACTATACCTCAATTTTATTATAAAATTTGACAAACATCATAAACATTTAATCAAATATATTATTCAACCCAAAATTTATATTTCTATTCTAGGCTTGCGTAGACATCCCAAATAATTTTTAAATTTGGAGATAATCACATTTATTTTATCTCATTCTCAAATTCTAACATGTATATAAATTAATAAAAATTTTGTGTGTATGTATTTAAAATTTTTAACTGATGCCAAGTTGTTATTTTTTAAAAAAAATATATAAAAATTAGTTATATATATTTGTAAACTTGGTTAAAATTTTTATTTCTCTTTTTTTAATCTACTTAACAAATGCCAAATTTTCAATCTTATTAAATAAAATTATATTTATGTGTGTGTGTGATTTCAATATGAAGATAACCGGTTTGCGGTTTGGGGGTTTAATGGTAGATTCTTTTTATTTGTCTTATTTTTTAATTTAGTTAATTTTTTTATTGTATTCTGATTTTTGTTTAATTTAGTTTTTATTTTAGTTAACTAGTCTGGTTTATTAAGTTAATTTAGTCAATTGATTTCTTTTTAGTCTTAGTTTGATAATTTCATTTGCTTAGTTTTATCATAAAGTGATATTTATGTTTACGACCTTACTTTTCTTTAGTATTATTAGTATTACCCTAAAAGATTTTTTTTTATTTTATAAAATGTTTAGAATTAAAATTTTTTTATTTTATACAATTTTTAGAATAAAAATTATTTTAAAATATGCGTCTCACCGATACCGCGACCGATATGCCGAGACCGATGTGAAACGATACGAGTCGCGACTGCGACCGCGACCGCGACTTTGAACCATGCTACATAGTGGAAGCTAAGACTTTGGCAGCTGGTTGAGCAAACTGACTTGTTCACTATAGTTTGAACATGCGTGAGCTCAGATAGGGTGAGGGAATCTAACGGATGGATTCGATGGCTTGAGCTAAGGCAAAGAGTGGAGAAGATGCATAGGAAGAAGAGGAGAATCAAGAGGATTGAAGACATTGGCATTGGCACAGCTCTAAGTTGGAAAATCAAGGACATCATCTCTTGCACAGTACATTAATGGTTTGCAATCTTTGTTTGTTAGTGATGCAAACATCTTGATCTTAGTCCAAACCATATTTAATTGGTGGACTTTCTGAATTATTCATTGGTAAAAAAGTCCACAAACAACAGATGAAAAAGACCGAAAACAAAGTCTGGCTGCTCTTGTCAAGTATACAGACTGAAATTGGACCATATTTTGGGCATTTAGACAAGCAATGAGGAATTTCTACCAAGGGACAACGACAACCCCGTTATAAACATAAGCGGACTACAACAAGAGGCGGGCTTATAATCAGTCAAGTCCCAATCCTTGCATCTATCGCCAAATATAAAGTGACAAACAACTTAAATCTCATTAAACATAAGTGGCCGTGATTTTTCCTATCTTCTTAGTCGTCACTACAATTGCATTGACAGGAGCTCCAGTGGTTGTTTGTGGCAAATTCTTCGGTAGCATAGCAACATTTACCTTATTAACTTCTATCCCATTCAATTGCATACCTTGGTCTCTTTATCAAATCCCATGTCTCCCGCAAAAGAAGTTGGCATATGATTGCCTACGGGAGTGTGCCCTTAATTTTACTGGCAGCAAAAGTGTTTCCACATACGAACGGTTGAATGCATTTGGAATAGCAAGAAAATTGTACAAATTTTCAATTTCTTTGTTACTCCTTTTTTCTTCGTATAATAACAAGAAGAGTATATTAGTTTGCTTAATTGTACTCTTATATGTTATGACACAAATTTTACAATTTCACGCCTAACCAAACCTATTATCAACCAACCCGCACAGAAAAAATTTGAGCAACCGTCTTTGTACAGAAAAAAGCAAGATCGCAATAATTCCTAAATTACGGATAGCTGACAATTATGATTGATTTATTTTGAACTTTAGTACCTTAGATCAGTTATTTACAAGTTATATGAAATAGTATAATAATATCTTTTAAAATGTAATTTTTATATTCTTGTGAACTATAATTCGAATGGCCCAATAGAGGCCGGTAATTTTGTTTTCCTCCTTGGAAATCCTGAAAATGAAAAGCAGGCAGAGAAACAACCAAGCACAATTAGAAAAGTCCATATGGGAAACTCTGGAACGGCGAGACCGCTGCAGCTTGAGCGCTATTAGGAGCTACCAGTACTATTCTTCTCTCCTTTAGCCTGCACATTCAAATTTATTACTCGTACTTCAACATTTTCCCCTCATTGCATCGCCTTACAACAACTTCCTCTGCATCATTTCACACACAGGCACTCTCTCTATCCTCATTAAACAGTAAGTTCCTCTCTGCTTTCATTAACTGCTTGATTGGTTCTACATTTTCTTGACCGTTCTTTCAGTTTGTAAAGTTTTGATCTTTACCCATTATCGCATTCATCAGAAGGTGTAATGGGCCGATTCTCATTCATACTTTGCTTATATTGTGTTTCTAGTGTGTCTTTTAACTCAGCAAGTTTATCAGCTTTCGCTAATGGGTTCTTGTGCATTTTTTTTTTCTCTTAGACGAATGGTTTCTTGTTCCTTGTTGTTTCCCCTAAAAAGTGTTTTTTTTTTTTTGGTCCAATCTTAATGTAGCTGTAATTTTTCCCGGGTTTTGTTGCCAAGTGACTAAGGCCAGTTTTGTGAAATGTCAATACTGAAGAATAAGAGTATTAAGCAAATGGTGACTTAAACCAGCAGCAGATTATTCTCCTTGGTCAGAGCCTAATATAGGGTTCTCCTATTTTTGCCTTTCGATCACCTAATTTGTTAGTTTAAAGGGGTAGCAATTGAGGTTTGTTCGATTGTAGTACCTATAGTCAGATTGAACCATGTAAAATTAGCATATCTTTGTTAGGGAATCTTTTCGTTTGTGCATGCTGATTTTGTGGACTTCTAGATTCTGGGAACAGGCTGTGTTTGTTAAGGATTATCATCGTGTGAGGAGAAGTAAATATTAATGTCCGAAAGTATTTCGGCAGCAGAACACAGAAAGCGATACTTCCATATCGGCGTCATGTCTTTCTGAATATAGGTGCTTTCGCGTGTTCATAAGATATATAATACCTGTGAGAGGTTGTGAGTTTGATTGTTTGAGGATGATGGAATTAGTCATTGCTATGAGAACTTAAATCAGCAGGGAGAAAAGATAACCTCAATGGACCTAATCAGCCCTCATATTGTTGGTAGATTGATCCAACCTGCTGTATTATTTCTGGGGATCCATTTTCTGTATGACAACTTCTATGCGGAGCTTTTTGCTGAATGATGGCACCCATCACAGGTTTACAACGCATTGATTTTGCTATATTGGCAGTTAAATTTAAGCATGGTGGCTAGCATGTTTTTGTTCCTCCCTCACTTGCCAAAGGTGTCAACTTTGAAGTAAACTGAGATTTTCAAAGTTTTAGTTGACTGATGCTGACATGGGAAGAGGACACACTCTTATTACCTACATTTGCTGTGAATTTGTGTTATATGTTAAAAACAACTTCAATATCTGATGAAAGGTGAAAGCCCTATGTTTTTAACAGAACTGTAGTTAATGGTTATGTGAAAATGTTTTTGATTGTCAGGATACATTTCTGGTGTTAACTTGTGTCTAATTTGCATAAATTGCTGCTGAACCTGCGTATACTGTAGCATATGACAGTGAAAAAACTGGCGAGGGGAAATCTTCTTCTCCATTACCTGAGATTGCCATTGGCATTGATCTTGGTAGCTCTCAATGTAACATTGCTTTTTTGGATGGCTTCCAGGTGGAGATCATGAAGAACACCAGGAATCAGAAGTTAATGAGGTCATAGTAACCTTCAAAAATGAGATCCCCTCAGGTGGAGTGAGTAATCAACTGGCTCATGAATATGAAATGTTCAGGGCCACTGTATTCTACATGAAATGTTTAATTGGTTGACTAGACACAGACCCAATTGTTCATGCAAGCAAGAACCTCCCATTTTTGGTACATACTTTAAATATCAGAGTCAGGCTAGTCATTGCAGCACTGGTTAGTAACGTGTGGAGGTCTACTAACCCTGAAGAAGTTCTTGAAATATTTCTGGTTGAATTAAGAGCCATGGCCGAAGTCCAGCTCAAACATCCTGTAACAAACGTTGTTTTGACAATTACTATTTTGTTTAGCCGATTTCAACTAAGTTGGATTGAACATTACTGGGCCATGTTCTAAGATTAACACCTGAACCAACTGCAGTTGCTTTGTTTTATGCTCAACAAAAACAACAGGCTGTGCATGAAAACACGGGAAGTGGAAGTGAAAATAATGCCCTTCTATTCAATATAGGAGCCGGTTATTGTGATGTAGCTGTGACTGCCACAGCTGGCGGAGTTTCACAGATCAAGGCCTTGGCAGGAATTACTCTAGGAGGTGATACATTCTTCAGAGCATGACATCATCTATTACCTGAAATGGACAATTTGTTCTCAAGCCACGGAATTGAAGAAATAAGAAAATTAGTCTGCTACGAGTTGCCACCCAGGATGCAATTCACAAACTTTCCTTCCAACCACCTATTCAAATTGATGTTGACTTGGGTAATGGAACGAAAATATGTAAGGTTTTAGACAGGAACGATATGTGAGTCCCTCATAAGAGTCTTCGTACGTGATGCAACGGTGAAGGTAGAAGATGTAGATGATTTCACACTCATTGGTGGATGCTCATATATTCCAAAGATAAAGAATATACTGATGAATATCTGCAAGAGAAGAGAGCTATACTCAGGAATGAACCCTCTGGGCTGCTGTTTGTGGGGCAGCACTGGAAGAGCCATGGCTTCTAGAATAAATGATCCTTTTGGGAGTTTGGACCTGTTAATCATGCAAGCAAATCTGGTGGGAACACCTTTGTACCTACACTACAATGCCAGCCAGACAACAATTGTTTTCTACAACAATTCAAGATAACCACATTGATTATCGTGTATGAGGGTGATGATACAGTAGCAGAAAAGAACCATCTCCTAGGACATTATAAGATCATGAGAATACCTCCTGCACCAAAAGGTTTTTCTGAGACTAACGTATGCATGGATATTGATGCTTCAAATATTTTAATGAGTTTTTGCTGCGATTATGATACCTGGGGACAGCATACTGCAATTCCCTTTATGGAAGTTAGGATGCCAATTGTTGATGACGGCCATGGTTGGCATGCTGAAGCTCTGCACTGATTTATGGGTCTACTGTTGATTTAATTACTGTGCAGAAGAAAGTACAGCAGTGAGATATAGTCGGTGGGTCACCATATTCTTGGTTACTTTCTGATTGCTGAAAATCTTTAGCTGCTCTTGTAATATTTTGTAATTATATTCGTGTAAGGAAATAAAGTGTACTTGACTAGTGAGGTTTTGGGACTATAATCAAAATTTATATTCTTCTTACAAATGAACTGAATGACAGTACTAATGCTTGTTTTGCATTTTGTTCTTCTGCTTGTTAATTAACTTGTATCATGGAAACAAATCACTTTCAATTGAACTGTTGCTCATGCATAGAACTTCAAAATTGGCAAGTGTAATTTTTGCCCGTCCTTGCATTGCAAAGAGTAGATGGTATGTGTAATGCCGTTGCATATGGTAAGGCATATATGTAGGGTTAAGTTGATTTGTGGCAAAAGGTTCTGTAGCTTTCATTTAAGTCTTGTGGTGCTCATTCCTGTATCAAGTTGAAGCTTTGTTCGATTGACATAAGAGTAAGATTTTGAAGAACTTTTTAAGGAGAAACTTGTTCCCTCACGATGATGGCCTTCCTTTTGTTTTTAGCAGCTGGGATTTTACTGCAAACACTCTCACAAACTTCTATTTTGAGAATGTGACAATGAGTTGAGTTACAAGATCCTGCTGATAATGCATAATGGCTGCACCAGAAGGTGGAGGGAGGTTGCTGGTTTAGTTACCTCAGCAGCCGACAAGTGCAGTTGGATGATGGAAGGACACTGACTCTATACTTGTAACTCTTTCTATTAGTGCCCTTCATCGTTGGTAATTGGATAGCAGGTACCGCATGTGACTTCTATTAACCCTTGTAAAGTGGAAGAGGTTTTATATTCTGATGGAAACCCTATAATGAAGTCTTCACAAAACCGACCAAGAGAGCACAAGCAGAAAAACTCACACAGAAAATTATCATGATGGAATTTTGACATGTGTGTGTGTGTGTGTGTGTTGCTTAATTGAACTGTGGTAACTGAATTTAACTGTGCTGTTTTCAAGAATCAATGAAGTAATATATCAGAGAAGTAAAAGAAACTTTTTCTGCACTGGTGATCCTGTTTAGTGGCATTTAAACCACCATTTGCAACATGAAAGTCTTAAATGAAATAGGCCCCTCAAATTGATTGTCGTGGTCTCTTGATTGAGTAAAATGCAATCAATGGGGTTTTACAGAGCTAAACAACTACGTAGTGCTGTACGTTTTTAATAAATTCTTGATGAAGTACGGATGCCCTCTGGCCATCCAAAGCACAAATATAAAGAGGTAGTTCTGATAGTTTTGTCCTCCTCAATCTCAATCTTGTTGAAAATTTGAGCACAGGAAGCAATTTTTCAAATAAAATTCATTGAGCATATAAAATCAGAGGTTGCCTCATTGAAAAGTGACAGCATTTAAATGACGTGAATCCTTTTTTCCCCTCTAGTTGGTGGATTTTGGTTGGTGGTGTTTAGGGCAGTTGTTAGCTTAAGGACTTGGCCACAGCTGAGTTGGATACTACCTAGAAGCTACAATTAGTTTCAACGTCCTCCCTATAAGCCATGATAACAAGCAGAAGGACTGCAGGACAAAACTAATTGAAGGACTGCAGGACAAAACTAAAGAAATTGACTTGTAACAGAGAAGAAGTAGCCAGTGCAACTCAAATGGAAGTCAGGTGTCAATGTGAAGGCACATTTCCATGCACTTTAAGTTTTTTTTTTTTTTTTTGTTTCCCAATTGTCCATCATGTGAAGCTAATCAGAAGATGATTGTAATTAGCATCAAGAAAACCTACCGGAAAATGCTTGGTTTTTGCAGCTGAAAATGATTTTCTGGTGCAACCATTTCAAAATGTACAAGACGAACACAATAACATAAGAATTTGTTTACTAGCCCTAAAGTTTGAGTTCCTCCTCATTCCATATTTCAGTCAGCAAAGACAAGGAAAATTTTAAAAAATGACAATTCAGGGAGTCAATGCGACCTAGACATAATAAAAACTTTCATATATCTATAGAACAAAAAATATTGTCAAAGTCTATTCATTCAAGAAGAATGTGGTCTATTCATTCTTCCAAACATACAATACCAAGGAGAAATCAAGACCTGGTAGCTTAGGATCTCCAAAACTTCCTGAGGAAGGCCAAGGCAGTATAGAAGGATCATCGGATAAAGTTTGGCTAGCCCACAATTTTTCAGCTGACAAACAACATTGGAACACAAAAACAGCATTCCCAAAACCTGAATTACCAAACAACCAATTATAAACATCCCAAAAGATTTCCACAGGAAGGCCATCAACCAAGATGGTGTAGTTTCCTCTGAATTTCCACTGCAGGTGCTTCACCTGCATCACTGTTTTACTATCAAGACGAATCACAAGACAAGGATCTTCAATCCCATTTGTATCGCACTCAATTTTGAGGTCATGAATTTGGCCATTATCACAAAACTGGGCTTTAGTACCATAAATCCTCTTGCCAGAAAGATGCTCTCTTTTGGCAATAAACAGTGGACTAAAAAGTGCAGGGTCTGCATTAGTCTTCTTAAATGCTTCTTTCTTTTGATCCCCGATAACCAAAACCATCTCCCCCTTACACATCAAAGCAAGATAATAGCCCTCTAAAGGCTCTGGCCCAGCTCCAAATTTTGCTAAAGAAAGGTCCCAGAAGAGGTCAATTTTACTAGAATTAACTTCTAAACACTTGGACCCTTTTCTTTTTGAGAATAAAGAAGGCTTCACATCAACTTTACATAGACATTGGCGAGACAAATCATCTATTTCTACACTAAGGCAATGCCCCATCAAATTCTTGCTCCAAATAATACTGACTAAACAAGATTTACCACGTAATTTACACTGATGAATGCATGTAACCAAATTCTGAGAGACCTTACTTACACCACCTATATTTGAGCAAGAAGCATCAGCAACTTGAACTCCATTCTCACCAAAACAAGATGGAAAGTCCCTCATTTTAAAGTTCAAGAAATCCCAGCAAGTTTTCAACTTTATTCACTGTCTTGGCCTAAAAACAGATAAAAATGTAAACTTTAATGGTAAAGAAGAGCAAAAAACTAAAAAGGGATAGTTCTGCATACCAGAAATGAATCAGTGGAAGCTGAAATGAGACATCCCACGTTGTGGAATTTGCATTTAAGGATTGGAAGTGAAGAAGATATGAGGGGAAAATGGGATGAGGTAATGCTGTTGTTTTTTTTGGAGGTGGAAAGGAACTGGACATAGTTTTTAAAAGTACATGGAATCAACTGTGTGTAAGGAAAGGACAAGTGGAACTTTAGATTAGGGGAGAGGAGGAGGCAAATTTTGCGGGGTGTAAGAAGGCGGGGCCAAGTTAAATTTTGAGAGAGGAAACAGAATCAAAGGTCCAAAATCAGTGTCAAATGCCTGTCTTTTTGCAAGCTCCATATCCATAAGGTAATTTCAGTTTCAACTTTCAACTCTCCAAAAATACGATTGTGGAAATGAGAATATCATAGACAAGAATACCATGGGGACAAAAGCATTTTCACATGCCAAGAAAGAGAAGGGATTTTGTGAATCCTATGTTCAAGACTTTTTTACTGACTTATTATTTTAAAATGGGGAATTCTTGTATAATACAATGAAAAATATATTCACACTATTTTCAAATACATTTTTCAATCACCTTTTTATGTTATACATACATTTAGCAAAAAAATCTCTAAAATTATTACAATAATAATTTTAAAAAATCAACTCAGGAACCAACTAACCAAATGAAGTGACTCGTTTTAGTTAATTGTACTTTTCTTATCTTTTGTTTGACTCTAGTTCCAATTTAGTCCATCGTGTTTTAATCACGATATTTTTGGCCTCTGAAATCTTGTTTTCTCCATAATTTTTAGCTCATGTTTCAATATAAGTATTTTTTTTTTTTTGGAAAAATGCAATTTCTAAACAACTTAGAATATTCTAGCATCACAAATTCCCAAAGAATGACTAAAGTTTTCAAAATTAAAACTATGAGGGGCTAAATTGAAATGAGCATAGAAGATAAACAAACAAATATGTAAAAGCCAAAATTTAAGAGAACTTTAGGTGAAAGTTCTCCAAAATTTTAGGGGGCTAAACATCAATTCGACTAGATATATTGAACACCCAAATGTTTCCATTCTTGAAGCTTATCATGATTTCTTTCTTTTCTCACTAACCAACACGTCATTGTCATTTTTATGCAAAGTAGAAATGACCTCATGTATGGAATTGGTATAAGGTAAGCAAAAGACACTGGGAAATTTCTTGCTGAAAAAATCAGTATCATAGGCTCCTTCCTAGTAAAAAGAATATGTATGCATCTAATTTGTCTTTTGTATGAAATTGGGATGAGATTCAGTTGAGGTTATAGCAACCTAAACTTGAATTTTTCTTTTTCAATCCTAGCTCAAAACACCTTGTCAACAGGCATGTATTTTTCGAGGTAGACAGTCTTGACTCTTCTAGTCTTGCTGCCATTTTCTCTCCACACTTTTCTACTGCATGGCACCACAATCTGCCATAGTAAACTACCCTTAATGCAAAATCCTCAAGTATAGAGTGGTTCAAGAAATCTCAAATCATTATTCTTATCCACAATATCTCACTATTGACATGAATCGTGTGTTAAACTCAAGTTGTATGGCAACCAAATTAACTGCTGTCATGTCTTGTTGGAGTAAAAGAAGCAAACCCCAGATAACAAAATCTCTGTTTGCATGAACTAATTCACTTTTGCTAGAATAAAGTAAAAATCTTTGGATTAGACAGTAAAAGACAGAAGAATGCTGTAGATTTTGATAAATTATGGAACAATGGCCTAGATATCACTAGCCCTTCTTAGTATCAAGAGCAATCAAAGGAAATTTCTTGGAAGAGACAAAAGTTAATGTATTTAGATTATTTTAAAATTGAAAAAAATTTTCCAACTAACAATCTCCCTTAATCTTGTTTCTTTTTGTGAGGGATGCGTATCCGTAACTCAAGCCAAGCCAAGCCAATGCGTGCCCGGAACAAAATTATGAGCAATGTATTGCTTATCCCAACTAAACTTTTGCAAAAGTAGAATCCAAAGAGACAGGTCTTTTTCCAAAGTCTTGAGTAAGTAAGGGGGCAGTTCACACATGCATTGACATTCACTTGATGTCAAATGTACGTTTTTTCCAGCTTTTGACATTATCATAACGTGAAAGAAATTGTGGCATTTACAAATGGAATACTTCATTGATCCTTTCTCTTTGCAATTATGGGGAAAAGAAAGGGAAGAAAAGGAGGAGAAAACTGTTGAAAAGGTGTGTTAGCATTCTCAAAACAAATATCAATTGTAAGTATTGGTTCATTGCAAATCATTAACCAAAGATAGTGAAATATGGACTAATTAAAAGTGTGATACATACCAAAATGCTGAAAAAAGTATGCCAAATTCAGGGCAAAAAAAAAAAAAAAACTTGATAAAATTGATCAATATCTTAGTTGTTCAAAGAAGATATTCCTAACCAAAAATCTTGTTGGCAGTAGGTCAAGAACTTTTGTTAGATCGCAATATAGTGAAACGACTGAAATTGCTGATAATTATACTGCTATATGTGGAATAGTAACTGAATTCTGCCAGAAACCTTTTCAGGGTCAAAAAGTGGTCGTGTATGAGACAAAAACATGCACAGAAGAGTGGACTTCTCCATAAGAGCATAACAAATCTAACTCATATCATATCATCATCTAATGTTCACTATTTCATTCACATGCCAACCAAAAGAGTTGGGAATTTTGAGAGCTGTTCTGCAGTGAAAGTAATTTGCTTTACATCTTTTCCCCTTTCTTTGCCCCTGCCTCTTTATGCGTAAGAGTATCTGTTTATTTTAGTATTTCATTATGTTTTCATTTCCTCCACTGGCTATTGCTTTTCATAATGCTGCATGTAGCTTTCTACTGCAATACATAATTCCTGATAAAATCATGAAAAGAGGAAACAACAATCAACAAGGGGACAAAGAGAAAATCTCAACCGTCAATCTTCTCAGAGAAGTGTCATTAGAAATACCATTAATCATGAATTGCACTTGAGGATTGCAAAGATGAACATCAACATCATTAATCCCATTTCTTCAAACGTTAGTGGACTAAATCGAGGTTTTGTTGGTGGGATAAAGCTACGACTCATCAATAAAAGGATTTGTGCACCGCCCATACAACACAAGTCCTTCTAGCTCTCAGGCACAAGTTTAGCTTAGAGGTTCTACATTCCCATTATGTTATGAACAAGGGAACAAAAGCTCTTCACTAATAATATAACAAAACAATAAGGACCAAGTATATTTAATTTATATATGGTACCTAAAGATGGCAAATGGATGGAATATGCTAGTTATGGGCGGGACTTAGTCGGAATTATAAAATTTGAGTTATATTCAAACAGTCTTATATTGGTCATGACATCAATATAGGTAAAATTAAAATGGGTTAGTACTCATTTTAATACTGCCCAAATATCTAATAGTAACTTTTTTGACAGCAAAGTAAATAAATTATTGGATATACTTTCATGTTTTAGTCATTTTTATAATATTTGACTTTCTAATTTAAACTTGTAATTTTGAATCATTTGAGTAATATTTAAACAATATGCTATCATAATCATGGGAGTCCCTAATAAATCTCATTTATACCCATTTTTAAATGGATATTATTGAGTATATTCCCATTTATACCCAATCTCATATTTTCTATACTCATCCTGTTCAAATTAAATTTGAGCATGAACAACTATTTGGGTTTTGGGACTTATTGCCACCTCTATACCATGCTGTAACTAAACTAAAGTTTTCCTAAATTATGTCTTTCAAAAGTAGGTAGCTAGGGTATGTTGCTCCCTTTACCTTTAGCCATAGGAAGACAAATGAGTAATTCTTAATTAAATTAACCTAATGTTCCCCAACACAGCCCCTCTCTCTCTCTCTCTCTCTCTCTCTCTCTCTCTCTCTCTCTCTCTCTCTCTCTCTCTCTCTCTCTCTCTCTCTCTCTCAAATAAGAAAATATTTTTCATGGCTCTGCATTAAAATAGATGTATGCATGTGACGCCTATTAAGACTTCTTCCCTCTTTCGGAGCTGGCATATCATGAGTTTCATGATAATACACTAAATTGCCTGCAAACTTATTATGGAAGCATATAATAATTAGCATTTAGGAAGAAACTTTATTGGTTGTCGTGCAATGTTTGATCAATGTGACGCACATATATATATAATCTGCTTGTCCTTCAAGTTTTAACTTGATTATGGCACTGGATTAAGTATATCCAAATGGATATTTTACGTCATTCTTCTGGTCATTATTACATCATATATTATAGTTCAAAAGGGAAAAAAAAAAAAGAAAATGAAGCAAATGCATGGCTTAACCAGTAACTTCCGAAGCTAATGACAGATTAACAGTACGACAATCATCTTAAATTTGAGATTAAGTAATGAGCAACCAACTTCATAATTTGTTCAACACTTCAAGGAACTGTAATCATGGACTTAGTGAAATTAGCTACTAGTGACTGCTTATAGGCAATAAGCAAATCCCAACTAGAATTTGGCATTAAGTAAATCCCAACTAGAATTTTCTTCAAAAAAAAAAAAAGAAAAAAGAAATCGAATTAATACAAGAAAATGAGAAATTATTCAAATCCCATTTCCATATTAAAATTGTATAGTCAGGGGCAAGTTTATGGTCACTATTGATGTAAAGTTGATGCAAAGCCATCTTATTATCTGGATTCGAACCTCTCCCAGTGTGATTTGTAGGTATTTACTTAGTGCGCACACCCGGATAGCAATTCGAGGTCCCTAGTCACCAAAAAAAAAAAGGTGATACCAAATGGGCAAAGTTTTATAAGCTGAAGCCCAGGTTCAAAACTCATTAAGCAGCTTGTGGGGCATGTTAATAAGAAAAACAGTGTTGGGCATGTCCATCTTTTAAGAAAATCAGATCCTGAACAGGCCCAAATGATTGGCACATATTGATTAATTTATTGGTGCTTTAACTGTCGTGGGCCTATCAAACAGTCAGCTCGGCAAGTGCCCTGGATCGAAACAACGCAGGGTAGCTTTTGGGGCTTCTTAAAAAATAATTAAAAAATTTCTTGCCCTGTTTATCTTTGGGAAAATTAGACCCAAAAAAGGACCAACTGTTGGGCCTTAATTGGTCGATATGTTGGACAATTAATCATATAGGGCCAATCACAGACTTAGCCTCCGCCAGTTGGACATTCGACTGGACTATTACGCACTGGATTCCCAAACTTTCAATAAGGGCTGCAACAAACTTGAAATTACGTTTCGTTGAAATATTTTTTCTGTCAGTCAAACAAAGCCTAAAATAAATCCTCCCAAGTACAAAGAAGTGTAACCGCTGAAGCAATAGTTGGGTCGAGTGGCAATGTAATACTCTGTTTCATATCGGAAAAGTTAAGTGATATGAATCAATGTATAAGTAAAATCTAAACATTTAAGTCCAACTTAAGATATTTATTTTGGGTTAGTAAGAACGAAATTCAAATAGTTAGATTTGGCTATTGAAACTCTGGTGGTGCATTGGGCCTACGAGCTCCGGCAAAATCCAATCTTTAACAAGCTATCCAAAGTTGACTATCATTTCTTTTTTTTTTTTTTTGGGATTCAAGCAAGACTTTAAGCATTACAAGGGACAAGAAGAAAATGGAAAGGAAGAAGAGAAGGAAGTTTAAAATCAAATTAACAACCTCATGAATACTTAACTAATATCTCTACTAGCAGAGTTGTGCCTTGGGAGCTATTTGGTGTGGCTTGAACCATTTGATCAATAACGTTGTATCCCAATATGATCATTTTTCAACAAAAAACTATTTTTAAGTTGGTTAGTGTTTTCCAAGAATGCCTATAATCATTTACTATTGCCTTAGAAGGTGTTTTTCAGTTTGCTTTGTTCTCTTGGGAAACTTTCTCATTATTATTGACCTAAGGCGTGAATGGTGGTGCATAATGCTTCCTGTGATGAGAATTGAGGGCAGAATAGGCGCAGTGTACGGCAGGTTAGACGTTACAAACGAAGCTAAATGTAGGCAATACTGTTGAAGTTTTTGAACTAGGTGAGAAGTGAGAACAGGTTGATTCCATCACCTCCTCTCGAACATGAAGATTGAAGAGTCTCCACCTTGCCTTTAGTATTCAAATTTGCACCAGTGGCCAATGTAATTACAAGAAACAATAGTCAAGGAAATAGACCCCATGTGATTCTACTTTATGTTATATCAGTTCTCGTTCATCTCACTTTACCAACTGAAGTCCATATGATTTGAAATCAGTCCTGTTATAGATTAATGCTCCATTGAGTCACACTGAAAGAAAAATTTGCCTTCATACAGCTGCAATTTTCTCAAAGCATTCCCACCTTTTTCTCCAATCAAATTTCAGCAGAAAAAGTTTAGTTGACTCCATGTACATATGGAACTTGTAATGTCTTCATGCTTGAAAAACAATAAACGTTACAAAGTGATGCATTACTTTATTTTGTACAACTGGATCTTTTGTTGAATAGGGAAATTGGACATCGTCAAGAGTCAAGATAGGATCATCAAAAAATCATAAATAAAAAAAAATTAGATTGTTGACTTTCCTTTTTTTTTTTCAGTTTGGTGGATGGAAATAGCCCTTCCTTGCTTTGTTTCAAAAGTTCGTTTCATTAATTTTCTGAGTGTAACAAAGTTAAAAATTGTTTCTTGACTGTTATCTTTTTATACAACTTAAACAAAAGGGTCCACAAAAATTTGTCAGTCCCGTCATAAGTAGTACTTATTTTGTAGCATTCGGATGAATCAAGCTCTATTTTCTACTCAAGAACTTGAAGTTTCGTGAAGACAAGTATCTCATAAGCAACAAAGAACTTTTTGAGTCTGAACATCCAAACAGTACTAATAAATTCAGATTTTTTCTGATTCTGTGGCTATACTGAGTACATGATGCTCAATTGATCAGCCATAAAAAACCTGATTCATCTATCACTTCTTTAGGTTCACTTTCTTCTTAACATGTCAAAGAAGTACGTGAATAAAGACTTGCAAACTCAAAATGAACAATGTATATACTCCAAATGCTTGTATAAAGCTGTTGTGATGGTACGACTGATAGCCGTTTGTCCCTATCAAGCTTATCCATAAACTAGAAAACAAAAATGAATACTTCAAAGCAGTGAATCAAACAATAGCTCACAAACAAGATTGCAATAGTATTAATGTAGACTTTATAGACTATAGATTGTAGTACTCCTGTCCTCAAAAGTAATCTACCAAGATCAAGAAACCTTAATTAATTCACAATCACCCCAAAATCAACTCATCTGTTCGTGCACTAGTATTGTATACCATGTAGTAACGTTTCCTTACTTAACGACTTTACAATATTACATTAATCGCATCAAAATTTCTAATTTTCTGCTAACACACACTCTAACGGATAGGAATTTTCTTGCATTCTAATTTGCATAGACAAATTCGATGTTAACAAGTTGTCAAGGGATTGGAACTCACAGGCATCACCTTAATCGACAACATTAAATATTGGGATAATTACAGAAACCTCCCCTGAGGTTTCTGACAATTTCACTTGGCACCCCTGAGGTTTGAAAAATTACACTAACCTCCCTTGGCCACTTAAAATGACTATAATAACCCTTGACTTATTATTCTTATTATTATTTGCAAATTGATTTATGAATTTAGGGTTTGGAAGTTACAAAGTTACTAATATATAATTGGTTTTGGGTAAATAGATTTGGATGTATTGCTAGGGAATATTTATGAATTTTGCCTCTATAATACGGTTGCTTGTGATGGTGGTAATTGATAAAAATAGAGCTAGCGTGATATGGTGGTGGTAGTGGTTGTTGTTCAAGTGGTAAAAACAAAATGAATTTTTTATTTTTATTTTCCTGATTAGTTAGCAGTGGTGTACCGGTGTTGGTGAGATTGTTTTGTGGTTGCTAATGGCGGTGTTCATGAAGTTGGTGGCGGTAGTTCAAGTGGTAAAAAATATATATATTATTTTTTTTGGTTTTTAGATTAAAAAGGGCAAAATTGGATTTTCATTTAAAACTTATGTTGATAGGGGAGGTCTTGTTACTAAAACAATAAATGTAAGGGAGGTTTGTGTAATTTTTGAAACTTAAGGGGTGCCAAGTGAAATTGTCAGAAACCTCAGGGGAGGTTTCTGTAATTATCCCTTAAATATTTTAGCATACGACCTTGATTGCATGTGGACAAGTAAATCCACGACAAGATCTACATGTACTATGTACTTGTACATATGCTGCATATTTGCATGTGCAAAGTCTCAATTTCCAAGGCAATTTCACACTACCATCTCCATCTTTTGAACTATCTACAAGTAAAACTTGTGAGAATATTGCCAGGTCTCAGAGGATCCTGTTTGACTTTTCGCGTGCAACAACAGCACACAGACGCTTATTCTTGCTCAGCCTCTGCCATTCTTGAAACCGAGAGGAACATAAAAAATTGACCGGCCAAACAAAACAAAAACAACACTACAAAATTACAGCTTCTTTTTCAAACTCTGGCCTATTATTTTATTACAACATTACAAAGTTAAACCAAGTAGGTGTTAGAATTCTACTCTGAGGAACCCAAAAATTCACATCAAAGAAAGAAAATGATAGAACGAGGTGAAAATGTTGGGAAACATGACATTAATTTAGCTCTTGTGGGGAGATTGATTTGGTCTAATGTCATAAATGATTCCCAATGTGGTGATGTCCTCCGTCCGGACCACGCTTTATTGTTCCCATGCAATGTTATTGCGTGACTCGAAGTGTAGACCTTATTAGTGACCACCACATTGCACTAAATGAGACATATCACACCACATTTCACATCCCATTTTGCACGAAATCTATTTCTTTTACGTTCTTTCCCTTGCTATGCTAAAAAATAAATAAATAAATAATGTATCATAGCTTTAATTTAACATTGAATTCATGAAAAAAAATTTTAAATCAATTTTATCACTGATGGAAAGTCTTTGTCAATATATAATATGTGTACTATGTCCAAAATTAAAACCGTTGAGAAACTGACATGTGTCGTCGTCTAAGATGAGGAGCTACGATGGATATGAGGCCCCCTAATGGGGGTCTCATTTTTGACCTATAAGTCATCTCATCGTACGGCCTTCGATAAAACTTCAAATATGTGACAAATGATTCGCGACATTTCTCTGCCCGGCTGACGTGGCAATCCTTCTTGAAAAATAAGGCGGGTGATTGAAGAAATGAGGGTTTTGGGGTCCTTGGATGGTTAATACTTGATAGATCAAATTTTTGGGTTTTTTGTGGCATTGGTGTTGATGGGAAGAATCCCTTTTTGACGGTTCCAAAGCTGCCAGGTGGCGTCCTAGCAGCCGGCGATGCAAATGAGAAGGATCGAGCATTCAAGGGGGAGATGAGGGCTGGGCCCAATAATGTTGAAGATGGGGCGGTGGGTCCAACTTTTGATGCTGATGTGTCGGTCAACGTTAGATACCAAGGTTTGACGGAGTCAAAATGATGGGAGACAGTGAAGGAAAATCTTGATGATGAGCATGAGCCAATCTGAGCCGTTGATGGTACTGAGGAGGGATCAAATCGGAGGGATGAAACTCGAGCATAAGATTTGAATTCGTTGAACTCCAGTGAATCCTCGAACTCAATGGATGATATTACCATGGTTAAGGATGATAGTTCAAGAAATGGCTTTACACCCTACAAACATGAAAACATAAACCAGCATGAGAATTTATCAAGGAAAATATTTATATTAAAACTTTAAAGTTTTCTTTTTCCTTCCTTTTAATTTTCTTATTATGATAGAATTTTTTTTCTAAAAATTGATGGAAATGGACCTGAATATTCCCTTATTATTGCTTCTAAATTGCCAAAAAAAAAAAAAAAATCAAAGGCTTTGGGTCACCCTCTAAATTAAGATATTCAATAAGATGAACCAGATTACAAATTATTCAGGATGTTCTAAAACATCTATTTTTACAAGTTTGAGATGTTGCGAATATAAGCTTCTATAAATAGTTATAATGATTGCATTATTAATAAATGCGCCCAATTTTAAATTACATCGAAATGCCCAAAAAAACATTTGAAAAAGAAAGTTCGAACAAAAGGCAAAAAGAAGAGTTTTACAACACATTATTTGAATTAAAGAAAGTGACTTTGATGGGTAGATTAATCAACTTTGCATTATTTCTTGATCATTGTCAACTGTTAGGTAACAGAGCTTGAAAAAATATGGCAATTTAATTACCTAATCATGTGAAAATATAGCATGTCTGTGTCTATTTAGCTGTTTCTCATAACTTCAAAAAATTAAAATTGAAAAAACTTCCCTACCATCCATCACATTAATGCTTTATCATCTTGCTACAAGATCTAGCTAAGATTTTTTTGATACCTTCCAAAGATACGAGAAAAGAGATGGAGGGTCAATGACAAAAGCCCTGTGAAGCCGGCCTGGATAATACTCCCCTATGATCTTCAGTGTTGCCATTAAAACGTTCATAAAAGCTGATGCTGACCTGAAAAGGCCTGAAACAACCATCCATTATAATTAATTATATTACATTAATCCTCAAGCCCAATAAAAAGAATCATTATCAGGCAATTAAATTTTAAAAAGCTAAAGAAAGATTCAAACTACTGTTTGAGTTCTTATTCCATATTGTGCTGGATTCTTATAATTCTGACACAGTAAAAAAGTAGAATTATGGGCACTTTTTGCATTACATAATTGAGGAAAAAAGAGAATGACACAGCAAGGGCACTCAGGGCAAGATTCTGCAAAAAGTTTCAGACCATTGCCTCTAATCCAAACATTTTTGTAGCCAGTTACTATAAAGTATAAACTCTAGTAGGCACTGTCACCATCAACTTTGTTTGATTAGAAAATTAATTATTCATTAATTAAGTGATTAGGCGTGACATTGGAAATTAAAGAAAAGTATGAGGTATATTTCAGACTGATTAAAATCTAGGGAGCATCTAGAATGGAATGTAGATTAATTGCTTTTTGCTGCCTCAAACTGAGAGAAATCTGTACCCTGATTCGATGTGTAAGAAAGAAAAAGTAGTGTACTATGTGTAAGTGTGCCAAATAATTTTTGAAAATATCAAATTATTCTTGACAAAAGGTGAAACTTATCCCCAAGTACTAGATTTTACTAGCATTTAGGATAACTGAACATATTTAAATAATCAAATATGATATCTATTTTTGGGATCAAATATGACACTAACAAAAAACCATAAGAGTGATGTGTGCAAAGAAACTTACTAGCATCAAAGAGAATGACGAATTGTTCAACATTTTTTGCCATAGTTTGAATGGCCACCTCAAGTGTGAATACCACCAAACGAGTAAACCTAAAAATGTTTTACATAAAAAAAGATTGAAAAATATGACTATCAGCCCACATCATTAAACAGAAAAATTGACCACACAAAGAACATTGGCATACTCGAGTACAAATAAAAGTACTTTTTCTTCATTTTTTTTTTGTAAATAAAATATACGTAGTACTTACAACTTCTGTGAGTGGAGTTTATGATAATCTTGCTTTACTCGAAAAATCTGTAAGTACGAATGTAAAGAGTTGAAAAAAAAAAAAAGAGAGTTATAATTGTCTCTGAGGAAAAAAAATCCTTCGAAATAACAGAAAGTTTTTGTAATAATACCACGACAGGTCTTGATTCATCGTCATGGCCAGCAACATAAGCTAAGCCTTCAGCAAGCTCAGCAGAGAATTCATCAGCTATCAAATGGTCTACACAATTACTAAAATTTATTACCATCACAAACATCAATGATTTTGGGATAATTCATGACTTTATTCTTAACCAAATTTTGACAACTTTAACATGTTTGATTGGCTAACTAATTCAAACACCAAAACAAAACCAAAAAGGAAGATTCTCAAGTTGCAAGAAAACAAAAGGAGCTAAGAAAAGGAGACAAAGATGAGAAAAAGTCGTGTTTACAAATGTGAGATGAATTCTATGGGATTTGGTTCTTTGTGAAACAAGATTTACAAGTGTATTGAGGTTTTTTAAAAAGAAAAACATCAAGAAAACTTTTGAATTAACTAGTAGAAACTGTTAAATTACCAGTGCCTAAATTCTCTCTCCAAGCAAGACAATTCCTTAGCTGCTTCACTGTTTTCTTCACATTATCGCCTCTCGCTTTCAAGAACCGTTCCACACATGCGTTGTTGCAGAACTTCTCCTGCAAAATTCAATGAATTTTAAACCACTTAGCCATAAATTCCTGACTCACTAGTGAACTACACAAACGAAAATAAGTAAATCATTTTTGTAGTAAACTTTTACGTTGAAAAATCTACAAACTACGTACTCCCCCCCCCCCCCCCCCCCTCCCAAAAAAAAAAAAAAGGGTTTACGCATCATTCACATATAATTTAGTACTAAAAATAGTTTCAAAATGTACGTCTGCAGTTTTCCAAGAAATAAATACTGAAACTTATTAATGAAAAATGTTCTAAAAATGCACCCCGTCTGCATTTTCTTTTTATAACATTTTGAGTGACTTAATGATTAAATGGAAAATGAACTAATTAATGAACAAACCTGTTTAACAGTGAGGGGAGCTTGTTTCTTGAGAAGTTCAAGTACAGCTTGAACTCTTCCTTTATCCTTCTGATTCTGATCTTTCTTTCCCATCATTCAACTATCCAAAGACGCCCCAGCAAGAAAGAAACACAGCAAATTCAGAAGCAAAACTAAATATTTCACAAAAGAAAGAAAAAAAACACAAAGATTCCAGACTTCTTGTTCACGCAACCATTTCAAACTACTCAAACATTTTCTTTTCTCTTTTTTTCTTTCTTTTTTTTTTTTTCCCTCCCCAGCTTTAGCTTTCAAAGGAGAGATTTTAAAGAAAAAAGTGGAGAGTGAAATGAATGAGAAGGAGTGAGAGATGGTATTTATAGCGACGACGGAAGCTGTTAAGTGGAGAAGTCACAAGTCAACAGTTGTTCTGAGAATGCGGATACGTGATTAAGCCAGAAAGTAATTTCTAACGGAAAACGCTGGGCCAGTCCCACTGGGATACTAGCTTTTTCCATTTAAAACTATGTTCTTTATTATGATGTACATTCCTTTTTGGTTATGGATGAATCTCGGTTTCAATTTTGGAAATTTATGGACACAGAGATGCTGTAAGAATATGGGACTTGGTTACATTGTTCGGACAGTAATAGGACTATTCATTAAAGGGTGTTACATTCAATTGAAGGATGGGTATTTTTTTGTGGAGTAAAGGTGTGCTACATTAATGTGTATAATTCTGTTACCATTGCTTGCATTTGCTATTCTGTGATGAAATTTTGGGTAGCTTAATTTGGATCAAAATTCAAACATGTCTAGCGAGAATTACACCAAGTTGCTTAATTATTGTCTACAATAAGACAAAAAGATAAGTCCATTATTATACGTCGTGTGACACAACACATATTGTTCTCACCTTGTATAATGATCGTTTCGAGATATACTAATGTCTATATTATGGTAAAAGTTATATGCACACGACTTTTAAATATAGTGCTATGATATGCTCAATTTGAAACCAGTTGTTCATTATAGAGTTGTTATATATTCAATTTGAAACTCTATTATTTCTCTCTTTTTTTATTGTCTCCATCAAATATGAAAAAAGAAAAAATAAAAAATGAAAAGGAATTGTCTCAATTATCATAAAGGGTCCAAACAAATTAAGGTGATGAACCCGTGAACGGATATTTTGGGATTGCATATTATCACCGGTCAGGATGTCATCATGTACCTCAACACTTGCCGGAGGGAATATGCTGACTTTGCATGAATTTGGTGTGAATTCTGACGCCTCCATTTTTGTTGTTTGGATCAAGAATTCCTTTTTACCAAAGGGAAACTCTTTGCAAAACTGTTGTGGTTGCAGGGCTTGAGATGAAAGTAATGATATCAAGTTTGATTTTCAGAAACCAGGTACGTATGTCATTGATCCTACACCATTTTTTGGACTTAGTAATTAGCAGTGGCTTGTGATGGCCAATCAAGACATCTTTTGACTATTGTTTTGTGGGTATAATGGGATGAAGAAATTGAAATTGAGTTTTACATTGGCTAAAATATTTCCTATGGCTGGCATGTTACATCTTATCCTAGCATATATTGTCTTCTTAAACTATTAACTACATTTTGGCCCAAAAAACATAAATATTTGCAGCTTAAAATTGTCCGTCCAACATATTTTACAAGTGCCTACACATGTAAGGACTCTTTTGCTATGGAAAATCTCCTAAACAACTAAATTGTATAAACAAATTAATTTCATATTAATTAGCCAAAACATTTGTTAAATATTGAAAACCTTAAACAATCAATTACCATGTTACAGTTCAACTTCGTAGTTGCTAACGCGAAGACTATTTCATTTTTACACTTGCCAATTGTCAACTATGGTCTCAGCTCCAACATTCTCAACCTGCCAAGACACTGACTTCTGTCACTACATACACCATAATTAAAATTAATTACATACACCCTAATGTTTAGTGGTGGTGATTAGCAAGTGCTACTCGAGTAAAGAGCTTCTTTTCGTCTCGATGTAGTTAGCTGCTAGCTAAACTTTGAAATGCTAAAGTCAAATATCAGAAGAAAAACATATTTTATGCAAAGTAGGTTGCTGTCTTAACGCAGCACATATATCAGTTGTTCCTTAGTTAAGTAAAAAATTTGCATTAAAAACTAAGTAGAATCATGAGGGCACGTAAAAGGTTAAATGCATAATACGGTGATCAAGCGATAATTGTGCTTTCTGCCCTACGACGTACTCAAGTAAGCAGTCGTCACATTATTAGAGAAAACAAAGTAGGTGATGGTGTTCGAGTAAGTGAGCTTAGAAATAGTTAAGCCATTGTTTCATAAGGTTATCTTGGACTTTCTCGAAGACAAAAATGCAAACTAATTACTTTATCGTGATGATTAAATTAGTAAAATTGAACTAGTTCTAAATTGCAAAGATTTCTTCCATTTGTCCTCATTCAGATGTCTTCTAGATTCTCTCCATACCCTAATTCTTTTTTCTACTAAAAGATATTCCCTTAAGTCCTAAGCTTAACCTCTCTCTAAATTGATCCGTTTGCAGTACAATATTGTGTTTTATATTTCCCAACCATGTGTAACGTTGGCTAGTTTTGGTATGAAACGATGACTTTTGTAGTATAATTTGTTGATTCATATTACATATGTCCCTCTCACATGGTCAATTGTACTAATGTTGGATTCATTATCCTCACTTCACCTACCCTAAATTGTCTAGAAATGATTTCAAAATTTGAATGTCATCCTCTACTTACTCCCCACAATCCCTCAAACCAAAACTTGTAGATATCTCATTATATAGATATCCAGATTTGATCATACTCTTTTGAATTCAAAAGCAGGGTTTAATATTTTATTTAACCCTTTATGCCTTTGTGGGCTTATAGGATGCATTCACTAAAGAAATCTTCAAGAAAGTTAACTAAAGATGATAGTTAATTAAGCAGTAAAGGGGTGTGATAACTTCCAAATTTAAGTCATCAAACAAGAAAATAATGCCAGATTAGTGAGGTAGGACCTCTTTGTTTGTTATGCAACTTGATTGTGACAGAAGTGACGTGGGATTTTTGTCCTTACGAAATTAGGCAAATAACAACTGCTAAGAATAAAACCAAAGAGTAATTTTACAAATATGACATGTTTGTCAGCACTGTTCTTTAAATCTAAGTCTACTCAGTTTTAAATTTTCAGTGTCTAGCAATCTTCGGCAACTAGCTTAGTCCATTGTATGGAAGAAAAAGGCCAATGAAGTGACCTGTTAACGTTGTATAAAGTGAACTGAGGTGTATAATGGCCAATGGCTACTGGGGATTTATTGTGGATCGCGCTTTGGTGACACAAACTACAAACTTTTTTCTTTTGGGAAGTTGTAAACAATTTACCACAAGCATCATTTCATTGGCATAATATCACCATTGGGAAAACAGAATTTGGAACTAATTTTTATTATATGCTCCTCAACATATGTAGTTGAGACTAGTTATACAATTCATTCAAATTGGCGTACACATTCAAATCTTGATTTGAAAAATTATTATATATAAAATATAAGAATATTCTTACCATCAACCTTTCTAAACAGTTGATATTTGCATGCCACCTTTGCTTTTACAAAAATGTTTTGACCACTTCATTTTTCACATGGTATAGGCATAGGACGAATGTTTAAAAACACATGATTGCATAATGGCCCCATATTGGGTAAAAAAGACTTCAAAATTTTTTCTGTTAAAACTTCATCATGGGCTAATTTTGTTATCCTTCAAACCAATTGATTTTCTGTTGTCTTCCCTCTTTGAGGACTTAGCTCATGCTATGTTGTTCCAAACTTCTATCTCCACTGAGTTTAACTTTAACGTTAAACCGCACTCATCAGTCGATGTCAGTTTTTTCAAACGAAAAGCATGATGGATTTTAGTTTCCATGATGATGATGCACTGTTTTACAGCCTTTATTAGTGGCAATCAATTAAAGATTAAAATTAATGCTTCCTCCATTTTCTTCTGTCGCTTAAAAGTCTGCTGCATGCATGGCCCTGAGAGAAGTGAGAAGAAAGAAGTGAGAACCTACCCTACTTAACCAATGCTGGTGTGGATCTTACCAAGAAATATTACCAATAAAAAATTACCTATCCTATAGTACTTCAGTAACGCAGCTTTACTATAACATTATGTAAAATTTATTACTTTCTTGACAAAAGTTACTATTTTATAGATAAACTCACTACTTCCTTACAAAATTTATCACCAATTTTTTACATTTTCTAACATGCGTATACGTATATATGTGTGTGTCTGCGTGTGCGCATATGGTGGTTTTACATAATTTGTCAAATAAGTAATTATTTATGAGTCAATACCATTAATATATACATGTATGTGTGTGTGTGTGTGTGTGGTAGTTTTACGTAATTTGTCAAATAAGTAATTATTTATGAGTCGATTCTATTAATATTACTAGTAGTATGAATAATCAATTAACATAATAGTGTGCGTCATCTATAGCTTTCTTCTTTTGCTAAATGACGGAACAAAAAGGCAATAACCCCATTACTTTTTGCATTTACACATGGCAGGAAAATCTTGATAATTTTTTGGGGTCACAAATTGTCAATAAAAAATCAGACTAATTGGGCTATATTATAGGTTTGAGAGAATCCACGATTGTTGCGGAGTACATTCCTTCTTAGTCTTGTCTCAGCGTCAGTCCAGTCAGGAATCTAGACCCTCACACGGGCATACTCATGGGCTCATTTAACAAGATCCGCAAATTTAACAGGATTGATGGGCCTCCGCAGTTATTTCTAAGAGTCCAATTAACTAAATTCCAAGCATTTGAGCCCAAGGAAATGCTCCAGAATTGAATACTTTGCATATGGCAAGGCGTCTCTAGTATAATTCACTGATTTTCGATATGCTGGCCCAATCTAATCTGTTTTTTAACTAGCAGCCCATTGGGCTGCTGGCCCAGTGATTGCTAACACGACCCTGCTGCTGTGAGAAGTTTGGGCTTTGTTTGTTTGTTGGTGTTTTATAAAAACATATGTTTTAAAAACTTCAAACACATTTTTCAATCAACTTTTTATCTTACATATATATTTATCAAAAAGAATCTTTAAAATTGCTATAGTAATTATTTTTAAAAAATACCTCAAAAAACAATCATCCAAACGCAGCCTCGATTTCCCTCTGCGGTAGTTGTCTACATTATTTGTTAATGTAGGAAACTATTAGTTATCTCCAAAAACAAAAAGTAATAATCTGATTTAGGAGTGTTTTAAGAAACTTATGAATAACGCAAACGTATATATGCAAGAATATCATTGAACTTCACATTTTACATATGTTTCAAATGCCAAATTATTGGGTTTTCAAATCATTAATTACTTTTCGGCATTTCTCTAAACAATCAATTTCGTAACTTTCTATGAATTGAGTTACAATAAAGATGTGTTAACTTGAATTAGCATCAAATTATTGGGTGTATAAATGCTTTCATTTTTTTTATTTTTTCCCTTCTTTAAGCTTTTGGGAGAAAGAAATAGAAATAAGAAGAATAATGCTAAGGAAATAAAGAAAGATCTACGTAAGTAAGCTTAGAGGCACCAAAATTAGTTCAACACCATAAGCTATAGAATAATGCATCCATGATTTATCTCCCTCTAAAATTTTATATATAGTCAATCATTACATTATAAAAAAATTTGATTAATAAATTTTTGACTTACATGTACTTTTCGAGGTAGATTAATGTACGTGCTTAAATCTGAATCTTACAAAATTATTCGCAGGAATGTGATTACATCTTCAATGTGAACTGCAATTATTGAGCAAATCATAGTAGTCGAAGACAAAGATGCACAAGCTATAATTATATGTTGGATATTAAAATAAGCTATGATGCACTTTGAAAAGAGTATTAGTTAAAGAATAAAAAAAGCTCAAAATATATGCACTAACAAGACAAGCCTAACTAGCAAAAGTGGACGAATAGGTGTTAACTACTTGAAATATACTCTTTCAAAGAGGAATGTTTTCTTGGAACACACCACATTCCAAACAAAGGGCATTCAAAAACTTAAACAACAATAGTAAAGATTAATTCAACTACACATCAAAGCTTAAGGTAGAAGGGATGTCTATATGGAAGAAGATGAAGGAATGTAATATAAGGGCTTGGTTTTTTTTTGGAGGTGTAAGAAGGATGGATGATTTGTTGAGTGTGGCTTCTTCTACTAGAAGAGAAAAAGGTATAGGAGGGAGACATTGCACCAGGAAAAATAAAACTGTGACATGTATGATTGGTCTAGAAGGGAATGTTAATGTTCTAAAAAAATAGTGACCTAAACTTCACCCTTGTTTAAGCAAACTAGCAATCTCTCTCTCTCTCTCTCTCTCTCTCTCTCTCTCTCTCTCCCCCCCCCCCCCTCCAAGTCTCTTATTTGGCCCCCCTCTCTTCCACCAACCATGAGCCACACCACCCTCTTCTCCAAATGGGATGGCTTCAGTCCCTTTTCTCTCCATTGAAGAAGTTGTGGTTTCGTCTCCACTCAGCTCAAAAAAAGAGTATGCACACTCCTATAATCACCACTCCATTTACTCATTTTCATTGTAATTCTTCATCTCACATTCTCATTTATACTATATATTATTTCATAAAAATTGTCATGGTGCAAAACAATTTCGTGCATTTCTTCACTGTCTTCTTCTTGATACTTCAATACAAACAACTAGTATTGCTACATTTTTTTGCCATTTTGCTTGTAATTTAGTGCAGATTGTTAGCAGGTTCTAGAACAAAAAGTAGTACATTTTTTTATACATTTTAATTAAATTGCTCAATTGCATTTTATTTTTGAATTGGTGACACAGGTAGGGGGATATACATACTGTATGAAGATGTAAAGTCGTGCCCCTGTGAAGACGTGCATGTACTGTGGTCCATGCTGGTGGAGTCTCATCGGCCTGCTTTGCCTCCACCAAAATGCAGCAGCCACGCATGATACAAACTTAGAGATTTATTGGAGTCTCATCGGCCTGCTTTGCCTCCACCAAAATGCAGCAGCCACGCATGATACAAAATTAGACATTTTTATTCTCATGTAAATATGTTAATTACATATTATCTACCCCTTTTTTTTCTTTGTGTTTTTTTTTTGGGGTGGGGGGGGGGGGGGGGGGGTAGAGTTTTCTCTCCCCTTTTTTTGGCTTTTTATCTTTGTTCTTCTCACATTTTGATTTCCAGCATCTACAGAGTGAGTTTCCTATATGATGTCCATTTTAAATTATGAAAATATTTAATTTTTTTATTTATTCTGAAATCTTCTTCCAAGCATCTAAGAAATGCCTGTAAATTGATCATTGAGAAATGCGTATTTTCGTAATATTTTCCACGATGAGAAGACAAGTTTTATAAGATGCTATCACCCATTTTTTCTCTCTTTCTCAAAGTTAAGAGTTTTTTTTTTTGGCAGTTGAATTAGCAATAGCTATACTCTTCAAGTTCTATTCAGCTTGACAGATATCGACTTATCAGAGCCATTGATTGGACCGACAACCCACAAATTTGAGCTTTTCACAAAATAATCCATATATAAATTTCTGTTGGTATTCTTTTCCTTTTTAAAAATTGCTTAAAAGAAGCTCATATAGTGCAAAATTGTATGAAAATTTAAGAGGTAATTACTTCATCTATATTTCAAATAATAATAATAATAATAATAATAATAATAATAATAATAATAATAGAGCATTTTCTTCGGGTTTCACGTTTAATAGCTGGAGATGAGAAGAAAAGGAGCACACTCAAAGAACATTTGGCTAAAAAGAGCTATAGAATCAAACCTATTTTAAATAAAAAAATAAAATAATATATGTGATAATTATTTGAATGATCTGCAATATATCAATTTTGATCACGACGTTTATTGACCAAAAACAAGGGCAGCTAGAATATCCATTATTAAGCAAGTTGATACTTGTCAGAGGGAACTTGGCAACAAACTAGAAGACAAATGAAATTTGTAAAATTAATGAAGATCAAAATAAGACATGGGGATTGTCTATTAATTGTCAATTAAGTACAAATGAAAAGATAGCTGAAATAGTAAAGTATGACAAGATTACAAATACAGATCATAAGTGAGATTTTCTAAACTTACTGTATTAAAATAATGGCTGTGTATGTGTCATCTTAAAGATAACTATGATATGATCTATACACATGTCGACCATCGTTATGTTTTTTCTTTTCCTTATATTTTAACTTTTTAGTAATGTACTCCACTATAATTTTACTCTTATATAATTTTGAAAGTCCTTAGATTGCCTATGAATTATATAAGATAAACATTATAATCAGTAGAATACAAAAATCAAATAAAAACATCAAATATTACTTACATTCCACTCATGCTTTGTATTCCTTTTCTTTCTAGCTAACATCCATAACAAATATAATCCCTATAAACAAATTTTTTCACTTATTGCTTTCATACTAGTGGACTTGTTAATATCGTTTACATGTCCAAAAACAAGGCCAAACTGTGGCTCCAAACTGTGTTGACCTTTTTAAAATACCAAAATTAACATATTAATGCACAACAATAAAATCAATGCATATATTTTGAAACATGTTTTTTATCATTCCTTGGAGGCTTTATTTCATATATTATGAACCTTTAAAAAAAAAAAAAAAGAATTAACAGTGGGACACCACCTACCCCCTTCCCACTATCCCTTGGTGACTTGAACCTGAGACCTATAGATCCCTTATAAAGCGTCTTACCAACTAAGTTGCACTTCATTGTCTATATATGAACTTAATTATTCTAAAAATTAATCAAATGTGCTTATATGTAAAACAGCCATGATTATGAATTATGGCTATAAAATATTTGTTAAATCCGTGAACCACCAAAAGTGTTACAGTAAATAAAATTGCATTAGAACCTATAAGCTAACTAGCATATGCAACAAAACATAAAAATCTTTTCTTCAAAAAAGAAAAATAAAGCATATTTAATATGCTCAATTGAACTTTCCAGCGTGATTTGTTGGACATTGATTTGGAACAAATCACGTTAGAATGACCGAATGACACATTGTTACTTTCTAGTGTGTAGATTTTGACTTTGTTGTTTATTCTACCTTAATAATTAATAATACTGCAATTTATTCTCCTTGCTGACGCTAGTAGACTACGAATCTCATTTAAATTAACTTATAGCAAATGTGAATTTAAGCAATTAACACAATAACTTATCAGTATAGACTATCATGTTAGGTTACAAAAAGAAGAGATCAAAACTTAGCTTATTCACATCATGAAAGAAAACAGAAACAATTGTGGAAATAATACCACGAGAAATTGTCAATATGCCTAGAAGGGTTGAAAATAAAAGTATGAGGCTGTCCAAATTTCTCAAATCTTTAATTAGCAATTAAGTACTTGCAAATGGTATTAACCCACGTAATCTAATTTGATTTTAACTTTAGAAACTGTTTAAAGCTTTGAAGTTTAGACTTTTCAATAGTATAACCAACTTGGTCATCCTGCATACTCCAGTTATATTAATCATCCCAAAGAAAAAAAATCACCAAAGAACAAAATTTTCTTTGTAATTAAAAGAATATAATCATAGCAAAGTTCAATCAGTAGCATACAAATCAAAGTTTATAGGTCAATGAGTTTTCAGAGAATGACAACACGTTTATCCCTAGGCGCCATTGCTAAAGTTCCCCACCATGGCATGCTCACACCCTCATATATAGTCAAATATTGCTCCTTGGGTTGCATGATTGAAGTTGTAAGCTACCATGCACATATCCACATCCATAAATTCCATATTGAATTGAAAGACACAAATCTATAGGATAAAAAAGCTACTTGTTCAACCAATCTATTGGTTCATAAGTCAATGCAACATCCAAGGTGGAGGACCCAAATTTCTTCAATCATGCACAACTTTTCTGTTTGCTCCCATTGTTATCTGCTAAAACAAGATTGTGCAATGGAATATTTCTTGAATAGATTTGTGTCTTTGTGGCCAGGTTTCTTGTCAGGATTTGTGAGTGTCATAATAAAAATGACTTTTCCTGATGTTAATAAATTAATGTTTCAACGTTATTTATAGATTTATTGCATGACAGGCAATTCTTTTATCGACCCTTTTTGTAATATTAACAGTTGGTTACTTTGACACTAAAAACCAATTCCTCCTCACCCCTATTCTTCTTTAAAATGGAAAAATTGAAGAAGGAAGAAAGAGACGTATGGACTTTTACATTGTTTAACATGTGATGAAACAGTAGTTGTTTATGTGACTACTCAAACTAGTCTTTCATAAACAAGACACAAAGGAGACAAGTTTAGATTAGATTCTTTTGAAAACAAATTTATAGATCATGAACAGTTTTCCAAGTACCATAACTATTGATCGATTATCATGTGCATCTGTCCTTTTGCCCCCCTGAAACATTGTTTCAGTTATTGATGACTTATGCATCAGATATTTATTTAGTAGCAAAAAGAAGTTGAACAAAAAACTATGTTTGCCTAACGTTATGCTAAGTTAGGAAAATGAGTGAGTGGCCTTAACTTCAGGTTATATTAGTTGCAAGTGGACAAATTGGAGTTCCATGGTGACCATCTGTCCAACATTCCCAGCCACTAGTTAGTGAAGGATGCTGTTAAGCAGTCGCTGCTAATAGTTTTAATCTTTTCTATGAGGGAAAATTGCACAAAACATCCCTCATATTTTCTCTTTTTTACTTTTTTCGTCCTTTACTTTTGAAATGATGCATTTATGCCCCCTCACAAAAGCGAACAGTACCAATTTGGTCCCAGAATCCAATTTCGATAATTTTTTGTCAGAAACAATCGTGAGACCATCACATCACATGACCAATTTTATATGGGTAAAAAGGTCAAATCAAGTGGTAAACTCTCTCGTGGATAAATTTAGAAGTTGAAATACAAATCAAGAAAAAATTGAAGGACTGGATAAATTAGAAGTTGAAAAACAAATCAAGAGAAAATTGAAGGACTTAGTAGCAATTTTTGCATTTTTTACTTCTTCACCAATTAGGCAGAATGTTGCTACTATTGTTCGCTTTTTTTCCACCATCTCTATGGTTCAACCACTGCCAAACTCGACCAGCTGGACTTCCACTTTTTTTTTTTTTTTTTTCAAGCACAGATGCTCGCTTGCACGCACACATGCGAGGCCTATAACAAGTGCAAAAATTTTCACCTTTCTCTCAAGAATTTAGTTGAGCATATTATCAAATTAAATAAAGACACGAGATAGCGAAGTTTCTATTTTCAATTCGTTTATGGTTTCTCCCATTTCTTTTCAACAACAAATTCCGTTCAATTACATAAATCACAATTCATTCAATATGCTTTGTTAATGATGATTTCATTGGTGATAGTGATAAACTCAAGTGAAGGTCATGACGAGCTTCCACTTCTACCTATTAATTTCTTGTAAATTTTAGGAAATTATGCGTATTGATTATCTTTTTTCTTTTTAGAGTTTTTAACATGTTAAATTTGGGTTGAAATTTGATTATGGTTTTGAAGGAGCTCAAGGAGGATTATGCTAGAAGATAATGGCTTTCATGAGTGTAAAGCTTCAACTTAAATAAGTGGGGATATTTTTCGTACAAAAGAGAATTTCGGTGATGATGGTGGTGTTGGTGTATCGGTGTGTTGATAATGAAGGTGGAAATTTGAAGAAGTGAGGAAGATGCATTAGTTGATGGATTTTTGGGTCAAGGTGAAAGATGATGATGATCATTTTAGGAATTTATGTGCATTGATTATCTCTCGTGAATGTTTTAGGCCAAAAATTGATTAGAATTGAAGTTTGGGACCAACTGATGCGTTTGGATTTTGTGAGGGACACAAATGTATCATTTTAGAAGTTAGGGATTAAAAAATGAAAACTCGAAATGTGAGGGACTTTTGCAGCAGTTTTTTCATTCCATAAATATGGAGCCATTTTTTTTTCTTGGTAATAAAGGAAGTATATTTACAAGCAGACTAACTGCCTCTCTCCCAATTAACCTGTGATAGGTCTACATTCATGAAATGACCTAATCCCACAGGTGATTGACTATAAAAAATAGTAGGGGTATTAGACTTAATATCTAAATTAGTCAAAAAAATCTGCACAAAAATTTTCTTCCCTATATGTATGTTGGAAATTAATACCAATTCTTTGGGAGTATACTCTACAATCTTCTACCAACATTAAAATATGGGGAGGTATTTTACATTTATCTTGCAACATATCTATGGACATCTTGGAGTCCGATTCTACAATTAACTTTTTAAATCCCAGCTCCTCTGCAATGCAAGGACTGCAAAAAGTACTTGTCCGTGTTCCTATGCACGACTAAGTCAATTAGGCCCGAAGGGTGGAATTTAATTGACACTCCTATTACACACGTAAAACAAGTTTACAATGAATAAATAAAATTTTAATAATTTATGTAAGTCTCCTTATTTATAAATTAAATTAACAATTCATATGAATTAACTCTTCTTATTATCATTTAATTATTGACTTTTTATATAATATAAAACTTACTCAGTTTTATACTATAGTCAAATTTGTATATTGTCATGTTGAATTGATTAGAAAACTGAAAGAAATTAAATAGAACCAAATGTACCGTGTGATATACTTGTAAGTTTCCTCGCGTCCCATCCCCGCCACCACCCCATCACCCACACCCACACCCACAAACCAAAAAAAGCCAAAGTAATACTGTGTGTGGTTGGTTGCACATGTGTACTGGATAGATATATAATAACTTTTGTATAGGTAAAATGTACGTGAAAGTATGAAAGGCTCTAGTTTTTTAGTATGTTTTAAAAAAATATTATTATTTTAGCTTTAAAATTTTTTTAATAAATATATTTGTGAGATAAAAATTAGTTAAAAAACGTATTTTGAGTTTTTAAAAAATATGTTTATAAATTCAGAACTAAACAAACGGAAAAAGTTATAACTTAAATGGACAAGAAATGAAGTCCTTGCCAAACTTAAGTTATTAACATTTCCATCTTTCCCAGGCATAAGCTGGTAGGAGTGGTATTTTAGCCAAATTGATACTCCTTTCGAAATTATTTTTGGATTAATTGCCAAACTAATATCTTTTCTCTGCCAACCAGAAACCAATTCCTATCCCCACGCACCCCAAAAAAACACAAGAAAAAAAAAAAGGAAAAGGTCAAGTAAAAACTACCACATCATCTGCAGTCCACTCCTTTATTAGTGATGGCTGCTTCACGCCAAGGCTCAAAAAGTACCTATCGACTTGAAAGCAAAACTTTAATTTTCAAGGGCTTAAGAAACCTTCAGAATTATCGAAACGTCGTTAAAGCTAAGGGTACAAGTGTTAGGACAGAAGAAGTACCAATAATTTAACATATAGTACTACCAATATATCAAGAAGTGGTACCTTTCTTTGACAAAGACCAAATCAAAGATTGCATTAAGATTCTTATCTTTTTTTAGTGGGAGTTCAAATGTGACAATGCACAATTCATTTTATTAATCAGAAGATAGCTTTCTAATAAATGTTTAATAAATTTTTAAAAATATCATTTCTTGTAGTATTAATCTTTTGACCACTTTGATGCTTGTGTAGGATTATGGTTAAGTACGATTTAGTATTGTATAATATCATTCAGTACGGTTCAAATTCTTTATTCGATTTTTTTGTGTATTTAATTGTGCCTAGTATAAACACATAGTATCACTAAATGATAGAACATAAGTTGTACATTTTTATATTGATACGACGTAGTTTCATATTAAGCACAATTAGACACTATAAAAAATTAACAAAGTATCTACACTGCAGTGGCTAGAAGTTACTACAAACAAAAGCTCAAAAAATTTTGATCAGAATTTAAAAGAAAATGACAGATTCAATAATTATTCCTCCGAATCAGTATAAATTCCATAAAATTTGATTTCGAACAAGTTTATAAGCATATTTGTGCTTGCCGGCATATGATTCTCTGCTTTGGAGATTCCACTGTTGACATTTTTCTCCTTCTTTCTTTCTTTAAATTCTAAATGTTATCAAATAGAAAATGTTTCGAATCAAGTCGAATCAATTAAATTCTTATGGGAATTTTGTATGATAAAGCATCAAAATCATGTAAATATTCTTTTATGCACGAAAATATGAATTCAAACTCGTGTGACAAGTCAAGTCACTGAAAGTTCACTAATAGAATACTCCACTCAAAAACCCAATATATACAAAATCTCAATATACACGTATATATGCATATGCATATACACACACATATATACATACATTTGTGTGTGTACATATATATGTGTATGTGTGTCTGCATATAAAATGAGGCAAAAAGATCGTTTTAGAGTCCGAACAAAAGTTTTAAGAATTACGAGTATTTGTCTATAAAATTCTAACTAAGCAATAATTTTTTTTTCCCTCCCATACATGGTGGTGAATTTTGGGTGTTCCAACTTTTCAAGAACGAGCCCACTGTCTAGTATATTTTCTTCTTTGGTTGAGGTCATATATGTAAGAAATTAAAGAATTCCAGTATGCCAAATCATGAAATAGGAAGTTGAGGTCCTGGTCAGCTATTCCATGACATTTGTATAATATATTTGCATTGCGGGTAGGTCTGGCCATCAAATTAGTCTGATACTACTGCGGCCAGCGTGGTTCTTGTTGACTAGCGAAAGGCACATATCAGCTTGCTTACCAAATGCAAAGAAATAGCCGAAGCTTCCATGCTGAAAAAATGGATCGCAGTGCTTGAAAATTCGGATGTTGGTCAAGCATGACGTTGGGTTGTGGCCATATAAGTCTCCTAAGTAATAGATTATTAGGGAAATTAAGACTCGTGATGTTTTTGGGAAGCCTAGTTTGTGGATGTTAACATATGTCTAGCAACATTTAGCTGCAAGTTTAGGATCATTCACCAACTCTTAATCCTTACTTGGAGATCTTTTAATACCAAAACTAAGAAATTGGAGAGATTTCACTCTATCTATATTACGCATAAAATGTAGAATCTATTAAAGTAACTATAATGACATAAATACTGAACATAGCTAGATGTCGATAAAGAAATTCAAACTCTCAACGTTTTAGAATCGTTCATAACTTGGGGTCCATCGATTCACATCCATCCATGGGTGGCTTTGGAAAATTCTTAAATGATTCGATCCACGGCTCTATCTATGAAACTTGTGATTTAAAAAAAAGTTACATAAGTATCATTACAGTATTTTATATAATTTTTCTATATCAGCATGCATCACTTTATTTAATTGTCACTTTTTTAAAATACAAGATCTATAAGTGGGGTCATGAATTCCGTTAACCTAAGAATCCCTCGTGGCCTTGAAGTCCCTCTTTTTTCTCTTTTCTAAGAGTAAACAGAATGAATAAATAATGGTAGAAGCAGATCCAATTTATACAAAAACCCTACCAAAAACTATAATTTACTTATCTCACTATCTATACTTACCAATTAAAAAATGTAACAGCTTCATGAGGATATTTGGCCTTTTTTTTTTTTTTTTTGGTGATAATTGACACTTTACCATTTACCACACCCACCTCTCATGCTTGAATACCCCTAGTAGTCTGGTAGTTTGGTACTAGCACTAAATAATACTTGCAGTAGAGTAACTTGTTTATCAATCAGCCAACTTTTTGGCTGAGAGGTGGCCGTCGAACTCAATCTAAGATCCTAAAATTATCCCATCAGATGGATTTTCCAAGACCCGAAAAAATGATAATAGGAGTGCTAATTTTTTTCTTATATCTCAAGTCCCCACGTACGACAAACTGTAGTCTGTACGAATCTCAAAGTCCCACTGAGTGAGTATTGCGTGCACCACGCGCGTCACGTGCGTACACGTGGTGCACTAGAACCAATCACACATCGCCAAATAATACAAGGTATGACCCACCATTGCCACATGGCGATAAATTATTGGTTCTAGTACACCACGTGGCAATAGCACGTGGTGTATTGTATACTTTTCCAGTCCCACTTGTTCCGCTGCCACACAATCAAAATTTAACTAATTATTTTGTATTTTTTTTAATGTGGATTGGTCCCTGTTTTGCTAGCTGTTACAGGCCTTGTCTCCCTTGTTCCTCTCTCTATCTCAAATATTTCTGGGCACACACGCACACACATGTTTGCATTGAAACATGGCACAAGTGTAAAGACTAAATAGGCAGACGGATTTTTTGAGCAGTTGTGGTTTTACAGCTCGTGAACGAGATAAAGAAAAGAAAGAGAGAGGGAGCTGTTTTGTCATGTTATGCCTGCCTGAATATGAGAGAGAAGAGAGAGAGAGAGGGATTGAGTAGTCCATAGAATTGAGAAATCTTTGCCTTGTTGTCGATGAGTTGGTGAGAAAAGCTTGTCCTTTTTTATGAGCTAACCAATGCCTGTAAAAGTGTTTTTCTTGGTACTATTTTCTAATTTTTTTTGTACCACAACATTATTTGGTACTAGTGTTAGACTTCTAATCTTTATAACTGGAGGGGTTCAGTTAATATCTGCCTTTTTCCTCTCTCCCTTTCTCTAATACCAAAGGAAGAATTTAATTAGTCCCAGGAGATCATAGTACTTCAAGAATCTTTCTTTATTGTCTGCATATAGATGTTAGGAATGAATGCTGTGATTGACCTTGAATCTGATCATTCTGATTTTGTTGAAGTTGATCCCACTGGAAGATATGGAAGGGTATGCCTTTGTGTTTATTTACAGATATTGCTTTTTCTTCATATGGTTCATTTTCTGTCTGTCTAACAATTTTTTGTACATCTGAACTTATTTTATAAAGCAAATTTCGGTCTCATATGTTAAATTGTTTTTTGGTTCTTGTTTCTGGTTAATTGCAGTATAATGAGATTCTTGGCAAGGGGGCTTCAAAGACAGTGTATGCATTTTTTCCTGTATTCATTTTTGTTCAAAAGTTGATCTTTCTGCAACTGTAAGACTTATATTGAACGACTGGGTGTTGTCTCTAGTGGCAATTACTAAATTTAGTGCCTTTTTTTCATTCATCCTTTTTCTCCCTGGGGTTTTTATTTTTTATTGCAGTTATAGAGCCTTTGATGAGTATGAAGGGATTGAAGTAGCTTGGAATCAGGTGAAGCTTAATGACTTTTTGCAGAGTCCTGATGATCTTGAGAGATTGTATTGTGAAATTCATCTGCTCAAGACTTTGAAACACAAGAATATTATGAAATTTTATGCCTCTTGGGTTGATACTGCTAATAGGAACATCAATTTTGTGACAGAGATGTTTACATCTGGTACTCTCAGGCAGTAAGTACTAGAGTTTCATATGACTATTCTTTCACAAGTACCTGCTAAATTATGTTCTGATAATGAGATATATTTTTCTTCCGCAAATAATCTGAATAGGTATAGGCTGAAACATAGGAGGGTTAACATCAGAGCAGTAAAGAATTGGTGCAGGCAAATCTTGAAAGGCCTTCTTTACCTTCACAGCCATGACCCTCCTGTTATCCATAGAGATCTCAAGTGTGATAACATTTTTGTCAATGGAAACCAAGGGGAGGTCAAGATAGGTGATCTTGGCCTTGCTGCATTTCTTCGTAAATCCTATGCTGCTCGATGTGTAGGTAAGTTGGAGTATGCGAAGCTTTTTCGTGTATGCATCAATACTTAAAATATAGCCAGCGTTTATAATCATCCTAGACACCGGTCAAGTTTTTCAGATAAAACTCAAGTTTGATTTGCACGAATAGCGATTATAATCATCCTAGATACTGGTCAAGTTTTTCAGATAATACTCAAGTTTGATTTGCACGAATATTCAGCAATCTAATGCAATTGAAGTTTCTGCAGTTTTAGATGATATGCTAATCTAAGGCTACTTGTTTTTTGGCCAGGAACACCCGAATTCATGGCTCCTGAGGTGTATGCTGAGGAATACAATGAATTGGTGGACATTTACGCATTTGGAATGTGCATTTTGGAAATGGTTACCTTTGAATACCCGTATAGTGAATGCACACACCCTGCTCAGATCTACAAGAAAGTGATCTCTGTAAGATTTTTATTGACTGTTTTCTATCAGCTACATATGAAACATGCATTGCAACTCCACTTTTGATATATTTCTACTTTTGCCATAAGGGTAAAAAGCCAGATGCTCTTTACAAAGTGAAGGATCCTGAGGTGCGTCGATTTGTTGAGAAATGCTTAGCAACTGTGTCTCACAGGCTATCTGCTAAAGAGCTTCTGGATGACCCTTTCCTCCAAATTGATGATTATGCAACTGACCTTGGACCAATAGAATACTACAGCGATTTTGATGAAGTAGGCCGTGGCGGTTCCTTAATTAATGGATACTCCAATTATTTTTATCAAGATCAAAGAAATGACTTGGATTACCATCAGACTGAGTATGAAGCAAATGGAATTGATCTATTCAACTGTCATGAGGATGAACCTTTAGAAAATGTAGATATAACAATCAAGGGAAAAAGGAGAGAAGATGATGGAATCTTCTTAAGACTCAGAATTGCAGATAAAGAAGGTATAGTTCATTTCTCTTTTGTTATCAAGTCGATCTTTTATTGCTTATTTTCTTTTCAGCTGAATATCAACATCTATGTGGCCCTTTTCAGGACGTGTCCGAAATATTTATTTTCCCTTCGACATTGAAACTGACACAGCCCTCAGTGTTGCTACTGAAATGATTGCTGAACTGGATCTCACTGACCAAGACGTGACTAAGATATCAGAAATGATTGATGGTGAGATAGTTAACTTGGTACCAGGCTGGAAGAGGAGGCTTTACAGTGAAGAAAGCCCCGATTACTCAAATTCTGGATGCTGTCATAATTTTGCATCAAATGGATCTCTTCTGAATTATTTAACGTCAAACGGACCTGGTGCCAAGAATCTACAAGTACTTTGTCCTGGGCATGGATGTGGTGCTGTACATGGGAGATTTGAAGAGATCACTTATCAGTTTGAAGGGTCCGAACAATGTGCAACAGAAAGTGCTCCTTTGGTTTCGAGTCAATCTGATATACATTATACTGATATATGGGCACAACATGAAGGGCCTGAACTAAGCTCTCAAAATTTCAGTAGCAATCAATGTGATAATGAACACGAACCATTACACCAATCCACATTTAGCAGTGATGACAAAATGACAAAGATCAACAGAGAAGAGCGTTATAATGCTCCTGAGACTAGAGATTCCCCCACTACAAATCCTTCACCAGGTTGTTCTGCAGCTAAGGATTACGAAAATGAGATAAGGCAGGAGTTAAGGTGGCTCAAGGCCAAGTATCAAATACAGTTGAGAGAACTGGGGGTTGTATCAACTGAGGCTTTAACAAAACCTTCATCTCTGCTTGATAACATAGAACACAAAAGGGATCAATTGTCATCGTCGTCCACTCCCAGAGAAGTGCAAGATGGAAGTCTACATCATTCGCTCATCTCGGAGAAGCATTTCCCTCCTTTTCCACCTATTGATGCTGAAAAGAAATGTGCAAACCAGATTATGCGAAATCAGGAGTTGGCCTATAATTCTTGTAGTCCTGAGCATATGGTCACCGCAAAGAGTTACTACACTGGGGCCTTACTTCCACATTCACTTCACAGGGCCACTTCTCTTCCTGTGGATGCCATTGATGTCTAACATTCGCCAAAGACTTGGTGATTCCTGGAAGTCCAACAAATCAAACGGGATCACTTATCCCTGAACTTTATATTTTTGCGGCTTGTAGAATTCCAGTCCCAGGAGAAAGACTTCCACCAATGTTTAAATGAATGTATGTACATTCCCACTTACCAGTACATAGTTATATTAACTTCCCCATATTCCCTGGAAAGGGGGATAATCACTTAGCTCCAATCGATTTTATAAAAAACTATGCACATTTTATTTGACAAATGCAAATCTGTTCAGGAAATAATCTATACTTGGCAGTTTGAGGTCCTGCAAAAGATTGAAAGCATAACAAAAAGCTGCAAAGCACCTTGCATTGTGTTCCTTTGAGAGGACCATCCTTGAAGTCCTTTCTTCTAATCGATTATATAAAATGTGGTCCAATAGTGGCATATGGTACCTAGTGCCTTTTTCCGACCAATTGTGGCATGTGATACGAAATAAATATACAAAATGTGGTCCAAAAACCAAACCACTTGCCTCCAACTATTGCCTCCAACCATTGAAGGATGGCTTGATCAATATATTTCATGGACCCCTATGGTAGATTTAGTCATGATTCAAGAAAATCTCGATAGTTAAGTTAAGTTAGGCCCTAGCTTCTCTTGAAGGGCTATTTTCTAGAAGGACCAGCATATTTTTTATTTTTTACTTTTTTGACAAGTGTAGTTTATGCAGACTGTCAAGGACGACTTGGAATCTTGATTCAACGTGAAGAAGAAATCCTTGATGGCGCTAACAAGAAAAGTTAACAACTAAAGCACTTCAATAGTTAACTGAATGACTACTAAGAAATTGATTCATTCACAAAAAGTTCCTCATTAGTTTCTACAAAATTCTTGACTAAAACAGTGCATAGGAATATGTCAATTTCTAACCTCTTTTTGTTTGTTTTGGTAAGCTGAGGGAGGAGAGATTCCAATTTCTGTGACTGTCATGCATTGGTGCTTTTTTTTTTTGGGTCCTAACCAACCGTAATAATGTGATGGTTAGGTGTACCTTTTGCTTTTCTTAGTTTCCTAGAAACATTGTATTTTAATTTTAGTAACATTGCATCCTCAGCCGTGAGGAGGACATAAAAAGTGACCCATATGATAACGAGAGGTAGATGGAATCCTTTATTACTTTGTCCTAAAATGTTTTTTAGGCAGATCAACCTTCCCCTGTAGAATTCAGCACAAGAAAATATGAGAAAAATAATAACACGGGTTGATCTCCTTTTTCATGTGTCACAGAAACATCCCCAAAGGACCGTTTTGAATATCAGACAATAATCCAATCTAATCCCTCTCGCAGAATTGGATCAAATTATCAAGGTCCACAAACTCTTGTTGAATATTTTGACCCCAAACCTACCCGTGGAATGAAACCAAATCAATTTAACAAGTAGAAAATCCAAACCCTAATCAAACTTGTCGATTATAACTCAAAGTGTAAAAGAACTCTCAAAAATCGCTCTTGAAAAGTCAAAGGTATAGCTCTCTATAGGAATTCTCATGGAGAGTATTAATTCGCAAAACATCATCAACTACTAAAAATAATGTGATAGTTAGACTTTTATAGGCATTAAAACCCTACAAAATAAATATGGAAAATCTAAACTAACTATAACTCAAAAACTTAACTAAAACTAATTAAAATCGTAAAAGCTACTGATCCAGGCCGCTAGGAAGACTGTGGCACAACCTAACCCGCGGCTTCCATTAGAATCACCATTTGCAATTGAGCCGCGGGTCGCGGCAGACTCCCTTAAGCCGTCAGCGCAGCTAACCCTAGCCAGCCCGCGGGCCAACCCATTAAAGATTCGGCCTCGCACTTTAGACCTCAAACACGACCCCCAACCCTTGGCCTCTTGAGTGGATGCTAAATGTGTCATTTTCTATGCTCTATTGCCATGCTTTGAACACTTTGAAACCTCCAATTTCATCGAATGACGATATCTGTTAGTGAAGCTTCCAAAATTTAGACTGGTTTTACCACGCACGTATCATAAAGCATACTGCATCAAGAAACATCACTAGTCTTGGCTACTTTAATGCATCCTAACGCCTTCCAAATGCACCACCCTCCTTGGCCAATCCAGGATTCTAAATTAAATTGGTTGCATACACGTTCCTAACACTAGCTTATAACACGGATTTAGGCACATTTCAAACCTAGATTAAGATTGAATAAAACGTTGATAATCATTTTTTGTCATGAGATGAATGTCAATTATGCTAACAGAAACATAGTTGTAGTTAACATGCAATTCATACTTAGCAGTATAAAAAAAAAATTTTTTGGGTCTACGGATAAATGCATAAAAAGTATTTAAGTTTTTCCCTTTTTCCTCTGGCTGTCACATAGTTCACGTTATATTTTGACAAAGAGAACTGTGGGCGGCAGCAAATTTTGATGAACATGATTAGCTCCTTTTGAAAATTGATGGCTTAGATTCTTTTAATATTGAAGGAAATATAAAAATATCTATAACAATTTTTGTAAAACAAACCCAAAAAAATAACCTGGCTGTTTTTTTAACTGCTTTATAATTTATTTTATTTTGTATTAATATATATATAATTTGGTTTCAAAAAATAAAAATATATGAATGTATATGCTTATGGTGGCAATGCACATCATTGTCTTCTTTAGTAATTGGGGCTCATGCTTCGTTTGGCAGCCCAGTTGAGAGACTACCAGAGGCCTCGTTGATTAATGCTCCCTCTGCTTCATAAGGTAGTGGCCCATAATTAACAAACAAAGTTAATACGGTCTACGATTGAGGCCCAATCTTATCCTTACGAGCATAGTAAACGAATTAAATTACAAAAACCTCAACGTGACCCTGACCTGGTGCTTTTTGGATGGCGTTGTTAGCCCAATTGTTATTGAGTAGGAGTACTAGTTAACGGTGGCCCACCACATACAGCAAAGTCAACGTTGGCCCAATTTTAAGGCCCAATATAAGTAAGACATTTGACGAATCGAGTCAAACCGACCAATGTTTCAATCTGAGGCGGTTTATTTACAGTAACCGGATTTTTGGATGCTGTGGTTAGCTTGGTTTCTCTTGTATTAATTAGCCAACCAATATTATCATAATTAATTCTATTTTTTTGTCAATACCAAAAAAAAAAAAAAAAGTCTCATTGCTAGAATAATTGAGTACAAAAATGATCATAATAATAGATTTTTTTGGGGGTTAAAAATAAATGTCGAAGCCAAACAAATTACTAATAATTACATCCATAGGGGAAAAGTGTCATCCCTGGCTGCAAACTCAACCCCTTCTTTTAACCAGTCAAGATAGTTCGGTTGGCCTAAGGTGTTCCTTGCAAGAAGGTCTGCGTTCAAACTCCAGTCTTAACCGTTAGAATAAATGAAAAATGTGTGCAGTGTTAATATTAAGAGCCGTAAAAAAAAAAAAGAAGTAAATTTTCTTTATAAAAATGGTACATTATTGCAAAATCTTACTTAAAAATTTTTACGAAAATTCACTAATTTTTATCTTTACTATAAAAGCTACTAGAAAAGTTGTTTGCTTTCATTCACGGAGAGCTTTTTTAGTTTAAAATAAACCAATTAAAGCATATTTCAAAGAGATGAAACCACTTAAAGGTACTTTCAACGCAATGAAAAATATATAACAACTTGATTTTTTGTAAATTAAGAAATAGTATATATTTATGGTATATTTCAAGAAAACCTAAAATAAAATTTTTTTTCAGTCTCCAAAATAGATTAATTTTACTGGTTGCCCCTCTTTGAGACATGTCAATAAGATCCTCTACCAACAATATGAGACTATCTACACATAGGATCTTGATGGCTTAGATAATCACAAAAGTAGATATAACTACCAGGAAAAAAAAATTCAATGTCAGAGTAAGGCACCATGCATTACCAAATTCATCTTAACTTTCGCCATTGTTTTCAAGATTTGGTGTAACATGATGTTTGCGTATAACATCATTAACACTGAGAAGGGATTCATCATCAAGTTTAGCTCTTTTCTGTTTTTGAAAGTTTATTGAAACTTTGTCGCATCTGTTCAGTGCTCTTCTCACTTCATCAACCTGGAGAAAAGAAAATGCGACAACTCAAAATAATGCTACATATAAATTTTAATCAGTTTTTATCACCGGTTGAAATGAATCATAACAAAATAACATAATCATTGCTTACAGATGAGAAATAAAACGCCAAGAACCTGGATGTTGAAGAAGGGCCTTTGTTGTATCTGGGGACCAAAAATTGTAAAGAGAGAAGAATGTTAATTGAACACTCACGCAACAAGAAGCAAGTGGTTGGCTAGTTCTAGTAACCTTGCACCTCCCCCCCCGCCCCCCTTCCTCCCAAAACAACCGCCCTGGGGGAGGGGGGTGGATGTACTACAAGAAAAAGGGATTAATTGCACCAAAAGCATATAAAAATGATGCTAAATTGTTTCCCGTCAAAATTCCAAGATTAACTCAAAATCAAGATAAGTTATGGATTTCAAAAACTATAAGTAATTAAGTAACAATTACATACTAAAGTTGAAGTAATTACCAAAAGCAACAATTAAAGCAAGAGCGTTCTAATATTGAGGGTCAGAAATATGATAAAGAAAAACCTTGCAATATTTTGGTCAAACCCTTCATGGTGTCTGTTCTGGTCGATCTAGCTATATATTCTATTAAAGATCACTTTGCACGTATCGACCCTCATCCAATAATCCAATCTGTGAGCGGAAAACCAGAATTCAGAATCAATCCTTTCTGTCTATGTTTGTGAACATAATTGACTTCCAAAAGTTCAGAACAAAATTAGAGCCATTCATGCAAATTATAGCCCTACCCTACTAATGATTAATATTTTCTTAATTTGTTTTATCAGCAATTCAACCCCAATAGGAATCTTTCTTGCACTTCACTTAATGCTCATTGCAAAATTAATTTGCAATGAGTAGAGGGGGTCCAAAAATATTCAAGAAACTTGAATTTTTACATGTTTAAGCATGAGAACTACCGTCTTTCGCTTCATATTATCGGATGTTGCATAATTCAAGATCACAAGAAACCATGCCAACAGGAGAAACAAAACTAAATACAAAACAAAGTTCGACATCGTGTGATCTTTGTTGCAATCTTGGTCCGTAGAAGAATTAGTTGATGATCCTCTATGACTTTTTACAGGGATTCTCATTGCAGTATGTATCAAAAGAAGAAGAAAAATCAGAGGAGGAGGAGAAAGATTCTCCACCAATTACACCCCCCAGATTGTGATTTTACAAACTTAATGCAATGCATTAGTAAAACAAATATCATGGCTACAACCAATCTTTTCTTGAAGACCCTGAGGTAGGCCATGATGACTGTCTAGAGGTTTTGCTTTTGTTGCAAGAAACAGTTGACAGAACCCAAGCACTGGAGGGTGCTTTTCAAGCTTTAATTTGATAGAAAGGAACAAACCAAATTTATATGCAGGGAAAAATAGTCTAAAAGGAACCTTCCATTTCACCCAATTATGTATGTTTGGCAGAAGAATAAACAGCTAAGTTGGTATTTTTGGGAAGTATATTTTAACTAATATTCCCTTTAAAATTTCTACGAATCTGTACTGACTCATAAAGTAAAGAACGTTACTTTATAGGAAAGTCTATAAGAATTGATTTTATTTTATTAGTAGAGGGGAGTTGAGCAGTAAAATATAAGTCTAAAGTCGAGAAATCAAGCACAAAATACTATAAGTACATGCAAAAGTTGACTGAAAAGTGCAATAAAATGCTCAAATACATAATTTTAGAAAATCTCACAGTTGGAAATCAATATTTAAATTAAAAACATTTACCTTCTCCTTTTTTTTTTTTTGGTGATTCCAAAATGTTCAAACTTCGTTTATAACGTATAGATTCTTTAAATTATAAAACTTGCTCATCATAATATGGGACATCAGTCTCATGTTCTTGGTATCAAAGTAGCAACATTAAACGCGTTGGAGTTTGCAAGGAAGTCTGTTTGAGCTGCCAATTATAATTAGTAATCCAGACTATAAACTAGAACTGAGAACCTGACCTAGGCGTGAGGATGAAAATCCTCCAGTCAATCAAGTGATGAAAATCCTCCAGTCAATCAAGTGGTGAAAACTTGAGATTTCCAAAAGAACTAAGCTTCCAGCTAATAGGTGAAGGACTGCGCCTGATTTCTTTTTTTGCCTTCAAGCCTTAGCTGTAGTTGTCCATTGCAAATTAAGTCATTCTTGATTGCAATATAATAAACCAACAGTACTACCTCTTACCTCGTATCATGACTGGAGAAGGTATTAGATGCTCGTAGTACGTCGCATTACTTGTTATCAAATATTATTATGTAAAAATTACTATTACCACGTGACGATAAATTATTGAATACAGTGCGGCACGTCACTATGCACATCACGCATCGTATACTTTTCCATCACGATTGCCTTTATTCTTGCCCAACCCACCCAATATCTGAAATAAAATCCACCTCTGATCTCAGTTCATCCATGTAATTTGTCACATGGACATTATATCACAATTCCAATTGCATGCTGCCATTTTTGTCAACCACCACACCAGCATGCTGCTTTCTCAAAAAAGAACAAACAGACCACCCAAAGCAAAGCCCTGAAATTTTGTCAATCAAAAAACATAGAGGTGAAAAAGAAAAACAAGCAAGTGGCCCTTGAGTTGGTAACAGCTTCCAGAACACAATAATTTTCCATTGCCCTTTTCAGTAAGATATTCAGCCTGCTGCCCCATAAATGTCTTAAATATGCTACCGCTAGCAAAAGGAAATTTTCCTACCAAACAAGTAATTCAAGTCATCAACAAACTGTTAAAGTTGATTGATGGATGCCCTCATTGTAATAGAAAACAATTTACATTAATCTGTTCAATGAAAACAATTTAATTACAACACTTTATTATAACATTTTGGCCTATGTTTTAACTAAAAACCTACATGCTTTGTAATTGAATTCGACTATAAGAAGAGGAGCGAAAAGAGTTCTAACTTTCATACCACAAACATATTTGGCTTAATTAAGCAATTTTAATCAATAGACAAATTACATTCCCATGTGAATGACTTTTTTTCGAGTTACTTGATCCGAGTTTGCCTTTTAAGAGCTCATCAAATATTGGTTCATCAACTAATTAAAGTAAAATCAAATGAGATTATTATTCGTTACCTTTTAGTACTCGACAAAACCATATTCAATAATTACAAAAATGTAAAATTTAAAAAGAAATTAATTAAACTAATTGAGCTTGATGAGTTAAAATTTTATTTCAATATCACTTGAGTAATAGTAATAAAGATAAATTAAAAAATAATTTTAAATTAAAATATCATCGACTCGATTAGAAATTAGATTTGGCTAATAATTATTATCTTCTTTTTTTTTTTCTGGAGTACAGAAGACAATTAGACTAGTAGAGGTCTAGCAAAACAGTAGCGGTATATAAACAGCACCCAGAACGCTAACCAATACGACAATCCCAGTTCTCTTTCTTTTGTTTTTTGGTTCTCTCCCCAGAGATTTATTTTGGCCTGGCCGGAAAATTAGTCTTGCCGGATTAAAATCCCACTTGTCGGCGGATCGCCGTCGATGGAATCTGGCAATTCTTGGGAGAGGTACGGATCGTTGTATTCCCTAGGTGCAATTTTCTATAGGGGTCTTTTGCATACTTAATTTTTCTAAATTTGGGGAATTTTAGTATAAAGATTGAATTTTTCCATGTTTTTGTTTCAGATCTGTGAATGCTAACGTATGAAATGGAAAAATCGTGGGTTTTGTGAGATGGGTTTTGGCGGTGAATTTAAGGTGAATTTCACGTGAATTTGGTTTGGAGTTTTCGAGGGTTTTGTTCATTTTTTAATTGTTTGAATGCATGAAATGGAGGAGAGTGTGAGATCAGGGGGTGTTGTGAAAAAGAAGAGCTCATCAGGGTGTTTGATTATTAAGAAAAAAGCTGAGGTTTTGGGTGGTGAGGTCGGGTCTTCTCACAAAGAGAAGAAGAGGCCTAGGTTGATTAATGGTGATTCGGGGTCGACTGATGAGTCCTTGGAGCCTATTAGGCGGAAAATGAACGATAAAATGGGTAATGGATCAATTGTTTATGGAAGGAGGGATGCGGGGGAAATGGATTTGAGGAGGAATGGTGAGATTATGGAGAGTGAGGGGAAGAGGAGTAGGTTGGATTTGTTTGATTTTGATGAGTACGATGAGTTCGATGGGAAAAGGATGAGGAATGACTATGGGGAAATTGGTAGTGGAAGTTCAAGGGACTTGGGAGGTTGTTCCAGCAGGAATATGATGGTGGAGAAGAGGTCGAAGATGTACTTTGATCGTTCAGGTGGTGGGATGAGTGGGAGGAATAAAGTGGTTGATTATGGTGGTGAGAGAAGATTTGTGCTGGAAGAGGATGAAGCGCATTTACCCATTTCGTTGTTGAGGTTAAAGTATCCAGAAGAGTCTGCTCAGCCAATCAGGTTGCAGGGCAAAAATGGAGTTTTGAAAGTTATGATGAATAAGAAGAAGAATATGGGGTTGCCTTCAAGAAAAAGTTATGATCTTCAGGAAGTTGAAAGTAGAAAGGGTTCTAGGTCTGAAGACGTTGTCAAGAATGAACCTTTGGTCCCTTCTGCATTCTATTCTGATTCTAAAAGAGCTGAAAAACGAATTTCACTTGTTGAGAGGAAGAGAAGTCAGCTGAAATTGCAGAAGCCGCTGCTAGGTAAGAGCAATAAAGCTGGAGATTATGGTGGGGAGAAAAGTGAGCTGAAATTGCAGAAACCGCTTGGTAAGAGCACCAAAGCTAAAGACCATGAATGGGATGTGAGTGACACGTCCCTTAAGTTGGCGCCACCAGGTATAGAAGCTGGTGGCTCTAAGAAAGCAGTGAAAAGGGAAGCAAAAGAATCTTTGACTACTGAAAATGTCACTACAGTTAAAGGCAGAGAATATAAAGTTACTCCGCCAGCTGAACATGTCACTCCAGTTAAAGGCATTGATGCTAAACTTAAGCGGGGTGGGAGCACAGAAAAACAATTACTTCGTGAGAGGATAAGGGAAATGCTCATAAAAGCTGGCTGGACAATTGACTATAGACCAAGAAGGAACAGGGACTACCTGGATGCTGTATATATTAACCCAGGTGGAACTGCATACTGGTCAATTATTAAGGCATATGATGCACTTCAAAAGCAATTGCAGGAAGAGGATGATGAAAGTAAACCAGATGGAATTTCTTCTTCATTTGCTCCTTTATCAGATGATCTGATAAACAAGTTAACCAGGCAAACACGTAAGAAGATTGAGGAGGAAATGAACAAGAAGAGAAGAGATGATAGTTTGGTGAAGAATTCTAAAAAAGCTTCTGTCAAAGAATCTATGAAGGATTCTGATAGTGATCAGAATGATGAAAAACTCAGTTCTTTTATCAGGCAGAGTGGCAAACAAAAGAAAGGGAGGTTGCATGAAGTAAAAGGCAAAAGTAGGGATGATTTAAGTGATGATTCTTCCAGACAGAAGCCTGAACAAGAAATGGCTCAAAAACCATCCACTGTAGTACAAGCAAGAAAAAGCAGGAAAATTGGTAGATGCACTCTTTTGGTTCGTAATTCTGAGAAGGGGCAGAATTCTGAATCCGATGGGTATGTTCCATATACTGGGAAAAGAACTTTGTTGGCCTGGCTGATTGACTCAGGCACAGTGCAGTCAAGTGAGAAAGTGCAGTATATGAATCGTCGTAGGACACAAGTAAAGCTAGAAGGTTGGATCACAAGAGATGGTATTCATTGTGGTTGCTGTAGCAAAATTCTTACAGTCTCAAAGTTTGAGCTCCATGCTGGAAGTAAATTGCGTCAACCATTTCAAAACATCATTTTAGAGTCTGGACCCTCCCTGCTGCAATGCCTAATTGATGCATGGAATAGGCAAGAGGAGTCTATGCGTCGGGATTTCTATGAAGTAGATGTTGATGGTGATGATCCGGATGATGATACTTGTGGTATATGTGGTGATGGTGGGGACTTGATCTGCTGTGATGGTTGTCCCTCTACGTTTCATCAGAATTGTTTGGGAATACAGGTAATACTGCAGCAGAAAATGTTGACACTTGACATGAAGAATTGCATTTTAGTTTTTTACTTCGTGTACTGATGCCAGTTATTTCCATAGAATGATGCTTCCTGGAGAATGATGATCTATACTGTGTACTTGGACAGATGCCAAACTGCGTATATTCCCTGCATTAATATTACCAGACATGTGAACAAAATTTTGTGCCCTTATAAACATCTAATGCTGTCATAAAAATCATATTGACGAACCTCTTAATGCATCATCAAAATACTATGTTTTCTCCTATTTATGCTATATGTATGATACCTTCCCTTACTCGAATTTTATGCTTTAACAGCACCTAAGCATGCAAAGCCTTGAGAAATTTTGTTTTGTAGTGAAAGTGCATGGAGACCTTATTGATTCAAGTGATTTGTTTGTCTCATATCTTTTTCATTGTTCCTATGTTGTTTCAATGTCCTTTCTCTTCTCTTAAAACTTGTGGTAGCATAAGATTTTCTTTCTTCTGCTATTCCTTTCCAAGGGGCAAGGAATAGAAAAGCCACAATCCTTTTGTATCTGTTTGAGTAGTTAGCCTAAAGCTTCCCTTTAGGCAACTATATCTATAAGGATATTACAGGAGCCCAAATAGGCAATAATTAGAAGGCAGTAACAAGAAATGTTATGTGAAGGCAGTTAATTGGTGTGGTTCATGGTCCTAGTTGGGGCACATAGTTTGAAACGGATGTACTATTTGCGAATTGGTGTCAGATACATGTAGCTGCTTGCCCTTCTTACAAGTTCATCACTAGTAATCACATCTTCTTCTTGCTTCAGATGCTTCCTCCAGGTGATTGGCATTGTCCAAATTGTACATGCAAATTCTGTGGAACTGCCAGTGGACGCCTGAATCAAAACAGTGCATCTCCAAGTGAACTTTTCACTTGCATCCTTTGCGAGAGAAAATGTAATGATCATTCTGCCTTCAAAATTCTGTAATTGCTTTTGCTTTTGTGCACTCTTCCCTTGCTTTTATCTTTTTTCATTTCCTTGTCTTGTTCTTACGTCTTTATTTAAGAAAGAATTCTCGTGAAGTTTTTTCTTTGGATCCTTTTAGATCACAAATCATGCAGTGAGGGGATGGTTGGTCCACTTGCAAATGCCAACAGTCTAATTTCTTTTTGTGGGAACAAGTGCCAAGAGGTAACATTCTGTTTTCCTTAAGATTTAAATTACAGTGACATAAGCTGGTAACCTTTTAGTATTCAAAATTAATAATAATCACACTGATATTTTGAGTGGGAAGCATATCTGCAATACTTCCTGATGAAAGGGGTTACCTTTTGGGTTTTGGGTAGGAATCATCATGTTGTTGGTCGTTGATATTGGTTATGTCTTCATCTTCTTTACTTTGTATTGTGGGAACAGCAAAGAAAATATTAGAAAAAATTGTTTAAATAATCTGTACTTCAAAGCTGATGTTTAGTAACGTAGTTTGGAACTGCATTGTTGGTTTTGGTTGTTATCGTCGATGATATTTTTATCCGCCTCTTAGTGGTAATATGTTGATTTTGATCTCTTGAAATATTCTGGGAAGGCATCTCAAAGTTAATCTGATTGCTTTTCTTTTTTCCTGGTTTCTCCAGCTATATGACCAATTGCAGAAGATTCTTGGGGTCAAACATGAGCTGGAAGCAGGATTCTCATGGTCTCTCATACAAAGAACGGATTTAGAATCTGACACAGCAAGCCGGGCATTTCCGCAACGAGTGGAATGCAATTCTAAATTAGCTGTTGCATTATCTGTCATGAATGAATGCTTTTTGCCCATTGTTGACAGGAGGAGTGGAATTAATTTGATCCATAATGTGCTTTATAACTGTGGGTAAGTGGTGATTGGTGACATGTTAGCAGATTTTCATAATAGGAGTCTGGAGCAACTATAGAACCTTGCTCTGAATCTTGCTTATTTGATCTGAAATTTGTTGCTTGCCCTATTTGATTGGGAATATTGTTTATTTGTTAGTTGGGAGGTTTCTCGAGTTTAATATTTTGGCTAAGGCATCAACTCGGCATATATTGAGCTGCTTAATAGCTTCCTTTAATATACTTGTATCGACTTAGTGTTGTATTTTGCATCTTTAAGACTAGTTACCTTATGCTTCTTTTGTTTTTTTCTCTGTAGAGCGAACTTTAGTCGGTTGAATTATCGTGGCTTCTTCACAGTGGTTTTGGAGAGGGGGGATGAAATAATTTCTGCAGCATCTATCAGGTAAATGACTAATGCAATGAAGATTGTATGTCTTAAGAAATTGTTTGTCAGTTTCTTTTATTATCAAGTGAAAAATGGACTTTATGTGCCACTGCATTTCTCTCAAAGAGGATAAGTTTATTAAAGGTGCTCATTTGGTTGGGATAAAAGCCTGTCACAGAATTAGTTCTTGATACATGAATTAGGTAGACAAATTTTATAATGTTCTAATTAATTATATTGGCCCGTAGTTCAAATGAAGCGTGTTCGTGCATCCATGATGATGACTCTGTGTATCATCAGCATTTCTAGTTATGCTTATCATACTGTTGCTCATCCTTTGGTAGGATCCGTGTACCGCAATTAGCAGAGATGCCTTTTATTGGAACTCGCAATATATACAGGCGTCAAGGAATGTGCCGACGGCTGCTGTCTGCTATTGAATCGGTATGACTACTTCGAAGTCTGTATTATGCTTTTTAATTAAAAAAGATCTGCATGACTTTGTGTTTTCTGCGAACCAGTCTAATATGATCTGTCAAGTAAGTTTGCTGATCTCATGATATATTTTTTGCTTTATACTGTTTTTTACTGTACGAGTTGTGCGATATGATAGTCTATCATCATTTTCTGCCACCTTGGAAAGATGAATGAAAGTCATGAGAAAAGGGGTGGGAACAGGGGGTTTCAGATATGCTTTGTTTTTATCCTTCTGTTTGTTTTGGTGGGAAGCTGGGGTTTCTATAACTGCCTCTGTCCTGGTGCTTGATGCAGATTCGTTAAGATGTACAGAGAGAAGTAGGGTGTAGGGACGTGTTGGCTATCATAAAGTCCACAATGTGTTTTTGTTGTTTCTGAGAAGGATGAGTTGTTCATCCTTCAGCAAGATGTCCAGGTCAAAAAAAATTTCCACTTTCAATTAGATGTGTTATGTGGAGGGGTATGCTTGTGAGGGGTTGTAATCTGTGTTTCATGCCTAGCGATTTGTGGAAAGGAATGCAAATATGCCATGCATCTTGAAGTAATTTTGAACATGTTGAGCATGGAAAATTGAAACTATTAAATTCCGTCACAACTGTGTATTTGCCTTTTTATCTTAATGATGATTTATTCCTGTTTTGATTTGCTTTATAAACTAACCATGTAGTTGTCAACATTGCATATTCAGGTCCTATGGTCTCTCAAAGTTGAAAAATTGATAATTCCTGCAATTTCTGAGCATATGCATACATGGACTGTGGTTTTCGGTTTCAAACAACTTCAAGAAGCAGACAAGAAGGAAATGAAATCAATGAACATGTTGGTGTTTCCAGGTACAGATATGTTGCAGAAGCAACTGTTCAAGAAAGAAAACGCCGAAGGTAACCTGATTACTATATCTTCTATATTTTGATTTCTTTTTTTACTCTATAAGAGTTTTGACTTATTCTTATTTCTACCACAGTGGTGAAAGGTTTTGATTTAAAAGACCATTTGTCTCGGTCACCTTCTTCAGTGGAAAAACCTGATACTGAGTCCTCCCAAAGACAGGAGATGAACATCGCTTATGGTGATGGATCAGAGTACAAAAATAAGGTGATTGACAAAGCTGAGACTATTCCCATTTCTTTGGCATCTGCTATACCTTCAAATGATGGTGCTGGGGCTGGTGGCAGTGCTGGCGCTTGTGCCTCAGATACTGCTCATGAATCTGATATCCAACTCTCTAGTAAGGATATTGGAGAATCTCAGCTTGTTAGGGATATTGGAGAATCCTCTGGTAGCTTGAAGTGCAGTTCTCCCTCTAGTGCAGCCGCTGACCCTCCTGAGATGGAAAGTTCTGTTTTGGATTCTCCAGTCAAATATAGCATTCCCTTTTCTGCAAATGTTTTAGCAAGTGACACACTTACAGTGAATGCTCAAGTCTCTCCTTCAGGTTCTATTCTTTATTTTCCGGATAACACATCAGAAAACATCGCGGAGGATGCAGATGAAAAGCAGAATCCTGTTTCTGTTGCTTCTGTCCGTGATAGTGATGAGGGTTGCATTCAAAACCATACAGTACAACACAACACTGTGGTTGAGATCCAAAGACAATTTCATACCACTTCAGAAGCTTCTTCTGATGCGGAAGTTGTGCCAGATCAGGGTAATAGAGATGCCCCTGGTAAAGGTTTTGAAGGTGCCGGTGCTGAAGGTGTTGTGAAAAGTGTTACTGTTGAAACTATACCTAGTTCTTTCCCAGAAACTTCTTCACAGAACGGTAAAGAAAAGGCTTGTAGCAAGCAGAAAGTTGTATCTGATCCTCCGCATTTCACTGATGAGGATCCTGTCCTGCGGTTTAACTCAGACTTGAATCAGTTACTTGCAATGGGTGATGAAATTGAGTCACACGTGTCGTCAGAAACTGTTGGTGATGCTAAAGCAGCAAGCAATCTGAAAACTGATTCTGTTAATTGTAAAGAAGGAATTTCTGCAGTTAGTGATGTTAACGGCAATGCCAGAATTGATGTAAAAGGTTGTCATTCTGAAAATGCTCCTGATTCTTTGAATAAAGCTGCTTCACAAAATGAGTGCAAAGAAATCAGGGAAGAACAGGATCCTAGTTCTGCTTGTGCTTCTCAACATACAGGTGCTGAAGTTAGTTTTAGTCATCAGAACATATCAGAAATAGAGAATGGACTTTCTGTTGTATCAGAAGCTAATTTGGAAGCCAAAGACTCTCTTGTAGACAAGGAAGTCCATTGTTCAAGTGAATTTGTAAATGTTTGTGAAGTAAATGAAAAAGGAATTTATGGTGAACTTCTTTCTGATTCTTATGCCAAAATATCTCCGCGGCTTGCTGGGGAAGAAATCCAAGGTACTTTACATGGTCCTGATGATAACTCCCTGCACTTTAGTCCTGATTTGAATCAGAAGATTGTCCCTGTGGTGGAGGATGGATTTCTTGAGGTGTCTGAAACTGTTCACGGTGAAGTTGCCAGAGCTGGAACCAGAGATCAAACTGATGGAGCAAACAAGTTGGGTGATTCTAAGAAAGACGGTACAGTCCTTGATTGTGCTGATATAGATCTAGGTTCTTGTGCATCTTTGGTGCAAGATTCAAGAGTTAACCAATGAGATTAAGCTGCATGTGGTTTTGATAAAGGCAATCCAAGATTTTAATCTCTGTAGGTGTTAACTTATATTGGAAGTGTAACCAAGAAATATCAGGCGAGATGCCATTTGGAAGCAACATTCTCTATTCTAGGGGAAAGGCTAAGGTGCTGATGACCTCCATGGGAAGAGTTGATTGTTGATGAGGAGTGGGCAAACAATCATTCAGAGAACATAGTGATTTGGCCTGCCAAGAATGTCATTTGTTGGAAGACATTTGGCCTTGGGTACCCCTGATTACATGTTAAGGTTCTGGCCATGGCCGGTGCACTTAATCATTTACTCTGTATATTCTCACAGGTCATCCAGCTGCAATTCCTCATGATCAAATAAACCAAAAGTTGAAAACGAAGTTGCCTGAGTTGTGACCCCTGTGGTTTGGGCAACAAATTTTGTCAAACTCTACTGACTCGTTGGTGAATATTTGCTTAGATTTGCATATGTAAATAGCTGTGTTTGGGTTGCCATTTTCTGAGTACTGGAGTCCTTGTATCCATTTAAACAGAATATATGCTTTGGGTTCTTGCTGCATGGATTCTCTGGAGGAAAGCAACCACAAATTTTAGTTACATTGGATGATGCCTGATATTGCAAGCAGTATTTCATGCTTCCTCAGTTAAATCAGTGGTATTGGTGACTCAAGTTGAGTCTAGTTGAAGACACTTGTAACTTAGCTAACAAATTTAAAGACCATTTGTTAAAACTTGTTTATTTCTCACCCCCGTTAAATTTTTCCTAGATATATTCGACCCCTGTTAATGACAATTTCTTGAGAGAGTTGATTCTTGCATTTCTAATTGATCTCGGTTGTTTGGATATTGAGAAATTTCTGCAAGCTGAGATAATTTTCAGTCAGTTGATTCTTGAGACAAATTGCATAAGATCTAAGCTTTGATAAAGGACAAATTTTCGGAGGTTTTTTTTTTTTATAAAATTTTTTGGGATATCATTCTTTAGGAGATTTTGGACTATCCTGTTTACAGATTGCGTTAAGCACACAACCATGAAATTTAGCCCCTCTTGCAATGCAATAACATACTTCCGTCTCTGATTCTGGCATATGGAACTTAGTTCCTCGTCGTCCAGAGTCCCCATTTCCATCATCATCATCATCAACCTACTCTAATATTCAATTACCCAAAAACACAACAATAAACATAGCAAAACCAGCTCTTATTTTCTCCTCAATCCAAGAATCCTTTCCTTTCTACACAATCCATCACCGCCCCATAAAAAACAGACCCTTTACTCCTCTTTCTGTGGACCTACCCATAATGATTTATCAGGCTGCTGAAAATGAAACTGGATCCCCACTTCTTCTCAAATGGGTATTTGCTGAGATTCCTTAACCTGATTTTTTTTCTTTTCTTTTTGTTTTTTGTTGGGTTTTTTTGTTTTGATTCTTGATATTTTGATTCTAGATAGAGTTGGGGAAGTGAAGAGGGTGACAAAAGAGACTAACGAGTTTGTGAGATTGAACTTGGATGTTAATGGTGTAGCTGAGAATACTTCTGGGAGCCCTTTTCTTGATCATATGTTGGATGTGAGCTTCTTTTCTTTTTCTCTCTGTTCTGATGAAAAATGTCTTGCTTTCCATTAATTCAAAGTTTTCGTCTTTTAGTGGTAGATTTTGCTGGGAACTTTGGAAAAGCTGGCCTGTTGTAGGTCAAAGCTGATTGAAACCATGTTTAAAATGCTCTAGAAGAAGTTTATTTTTGTACCCTTGCATCTTTGACAAATTCACAATTTCAAAAGAATTATTCGTTCGTTAGATAAAAAGAATATTTGCCGAGGACGGACTACTTTGTATTGAATTTTAGTAATGCTTGACTGCTTATTTTTATCTAATTTCCTGCAAGCTGGGTAATGAACTGCTTCTGTAATTTATTATGGGAATCTATTTGCCGAAGGTTATGGGAAAAGGAACCAAAAACAGAAGAGAGTTTCATCATAACCTTTTGTGGAAGCATTTTCCTTTGTTAATCGTGATATAGTATTATATGAACTTTCCCAATAATGCTTTGAATAAAGATTAGGTGTTTAGCTGAACCTGCTGCAATGCTGATAATGGATTTTGTGTCTTTCTGCTATCAACTTGCTTCACACGGGCTATTTGACGTGCATGTGAAGCCTACTGGAGATTATCATAGTGATGATCACCACACAAATGAAGATGTTGCTCTTGCACTTGGAACGGTAAGCACCCAAGTTTCTGTTTCTAAAATTTCTTTCTATAATTAATCACAGGTAGCTGAACTTTTGGATTTCATTCTGATTTATGCACTCTTTGTTTGGTTAAAATTGTGTTGAAAATTTATTGTCTTCCTGTTATCTTCCTGCGTTGCTGAATTTAGTGGATCAATAACAGGCTTAACCGTGCCAAGATATGATATTTGGAGTAAAATGATCTGTTTTGATTTCTAAGAGGCATTCCAGCAATGGTCTTTTCCCTGTTTCAGTCAAGATGCATGTTAGATTGCAATTGCTACTCTATTATAATTTAGCTGAAATGGAGAGCTTGTATTTACTGTGCTAATGCAGGATTTGCTGCAAGTACTGGGTGATAGAAAAGGAATCAACGGGTTTGGTGACTTCTCAGCTCCACTGGATGAAGCACTCATACACGTTGCACTGGTATGATGCCAGCAAGGTGTAAATCTTATTTTCTTGCTTCATGATGCATTGAGAGACTCTAATTTCATCTCATTAATCATACATTTTGGTCATTGTAAAATGAAGTTCACTGATTATAAATAATCAACACACTGAATACAAAAGGCTTCAACTTAATTTATCCTAATCTATGTAATGGATAACTTAGCAGGATAACCTTTTTGAATATGAAGAAAAATCTGCACTTGACATCTATGTGAATGATTTACATCCGAGTCTAACAATGTGATCAGTTATCGCTTGTCAACTTGAAGCCTCTAGTTGTGCTTCTTTTCAGATTCCCTCGAAACTGAATTTCTTGTCTGCTTGTAGTATTATAATCAAATCACTCACGTTATTCAATAAAAATTAAATGAATTGAACAACTACCTTGAACGGGTGTTTTCAGCCATTTGAGTATGAAAACAAGTTGAGTAAAGAGCTTATTCTGGGAAGAAAAAATGTCTGAAGTTAACCAGAAAAAGTTTTCGGTGGAAAAGTGTGAAAGCATTACAGCCTTCCAGCATAATCTGACTTTCAACTCTTGCCAGAGAAGGAGAGTGAGCTATATTCCCAATTTGTGATATATTCAAGTATTAAAATATCTTTGGCATGATCATGGGCATCACTGTTAACCAACCCCTCACCGACACCAGCCTTCAAATAGGCGGCTCTCAGTATAGAGGTAAAAACATGGGTCAGTCTATAAATACATGGTCTTACCGATCCAATATCACTGGTTTTCCTGGTACACTGGTGCTTACCTCATATTTTTTATTTCTACTCCTGTTCCATATTCTAATTTATGCAAGTTTCATATTGTAATTCTAATGCAGGACTTGTCTGGAAGGCACATCTGAGTTTTGATCTACAGATACCTACCGAGAGAGTTGGAACATACGACACATAGGAATGTGATAAATGAATAATGATGACAAAGTCTGAAGATTACTAGACCATTGCTGGGTGTTGGTTTTGAGGTTTGGCCTTGGTAGGGGAACAACTTTGGCATGTGAATGTATGTAGGCTAAACAAAGCTTAAAACTGTTTGAAGCAAAAAAAAAAAAAATGCATGCTTACAAACTCAAAACAATATTTTCCTGAATGCAGCTCAAAAGAGTTCTGTCACGGACTTAGAAGCTTACAATTAGGTAAATCGTGGATATGGTCCTCATTTCTTGGAACATTGCAATGTTGGAGGGTTACCTCATATTCTTCAATTACCTTCTTTTCTTCAAGCATTGATTAGTAATCAAGCAGACGATCTCTGTATGCAGTGCTTTGGACCTGGAGATTGGTTGGGGGCTTGTTTGTGAACTAATCTTTGTTAGCCCATGAAGTAGTCAATGTTGTACTATTTATTACACAATACAGGGAAAAAAAACAAGGTTCCTGCAACTCTCCTATATTGAGGCTTTTTATTTGAAAAGCACTCCATAACCTGAGGTTTTGTATCACTCTAGTATTCCTTTGAACTAAGAAGATATACTAATGATAATTTTTAGTTTTTTTATTGTTATTATTTTTTGTTACCAACATGTTATCATGTTTGATATATCATCATGTGTTTTAGGATCTGCTAGTAATATATATAGCAAATTGCTCACTTTACAAGGGCTCTTCTGCAGTGTGTAAATCACCAAGGATTTCAGATTGAATTTCCTATGCCAGAGAGGCAAATATCTGGGACAATAGCATTTTCTTGGAAACCAATCATGATAATAAAGTCATCTTAAGATAATCCTTCATCCATATAAAAGGGTTTACTGATGTATACAAGAATATACAAATAAATAATTTACCCTCATCTACAGCGTTATATCATGTCTCCCGGTTGTTGGACGTGAGAATGGCAGGGAGGCACATATTTAATGAAATTAAAGAAGCCATTTTTGTTTTTCAATTTACAATTTTTTTGAGCAGTTAAATTCTATTCCATAAGCATATTACCTTCAAAACATCAATAAAAATATTGTGATTTCATTAATTTTTTTTTAATTCTACACTATCTGAATTTTTATACTCGCGGCATAATAAGTCCAAATTAAAAGAAAAAAACTAAAACCAACTCAATTAGATCTGAAAAATAAAAATAAAAAGAGCTTCAAAAAATTATTACCAATACACAATTTCCCCAAAATAAAAAAGTGTAAGTGATAGAAAATAGATGCAATTTGTTGAATACTTCAGGAATTCTAGATAAAGACTGAGGGTAATTATACCTTAGGACTTCTCAAAAAAAAAAAAATATATATATATATATATATACACACACACACACACACCTTAGGATTGGTTAGTGATGTGCAAGTTGATCCAGTTACCCAAAGACCCCATTAATCCAATTCGAAAAATGGAGATATTTGTTTTGTTGGGTTTTTCGGATACGAATCACATACAAATCATTCTTGAATTTCTCTATTAAATGGGGTGGAAACAGACTAGGATTTTAAAGACTGGGGATATCCGACCATATCCAAATACAAGGGTAATTATGTATTTAGGCCAGTAAATAGGGTTATTATGTAATTTAGACCATATATTTGTTTAGTTTATGTAGAAGAGTTATATTTCACTTTTAGGCACCAAATTACTTTATTAAAAACATTTATTAATACCTGCACGTATAACTTTGATAATGACGAATTTTCAATGATAAGTTTTTTCCTAAGCTTATTTAAGGAAATTTGAATGACTTAGTGAAATGCTTTCTCATAAGTTATTAATTTTGTTTGTGAAGTTGTTTCTTATTCAACGTAGATGGAAATGCATCTTTCTAGAATAAGTATTTAGGTTTCATATACTAATTTTCAAAAGAAAAAAATAAAATTTTATGTACCACAATTAATGCTTAACCATTTGAAGATCAAATTGAGCCAATTGAAAGGAAAGTAGATTTGGTCTCAATTAAATAGTAACAACAAATAAATAAAAAAAAACAACAACAACAAATGTGCAGACTTTAGCGGGAAGGAAATTTTAACAAGCCAAACACATATTTTCGGATACGAACCCGATATTCAAATGTCCAATTTGAATAATACGAATATCTTTACATGCGGATATTTTTGCCTGATCCAAAATTAGCAATTGGATTAAAAAAATTCTTCTTGCGGGTCGGATCCGACCCGTGTACACCCGGCTATTTCCAATCGACTTGATACAATTTAGGGATCATCGAGGGCTAATAAGTCATTTGACTTACGACTAGGGTTTACAAAACTGGAGCAGTCTCTCTCTTATAAACCTTCTCTAAGCTGCAGCCCCATTCTTCACTTTCTTCTCCGACTTCTGCCTCAGAGCTGAAGACAAAAAAGCTCACGGAAGTCTCTAGAAACCCTAACAATGGTGAGTCAGCGAGTTATGAACTCATCATCAAACTCACCTGATCTAATAATCTTCTTATCAAGATGAGTTAACTCGGTTTTTTCTAAATTATTACTATTATTTTGCAGGCTCTGGTGGCTAACGAGGATTTCCAGCACATTCTCCGTATCCAGAATACGAACGTGGATGGGAAGCAAAAGGTGATGTTTGCTCTCACCTCCATCAAAGGTATCGGTCGCCGTTTCGCTAACATCATCTGCAAAAAAGCCGACGTCGACATGAACAAAAGGTTTAATTTTCTCCTCTTTTTTATATTGTTAGGGTTTTCCGGATTGATTTTGAAATAAATTCCTGTTTTGTAGGTGCTTTTTTAGTATGAAATCGTAATTTTTGTAATTATGCTGATTGCAATTAATTTAGTTTTTTTTATAGTAGTCATATCCATGAATAGGATGAAAATGGATAATTATGTTTTTGGGGTAGTTTTTTTTTTTTTTTTTTGCCTATTTTTGAGTTTCCATGAGAAGTTGTATCTTGTGTACTAAGTGTTTCTTGGACTTGATTTGTGGTACATTTAGTGTATTATTGGGTTTGGTTTTTGAAATGACAAGGAATTTTTCATGATTAGTACTTTTTTTCACTGTCATTTTTGTCAATTGAGAGGAAGAAGGGGTGTTACCGTTGCTTCATGTTTTGGAATGTTGGAGGAAATGAAATGGTTATGATTTTTTTTTTTCCAAAAAATGTTTTGTAGAAATGTTTCCCATTTAGTTTTCGTATCACAAGCATGCATATCCAATAAATTCTACAGTAATACTGTCTGAAAGTGCCTTCAAAAAATGTCATTCGGAACCAAATTGTTGTTTTGTGCCTGTCTGTAAGTTTTGGAACCCACTGTAGATGAGACGGACGGATTGATATATAGGTTTACTTTATTTGTTAATTTTGTTGGATATTGTGGTTGTAATCATTTTGGCCTTGAAATGCTGTAATGGGTTAGTTAATGCTTGTGAAACTTGGCAAATTTTGTTTAATATCTCATCTTGTTTTGGAACTGATTGCTTGGATTGTGGAGTTGTTGATAAGTTGTTTTAACAGTAGTATTTCTTTTTGTAGTCTTCTGTAAGATAGGAAGTGTCATCTTTATTTTTGTGTCGGTTTTAGCGGTCGGGACTATGATTTTCATTTGCTGAGCACAGTGATAATTTGTGGTTGTAATTTTAATGACAGAGCTGGTGAGCTTTCTGCTGCTGAGATTGATAACTTGATGACCATTGTGGCCAACCCTCGCCAGTTCAAGATCCCAGACTGGTTCCTTAACAGGCAAAAGGATTACAAGGATGGAAAGTACTCTCAGGTTGTCTCCAATGCCTTGGACATGAAGCTGAGGGATGATCTTGAGCGCTTGAAGAAGATCAGGTGGGTCTTACTGTTAATTGCTCTGTTGATTTTCTCAACTCTGTTATGGTATATGAAATTGATTTTTCCTTGTCCAACTAATAAGCTATTTAACTAATCATTTTGATGATACTTGCTACAATGCGTTTTCTCCAACTTGAAGTTAATTTTATGTTTATTAGTTAATGCTGATTTTACTTTTCGAACTGCAAATAGAATATGTCTGTGCAATCAAGTATTGTATTTATGCATACAACATACCGACTTTTTGGAATCTTTTTTTAATCAATTGGTCATATCTTTCTGATGTGGTATTGCTGAGATTACGGTCTTTACGGGTTTTTTTTTTTTTTATAGATGGGTGCTTTAGGTTAGAACTTGGTTTGTTAACGAACCTCTACATGTATCTAATAATTAGTCAATGAAACGATGTTCTGATGGTTTTATGCTTTCTGCTGGCTAGCTACTCATCTATTGATTCCATTCCATGCACTTTTTTGTATTTCTACTAAATAGATGGATTATTATTTTGACTTGCATGCTTCCACTATATTTCGTGCTTCTCTAAATGAAGGTTTTGAGTAGATTTTGTTAGCCGAGTTATCTCTGATGATGAAGAAGAATGTACTTTTGAATGCCAGGAACCACCGTGGTCTCCGTCATTACTGGGGTCTCCGAGTTCGTGGACAGCATACCAAGACTACAGGACGAAGGGGCAAGACTGTTGGTGTCTCCAAGAAGCGTTGAGCTTGGATATTTTATTTTATTACTTTGCATTCGGTTGTGGATTTTGTTTCTTAAACTCTAGGATGTGTTTCCATATAGTAACAAATTATGAACCTAGAGAATTTTGTGGCTCGAGATTTCTTGCTTTTGAAAGATAATGCAATCTAGTTTTTGAGGAGTTGGTGAATCTATGCACATTGCCTAGTTTGGATTGTTTCATAGCTCACTTATTTAACTCTCTTGTTTAAAGTTCTATGGTGATGAAATTGTTTTATTATATACTGATTCTGGATTTGAGAAGGTTACACTAGTTGGTTTTGGTACAAATGGTCGAGAGAATTTGGCAAAGGTGAAAGTTATATTGCGTATTAGACGGGCTCAGATTGTGATATTGCACAAAATTGTTAAGGCAGCTGTCATTGAATTGAGAACATTTGAAGGATGTTCTTCCAAATTTTGGTCTTCAAACTAATTTTGTCGAGTGTCGGGTCTTTTGAACGTGTCTCTTACACGGATTTGTTATGCTTTTACCCAGACCAAATGTTACTTTGTGCATGTTATGACTCGTCCCAAGTGACTACGCTTCACCTGGTGAAAGGAACATGCGGCTCCCTGCCATGAAATAAGAGATTTTAAATAAGGAGCAATAGTATTGTTGGACACCGGCTTGTTAAGTTTAACAGTATTTTTTCAAAAATATATTTTTTAATTATATTTTTATCTCACGTATAAAAAAAATAATTAAAATTGTTATGATTAAAAACTTTTCTCCATTTTTTTAACTGTTCCTAATCAAACACTAGCAATAGTATATTTCTTTTAATACCAAAAATGGCGATGATGATTAGTTTGATTAATATACACAGAATCTAATTGGATCAATATGCTTAATATGACAATATATTGGGTATTGCCATTTATTCATCCCGTTACTTTTTATGGTTACCGACACATTATATAGAACATGGCAATCGAAGCTACTACTTGCTAGCAATTCAATTCTTCTACATCCATGGAAAAGGCTCACCCACCACCTCATTCCATATTCTTATTCTCATATTCTTTCTTCTACATTACACTTTTATAAATAATCCCTTGCAAACACCCCGGCCAGCAGAATTCTACTGCGCTAGCAGCTTCTAGCCAGCTTTTGTAGCTCTCGCCCTTTGAGCATGGCCGGAGGAAACCCTCCAAAACCACCTTCAAATAAGTCACCGAATCCCTCCACCACCCTCTTCCCACCGCAACAAATCCCACCGGGAATCCTCCTCCTCCATCTCCGCCGCCGCCGCCACAACCACCACCACCACCACTCCCTCTAATAAAAAACCCTCCACCTCAGAACCCAATAAACCAAAACCCACCTCAAATAATCTCAAACCCCCAACACCAAAACCCAAACCATCTCCAAAACCCACTAACCCATCTCCCAAGCCCGAACCCATTCAGCTGCTTTCCAAGCTTCCCCCTTTCCCTTTCCCGGACCCACCTCCTCCACCATCTTATGGATTCCACATGCTTGACCGCCGAACTTTTGTCCTCGCCGACGGCTCCGTCCGTTCTTATTTCGCTTTACCCCCGGATTATCAGGATTTTACTCCATTGCCACCTCGGCCCGAATTCCGTGTTCCGGGTTTAAGGTTTGATAGGAATTTCCCGATGAACCCGGATTTTCGTGGGCCCGAATTGGGTGAAATGGGTGATGGGTTCATGAGGGGTCGGAGCCAGGAGTATAGAAATGTAGTGGGTTTTGAGGGCCGGGGAAACGGGCTTGGGATGGTGGAAAGGCCCGTTCCTGGAACTGGGCCCGGGAATTCAATAAAGAGAAAGTTTGGGGATGAGGAAAGAGGAGGGAGGGATGGGTTTGAAAGGCAAAGGCAACAGCTTTTGCAGTATGGGAATGCGGATGGATACTTAAGCGGGGTGCCAGGGCCTAGTAGTGGGGGTAGGGGAAGAGTGCGTGGGGAGGAAATGAGGGCTGCGAAGTTTATGAGGATTGATGAAGGTAATGTAGGCAAACTTAAGCATAATGAAGTTGATCAAGCTGCATTAGAGAAGGCATTTTTGCATTTCGTGAAGATAGTTTATGATAATCCAAATCAGAAGAAGAAGTATTTGGCTGATGGAAAGCAAGGTTCTTTGCAGTGTATTGCTTGTGGAAGGTTTGCTTTTAGGATGGATTTTCTATCTTCTGTCTCTAGGATACTCCTGTTGTGGTTTTCGCTATTATTTAATTTGTTAAGATCTATGGTTCTATATCTGAGCTAAAATGTGTTTGCTAGCTGAATACATGTAGGTTGTTAATTGCTTCATACTGTTAGGATGTTAGGATTGAGATAAAGAAACACCATTTTTTTCCGCATGCGCGTGTATGAGCAGATGGTCCTTGGACAAGGTATTTTGCTTTCCAGGATTTTTGTTTAAATCGAGTAACTGTTACTGGATGTGAAATTGAAATTTAGTACGGATGCTTAGAACAAGGATATTAATTCACGCCAGTTGCTGCAATTTGTTGCTAGTATGGCTGTTATTTGTGTGGTGTATGGCTAATGGCTAATGGCTTTTGGAGCCTGGCCAGTTTGCATGTTTACAATGTTTTTACTTCCTACTGGTGACATATATTTGACTTGGGATTATGTTGATGTTAGAATTGCTTCTTGTGAGAATTTGTGAATGGTAGATAATCCCTTGAAGGGTGGCATGGTTGAATTGTTTGTAAACATAGGTGTGCATACTAAACTTAATGGAAATGAACTTTTGCATCCATGCTATTGTTCTATGTGCCCCTTGTGGTAATATAATGCACTGAATGTGCTAATTTAACTTTCTCTAAAGTGTCTGCTATTATTGTTGAGATCAGTTGCCATGTGTTGGAGCCCTGGGCAAATTCTTGCATGCCTTGATCCCTTGCTTGTTGTTGTTGCTCGATGTGATCTATTATTGTTGAAATTAGTTCCTAGGGTTAGAGCTCTGGACGAATATTCCTTTTGCTGTTGTTCTTCTTGGTTGAGTTTCTGTTCTTTTGTATTTCACTTTATTTATGACTCTGAACGTAATAGGCTTTCTCATATGTTATTCTTCTTCAGCATGTGCTATGTGTAATTTTGCACTAATTGCTCTCCTGATAAATGTTCACGTGCCGGGAGCTTTTAGTGGTAACTTTGTGTTGCTTTTTGGAGATGGAATAATAGTCTGCTTTACTGGGCTTGACTTGGCATCGTTTTGCAAATAATTATCAATGTTCTTATAGATTTTTAAGCAGTTTAATGCTATTCACTTATTATATTATTTCAATTTAGCTCCATCTGGGGCAGATTTAGTATGTGCCAAGAGCCTTGTGGCAAGTGCAACACAAATCTTGTGGGTGCAGTCACGTGTCTACTTCTCTTTGAACCCACATATTCCAGGAGGAAGGTGGGAAGATAGGAATGTAAAAGAAATATTTTTTCCCCCCTCACTAAGTGGTTTTTTTCTGCTTGAATATTCTTGAGGCTAGTGCTAGCTTCTGGTATCTTATTGAAGAGAAATATAACAATGCTTCGGGGGCTTTGGTAGGGAAGTCTCATCTTCGTGATGTGTTTATCTGCATAGTTAGAGCTTTATGACATAACAAAGTTACAAGTTGCGGCTTCTTTGTGGCTATATACTTCATAGCAGACACATGGTTGCTTGTTGAAGCAATGAGGCCTGTCCATATATTTGGGTGTTTGGGCCCCTGCAGCTGTTGATTGGTCTTTGCTTGTCATCTTTGCTTATTGCTATTTTATGTTCCTTTTCTTGGACTTCTTTATTTGGAGTTACTGGAATACATCCCTGTTCTTTTTCTGTAATGGTTGTCATGTCATAAAGCTTTTCCCTTTCGTGATGGTATGTTTTGAATGTTGACTTGTTGAAATTTTCATCATGAAAGGCTCAAATGATTGCTCTTTGAGATAAGTTGAAATCATGGATTGCTTTATGCAAGAGTACCATATTAATGATGTTCTCTCTACTGATATGACATCATTGTCTCAGCGCAATTGAAGTGATTAAGGAAGTTTAAATTCAATTAGTGTAGACTTTAGGACATTCGAAGTTGTCTTTTCTATGTTTTTCTTTTCTCTTTTGGTGCTTGTGTCTTAAATCTAGTCCATGTAGTTGACTGCCAGAACAGAAATAAGAAGTTCCTCTGCAAATGAAAATTACGTATTAATCTTCCTAAGTCTGTTGGGTGTTCTGATATAATTGCCTTAATTATGCATCAATTTTGATGTGAAAAATACAGGTCATCGAAAGATTTTTCAGATATGCATGGCCTCATTATGCACGTGTACACTTCAGATCATCCTAACTTGATTGTGGATCACTTGGGCTTACACAAGGCTTTGTGCGTACTCATGGGATGGAATTATAGGACTCCTCCCGATAACTCAAAGGTCTATCAGTTTCTGTCTGCTGAGGAAGCAGCAGCAAACTTAGATGATCTTATTATGTGGCCACCCTTCGTGATAATTCATAATACAAACACTGGGAAAGGTAGAGAAGGTCGCATGGAGGGTTTGGGAAACAGGGCGATGGATAATTACCTCAGAGGTATATTGCATCTTACCTTCTTTATCATCCATGCAGTGCATCATTTAGAGGCTTCCCTGAGACATTTAGCTTACAATAGCGTGCGTTTCTCCTGTGGTAGTATTTGGAAATCTTTTAGAACTCTTTTCTTTAACCTTTCTAGATCGGTAGTCGTCTACTACATGGATTGCCACAATATGCTAGAGTTGATCAGTGATTGCAGGATCATCGAGTGGATTAAAACTCGCGAGAATAAAGCAATAGTAAACAGTATGAAAGGAATTTAGGAAGCAGACTTAGGGAGCACTTCGGTTTGTAGGGAGGAATTGGAATTGGAATCATTATTATTCATTTTAGAATTGAAATGAAGTTTTCATTCCAATGTCTTTGCTTGGTTGGATGTTGGAATTGGAATGAAATTTAATTAAATTATATTTTTGCCCTTGATATAAAATTTATTAAAGAATAAAATAATTACACATGAATAGTTGAACATTTTTGTGTATATGTATGCACATAGCAACTCCTCTTTTTCAAACCTACAACCCTCATTTTTTAAGACCTTATGGTCCTAAATCATCTAGTTTTGATTTAACAAACGAATGATAATGTCTACTAATGGTTTATCAAATTACCTTAGCAACAAAACAATTGAGGAATAAGAAGTCAAAGTTGCAAAATTTTCAGAAATGATTCCGATTCCTTCCAATCAAGTAGCCTCTAAGGGATTCATTCAGATTTTCGATTCCGATTTCCTCCAACCAACAGCTCCTTAGAGGATTTTAGGAATGATAACTAGGCAATAAGCAATCACTTGTTTGAAGAGCTGGTTGCATACCTAATCTGAAACTAAATAATGTTTCTGCCATCCTGCAATGAACTTTGTGTACTTCAATAATGAAGGTGTTCTGGCTTGTTCATAGTACTTTGCTATAAGTCACTCTCTATGGTAGATTACGTTGGGCATTTCATTGGTTAAACACTTCCTTTTAGTTCTGAAGCTGAATCAAGTAGTGGAGTTGTTGGGCATCAGCATGTTTGTTTCAAGTTGATAAATAGGTCTAGAAACTTGGCCACTTTGGATTCTATTTTGGTTTCTCAACCAAGTAGGTTTTCTAAGGATTTTTTTCTCTTGAAATCACTTAAAATGACATAAAACTGATTTGGTGCGTCTGAACTTAATTTGCTTTCTTACTTCAACCTTTGTGATCAGGGTCTTAGATGATCTCCTGGGAATAATTGAAAAATAGGCAAGCTGTTATGCATAATGAGATGGTATTGTCTGAAATTTATTCTGGGAATGGGGTGGAAGATTGTTGTGAATTTCTTCTAATGTTCTTTCAGTCATGTTAACTTTCAAAAGCAAGAGACAGTTGCTAACTGCTCTTCTGTTAGGAGTGCTTCCTTGTGCTTTTTTCTTGTACAGCCATAGTTGTTTAGATGCAGATGGGAATATGGAGAGACAGTCCAACTTTAATTTATGCATTTGGAGCATATTCACAAAAGCACATTGAGATTAACATTACATTCTGCATCTTCAAATCTTGCTTTCAGATCTTGGATTTCGCGGTGGCAAGTCAAAGTCCTTGTACTCAAAAGATGGCCATCTGGGTATTACCCTGATTAAGTTTGGTGCTGATCAGGCAGGTTTGAAGCAGGCTGTACAGTTGGCTGAATATTTTAAGAAAGATAACCGCGGGCGAAATGGTTGGGCCCGCGTGGAGTCCTTGAATGTAGGCAAGGATGATGACAGTAATCCAAACCTTGTCAAGGTAAATGAGAAGACAAGGGAGAAAGAGAGGATCTTTTATGGCTATCTGGCAACTATTACTGACATGGACAAAGTTGATTTCGAGACTAGGAAGAAATGCGTAATTCAGAGTAGGAGGGAGCAGATGACTCCAAATTAAAATTATGCACGCAATACAAGATATTAGGTTGGTTCTGGATCCATAATAATTCTTCATGAAATTGGAAGCTTGTCTAAACGTCACCCCAACCAAAAAAGGAAAAAACATAAAAAAGCGAAAGGAAAAATGATGCTTGGTTCAACTTTTTGGTCAGAGAAGGTTTAATATCCATTTCTCTGGAGCGTGCTTGCTCTCTGATTCTGATGTTAGCTCTCTGATTCTGATGTTAATCAATTAGATTGCTTATATCTGTGCCCTGATTCTTCTTTGTTTTCGTTTGTATCATTTTCCGACATATGGGGGCTTTGAGGTTCTGCAATACCTTGGACATTGAATTTGCAGTTAGTTGTGGTCAGTGATGAATTTGCACAACTAAATTGTTGCAGCTCTTAGTGCTTTGATGCAGGAAGCCTTGCTCTGTTTCTCTAGTTTGAATTAGCCTTCTACTCCTTCCCTTCCCCTTCCCCTTCCCCTTCCCCTTCCCCTTCCCTCGGCCTGTTGTGACACTATTCTTCTTTGGGTTCAATATCAAATTGGAAATGCAAGCAGTGGTGCAAGTTTGTTCTTACAGCAGAGTTGTTCCCTGATGCATTGGACTAGTACCAATTTATTAGGATTTAGTTCTGCTGCAAGATCATAGAGGTTATCACACTACTTATGTGCCAACTTGATGACCCTGAAATGCTTATTACCTGAAAATTTCTTTTCCCATTGTTTTTGCGATGCTGCTTCTCCTGTGCGTTTTGAAGGATGCATTGGGATGTGGTTGAGTCTGTTAGTTTTTTTTTTTCTTTTTTTTTGTGTGTTGTGAAGGTTGAGTTTGTTAGTTGATTGGTAAATAAACGAGGATTCAGATAACTAAAGAAATGCAGCTTCTGGTATTACGTAACCCCAAAAGTTGGTAGGTTTGGTAAATGTAGTCTATATGGGGGAAATTAATATTTTTCATGTAGTTGGTTCGTTTGGTGAAATGAATGTAGTCTCTAAGGGTGAAATGGATGCTTTTCGTCACCAGTTGTTATCTTTACGTTAGGCTAGAGCTATATTTCTAGAGTTGCCATTTTTGAAAAAGTATCTTTGGTAAGCAGTTAGTCAAATTCGAAGAGCCCCTGGTTTTAAATACGATCCTGACTTGAGAGGCTCAATTGAAGATAATGTTAGAAATTGCTGTTGCAGTATCCTCGTCCTTGTCATTATCGTTAGCTTTTCCCTGTTGTTGTATTTGAAATGTTCGGCTTGGTTAGGAGGAGGGGCAAAATTTTCTTTGCTTCATAATGGGGATGTTCGTACAGGTAAAGTTTCCATCATATTTGAAATCATTTGTTATCACTGCATAATCAGCATCACCCGGACTGCTTCAAAATTGAGATCCTCTTCTATAGTCTCAAGTTTAAAGGACAGCCACTGTGTGACTTACTAAGTTTTACATAATGGCATTACGTTAAAAGCCAACCTCATAAGAAGTGAGATGGATCGGTACCTTTAATATTGTATTCTGTGAATTATGGAGCACATTAGTTTGCTGAGTTGGATTATGTGACTTGCCAATCAAAAAAGTTACTTTGACCGTGTTCATTGTAATATTCGGTACTACTCACATTGATTGAACCAAAAAAGGCTGAGGAATCTTCCTTTAGTATTAGAGAAGGACAATGGTACTATCTTATGTCTTGTGTCAGTAACAAACATTTCAAGTTGCTGCGTAGTTTTGGAAGGATGGACATAAAAAGAAACTTGTTTTTCTAATTAACATCTGCAAACCAGGATTTGTATGTGATTTATGATTCTTGAAACTTAAAATTCAGGAAAAAACTGAGTTTTTACGTGTAAATAGCCTGCTAATGAGGCTTTGCTCCAGTAACAAAATGTAACCAATATTGAATATCAAAGGCTTGGTTAAAGTTATACTGCCTCCAATTGAATATGAACGTAAAGTAAAATACCATGTGAAGGTAAATGATAACACCACGATCTTTAAACCGAGGCAGTAGTCTCAATCCAAAGAATCTGAAGGAACAGCCTTTTTGTGCTTAGCTACGGGACACGTATATGCGCGTGCCTTACTTATTGCTCATTCCATGCACTATTGCTCTGCAATACTTGTGTAAAATCTTATCTCTTAACATTTCTAGGGGTACCATATTGTCTCCTAAAGGATTCTTATTCGACTTTGGACGCTTTTTTTTTTTTTTTTATATGGATTATTAACTATTTGTATTACAGTGAAACCATGAATTTTAATTTTTCGGTCTTACATGTTGAATCATTTTTGTTGGTAGAAATTTAGGCCATAATCTCATAAATTTATAATTTTACGTAGTTTGTATCATGCATAAACTTGTCAAGATTCAATATCTTTCTATTTGAGTCGGTGTTTAAAGGGTAAATTCTTATGTGAGTCAAGTCTATGGTCACATCTGTATACCTTGTGATTGAAAAGAGCGTTATATAAGCATAATGATCTATATTGATGTAAAAAAGTGATGTAAGAATGTTATGTGATTTTATTTTATATCACAAAGTTCATATATGTAGTCGTAGATTGGGTCTATGTAAGAATTATTTATGTTTAATCATGTATCTCAATTTTAACCACAATGAAACTTCTTGTAGACTCGTAAAACATGGTTTAAGCCTATGAATTTCATCTGATTTGTGTTATTAAGTTCATCAATATTTTTAAAAAAATGAAAATAAAAAAAAAAACATTTGCATCACTGTGCCCTGTATGATATCCCTAGTCCAAACACAAGTGCATAGATTACTATTGCAAATGTCTTGCCTTTAAGGTCTAAGGCCGGCACTGTCTTTATTTTATCTGACTACAACCATGTGGTGGCTGCGGTGGTGGTGGTGGTCAGTGAGGGTTGGGCCACCCTCCTACCCCACCACTCACCTCAGCTTTTGCTTTTCTCTCCGGTTTCCGGGAAAGTCTTCCTTCTTACCCTTCAATTTTTTTTTATCTCACTAGCTAAAAATCCCCCTTGCTCGTCTCGTGTTGTCCAATGTCCTGTAATTGAATGCCCTTCTTTATCATATTGCCATAACATTAATAGTATCCTATTGATCCCCATCAAGTAATATTAATACGTCAAAATGGCTTCAATTTTGATTAAATGATAAATATATTTTTGTTTAGATTAGTAAAATTATTCCACTTTGGTTTTCCTTAAAGCATATGAACTGTTGAAGCCACAAAAAAAAATCGATAATTTTACCCTGTATTTTGTATTCCCCAACGAAAGCTCGTTACTGATGCTACATGCCAATATTAAATTTAGACAAAAAATTTTGATTTTTTTTCTTGGACTCTCGAGTGATTGATGGGCAACGGCACTTGTACGGGCACAGCAAAGGGAAAATTTTACATGGATCGGATTTAAAGTTCTACACGTGATAAAAAAAAAATTTCAAACAACAAAAAATTGCTAGTGAGATTGCTGTTAGATTTATAAAACTTATGATTAAGACATTATGTTCTTTTAAATAACAATTTCAAAAATGAAATATTAAAAAAAATAGTCCTTAGAGCATGAAACAGGAGATTGAATTGAGAATATATTTTTAATAATAAACGTGTTCTATTATACAAAAGGTTTGTTCTCAATAGATTTTTTAACTAACTTTTAGATTATAGATGAACAATAATTTGTATTAATAGTGTAATCAATTAAATCCCAAATTAGATTTTAAATTTTTTGTACAGCTAATTTGAGATTTTTTAGTTGTACAAAAAATTCAAAATCTAATTTGAGATTTCATTGATAGAATTTTAATACAGATTATTGTTAGTCTATAATCTAAAAACTGATTAAAAAATTTATTGAGAACAGGCTCAAAATCGAACTTTTTAAATTGTTTTAACCATCTTTATGTCGCTGTTAATTTCTCTTTCATTTCAGAGAAAATAAAAAACAAAAAAAAGGACGTGTCACGACCAACTGCTATTCAATTTTCTAGGATTTAATAAACGAGAAAAATAATAGTACTAGGACATATGTTAGCCCTAACCTCATTATCTCCCGATGGATGCATCAGACCAAATTTCGTGTGTTTTCATTTTTTCTCTTTAACCTTTGTACTTTTTAAGCGGGAAAATCCCTTTTATTTTTTCCGACCATAATGAAACCACCCACTCCCTCGGCGCACTTTTGCATTCACACAAGCCACCTTTTTACCTGCCGTCGCGCAAAGGTGGCGGCAAAACGGTTGTTGGTGCAATTATTTCTGTTTATTAAGATCAGATTTGGCTTAATATTTAAATTTTGAAAGATGGATCATCACTACATTGTATATGATATCCTCAAAATAGTGTCATAAATTTACACTTTTAATAAGATTTGCAATGATCGACGTACAATGTATAATATCTTAAAATTTTTGTATATCACTAGGAATAATTTTTTATGCCCAAACGTTATGTAATTACACGTGTCCTACTATCCTTCACTCACGTCTTATTTAAAAAATTCTTACTTAACTTTGTTTACTGCTTTGAATCTTCGTCTCATAACGACACACGTATATGTGTGTAAATATATATATATATTTGTTATTCTCATAACAAGTATCTGTTTCATTTTTATATAATTGTCATGTGTATTAATTTATGATGTTTTTAAATAATTTATAGATTTTGCAAGTAATTTTGATAAATGCATATACGATTTGAACCGTTTGTTCATGGCCTGATTGTAATTGCATGAGTACATTGTAATATGAAAGAAAGTCACACTTGTCAGAATCACATCCCTACACTATAATTAAAAAAATTCCTAAACGAACCATGTCTATAGTATACTATAATATAAAGTCACGTGAGTCACGTTTATATATTATAATCTAAAAATCATGTGAGTATCTAATTTAAGAAATTAATGTAAAAATACTTACATTAGACCGGTCCACATTTGAAATATAAACCAAAGTCCTCATTTGACATCCACTCTCCAAATTTTTCTGACTCCAGCTATCTGAAATGAGGCCTCACAAGTTTTATTTTCCATAAGTTGGTGGTTTAGATTTAAAGAAAAAATAAATAAATAAACGATATTAAATATGTAAGGTCAAATTTAAGATGAAAAATTACGTTGTTTTAAAATAACAAATAGTTACGTTACAGAAAAGTCTACGAGATGAACAAAGTAAAATGGATTGGGAGATATTATGGCAAAATTGGCACATCCACAAGTTTGGTTGCCGAACTCTAGAGCATCAGGCCTGTTATTCAAATAGCTAAACAGCAACAATACAAGAAGCTAATTGTATATTCAGATTCTAAGCTAGCCATTGACATGTTGGTAGGCTGGTGGGAAGTTCCTCCTCAAGTACCGGTGTTGGTAGCAGATTGTAAAGTTTATTCCAGGACATTGAGATCAAATTTCAACATACCTACAGGGAATTTTTGTGCAAATTTTTTTAGCCATTTTAGGGGTTAAATCTGATACCTCATTTTTATTTTTATTTTTTTGTAATCAACCATATGTTGATTTAGGTATTTTGTTGAATGTGGATGTAGCATGAAAGAGACCTAGTTAATACATACTTATACATATTTTATTACTCCGGATATTACCAAAAAAATTAATAAAAAAATAATTATATTAGACTCCAGTAAAATTATATATTATTTTACTATAATTACACATTTTAATTACCATTGCACAGTAATAAGTGGAAAGGGTCAACCTGGATAGTTTCCCTACCTATGCTTCCTCCTATATTAACCACTAGGGTCTTCATTTCTAAAGCCCTTTTTTTCAACTCAACCACCCAAAAATGGGTTCAATCGCCGATCCTGGCGGCGAGTTGTCTCACCCACCACCACTTCCACCACAACCACCATCTCCTCCTCCGAGTTTCGATGAATTTCAACGCCAGGCTTCCTTAATGACTAGCTGCACTCTTCTCTGGAAGGAGCTCTCTGATCATTTCACCTCACTGGAGCAAAACCTCGAGAAGAAATCCGCCGCCTTAAGAGCTAAATTCAAAACCCTAGACTCCCAAACCAAGTCCTCCCTCGACGAGCTCAACCACCGCGAGTCGACTCTCTCGTCCGTCATGTCTATGGCGCTGGAAAAGGTCGAAAAGTCCAAGGCCGGCTCTATTTTGGCCGTGACGAAACAACAAAAAGTTCTTCATAATCTCGTGGAAAATATTAATGGAGAGAAAATTGCAGTTGAGGAGGATGCTGGAGAACTTGATAATTCTCCGGGTGTGTTGTTGAAACTTAAGTCGTTCTGTATAAGTATGGATTTTAAGAATTTTTGGGGGTTTGTTGTGGTGAGGAAGAAAGAGCTGGAGTTGTTAAAGCAGGAAATGCCGAAGGCATTAGGGGAATGTATTGATCCTCCAAAATTCGTTCTCGAGGCGATTTCGGAGGTTTTTCCAGTGGACACAAGGAAGAAAGATGATGAAGCTGTAAACAACAATAATAATAGCAATAAATGTTATGATTTGGGATGGGCTTGTGTGCTGTTGTTGGAGTCATTGATTCCGGTGCTGGTGGATCCGGTGTTAGGGAAGAAGAGGATGTTGGTGACACCGAGTATTAGGAAGAAAGCTGAGGAGATTGCGGAAATATGGAAGAAGAGTTTGGAGGCTAGAGGGGGGACCGAGAATGTGAAGACCCCTGATGTGCATACTTTTCTACAGCATCTGGTGACTTTTGGGATTGTTAAGGACGAGGATTTGGAGTTGTATAGGAAGCTTGTTGTGGCTTCTGCTTGGAGGAAACAGATGCCTAAGCTTGCTGTTTCTCTTGGTCTTGCTGATTTAATGCCTGGTACTCTTTTTTTCTTTTTTCTTTTTTTTTTTTGGGTTGATTTGAGATGATAAAAATTGTTGCTTTTGTTTTTGGGGTTTGATCTGTTGAATCTTGTGAATGTTTTGTGGTTTTGGAATTGGTGTTATGAGAATTAATGTTAAGGAGGAGAAACGTGCCTGCTGTTGGATGTCTATGGGGAGAGTTGAAGATGGTAGTTTTCTTAGTTTGGGAGAAGAAAAAACTAATAAAGTTTAGGAATTAAGAAGTTTTGGGTAATTAGAGAGGAGAAATAAAGATGGATGCTTTTCACGAATCTAAATTTAATTTGTAGGTCTGGAGAGCTTGTTTTATGTTTTGAAACACGATGGATATTTTTAGATTAAGTTTTAAGGAACTCTGTTGGTGTACAATCAACTCTTTGTATATGATTTTGCATGCAAATTAGACCTTGTTCTTTGTTTGCTTGATTGTAATTTGAGGGCTTTGACTATAATTTTATTATGGGGTAATATTCGATATGGTTGTTCTAAGCGTGGTTATATCTGCTTTTGAGATTGATAAATTCAGGCTATGCTAGGGCCTCAATTGTGTAGGCGTACCTTGTCGCGTAATCACGATGTCCAGAACAACCCATGCTCTTCCATGTCTTTCATATGGTAATTTTATTGAAAATAGAAAAAAAAAAAAAAAAACCATTTGAGAGAGATTTATCTGTTAAACAGCTTGACTTGTTATTTTCTGGTGTGTGAAGTTTTTGCCGTTATTTGATTCTGATTTTGTCACAGTGTGCAATCTATTCAGGAAACGTGTAAAGAACCTTGTGCTTCCGGTCAATCTAGGGCTACATAATGTGGCAAATCTGGTTTTAGGGATACGTATTAAATTCTAGTCAATCTTGAGTTACATAATGTTGAAAGTTTGGTTTTAGGGATACCTATCATTTCTCTTTGGTGACAAGGAAGAACATGATCTGTTTGAATAACTGCCCCTGATTGAAGATAGAAGTTGCAACCTGGTGCAGATGCCCCTGTATGCTTGCTCCTATGGACAAGTTTATATGTTTAATTTGGTTTGCTTTGTGATTTGCATCCTAATTGGAACCTGCTTTCCTCTTTTTCCTGGAGTATGTTGCAAAAGGTTTTTCTGTATTAGTTGGATAGGTTAAATTACATACTTATGCCACAGCATATTGAATAGAGGATAAGCATTTGTTCCCCGTTTATCATCAGATATAATTGAAGAACTGATCGGCCAAGGACAGCAGGTTGATGCTGTACATTTCATCTTTGAAGTTGACCTTGTGGAACAGTTCCCACCTATCCCTCTTTTAAAAGGTTTTCTAAAGGATGCAAAAAAGCTTGCTACAGAAATTCTGGAGGATCCAAACAACTCCGGTCGAGCTGTGGTATTGCTCTGTTTATATTTCTAGTGAACTTTTTGTTTTAACAATATTTATCTCTTAATCACTTCACGTCATTGAGTGAAAGTTTGTTTCTGCTTATATTTTTGCACCCATTGCCTTCTGGATACCTGTGCCTGGTTCCTGTTCATATTTTGTTATTCTTTGTTCCAATCAAGCCTCATATTTGCATCATTGAGCGGTCTGATCTGTTCTCTGTTTGTGATACGAGTCTTACTTGCAAACAAAATTCCATATGGTTCATTATTTTGTCCAACTGATTCTTATGTATGCACGCATAAATGTACAAGATGTAATACTAACATTTTATTTTGTCAAAAGGGAGCGCCTTATTGTGGAACTTGCTTTAGGTTACAGTATCCCTCACCTTTTCTGTCTTTTTGGAATGATCATCAACGAGTGCAAAATTATATTGTATATTTGTTCATGCTCTCTTTAATCATACTCCTTTTTTATGCTGCTACAGCATCTAGCTGCAAAGAAAGAGCAATCAGCAATTCGAGCCGTCATCAAGTGCATTGAAGAGTACAAACTTGAGGCCGAATTCCCACCTGAAAACCTTAAGAAGCGTCTGGAACAACTGGAGAAAACCAAGACAGAGAAAAGGAAGCCAGTTGTTGTCCCTGCCAATAAACGAACACGTGCCAGCAATGGAGGACCCATGCCTCCAGCAAAGGCGGGCCGTTTGACAAATGCTTATGTCTCATCTTTTCCTGCAGCCCCCACATATGTAAGGTCTCCCTCGCACTCACCGTACCATGCTGGTGTGCCAGCTTATCCCTCTCCACCTGCCATTTATGGACACGGAAGCAGGAGCCCCTCCTCCTATGCATACTCGCCTGAAGCATATCCTGGAGTTCCAGTGACTTATCCTGCATATGGAGGCTATGGCAGTCAAATTGCACCAGCTTACCACCAAACTTACTACTGATAGACATGACTAGCCCTCTGATATGGTGACGACTGATATCATGACCCAATGCTGTGCAAATGTCTTTTAAAATGGTCTGTAATCACTAACTTTGATGGTAGCTCTATCCGTGTGTTGATCCTTAATTCTGATCTTTCGTCTGCTACTTGTTTCGTCAGGTGCAGCTTGTATTTCTGATGATGATGAAACTTGTACTAGGTTGTTGTGAAAATTAATTAAAAAAGATGCTTAGCAAGAGACTTTTAGAACTGCTAGGAATCACTGTTCATATATCGTATGCTAATCTGTGAATGGTTTAGCCTGGACATAAAAAAAGAAAATCCAGAAAAAAAAAATGCAGTTCCTTGTGCTTGTCACACTACCTGACAATGGTGGAAGGTGTTGCCAATTTACTGAAACTCACGGAATGAGTTAAAGTTCTGGACTACAGGTCGGTATAATGATTCATTTGGACGTGAATACTGTAAAGGCCACATATTCGATTTGGTCCCAATTTTCAATTTTAAAGGCCCACCGCATTAGTAGTTTGCTCTACCTGCGAGGGTGTTGTAACTTGGAAGTTTGTCATAGGAGAATTTTTGGTTGATTGGACATTCTGAAGTCATATTCTTTTGATGAACAACAAATTGCAGAAATCTCGAATAGTAGTCCACAATAAAATTAGAACATTTATCAGAAAATTGGGTTTAAACAAAATCCAACTCTAATGTAAAATGCCAAGAAACATGATATGGTAAAGCTGAATAGGACTTGATTCTAAATTAGTAAAGTTTCAGAAAGCCAATCTTATATCTATAAATTTCTTGATCCTTACCTTAGTGAATATTAAAATTGAGTTTACAAGGATTCCTAAAAGTGTTGAATGGTTTTGAGTGTATTAGTAAGGTTTCCAAAATCCTCATACCAAAAAAGCCACGAGAATTGTAAATAGTTATGTAATTGGAACTTTTCATGTTATATGATCTATTGATTATCACCTACATATTATATTCAAGCCAAGAAAATAACAACAAAACCCAAAACAGGTCCGTTTCCCTTGGTAAAGGCTAACCCAAATTTCGCAGGTCTCAACCCGTCCTATTTCAGTGACACTTTTCCATAGCCCATAAGCCCGTAGGAAATCAACTCTCGTAAAGGATAAAAAACTTCTTGCACACCACCTCTTCGATTATAGTACTGAGAGAGCTAAAGAAAAAAAGCACCTCTATTCCTCCTCAAAGCCTATTTTTTTATCGAGGTCCCTTTCCAATGTCGTTCATGTTCAGGAGGGTCAACACCTTAAGATCGCTAGCAAATCCTTATAATCTATTGCGGGCTTACACAAAATTTCCTTCAAGGGATAAAGAAGCTGAATCCCTCCATATCCCATCTGATAATAATGAGAATGCAGAATCTTTTTGCAATTATAGTAATAGGATTCACCTTTCACCATTGTTTTCAGGGAGTAGTGGGCATCATTTGAAAGATTGCAAGATTGAGCTTGTAGATGATGTGTCTTGGCAAGTGTCTTCTGGTTTAGTCGAGGCCTGGAAAGGCAAGACTGAGGTGGGGTGGGGAAAAAAGGATTTGGATAGTGAAGCAGATGAGAATAGTTATGATGAGTTGGTGAATTATGTGCCTCCAAATAAGGAGGACCCTGATTTTGATGAGATTGAGGATATGAGGATTCGGGGTAATTTGTTTTATAAGCTTGATAAGGATTCCAAAGAGTATGAAGAGTATAAGTTTGATTTCCACAGGAAGAAATCTTCTAAGAATAAGAATGATCAGAAGGAAAACACAAAGAAGAAAGGAAAGGAGAATCATAATGCGGCTGATGGAAGTGGAAAAGATTCAATGAAGTTTAAAAAGGAGTTTAAGGAACTCAAGAAGGAGAAGTTGACGTGTAATTCTGGTGTGGCTGAGGAAAGATTTCGTGGAGTTGATGGGAATGAAGATTTGATTTCTGGGATTCATGAAATGGGAGGTGATTTTGATGGAAAGAAGTTGAGGACTCCTACATTTAATCAGCTTACTGCTCCATATCATGAACCGTTTTGTCTGGATATTTTTGTGTCACAAGGTTCTGTGCGTGCCAGCGTTATTCATCGGGCTACTAGCAAGGTTGTCGCTGTGGCACATTCTATATCTAAGGACATGAAATTTGACCTGGGATCGACCAAGAGTAGAAGTGCCTGTGCTGCTGTAGGGGAAGTTCTGGCTCACAGAGCTCTGGCTGATGATATACACAATGTGGTTTATACACCTAGGAAGGGGGAGAAATTGGAAGGGAAGCTGCAGATTGTACTTCAGTCCATTATTGATCATGGTGTTCATGTGAAGGTGAAGCTTAAGCAAAGGAAAGTCAAGAAAGGTGATGTCTCTCAACCAAAGACTCAGTAGTAATGTTGATCAAAATGCTGATTTGCTAGAGGGATACGCTTTTGAATTTTGAGTATGGCATAATTCAGTATAAATTTGGTCCTGTTAGTTCTTTGGGAGTTGTTTTCAAATAAGAAAATATGTGGCATTTTAGTTGGATAGTGCAGGAGCTATCTTTTGCTTGAGTTGCTTCTGAAGGAAATGTTACTAGCTAGGATCAATTCTAACACCTGAAGCTGTTTTTTGCTTGAGTTGCTCCTGAAGGAAATGTTACTAGCTACTAGCTAGGAGCAATTCTAACACCTGAAGCTGCTGATGAGTGTATATTTTTTCCCTTATGTAGTAATATAAACCAGGGTTTCTGCAACAAGAGCTTGCTTTACACAGAGAGCATTAGACGAAGTCAGTTAACATGGATTGGCTGCCCTTGGACTACTCTTCAATCTTCAGAATTATTAGCCAGAAAACTCATTCTAGTCAAATATCTAGACGCTGTGAACTGTAAAAGTTATAATGAGGATGTGCACATATATTTTCCTGGACTCAAGCTACTGGATATCTATTCCAAGTTCTGGTGAACAAATACAAAAGCTTATAATTTACACTATCCAGATTAATTCCATTTGTGTCTCAGATAATCATTACTTTATATTCATATCAACAAGAAAATTACCAGATTGTAATAGCTCAAGCTTTTGCAGTCTATCTTTTGACAATTTCTGAAGAAGAAAGGAATTAAGACCACAAAGTAAGAAAGTAAAACAGTTTTCCGAACCACATTCTAATAGTATAATATCCGCATTCTACACTAATACTCAAGCACGGAACAGGTATCACTCTTAAGCTTTAGTCATTGGCGGTTGCTAGCTGCAGAGAGAGCAACTCCTCCTCTGGTATAGTCCGAATTTGACAATCTGATCTGGGATAAGATGCGCACAGTAATGCATATCCGCGCTCCACAACATCATCACTAAGCATTCCTTCACTTTGATCAACTGTTCCACTGATAAGTTGAGCTGGACAAGTCATGCATACCCCAAGCTTGCAGTCATGTGGCACGGACAAGCCACTATCCAATGCCTTGGATAAAATTGTCTCATCAGGTTCAACTTCTAGCTCAGTTGTTTCACCTTCATGCTCAATTGACACTTTGTAAGACTGGACAACGACCGATAAATGGCGATTTGAGGTAGCCCTTGACGAGGAACTGTGCAGCTGAACAGCAGGGAAGTTGGCTTGCTTTCTTGGTTTAATGAGATTGAAGGAAGGATATGCTGTGAATTGAAGTGCAGCCATGTTCTGTTGGAGGAAATCTTGGGTTCTCTTTTGACTGCAATGAAAATGGTTGGTGTTCAAGAGGATAAGGTTGTGATTTCTTGTCTCAGTTTCTGGGCTGTACCATGTTCCGAAGAATTGGAGTAATTGAACTTTCAATTGCTACCTGCTTGATTTTCGGCCTCTGCATTTCTTTTGAGAAAAAGGCTTTGGGCTCGTTGTGCTATTGACATTTCTATTTTCGTCTCAACTGAGAGGGCTTCCCCACACCTCATCTGAGAGATGGGCTTACCCAAAAATTAAAAAAAAAAAAAAGGAACCAAGTTCATTAATAAAAAAATAAAGAAAGCGAAAGAAAATAAAAAGAAATGCGGAACGGTTGGTTAGCAAGAAAACATTGAAAAGGACCCAAAAAATTCCATGCTGCCCTAGGCTATTATGTCATCTTATGATCTACCCCATATCATTTTTTGTATCTATGATCTATCCCATTCTTCAAGTGCATGTGTGGCTGGATTATCCAGAATGTATATTAATCATAAACAATTCCATGGGGTTTGTCAAGTATGGAAAATTTTGGTACTAAGTTGTGCCACCTACAAAGATCTTGAAGTATAGAATAGGGGTGTTATCGAGTCGAGTCGAGCTTGAGTAGCACTATGCTTGAGCTTGAATTGATTGTCTATTAGTGCTACTCGAGCTCGACTCGAGCTCGATCGAGTCAAAACTTGTGATGCTCGAGCTCGAGCTTGAAGTTTTGTTTGAGTACTCGAGCTCGACTCGATACTCATTTGTACTCTTTTTTTTTTTTTTTTGCACTTTATTGCTCAGGCTCGAGCCTACTCGAGCTCGAGTACTTGAGGACATGATGGTAAATTTTATAATTTTCATACTTGAAATAATAAATACATAATAAATAATATATATAATTATTAAATAATAAATGCTCGATTAGACTCGACGAGCATTTGAGCTTGGAAAACCAATACTTGAACTCGGCTCGTGAACTTAATTGAGCAACTCAACCTCGGTCAAACTCGAGTTCAAGTAGAGTAGTTGATCGAGCTCTCGCGAGCAGCTTAGTTTGACAACACCCCTAGTATAGAACGAAAAGCTAGAAAGAAACAACAGTACATGCACCATGTGTATATATTTTTTTCACTAGTTCCCATTTTCTTGTTCGAAAGTACGTTGGTCTTCTTCTGCGATGACAATCTACTTTTAACCACTAAGGGGAAGCATAACAAAAAATCTTGCAGCCCACAAGATTTCCTTTTTTGACAAACCCCAAAGGTTAGGGAAAAAAGAGAAGGAGACTTACGGTAGGACTTACAAGAAACATGTTTGTGCAAAGGTTAAATGGAATGACCTATGCCTGCCGTACAAGAAGGGAGGGCTGAATCTCTACAATCTAGAGGAGTCGAACAAGAGTCTCATTATAAAACCGATCTGGAATATTTGTTGCAAGAAAGAATCCCTATGGATCAAATGGATACATTAAGTCAATCTAAAAAATAGCTCGTTTTGGGGTTATAAGGCACCAGCTGATTGCTCCTAGACTTGGAGAAAGATTCTCAAGTTAAGAGAGTCCATTCAAGAATGGATACAAAGTGTTTTAGGTGATGGCCAAGAAACATGGTTATGGTATGACAACTGGCACCCCTTGGGATCCCTTTATAAGGTCTTCTCAAATAAACTACTCAAGAAGTTGGGGTTGACAAAGCAAGCCAAAGTCGCTGACTTCTTGTAAAATGGAAACTGGAACTGGCCACAAGGAAGGAAAATGACAAATGAAGTTAGCAAATTGAAGCAGGCCACTCCAAACCACTTGCAGGTCATCCAAAATACACATGATTAGTTGTGGTGGACAGGCAGCAAAACAGGTGGGTACTTAGTCAAATTAGTCATAAAAATCTTTCGAGGTAATGTTGAAAATGTAAAATGGTATAAACTAGTTTGGGGTAAAGGACACATACCTAGGTATTCTTTCATACTCTGGCTAACATGTAAGGCAAGGCTTACTACCAAGAGCAGAATGAAAACTTGGGGCATCCAACTTGAAAACACAAATTGTTTGTTCTGCAATTTGAAGGAAGAAACAGTTGATCATCTTTTTTTGAATGTCACTTCTTTGCTGCAATTTGGGAAAAAATGCTTGAATTTTGTTCCGTAAATAGAGAGGCAAACAAGTGGAGTACTGAAGTAGATTGGATGTGTAATGCATGGAAGACTGATGACTTTGTTGACAGGTTTCAAAGGATAATGTGTGCAGTAACTGTATACCAGTTATGGAGAGCAAGAAACCAATTGGTCCACCAAGGGAAGAGCACAAGAGCTGAGGAAATTGTGACAACAATCAGAAGAATCATGTATGAAGTTGTTCTTACTTGGAGAAAAGTTCCAGTTACCAAAAGGAATTGGCAGCTCATATTGGAATGGGGACTGACCCAGATTTTTGCAGATTAATAGTTTAGTCTTTTTGTAAATGCAACTATATAGTTAGGGATATATGATGTAGCATGATGCAAGGGTAACTTTTGTAAAAGCTCCATGAATATTCAGTGAATATATCATCACAGTTTTTACTCAAAAAAAAAAAAAAAGTAGGACTTACAATTCTATACCATCTATGCAATTACAGATTGGAGGAGAGGCCATAGACCTTATGAAGACACTCACGCACTCTTAAACCCACCGACACAGCCCACAAGATTTCAATAAACAAAACTGACAAATGAAACTTGGTTTTCATAAAGTTAATGAATTGAATTAGAGACACAAATCAAATCAACCTTCAGAAGACATTTACCTCTTCAGCAAATAAATCATTATTCACCACTTTCAATTTCTTACTTAACCTAAGCGAGACATGATATGAGTAATTGCGCAGGATTAGAAAATCTTTTACATAAGTTAATAACACAGTAATTATTATATCACCATATAAAGTTTGAAAAATTTTCAATCACGTGATAGTGGTGTGTTTGTGAAATAGAATAAGTGAACCACAATTAATTTGTCATATTTTGATTCTAGAATAGCCAAAATCAGAAAATAAAATAATGGAGAGTAAATATTCAACAATACTAATGGTCACTATTTTTGGTTTTTCTTAGGGCAAACTTTTAGGTTCAATTTCATCGAATACTTATCTTTGTCCCCTCAAATACACCGGAAAAAGACCCAATAAGAAGAAAATAGAGAAATCGCTAATGACCCTATCCAATTTTTTTTTTCCTAGATGATTATTCAAGGGTTTTGTATTATATGTAGAAAATATCTTCATATCTTGCTAAAACCATTTATGATTGTGACCCAAATAGTTAATTTATATAAAATACAATAAATCCAAAAAAAAATTCTAAAACAAGAGAAGATAAGCCAAACAACTAGATAAGGAAAGAAACTTGGACCACGAATTATTAAATTGTGATTTTTTTTGCCAAACAAAAATATCCAAAATTTCTCTTTCACGAAATTTCTTTCCTTTTTCAATTCACGGACATATCTATCAATGGGCCAGAGAATTATTAGCTGTCCAAATTCTTTTGAATTTCGGCCCATACTAAGGGCATGTTCATTTGCTGACCTGTCAATTCTGCTAACCAACCAAAAAAAAAAAAAAAATAGAAATCCTTAATTAACTATCGTAATTAACGTTAATGACATCATTATAAATACCTCGTATAACCGGGGTAAAATTTTCTGCAGACTTCTTGCTGTATTAGCTTCGACGAGGTCATTTCTTTTGCCTGCATTTGTCAACTCATCGATCCCAGAAAAGGGTAATTTCTTTGATTAATTTTGTCTCTCTTTTTTTCTCCCTAAATCTTTTTACTATTATTTTTACTTAATCATGTTTTTCTTTTTAGTTAAAAGTGAGGATTTTTCATCTTACTTTTAATGATTATCATGGGAAAGATGGAATCTTTTTGGTCAAATAACAATCCCTTTTGCTTATTTTTTGGATTTGTTTGCTCTTTAAATTGTTTTGATATTTTGAAAAAATGGTCAACTTTAGTAGTTGGTGGAAAGGATAAGTTCCAACTAAACCTACAGTTTTTTTAAATCAGATTCATGATTATGCTGGTGTCCCACTTGATTATATAGGATTATACAGCATATTTAAGCTATCTGAGGCAAAGAATTTGTCAGTTTTTACCATTTCTTTGGTTGCAGGTTGCAAGTTATTTGGGAAATATGGGTGAGGAAAATATTGGGATTGCCAAGGATGTTACTGAAGTAAGTATGCAGAATTTATTTCATCTATTGATCAATTTTTGTTTTTCATTTTTATGTTTTTGAAAAGGGTTTGTGTAAAAATTGTATCTTGAACTTAATTAAATTGATTTCGGTTGTGGTATTGATTTGCAGCTGATTGGTAAAACTCCGTTGGTTTATTTGAACAATGTTGTGGATGGATGTGTTGGCCGTATTGCAGCCAAGTTGGAATTGATGGAGCCATGCTCCAGTGTCAAGGATAGGTATTGTTTTCAATCCTAGCAGGGTTATTAGATGGGATGTGATTGTTTTTTTCAGCATTTTGTTCCAGGATCGATTTATTTGTCTAGGGTGCTTGTATTTTTATTAGAAAAGCATTGATATGCTCTTTAATACTGTATTGTTCTGCAGGATTGGTTATAGTATGATTGCAGATGCTGAAGCCAAAGGACTCATTAAACCTGGAGAGGTCAGTTAGGTTATCTATACATTTAGGAGTGGAGTAATGCAGTCATTCAATTATTGTGTGGATTGTAGACTACTAGGAATTCGGGTTTTATTTGATGTGATGGCTTTGATTAAATTGGTTTAGCAAGCCATCCAATGACTTTTCTGATCATGAAGAAAAAAACCTGACTTTTTTTTTTTTTGTTGTATTTGTTGATAAAGAGTGTACTCATTGAACCTACAAGTGGCAACACTGGCATAGGTTTGGCATTTATGGCAGCAGCTAAGGGTTACAAGCTTATCATCACTATGCCTGCTTCAATGAGTCTCGAGAGAAGAATTATCCTCCGTGCCTTTGGTGCTGAATTGGTTCTGACTGATCCTGCTAAGGGAATGAAGGGTGCTGTTCAGAAGGCTGAGGAAATAAAGGCCAAGACACCCAATTCCTACATTCTTCAGCAGTTTGAAAACCCTGCTAACCCAAAGGTATGGTCCTCATTTGTCATGTTTGTTGGTAATTAATTGTCTTATCTGTTAAGCTTTTTCTGTAATACTGGGTGCAGATACATTATGAGACTACTGGACCTGAAATCTGGAAAGGCACCAACGGAAAGGTTGATGCTTTTGTTTCTGGAATTGGTACTGGTGGTACAATAACAGGGGCTGGAAAATTCCTCAAAGAGCAGAATCCTGATATAAAAGTGAGCAAGATCTTTCAGTGTTGGATGGATAATGACTGACTTTTGATTCTCATTGTTCCTTTCATTTATAACTTCCTACCCATTGTTTGCAATCTGTTTTTTTTTTAATTATTTTTTCCAAATTTCTCTCTATTTTGCATGCAGCTATATGGAATAGAACCATCTGAAAGTCCTATTCTAGCTGGAGGAAAACCTGGTGAGCAATATTCTATGCCTATTACTTCAACTGCTTTGAACTGTTGAGCCTTTATTGCTTGATAAAAGGAAGAGAACAGAATTTACCACTGAGATCACATGATTGATCCCTTAACTGACGCATTTATACTCCTTTTTTTTTTTTTTTTGGGTGGGTGAGAGAAGTTTGGGTTCTCAGGAAGGGGCAAAAGGACCACAATTATGCTTCCGTAGGAGATTAATTTTCCATCTTCCTCATTTATTAGACAATTTCTTCTTTTAAAATTTCTTGTGCTATTTTTTTATTTTTTTTGGCTCTTTATATGAAAAGATGTTCTTAATGAATGACAGATTTTAGTGCACTCGTATGCTTCTAACATCTAGCTACCTGTTTAAAATATTGAGGTGAGGTTCATGCCATCTTTCTTGTCTATTATGTCATCTTATCTGATGCAAGAATTGTTTGTCGTCCTAGGTCCGCATAAGATCCAGGGTATTGGTGCTGGTTTTGTTCCTGGTGTTTTGGATGTTAACTTGGTTGACGAAGTTGTTCAAGTAAGTTGTTCTCTGTTTAAAAATTTCTTGTTTTATCATCAATGCCTTGTGTTAGGATACTTGCATCTTTGTCTCAAACAAATTGTTGTGTTTCGCGACTTGTTTATGTGCTGTACTGAGAGGTGTGTATTGCCTGATGGTTCTGGTTTTGACTTTAACTTCAGAGAAACATTTCTAAATGTGATATCCATGACTTCTCCAGATTTCAAGTGACGAAGCAATTGAAACTGCAAAGTTGCTTGCTGTGAAAGAAGGATTACTTGTAAGTCCAACTTCCAGACATTTTACACCAGGCAAAAATTGGTTTTCCTTAGTTTTCTTTGTTTTTTTTAACTTATTTTATGCCTATTGTGTTGCAAGTGTGCGTTTTAGTTTTTATATTATCCTATAACCAGAAGCACATTTTGTAGGTGGGAATATCATCTGGTGCAGCTGCTGCTGCTGCAATCAAGCTCGCAAAGCGTCCAGAAAATGCTGGCAAACTCTTTGTCGTAAGTATTTTACTTTTTTCCTGATCCTAGAGTAGCTAATCCTTAGCAATTGTATACAAGATATTGATCTTTTGCTAATCAAAATTGAACCTCAAGAAATAATGTATTGAAGCTGTAGAGAAAAATATGGTCTGTGAGATTTCGAGAGGATGGGACCTTGAAAAATTACATGCCTATGTGAATAGGTATTGCCTTTCAAGAGATTGACTTGTACCTTGGATTTTGATTTTTCAAACTCTACTTCCTATGCTTAAAATAATGCTGTCTGTTGGACTCAAATATGATATCTAAAAGATAAAAAATCCATCTGTTTGTTCCTATCCATCTTAAAGGCATTGAGAAAGATAAAAAGTGTAAAATTAACCTCTTGGGCTATGACAAATCTGGCTGCTCTAAGTAATGAACCAAGAATTATGTAGTTGTGTTAACTCAAGCACTTTGCAATATTCTGTTCCGTAAGACTTTTTAGATGGCAATCATTGTAATTTACTATTAGTGTCAAAGAGTTGCATGCACCACAACTCTGTAGGTTCTTCAATATATGGGGATGCGGTCACTTTTTTGTAAGTCAGAATGACAAACCTGAATATCCGCTGTGTTTTTTGTTTCAGAGTTTGATCAAGCAACTGTTTTTGTGCCATGTAACTCAGACTATAGTGTCCTAAATGAGTAATTTCTAACGATATTAAACGTTATAGCATCGCAGTTTCAAGCTTGTATAGTTCAAACGAAGTGTTGGACAATGCTCAAGGACCTAGTGAGGTCTCTTGCTTGCACCTTGAACTATGATTTGCGACTAACCACAACCATCCTTCTACTTCTACACAGGTGGTGTTTCCTAGCTTTGGTGAACGATATTTGTCTTCTGTGCTATTTGAATCAGTCAGACGGGAGGCAGAGAGCATGACTTTTGAGCCTTGAGCTACTTTTTGGATCCAGAATACACTTATACTGCAAACGTGTTTGAAGGAAAGAAAAGTAATTGAAAGAAGATATGCATCGAATTTCTTCAGTGTTTCCTTGATAATTTCAATAAGCTTAGTGCCCTAGGGGAACAACACCAGAGGCTATGTACTGCAGTTTGGTTTATTTTGGTGCTGCTGTCATTCTACTTTTCTTCATGATTTTGGACCAATAGTCATTGTGGCACCATTAAAAGTTGTTAGAATATTTCAGAACTGATTTGCCAGTGTTTGTTTGACAAGTTTTGGCTTTCATTGTTTTGATGGTCAAGATTTAGCTAAGTTGTTCACTAATTAAAAGCTGTTGAACTAAACCCCGAATCCTAAATGTCTTTAACACAATTATTCCAGTTCGTCTACATTCAAGCTCTTGAAATTGCAAGAGTACTAGTTTATCATGAAAGATACACGAATATATGAATATTACCACACATGTGACAAAAAAAAAAAAAAAAAAGAACTAGTAGTTGTGGCATGTCATTTATCAGATTTCTAATGGTAAGTGTTATTATTACACTATGTTTGGTACATTGGAATGGTCCAGAATAGAACGGTTTTATCACCTAGAATGCTTTTCCTCCCGAAATGGATTGGAAAAAAATTTTCAATCCATTGTTTGGTAACTTAAGTCAGAATGGAATGCTTATTCCTTTTCTAATGTTTGGTATAATTATATTGAGATGTCGGAATGGAATAAAATATATATTAATTTGACTTAATTGCTCTTTTTTTTGCACTAGAATGTATCATATTTTTATTTTGTTTGTTTGTAATTCTATGCCTACAAAAGACTTTAATATTTTTAATTTTAAAATTCTTAATGTTCTTGCTAAAATTAAATCAATTATACTCTTTAATTAATTTTAAAATTTTTATAATTATTAGCATTATAATTAAAAATGTGAAAAAATTAATAATGAAGCTACATTCACAATTTAATTTAATTAACAAAAAGTTTAGTTTTTACACATTTGCATAAAATTTAAAAATAGTATTTTAAACATTTTTATAGCAAAAAGAAAAAAATTTCTAAGCATATATTAAACTGATTGTGATTTAAAAATCATAAAAAATTATTAATTGAAGTATTAAAAACATAATATTTTTATAAATTTTAAAAATAAAAATGACTGAATGTATCCTAGGTAAAAAAAAATTAGCAAAAAAAATGTGTAGGGGATAAAATTGACTACTATTTTTAAGACCTTTCCAGGATGAAGTTGGAAAGGCCTTTTCCTGGATTTTGTTGAGAAATGAATTTTCAGGAAAAAGCTGGAATGGCATTCGAGATGGAAAAGGCCTTTCTAACTTAAAATGTCCATACTAAATATGAGAACAGAATGGACAAGGTGGAAATGCCTTTCCATTCCACCCCGTTCCTGCAAGAAGAAAGTGAACGCCATTTACCCCACGTTTGGTACACATGAATGGCTTGGAATGGAAAGCCATTCCACCCGAAATATCTTTCCACCCAGAATGGGCTAGAAAAATTTTTTCCATTCTAGTGTTTGGCAACCAAGTCAGAATGGAATGTGTGTTTCCTTTCCAATGTTTGGTATAATTATATTGAGATATTAGAATGTAACAAAATATATATTGATTTGACAAAAGTACCCTAAATTCTTTATAAAGTATATATGTATTTTGTATGTGTGCTATTGTGTACATAAAAGAATTGTAATATTTTTAATTTAACAATAATGATGTACTTATTATAAATAATTTAATTGTATTAATTATTTAATTTTTATAATATAAATAAATATATTTTTTTGTATTTTTTAGTAGTATAACTAACAATGTAGGAAAATTTGTAATAAGAAAACAAACATATTCTCTATTAATGTATTTTCATGTGTACATATTTTCAATTAATGTATTTTCATGTTTACATTAATGTATCTTCATGTGAGGGTAAACTTGTTATTATTCAATATTATTGTTTCCAAGATAAAGTAGGAAAGCCTTTTCCTAAGTTTTTGTGAGGAATGGCCTTTCCAGGAAAAAGGTGGAATGGACATTCTTGGGAGAAAGGGCTTTTCAACTCAAAGGTCCACACCAAACATGAGAATGGAATAGAAGAATTAGAATGCACTTTCCATTCTAAGTGATTCCCACGTACCAAACGTGGTGTTATATTCTTTCTTTTTTTAACTACTTGTAACCAATCTTATTGACCATTGAATTTCAATCCCTTGAACACCAGACTTACTAACAAGAAGGCTTATTCAAATAAGGGATATCATCATACCTTAAGGTTTGCCCTTTTGCACTTATTTTAGATGATTGATTATAATTAGATCTTAGATTTGGCTAAAAGTGTTAAATTAATTAGTAGTACATTAGCCACAATTTGATGACCTTTGAATTTTAATTCATTGAACGTCAAACTTAATGGTTAATAACAGGTACGCTGATTCAAATCATGGATACTATATCATCAGCTTCGCTCTTTTTACGCTTATTTTCTATAGATGGTCGAATATCGATTATAGTTTGATACAAGTGAAATACATTAACCACAAAATAGGGAGAGTCGTAATTTGACTTCCAAACTCATAATTTTTTCTTTTTTTGATAATCTTATACTATTATATGGGAAAGTAAAATTTGATATAGTGAAATTCGAACTCTCGACTTCCAAGGTGGAGTCATAAAACTCTAACCGCTCGACCTTTATACGTTCCCAACTCATAATTTTTCATTTCTTGCTTGAGAACTTCCTCTTTATGAGAAAATTGCCGTAATTGTCATTTAAATGACTAAAATATTACTGAATTGTAACAAAATAAAATAAAATAACAAAAACAAAAACAAGAAATTATATACTTTTTCGACACACCTAAAGCCCTCTCTAGTCCCCTTCTCCCCACAGCTCCACTCCTTCCCTACCTTCCGCCGCCGCAGCAAATCGCTCCGTGGCCCTTTATCCGGTAATTCACTGTTCTGCATCCAATTCTCATATCCGTCCGACTAGGTGAGTAAGCTCCCTCCCAGTATTCTTTCTTGTTTCTTTTCTTCCTTTCTTTCCTTTTTTTTTTTTCTTGTATCAATTTTTTATAACAATTTTTTGTCTGGAAGCTTTTTCCAATCCCCCCAACCCCCTTTTTATGTTCCTCATATTTTTAGTATATGCGGAAAAGATTTAGTTTTGGATGTCCAGTTATACTTGAAAAATAATTTGTGGGCTGTTCTTGTTTTTACAACATTTATGGTTTTTTTTTCTTTTTTGTTGAGAATTAATACATGGCATCCGAGCTTTACTTGAATTATATAATCTTCCATTTCGGAATTTTGTCTCGGTTGGATTTGTAAAGATTGATACTTTTCTGCATAGCCTCTATAGGGAGAGGAATCAGGGAGAAATTGAACGAATTAATGCAAAAATTGGAACTTCTTTTTTTCTTTTCTTGTTGGTATTTCTTTAGGATTTTGAGTAGCAATTTTAGTTATATTCTGTGTTTATTGGTGAAAGGACGTGTATTTTTACTGCAGAGATTTTTTAAATAAAAGACTGGAAATTGCACTGTAAAGTGAAAAAGGGTTGCAGGAAAGGCTGCCCTTGAGATATTTATATCTGAGGGCCTTCTACGTCTAATAGGCCATGAACTAGATCCAAATCATTCTCAATAGTCCATCTTGTAGTTTAGAGGGTAGCTGAGGATTTCAGAGTTCTGGTACTGGTTTAAGCATCATTCCTTTTCAGTGACAGACTGATATAATCATAGACTTTTAAACTAGTTTCCTAGATTGAGTAAAATCAGTTTGAGCTGCTTGTTGGAGTATATGTATTACTGTTGTGTTGTAGTATTCAAGATTTGCTGAAGCAGGTTCAAGTGTGGTGAAATCTTTTGGAGAGACATGTTGGTTGATGGATGATTAGGTCTGATGCTTCGATTTGGACTTAGATAGGGTAATAGTCATTAATTTGCAACCGTTGCTCCGGGGAATAGGGCCACACACCTGGTACAAAAAAAAAAAAAAAAAAAAAATTGTATGAGAGCCTGCCTTCAAATTATTTTTATTTCCATCTTTTAAATGAGAGTGTAGCTGAGAATTTGAAAGAACTGGTACTGGTTTAAGTATTATTTCTCTTCAATGACGACTAATATAACCGACTTTTGAACTGGTTTTCTAGATCGAGTAAAATTTGTTTGAGTAGATTGTTGGAGTATGGGTATCACTGCTCTGGTATTCAAGATTTGTTGAGGCAGGTTCATGTGTAGTGAAATCTTTTGGGAAGACAAATGAGTTGTATAATTAGTCTGGTATGTGCTTAAACTTAGATAGGAAGATAGTCATTAATTTCCAACCTGTACTCGGGGGAGTAGTACCACACACTGCTTGTACGGATAGCATTTTGATGCAAACATGTTTTGGACTCCATTTTGGTTTTTTTATTAGGTGGGGACAAGAGTTTCAACATGGAGTGCTAACACCTGTTTGGTGTGTCTTATTATTTTGTTTCTGCTGGTTGCATCCACCTCTCCAGTTGTATATGTGTTAAGATTCTAAGGTGCTAGGGCTCTCCTCTCAAAACATAGCAGGCTGCAGTTACTGCAGCTTAATAAAAAAGTCTTATATGAACTTACAATATTCTTGGAAAAATTTTGCTAAGAAACTAAGAATACATTTAATTGCAAACAATTCGATGAACTGGCATAGAAATAGGAGTTGAGAATCAGTTAGATACTTCCACGATCTGAATGATGTTGGTCTGCTGATCGGGCTGTACTAAACTTCATATCGATTTAACTATTACTGGAAATAAGATAGCAAAGGTGGTCGATGTCTTCATTGATGGACTTGCTGTCTGTTTGATTTGTGCCTATTTTATAGAAGACTGAAATAACTAACAATTGCTGAAACATATGAGATGGAGAATCTCCATTAAATAAAAGCATGAGATGGTTACATTGGACAACTAGAATTGGTGATTTTCGCATTAAGTGTTAAGCATTCAAATTTGCCTAAAGATTACTGAATTTAGCAGACTATGAGTTCACAACTTTGTGTGACGCATTTGTTACTCTTTTTACAGTGTCATGGCTGGAAGAGCCGAAGGTGAGCCAGTAAATGAGCAAGCTGTAGCAAACATTTATGGTTCAATGAGAGCTGAAATCAATCAAATTTACTCAAAAATTACAGAATTAGAGATGGAAGTCAGTGAGCACTCACTGGTAATCAATGCCATACAACCACTCGATCCATCAAGGAAATGCTACCGAATGATTGGTGGTGTTCTTGTTGAGAGGACGGTTAAAGAAGTCCTGCCGGCTGTTCAACGGAATAAGGAAGGGCTTCTGGAGGTAATTGCTCGGCTAAATGAGGCCCTGGAAAAGAAGAAAAAGGAAATTGCTGATTTTGAAGCCAAATACAAAATCAGAATCCGAAAAGCAGATGAAATGAAGGATGAAGGTGCAAAAAAGGAAGGCGCTGCACAGGGTGTCCTTGTCGGTCCTGCTGGTGGAAATGAATAGATAACTTGTCGCCCCTTAATACCTTTCGTCTATATTGTCTCAACTGGTTAACATGGCTCTTTTATTTTTAACCGTGTTTCTTTTTTATTGCATTTATGAAAGTTGAACTATTAGTTGTTATATTCTGAGGCTTCCAAAGGATATTAAGAACAAGGCTTTTCCTCTACATTTGGTTATGAGTTTGATATATGATTTACAAACTCCAAAATTGAGCAAACAGCTGGAGCAAGAAAGGCAGAATAATGCCCAAAAAAAGATGAAAATTCAATATTTGTGGGTTTTTTTTTTTTCGGAAGCGGGGCCATTTGTTTGTTTTTTTTGCGGGCGGGCCCGGGGGGGAGGAACAAGATTGAATGGCGCCAGACAACCCACCAGTCCACAACTCTTTATCCTTCCATCTTCATCAACTAAAGAAATCTTGGATGGCTCTTCCAGCAAAAAACTGAATAGAATTCAGCTAAAACGGCATCAACGGTGGGCAAAACGACACTAGAACCAGCAATAACTCCCAGCACAACCGCAGTGGTCCCCAAATTAAAAAAAAAAAAGGCCACTCAATTTCCCTTATTTCCTCTGCCACCACTCAATAGCAAACCTTGCTCTTTCTCTGCCCTCTCCTGCATTGCTTGATTACACCACCCAATTGGGATAGCTCATTGCCCTCACAAACTTCACCATCTGGAATAATTTTGTCCTTATTTTCTGGTTCATTTTCTGGGCACTAGTTTCTGCTTCAGAAGTAGTACTACTATTGTTTGTACTTTCTTGGGTCGCTTGATAATAATTAATGTGGTTGGAATTTCTAGCTGTGGATATTAGTGGGCTGTGGTTCATCAATTTTGTGAAGGTGGGACGGGGTATGACTGGAAGGACAATCTTTGAGGGTGGGAGTCTTTGTTAAATTAAGGAGGGGAGGGTGATAGGGAGATTTGTGAGAGGGAAAGTGCTATTTTCTGGGGAACTTTTTTTTTTTTTTGAGAAATATTTTCTGGGAAGCTTGGCAACTTTTTAGTGTTTTGATGTTAATTGACATGATTGTTTTGTAGGCTTTTAGTTGCTTTGGTCTTGATTGCACTTGCAGGCTGCAGCAACAAGGAACATAATCCATTACATTGAAATTGCCAGTTGTGAAATTGGAGTCTAATTGATCATTATGAACTTGGGAATATGGGACAATCTGTTTCAGTCATTTGGCAAAATCAAGAAGGCCTTGTCTCAATCAAGAAAAACCACAGCCCGGAGGAGTTCTATCACGGAAATGGAACAAGTCTTTTGGTTAGACCTCTTACTAATGTAAATTAATACAAAAAATATTGTCAATGTTATCACAACTTTAACGAAGCGTGATTGATTGATTGTCTTATTCGTGAAAATTAAGTTATTGAAAAATTATGGCAACTTTGTGAAGATTTAAACTAAGTTGTTGGGAAATTACATAATCGGATGAATTGGATTGAAATTTAACCGGATTGTCCGGAAGTCCATCAATCACTATTACAATCATAAATTCATAATGTAGACAACCGGTTCAAGTTTTTATCAACAGAAGTGAACAAGAAAAAAACCTACCCGGTTTTCTGAATTAATCTCGGAGTACGAGGATTCAGAATCTTTCTGTAGATCACATGAAGTTCAGAAGGGAAAAAAGATTCTTAAGAATTCCATTCCAAGAGAGTAGCCAAACCAATGAGTAAGAAAATGATGTATAAAGAATAATGGACCAAACCATACAAAATGTACCATGTGGCAACAAATGCAAGTGGTATTCAATCTGCAAGTAATGTTGGAAAGAGCAAATCTTTTTTGAGATACTGAGTTCCAAAATTGGAACGCTGCTTTAACAATTCACTGAATAAATTTTCACTGTTTTAGTACTGGATTTTGACGTCTGAATTGACTGAAATGACTTAACCATAGCTAGAAAATTTTCCAGCTACGCCTTGTTATTTCAATATTCTGCACCAATATGATCTGTTCCAATTATTAGCAAGCAATTTCAATCATGAAATTAACCTTGCCAATCATTAAGACATTATTGCTATTCAACTCCACAAGTTAATTAACAGAACTTACGGAAGATGAATTAGGGATAGTGCGTTGTATCTAATCATCAATGTAATATGATATTTATGTCCTACTATAGTTACTTGACTTTGCATGAGAATTAAAAATCAGCCTTAGAGAGAGAAAAAAAAATGGAGCCCAAGTGTCCATATTTCGATCCCACATACAAGTCTTGGTAATTCCAATGAGAGAAATTAACAAGAATTCTTGAAGAGTCGAAGGTATCCATTAGCAGAATAATATGAACCCCAATACCTTATTACATTGTCCACTATTACTACTGTTACTTTTTGGAAGTGGACATTTAGCAAAAGCCGGTGACACATCCTCCTCATGCAAATCATTAATCAGCATATTTGGTTAAACAAAAATTATTCTTCACGAAAATCCCACGTTGCATTGTCATTCTCAATGTATATAGCAGGTGGAGTCATTTTCCTAGATAAAACAAGAAATGTTGACCTCTCCCACACGGGGCTTACTTGGGCTTGGTTCTAGCCTTCTAGACTTTTTAGTTGTTGGACAATGCTATGCAAATAATTAAATTGTTTTCCTCCTTTTAATAGACCTAATTGATGCACCTAAAAAGAACAACATGTTGGATTAACCCATTTTCATGCCCAAATTTGCGCATCTTTTTAGAGAAGTCTTTTAGGTTTCTGTTTCTTTTTTACCAGCTGAACACTATACTACATAATTGATCATCTGTCTTGTTCTGCTTCCTTTCTTGTTCATTAGTTATATTAACCCTTGTGAACTAAATTATCCTTAGTCATCCAAGGACTTGCGACTTAGCAACGATGTGACAAAATTGACAGTAAATTTGTCTTGCTCAGCTTACTTTTTCTTGCCATTTCGTGTTTCTTAGGAGTAGTAGATGTAACTAACATAATAAAACAGAATAGGGTTTAGGCACTGCAGATAAGATTAGCTCATACAGCATAGCTTGCAATTTTACATTATTGAGGGTCACAAAACGTTACTCTTTCAAAGTGCCTGAAAATTATTATCATCACTCGAACATGTCGGAATTCTTGCGCATTTTCCAATTAGCAAAACCATTTTCGCTGGTTTGTAATCTTGGATGAGAATCAGCAAGGAGTCATTATGTTGTAGCCTGAACTTTCACACTTCTGAGCAAGAATCTAGCCATTAGATTTGAGGGCTAATATATACTATCACATATTTTACTGAGGAAGGAAAAATATGAGTAATTAAGATACTGTAAGAGCATAATTGGGGGATTCTTACGTAAGCAGTCTTTGCATCCCTTGTCCACCTCTCAATACATGGTGTTTTTTAAATGAAAAAGTTCAACATATTTAGACAAAGGGCAATAATATAATTGACCAATGCAATACCAATTGTATGGTATGAATTTTCCAGTATAATTGAGTAAGATACCTCACGTTTATGCATTCTCGAACATGGATATTCTATGGCACATTACTAAGGAATCTGACCTTAGGCTAGGACAAATTGCACATCGTTAATATATGAGGTGCAAATGCTAAAGTCGCATGATAAGAACTGTTACTGAGGTTGGACCAACCTGCATGCAAAGTATAAATGAATGAAAAAGAGATCTGCATCTTGGTACTTTGACACCGATTATACAATGCAGAAGTCTAGCCTATTCCCCCTAGTAAACTAGCATTGGCCAATTTAGGTCCTGAACACCTGTATTTCACTGCTCTTTTTAGGGACATTCTTGTTTTTGTGTGTGCAAAGAACCTTTGAACTTGTGAAAGGCTATGAAAGTTTGCATAGACTAGGACACAAAATTAAGGACAATAAACGAACTTCCTTGTCCCCCTAATAATTTCGTAATCAATTTACCACAAGAATACCAATGCGTCCAACGTTTCCCAAGAAAGATTCACAAAATATAAGCAAACAAAACACACACACATTAATTTACACCTAACGAGAAAAGATATTCTTTACTAGCACAACATTTTCACAATAAACATGAACATTAGACGTTACAGAAATTACAGCCTTCTAGGAATCAAAATCTGACGCTTGTCTTGGATTTCTATTCAGGTTTGTCCTCGTAGAAGAAATATTTCTTTGCCAAAAGACAAGGACAACCCAAAAGAGGACCAACTCAAAATTAACCCCAGAAAAGACCCAACAAGGGGGAAAAAAAAAAAGGAAAAAAAGAAAAAGAAAGATCCCTACAACCAAAAAAAAAATGAAAATGTAAATGAGAAAAAGGGTTTACACAGCAAGTCTTGAAGGTGCACATATATGGTGGTGGTCATCGGTCATCCGGCCGCTACAGTTGGCGGTTGTTGATGGCATTAAGGACGCGATAAGGTCAGTGAAAGCACCAATGATGAACTTGTGAGCATGTTTTGGATTTAAGTTGAGATAACGGAAGAGAAGCTCATGCAAAAAATCCCAATCAGCTTTCACATCTTTTAAGTCATGTGCATCCACCATTTCTTGCATTGATCTTCTAAAATCTGCATAAGGGTCCGGCGAGAAAGTCTGGATAGCGACGCCACCGGAGACTACGGTGGCAGCTGACTCCGATATAGGTTGCCTTCTCGGTGACTCGATGATGGAATTTGAGTTTCCTGGTGACGAAATGAAGAATCTTTGGGAGGCGAAAATGGTTGAAAAATCAGGGATGGAATCAGCATTTTCATCTGAATCTTCAGATGAGAAGAGAAAGTCATCTGTTGAAGAAGTGAGAGACTTGGAATTGGAGTCTGATGAGCTGAGGTCATAGAGGGAGTTAAAGTTCTTGAGTATGGATGAAGTGTTAATGTTGCTGTCATCATTTGCTTCTTTTTCATCTTCTTCATTTGTTAAAGGTGGAGATAGAGTTGTGGGAAGGCATTTGATCATGGAGAAACAGAGGTGGAAGTTCTTTCTGAAGATGTTGGGCATTTTCAGTTCCTGTAATGAGTATGAGTGTGAAATCAGATCAGTTATAGGAAAGTCTTTTTCAATATATTACTAGCTTAAATTATAATAGTTTGGATCCTCAGTGTTATTTTTCTCATACTAAATATAAGTACTAGTAATAAGAGTTGTCAACTTGCATTACACTTATCATAATAAATCATATAATTACTAAAGTTTGAATATGATGTGACAACTCCTTATTATTGGTAATAAATTTTGTACTGAAAAAAAATGTCACTGAAAATCCAAATTGGTAATGCATGAAAGTGATATGATACTTAAGTGGCATGAAAAAAAACAAGTTTTATACATAAAATAATAAAAATTTTAACGAAATTTTTGAGAAAATTTACATCTCTCGTATCTTAACTCCATCTTGTACGTGTATATTATATACACTTAGTGTGTATCTATGTGGACGTGGGTGGAAAATATTCATATGGATTGGAGTATTTTCTTGCATGTGTCTATGTTAGTGACTAGGTGTATTGTTTATGACGAGTTTTTCCATGTGCAACTTTCAACTTACCAAATTTTTTTCATAGGCAGATAAGTAAGAATTTGTGTTTTTCGTATTACAAGAGAGTTCGATATTTATCTTTTTACTCTCCCATCACCATCAAAACATTTAATTATAAACAAAAATGAGACTCTTATGATGTTGCATCCATAAAAAAATGTAAGTCAATAAAACACGTTTCATTGTACTAAGAGCATATTGTACTAAGTCAATTAATCATTGTATAAAACTTGCTAAACGAATTCCTCACACCATATTATCAACACCTAATTCTTAGTATAAACAAAGCTGGCACATATTAAGTTAAATTGTATGTATTTTGAACGTCAAGTGGGACAAATAAATTAAAATGAAACCTTACTTTATTGTTTAGTATAAAAAGTTGATTTATTTATAAGGAAACAAGAAAAGTCATTTTAAGCTCTACAGTAATTTCATTTTCGAAACAATCAGCAGCCAGTGCCAACTCAGTGCCAATCGTAATAAACTGACATCTTACTTTCACATTATGTAAATTTTAAACCTTTAGCATAAACATTAAGGTGTGAACACAAGGTGCCAGTTTATTGTGATTGGCACTATTAAAGTTTTAGGCGCTGAGAATCCCAATTGACATTTGGCATGGCAAATGCTTAGTAGGGACAATATAGGAGACATGCATGCATGGCGCTATATATGCCAAGATCCGAAATTTAGACCACACTTATTAAATTAAAATTTTGGGTTAATTACACTTTGCCCCCTTGAACTTTGGAGGCAATCACACTTTACCCCTTAAACTTTGATTTTATACACTTTGCCCCCTCTGACAATTAGTCAGATATTAAACATGAAGTTTCCATCCAAAAATGTGGAGAAATGACATTAATGCCCATGAATAATAGTTAGATTTAATTAGTGGAGTAACATTTTGCCTCCAATGTGTTTGTGTGTATGAACCCCTGTGAAGATTAGTCAATGATTAGAAATAATATTTGTGTCCATAAATATTAGTAAACAACAGTAATGCCTGCACAAAATGATTATATGGCAATAATCCAAGGAAAATGATTAATATATATAATAATATAGTTAAAATAAATAAAAACTTTAAAACTTACCAATTTTTATAAAAAATATAAATATAAGAAATCTACGATATATATCAAATTAAGAATTTAAAGTAGAAAACCACTTGAGACACATGGCCTTACTTGACAATACAAAAATTTGAAATAAATGAAAAACAAAACAAAAAAAAAAGTTATCTAAATACATTGATATCTTTAAGATCGCGTAAAATGAATTGAGAAGTTAAAATTATTCAAAAAGTAAATATTAGTATAAAACAATATAAGTTGTAGCTAAATTAAAAACACATATATTCTTACATATATGCCAAATAAGCACAATGCAATCATGTTGCTTTTACACTCTAACAACTGTTCAAAATTGATGGTTTATTAATTACAATTTTTACATTTAATTTGTCATCATTACTTTCAAATGTAAATTTTGACCAATGCTTACAATTTTGTGTTTCTTTCTAATTTATTTGCATTAATTTAATATTATTAAACAAAAATACTAATAAGATTATTTGTGATTAATTTTTTGTTTGTAATAGTATAAATTTTTTAATTATTGAAGAATTACATTAAATTTATATACAAAAATATTTTAGAATGAAATATGTTAGTTTCAAAAAATTATATAAATAACATGAGTTTATAAATAATTTACATATATTTAAAATAAAATTGTAATTTGTCAAACACAAAAGAAGAAAAGGGATACAATATTAAATTTTTTAAGGATATTTTGGTCATGACAAAACATGAATCCATGCATCACCATGAAATAATGCTAATGGAGTTGAAATTAGAAGCAAAGTGCATATATCAGGGGTTTAAAAGGTAAATTGTTGCTAATGCTCAAAGTTAGGGAATACAAAATGTAATAAACCGGTTATTAGCAGGGGTATTTTTGGCATGCAAAACTTTATCCTATTTTAGGCCATTTGAATGTATAAATTCTATTAACCAGAAAGAGCCAAATGTATACAATTAAAATTCAATAGGATAACGTGTTTTTACTCCCTCACCTCCAAGTTCATGGGGCAAAGTGTAATTAGTTTTTATTCATTTGGTTTTAAATGAGGGGTATTTTGGTCCACTAAAATTTTGTACTATTTTCAGCCGTTAGGAAGTGAAAATTCCGTTAATCTTAGAGGGCAAAGTATAGATATTTGAAGTCTAGGGGGTAAAGTGTGATCGCCTTCCAAGTTCAGGGGGCAAAGTGTAATTAACCCTAAAATTTTTTTTCTTGAGATTTTATGAGTCACTTCATAATAATTGAGACTCTGTCATCCATGTATTTGAATTTTGGATTTTTGCCAGAGCTTTTCTGGTTTAGCACAAACATATGATTCTTTTTACTGCGTAGTACTTCAAAACAAAGATGGTAAAATACAATGAAGTATTAGTACTAACGAGTTCTTAATGATGCTAATGGCTTAAGAGAGAACGGCCACTCAAGTGTTCTATTTACCTCCTTATATCGTATAATGCCAATGGTGATAATTCGTTATTAGTAAATTTCAACGAATACTTATTATTTTTTAAGGAAAAATAAATTTTTTTGGTAAATTTTCGTCGCCGCACCATTTTTTTCTCTTCCTATATATCCCTCGTAGAAGAAATTTTTTGTTGCTAATTTAGTTGTCTGGGCAGAGAAAATCACATCGCTAAATTTTCCATAAACAATCACTATACAAAAAATACTAGAGCATGTGCTTTCCCTTAATTGTGAGTGCAAAGTGAAGTTCTTACAAAGAAGCAGAAACCAGCATACATGAAAGCAGCCTAACTCTGCAGGAGAACAATTTCGTAATGACAAGTGATTAGCCTAAATGAGTTAAGAGTACAAAAAGCTTTTTGAAGGCATAATTCGTCCTTGGCACGTTTATGCATTTCTCGCTTAGGGGACCGCTTGTCCTTCTTGTATGTAATTCCAGAGAGCTTTCATCATCAGGTGACTTTTCTGGCTTAAGTTGTACCTGTTCAGCATCTTTGAACTTACCCCGCAACATTAATGTCAGTGACAGTTTTTGCGAGAGTTTTTTATAGATTTGTTGGTCGAGTTGCCTGCTAAGAGCCCTTTGAATTTGGAAATGTACACTTGGTCTACTGTCAAGGATTGCTAAGATTAGCTTCTGTTCATATCTGGAAAGATTTTCGAAAATTTTGCAATGAATCATTTGGTTGGAAAGGTAAATGGTAAAACAGATGAATGCCAAATTTCATTTGCCCCGCCATTTGTTCCATTTTTCTGTCAGGGTGCCATAGACCACCTAAAATACACAATCAACTGGAGCTCTGCACGCTTCACATCATGGACCGATCTCATCTAAGCATTTTGGGCTCATAATCTGATTTCAAAACTCTGGCCTCTCTTTCATTCTAAAGACCTTGTGAATCGTATACCACGTTTCTCAGATTGAGTTTGGGTTGGGGCCTTGTGGATTTCATATTAACGGGTTTGTTTCCCACCCCGACTGCGCATGGCCGAACTAGAGGCCCAAATATTCAATTTAGAGTAGCATAGAATCCGAGGTGCATGCTTGCCAAGAAACATCTACTTTACATAGTCATTGTTCCACCATGTATCAACTGCGCAGGGAAGATTCTGCAAAGATTTTTCACTTAGATGTATACCCAAATTGTGCATTTGAGGACAGATATTTTACCACAAAGGAGAGAATCGACTGATAAAAGACATAAAAGCACATACTAAAGTTAACATGTTTCCCTTGTTGGATGACACTGTCAGATTCAATTCATAGATTCTCGTGGTTGCTTACTCCATGTTGTGTACTATTTCAATATGTACATCTAGCAATGCAAGAAAGAGCAGCCCTAGGATAATCAACCTACGCTTCAACTTGATACCACCAAATTCTCCAAATTTCTGTTTTACATTCTGAATCACGAGCACGCGTTTAAAGAGAAGCACTACGACCTTCATTCTTCGCTTTGACCAGAAACCTCCAAACCATTACCTGCAAATGATTAAATGTTTCAATCAAATTACCGCAGTTGTTGTTAAGCTTGTGATTTGCAAATATTACTACAAGTAAGTTGATAAAGGATCATTTAAACTGGTAATCTTGAATAAAAATTGTGAAGATGTACATATGCATACACTGCCCACTGCAATATGAATCATCTATTTCCGACTTCCATTTTATTTCTTTCCCCTCTATGTTCCTTTCACCAGACAATCTCCAGTTACTAGTGAAGCAACTTGAGATGATCCTCTCGGCAGAGCAAAGCTAATTCACAAGAGAAGGAGACTCACCATCTGGATCAAAGAAGAACGCTTGTTTGGTCTTCCCATCTGGTTGAGTCCTGTGATGAATCTGGATTCCCTTTTCCTGCAACAGAAAAACATGTTTATGTTCACGGAATAAAGAGTGAACGAAAGAACAAGACAAAATTTTTGTCAACGATCTATGTATTTAGTTCAACTACTTCACTAAACAGCTGGTGATTATTAATCACTTAGTTGCTTAGTAGTTTGCTCCATCAAAATCCAGGATTCATCACTGCATCATTCAATTTAAAGCTAAATGAAATGGTCACCAAGTAAAAAGAGAAATCTCCACATCAATGACAAGCTGTTAAAATTGCTCACACTTTCTACCAGCCTAAATCTAGCTGATCTCATTATAAGCAGTCAAATTTAATTTCTGTTTGCTGCATTCTCCTCGCAACCTATGAATTTGAACAGCTATAATTTTCGAGGCTGACATATTATGCGAAAATTACCATGTAAAACTTCTGCTGCTATCACATGAATTAGGCAAGTCAACACACATTAGTCAAAATCCAGAACATTCTCGGAACTTGTAAACAGAAAAAAATGACTGTACTTCTTAACAGCACAATCCAATTAGCCACGACTACATAAATGCATTCCCAAACAACAGCATTGAATTTTCTGAGTTACAGAGGACAATCCTCGAGCTCCTGATGCTGCTAAAACCATTAATGACATCCAATTGCTGCATCAGATACCATACTTCACATTCAAGCTAGTATGCTCAATTATATTGCCTCAAGCATTACATCTACTAGTCAAGGAGTGCAAAACCTGAGAATCCCACTAACGCCATAAAAATAACAATTGAAGAAGTTTCTGATAAGTAGAAAAGCTGATAATACTTCCATTGCCATAAAAACAATTCAATTATCAATTGCCATTTTTGGATTGCAAGTTGTTGGTTACAAATTTTAAGAATCAATCTTTGTTTTTTGGTTGTCTTCAAATATTAAATTATCAGGCAAGTCAGCTATGATGATGTACTATGTTCCCAAATAGGTACACATTATTACACTCAGAAAATGCTACTATCTTAACAAATTTTCAAACAGTCCAATGTACATGCTACTTCACAGCCTAGCTTAGCTTCAGTGGTATGGTACATAAAGAAACAAAGATTTGAAGCCATCACCCACACAAATTAGCTTATTAATCAATGAACAATTACTTATTAATGCAAAAAATAATTTGCACTATAACAATCGAAGGCTGGAATTTTACTAAAATGAATGATATCTAAACCACTGTAGTGCTTTAGAATAAGATACAATGATAATACTAGGTTACAATCCCGCAGTTTGATCATTGTCAAATAATTTTGACATCTCACGTAAAACAACAATGGGGGGTGACTATCCTTGGAAGGCAAACAGACAGAAACAAAAAGCAAACTTTGACACAAGCATTAGAGGCTAACCTAATCTTCAAAGTATAAAGGAACCAATAAAGAAAAGGGATTAGCATACAGGCAATTCAATTCCTCCCCGTAAATCCAAGTTCTGCCTCCAGATCATACAATTACAACCAAAGGTTACATCTTGATACTGTTTCCCGAAATTCTTTCAAACCAGTAGCGAAAATACTTGACTGTAAGAATGAACCTGCACTCCGAAATTGATATATTTCTTTCCAAATTCCAATTCCAGGATCAGAACTACATGCTAAGGACAGAGCCTAATTAATCATGACCAAGAGACACAAAGTTCCAAGCTTTTTTATTCCATCAAATCTTCAAGAAACAAACTTTTCCGCATTTTTATACTATCCTACGAAAACTCTATCAGTTCAACCAAATTTCATCAAAACCAATATAAAATCAAAGATGTACTGGTACCTTGAGGGTCTGAACAAAGGAGTCAAAATTGGAGACAGAGAAACAGATATGGTGACCTCTAGGGAGGTTCTTGGGGTCAGCGACAGCTGAGGTGGAACTCCATGGACCTTCAGGAAGCTTTGTAGTGGGATCCCTCTCAATCAGATGAAGGTAAAAAGATGGAGCCAATTTCAACCATATTACATCAAACTCAAGCTTTGGACTTTCTACTTGCTCAAAACCAAATACCTGCAACCAGCCCACAACCTTGAATTCCCATTTTCACCCAAAAAAGAAGCGATAAAGATTGAATTTTTTTTTTTTTTACACACAGTATTTGTTCCAGGAGTACAGACCTCTATGTAGAATTGAGCTAAGCGTCTGATGTCTGAGGATTCTCTGGAAACGTGATTGAGGGATACTCCTTTAGCTGATGCTGCCATGTTCGAGAGGTGTGGTGTCTCTGTTGCCCCTTTCTCCGCAGGGGATTTTGGTGGGCTTTTTTCGTTCTCTTGAGTGCAATCGAAAGAGGGAGCTGTGGAAGGTTCGGTTCTTGTTGGCCTATGGTGGATACGTGGAATTGGGAAGCAAGGGAGAGTGGAAAGCTCGGTTTGGATAAACTTTTATGTTATTGGGCTACCTGAGTTTTCTGTTTTCTTTTTTGGGCTGGATTGAGGACTGGAATTTGGGCCTAAATAGCCTTATATTTTCTGTTATTTTCATATTTGGTAAATAATTTACATTATTTAATTTTTTATTGGTTTTTATTTTTTGGGGTTGAGGTTGAGGGAGGGTATTAATCTTTCATATTGTCAATAGTTATAATAAGTTAAACATTAGATAAATTAACGAGTCTATTGGGAGCATTAAAATTCTACGTTATTCAGAATATAAAGCCTAGTTTCTTCTTCTTTTTGAATGAAGAAGTTGAAAATTTTTTAATATGACCCATAAATTCTGGTTATTGTATAGGTCTTTCAAGATGAAAGTTCAAGTTTAAAAAGCTATATTTTTTTATTTTTTTTAGCAAACAGCCACATTAATCCTAGTCAGAAGTGAAGAGTTACTACCACAAATTTTTAATGAATAAATTCAAATCAAGTAAAAAAGAATTTAAAAAAGTTTCGAGACAAATGTCGAAATATAACAAGAAAATATGTAAATCCAATTCATTTTTTGGAAAAAAAAAAAGAGTTATTTAAGAAACAATTGTGTTAATTAATTAGTGTTCCCTATTTTCTCTCTTAATAAAGTCTCTTCCGATCCCAATTTCGCGCCACTCTCCACCTTAAAACAACTTCAACGTCCTCTCTCTCTCTCTCTTCTCTCTCTCTCTCTCTCTCTCTCTCTCTCTCTCTCTCTCTCTCTCTCTCTCTGAGCATTGATTCTTTCTTCCAGAGAAGAGAAGACAAGGGGCTGAATAATGGAAAGCGCTGGAGCCCTTGTTCATCATCTAAAACCTGAATCTTTCTCTCCTCTCCATGAAGGAATTTCAATGCTATTATCAAGATGGACAGCCCTACAATTGGCTATCCAAAATGAATGGGGAGGCCATGATTCTTTCAAGAAATCTCAGCAACTTGTATCTGAAATTGATTCTTGGTTTTCTCAACCTCAAGGTATGTGTCATCAAATCCTTCAACTGATGGCTTTTGGAAATCCAATTCTAAACTTTTACTTTGATTTCAATGAAATACAATCAAATTCTTTGATAAGAAGTATTCATGTGTACCTCTAAGGCTCTAATCTATGCCCTTTCCATTTCCTTGGATAGTGTCATGATATAAGGTCGCATGGCCTTAGAATTTGATTTGATCATATAGTAAATGTGTAATTCGCCACCTATAACCTATAGGTTTCATCTTTCGAGAGGTAGGAAGAGATCTACAGTTGAATCTCTACAAATAAAAATAACAAAAAATATGTGCATGAATTTGATACAGAAAAGTATTGAGAGTCGTACTCTGGTGTGTAGAAATAATTTTATTTAGCCCATCATTTTGCAGAAATTTTAGGTACTGATAGAAAATCTTTATTGTGATTTAACTACAGCATCTCTCCATTTAGAAGATTTAGAAAATCTGCTGCATGAGAGATTGCTCCTTTCTTTCAACACTGAAATTGAGGATGGCAGTATTGAGGAGGTACATTTTTGGTTGCTTCAAGTGTTCTTATGAATTACATTTAATGTGTATTAGCTATATATGCATAACAATTGTCAATCATCTTTCCTTTCATATTAATTGCCAAGGACTTTCAACCCAACCAAACCCCCCCCCCCCCCCCCCCCCCCCCTTATCTCCTTCCCAAATTCAAGCTGGATATCCAAATTTATTTTTACAAAGTTTAGCTTCAATCATTTTGTTTGAGCAGAGGCCTGCATCTAGAAAAGTCACCATTCACAAATGACAAGGTGGGAATCAATTCTGCTTCCTGCTTTACCGGTACACTGAACAATGATGCTTCTCAATGCACCTCAGGTTGCAGAACAATTGATGACAATGCATGAAGAATCTTTGCACGGAAATCTTTTCAGCATGGAGTTGAATCAAAATCTGCTGGAATCTTATAAAGATATTTCTTCAAAGAGGAGAGGTCTGCATTCACAACCTTATTAATGTATACAGCCCTCATTTACTCAGAAACTGAAACTGCAGTTAAACCTTCCACCATATACTCTTGTAAGATCCTAAAAGAAATCTTTATATTTCTTGCAACATAAATGCCTTATTTGGGATTTGACACTAAAAAATTTCGTTATTCAGTAAATTGATTTGAGTTGCACCAGCTATGCAGCAATATTGTACACTAACATATGTAGACCTGAACAAGTACAGGTACATGTGGTGCACAACAACTCATACTAAACAAGGAATAACACCATTCATTCTTCCATTTAGATGACTGTCCTGTGCAAAGAATGATGATGACCGAAGACTAGTAAGCAAGGATTAACCAGCAGAATGATGAATTTGGAGGACAATCTTACAAATCGAAAATATCATGGCTGATGGAAGATTATGTTCTAGCTACACAAGGGCACTTTTTTTTTTTTTTTTGTATTGGCTAGTTAAGTTAGTACTATGAAGTATGTAAATTAACCGATAATCTTTTCACTTTAGGAATGTTTCAGAAGAGAAGGAATTGAGATTTTCTTTTCCAGTCGATTATAGTTTTCTTGTTCTGTTTTTTATAAGATGCAAGGACTAGTGCATCCCTTTCTTCTCTTAAGCGCAATACAGCAATGTCAACTTAGTATAACTGCCTGTAGGTGATGTTGTAACACACAACCTTTGTATTTCTACTTTGATATAAAAAATAAAAAATAAAAAATAAAAACCTTTATATTTCTACTGAAAAAAGGATGCCCTGAACTTTAAAGGTTCTTTCACTATTATCATTGCTTGTGACTCCTCGGTTTTGCATCTTGCTTACATTGTGTAAAATCGAAAAAGTTTTAAAAGAAAGCATACCTATGAAATTGAACCATTGTGGGTTGTAATATAATGACTTTTTCAACCATTAACCATCTAAGTGCGTCTGGATAAGTGTTTTTTAGAAAATATTACTGTAGTTGTTTTAAAGATTCTCCTTAATAAATGTGTATGTAAGATAAAAAGGTGGTTGAAAAACGTGTATGAAGTTTCTAAAAAATATGTTTCTAAAAAACAATAACAAACAAACAAAGAAGTGGTTTGATGTTTTTCATCAAGCTTTTTTTTTTTCCTTTTTAATTTGCCTGTTATACTCATTAAATAAAAAAAATAAAAGAATTAAATTGTTGGAAAGATATGTAATTGATATTATTTATGATATAGGTATATCACAACAGAATAATAGAACCAATATATGATAATATCAACAACAACAAAAATTAAGTCTAAATTTATACGATTAGATGAAAATTATCTTGCAAACCAAATTAACAAATTTGCTTTTACTAACAAGAATTAAGTATAAGATTCACGATCCGCTTTAGTCATTATTTTCCTAAGTGACGGTACTAAATAGTATTTTCCTAAAGTTATGTAAGATTATAATTGATTTTACAATTAGTAGTTCTGAGACAAAAATAGTTGGTCTTGAGAGATATGACAGGACCAAAAAAACAAAAACAAAACAAAACTATAATGAGTTAGAATAATCTAAAAAGGTAGAAATATCTAACTTATTTTTTGGGGTTGCTATTATTTCTTTCAAAGGTAAGCATATCCATGAATTTAAACCATTGTTGAGGTAATGTAATGACTTTTTTTTTCTATTTTTTTTTCATTTACCATATTAGAAAAGGATGTGCATTTTTAATACCAAAAATGTGCTTGTGAAATCTAAACTTTTAAAAAATGTTAAGCTTTTTAAATTGTTAATGACCACAATAAAAATATTATTCACTAAATCAGTAATAAGAAACAACTTTATATAATTAATGCACGTAAAAATGCATAATAAATCAATAACGATAAAACTTTTACATAATTGATACGTTATATGTGTTATATGCTAAAAATGTTGTATAATAAGTCAATAATTACAAAAACTTTTAAATAATTGATGCACGTTAAATGAGTTAAATATGTCGTGCAAAAAATCAAAGCTCATGGGAGTTGAACTCGACTTTTACGATAGAGTCATAAAATTTTAATCGTTCGATCATCTATTTATTTCATTCATAAAAAAAAAAAAGATTCAAAAACCATAACCACACTAGCAAAGTATATGTAATAGTCAGGTGGAGAATGATTATACTAATTTTTTTCTTCGAAACTGTGTAAGGGCATGATTGAATGTTTATCTTCATTAATTCCAAGACAAACAGTTGAGGTATTAATAGATTCGATAATGCAACAGTTTACCATAATACATCAGATTTATCTAACTTGTTTCCAGGAGATGCTACTATTCTTCTTTCAAATTTTACATCGATAATCAAAATGACATTTTACAAATGAAACACAAAGATGACTGAAGATTGACCGTAGATGTGTATGCTTTTAGAAGTATATATGTTATGGCGAACGAGCAACGTTAAGATTTCTTTTGTTACCTTTTAAGAACTTGTTCAATATAAAAATTATATCATATCATTTCTTTTCAGGTAAGATCCATAGCCAATTAAATGAACAAAACTCATATCCTAGCGCTGGTGTGTTTAAGTTTTGGTTCCAAATCAATCCATCATGCATATGCTAGTTCATATTTTTTGTTTAATTTTTTTCAATATTCAATATGAAATTACGCCCTATCGATGAAATTATTTAAAATTTCGTCATATTATTTAATAATATAACTTAGTTTTATATTAAGTATAGTTAAATAACAAGAGAATTGAATAAAGCAACATATGCAAATTTTCCTTTTTCCCTTTGCACTATGTTATTTACATTATTACCAACAAAAAGATAAGCATGGAATTGAAAACATCAGTACTTCCTTTTGGAGAGATGGGGAGAGAGATTATCAGTAATATCTACACAATTTAAAAAATTATAACAAAAATAGAGGCCCACATATATGTAATATAAAGTGATCCACATAGGACGATGTATGACATAAAATCCCATCTCTCTCTCTCTCTCTCTCTCTAACATGACAACAAATGTATCCATTTACCTTGGTAAAAAAACGAAACACAAAATGGGAAAGCCAATATGGGTGAAATAGTCATTCTAGATTTCTAGTCCCAGCAAGTTGTCACGAAGTCCTTCAAGAATCTGAACCAAAAGTACAGAAAGTCAGTCCAAAAGACGATCAACGCTTGACCCACACATGCAATAAACAGAACATAGCTGAGTGAGTGAAGCCGAATGACTTTTACGCTACAGCCTAGGAGGAATCATCTTCAGAACTTCTGTTCAAAGACCATTAATATTTGGTGGAGCTGAACCGTCCACTAATTCACCTGTCTCAGCATCAATTATCTCTTTCTTCTCACTTGTGCGTTTTTGCTGTGTGTACTTGACCTTTGGTTTCTACATTTCTTAGCTTGATCAATTTGGCATGCACATGTTCTTGGGCTAAATGCAATTATCTTGACTTCATGTTAGAATTTCTGCATTTTAATAACACCCCTTGTTTTGGATTTATTTGTTGATATATGCTTTGGGGGATTTTTTTTTTTCTTTTTTTGTGTTTGTGTGTGGGGGGGGGGGGGGGGGGGGGAGGGGAGGTGGATGAGAGACAAATTGCACTGATTCTTTTGGGTGTTGCGACTCTTTGATGAGAAATCTTGGATATATGCATGTTGATAATGAATAATTGTTAGTAAATCTATAAACTTTGGGCTTTTTTCCCCATCTAGTGGAAGAGTCAATATGATCATCTCTTTTTCAATTCCTTTTTTTGGGGGTTTTTGTCATGCTTAAGATGATCCATTTGGTCTTGCTACTTTAGCTACTTAAGATCATCAGATCTGTGGTTTTGACGTCACATTCTACAAATATATGGTAACAAGTCCCTTCTTGCGGCCATTTTGTCTTAGGTGTTTATTTTGCATTTCTTAGCATAAACACATATTTCTTGATAGTCGTGTAGAGATTCATGTGAGTGTAAAGCAATAGAAGTGTCTTTTGGGTGATCAATAGAAATTCTTTCTCCATTTGTTGGAATTGGTCCTAATACATGTTGGTAGTTGCATACTTATGAAAATCTTTGTACGTTGAAGTTTATGAGTGGTGGGATAGATATTACAGTATAGCGCATTCAAAGACTTGGTCTAGGACAAAATGTCTAGCTTCCATGTTAATCTCTTCAGCAATGTTGTTAGCTAAATCATTTTATTTAGTCAAAAATTGAAAATTGTTCAAGAAATTCAGATATTTGACATTTAAATCTATGTGGTTTTCATGTAAAATATTTGATTCAAAACTGCTATTCAGGTATCATTACTGGCTCCTAGTTGAGCTCATGAATCTTCTGGATAAAGCATTTTACTATGGAACAGGACACGGTCTAGAATAAGAGTACTACTTGAAAATGAAGACCTGTAGAAACTTTGTCAGATAGAAGAGAAAGAATAGATATGAAATAGGATCTAGTTTTTCTAATACTTCTAGTGCGCTTAATTCTATCCAGTTATTGATTGTGCACTAGAGAGATTGAGTTCCATTGATGCATACTTTTTCAGGGTGAGGAAACATGAAGACTGATGTTTCTAAGGCACGTAATGACTCCATACCTTCTAAAAGGAAATCTGAAGTGCTTAGTAGTCCAGTTTCACCTGGTGCTTCAGGTAAAGGTTTGCCATATGCTCCTGTTGATTGGCCAAATGCTGGTGATATTTGGGGTTGGAGAGTTGGAACCAGAGTCAAGGCTGCAGGATTTTACAACGATCGGTTCTTGTACGCTCCAAAGAGTCTCCAAAATAGGCCTACTAGACAACTAGTTTTTCAAAGCAAGCCATCTCTTTTGCGTTATCTTCAATCAACATTCCCTGAAGCTGACATTGATGCATTTTTTGCATCGTTCACTTGGGACATTCCAGCAGAAGCTCAGTCTTCGAAAATAGGTAAGCACTTTGCCAATGTTAATACTCAGATTTTTTTTTATTTTTTAATTTTGTTATCTTTGCATGTTGACATTACTTTGTGGAGCTACTACTACTATTTTTTTTTTCCTGATTTTTGTATTTTTATTTTCATGAATTGAGGACAGTATATGATGATATCTATATAAATCATTTCTTAGACTTTAATAGCTTTAATATCAGTGAATCAATTTAAGCCTGGATCCTAAATGACTGGCATGAAGCTTCTTAAGTTGGATTTGAGGAAAGAAATGCTAATTAGCCCCTGATGGTAAGCTGCATACTAGCTTTCTATGTTTTTATTGTCCGTCCCTATTCACACAAACATTTCTCCAATCTTTGTGTTTACATAGTATATTATGGTGATATTTTTGTTAAACCCATAACAGGTTATTAGCAGTTCGTTCCCAAAAGATGGTTGTTCTACCTCTTTCCTATGTTAAAAGTTGCGTATGTTTCATTCTGAAGTTTACAAGTCTTGCGGCTGATAGTCTCAAAAGACATTAATTGGCTTCTAAAACTTGAAAACATTCATTATTATGTTCATGTTAGACCTAGTTTCTGGTCCCTTTGGTTGTATGATCAAGCCTTTATTATAATGTATACTTCCATTCTTAGACAGCACATGTTTTCCCTCCCAAAAGCGTTGCTTTAGTTGGTTTGCTGTTGTCTAACTTAGTAGAATTTTATCTTCAAACCTTTTCTTGTCTATGTCAAATGAAGATCCAACTTCTTCTCAAGGACATCTCATTAAACTTTCACTCCTTACTGCGACCAAAACTTTTGAGATGCGCACTTGAACAAATATAATTTCACGAGGACCATTTCAATTTGAAAAAGTTGGCACTTCCCCATGTAAGATGCATGGAATGAGTTGAATACATCATGAGGTGTCCAATCCAATCTCTCACTTTATTGCACTTCATTTCGTGATGAGTTGTAATTGGACCAAAAGAATACACTTTGTGTAGTTCCTCAGTCATCTAAACTCTCTAAATCAACTTAGCATCAGAATCAATGAACAGCAGTTCATAAAACATTTGTCTGCCATGAAAATAATACTGACAGCTTTATATTATAATACTTGTGGGTTGTGACCTTCATTAGAGCCCTACAGGTATTCTAAAAGTAAAAGAACTTAGTGCTCAAAGAATTTGTATTCCTTCTGTAACAAAGTATTATGTATAGGTCTTCCTATAAAATATCCCCATTTTACCTATGCGGTGCTTTGCTTATGGACGTGTCAAGATAATCCTTCTTTCTTGCAGGCAAATGCAGTCCTAGTTCCCAATCACTCCCTTCTGAAAAAGAAGCAGGTAAAATGGTGAAAGGTGTTGGGGTCTTTAAAAGAACACGAAAAGCTGCATCAAAGAAACTAAGCCGGAAAACTTCTAGGCGTTGCAATACAGAGCTTGCACTAGATGTGCCCTCAGTAGAAGAACTAACATTTGCAAGTGATCCAACAATTAAAATTTTGGGAAGTAGCCAAGTCTCTGACAGCCATGCTACTGTTTCTCCAAATGATAGTGCGTGCCACTCTCCAATTGACCTCAAACCACATGGTCTGAAATCCCTTAATGAATCTCAAGCTGGATTGACTCTAGAGGATTTTGATAATTTTCTTAGTTCCCTTGATGAAATCCTATCTCTTCCTATTACTAGACTTGAGACTTGTACTTCTGCTTCTTCCAAAAGTGAAGGCATGACTGGAACTAGAGCAAAACTTTCTTCTCTTCTTGCCATGGGGTTTTCAAGTTTAGCTGCCTCCAACAAGCTTAATGAACTTCGTGTCCTGACATCTAAGCTGAAAAATGATCCAACACTCAGTCCTGGAGAACTTTCCATGCTAAAGTTGATCGAAGAAATTCCAACAGCCAGCAACAGCTTCCTAGAGGCTAAGAAATTATCAGAACAAGCTGATAAGTTCTTTACTGACCTAGATGCCAAGATGGCTACTGTTGCTTCACTTAGGACTGAATACAATGTAGCAAAGCAGCAACTAGAACTTTCCCAGAGTGAAGAATCGACTGCCCTGTTAAGTCTATTAGAGATTGATGAACAAATTGCTGCTTTACAATCACGTCGGGCTGAGATCACTCAAACCATAAAGCTGACTAACAAAAAGATTGTTCAATATTCTTCCAGTCAGAAAAGAGTGAAGGAACGTCTTCCGAAGATTGTCCACGAGGTTCAGGTGGCCAATTCTCAGAAGCAAGAATGGGAGCTTAAAAAGAAGAAATCAGCTGAGCAAGAGGCTGAGATTTTAGCTAACTTTGCCCCGCTAGATGGGTTTACCTTTTGATCAGAAACTACGTTACCTGTTTCTAATCTGTCTTTCTAGTTTCTTGTGGTTGAACTATGCCACGGGTACTCATTTGCATGCTACTTTTAAGTGCCTTTGTAAATACTTTTCCGTTGGATAATCTTCGCAATCTAAGTAGAGGTAAAACTTAAAATTGAGGTGAGTACTGGGTTGCTTTTTTCATTTTGGATTTGATTATTTGGATAAAGGTTCTTGAAAACTCATTGAATCAACCTTGATGACTAATCATCGAACGTATAGTGCAAATGAAGTCTTGAAGAGAAATTGTCTATCATTAATATATTTTGCAGCTTTTTGTGATTATAATTCTTTTGACCCGCTGTAAATACCACGCAACGCTAGATAGACATAACCACTATTCTATGCTGAATTTATCTTTCATTTAGCTGTTTACCTGCATGCGATTGTGAGTATCAACCCATATCAAGTCAAGGTGAACAACACTTAAGTTTAATTGAATAGATATCAGTTATGTTTTAGTTGATTATTTGACTACCTAATTTAAAACGAGCTGTTAACTTGTGGAACGAGTTTTTGTCTTAAAGAAAAAAGAAAAATTAGTGAAACCCTAGTAAAGTATTATCCAAACTATTTAGATTTTTTTTTGTTTGATCAAATCTATACTATTAAAGTATTATCCAAACTATTTAGATTTTTTTTTTTTGGATCAAATCTATACCATTACACATATGGAGAGGGAGGAATGATGTTAGTGGGATTCGAATCCCCGATCTCTGGAACTATTATATTTGGGGGGAGGGAATGATATTAGTAGGATTCGAGCCCCTGACCTCTGAGGTAAAGTCGTAGAACTCTAACCATTCAACCTTTTATTCGTTCTTAATTTTAGATTTATTCCTATACAACCATCTAGAGATTAGTTTGTCAATTAACCAAAGTCAAGATTGAAATAAGATTTAACGTTGAATAAGTTTATACTCACTCAATAAATATAAAAATAATAAATCAAAATACTCGATTTCATTCTGAGCTCAATTAAAAAAATACTCATTCGAATTTAACTCTACTCATGATCAAGTCAAATTTACACGCAATTATAAGTTCGTTTCAAAACTGGCACTATAAAATTCAACATATAGTGTTCGGTTTGATCAAACAACTACAAACTCATTCTAAAACTCAAACCATAAAGTTGAACATGTATTCGACTCGATTCAACGTATTTATACTTTTTTCCATTAACAAAAACCAAGGGCTCAGTTGGAATTATATTTAAACAAGTTTAGACAAAGCCCATGAATAAAGTTGCCGTTATAGAGTTACAAGCAACCGACTAACAGAGTGAAGAAAATCTCATGGGGTTTTTGGGGTTTCTCTGAATCAGCTGCAGCTCAACCCCACTGTAAGTTCCCTACTCCCGCATTTCTTTTTTTTTTCTTTCTTTTTCGTATATGAATAATTTTAATCTTTTGTAATCTTTTAATTAAGCTGTGAAATTATCTAATCATTTTCATTAATTGAGTAATTAATTCTCCGAATCTCACTTTCCATTTTTTTCTTGATTTTCTTTATTTTTTTTCAACCAATTTATTTCAGCTCCTCTCCATGTAATACGTATTTCTTTCAGGTGTTTTCTCAGTCTACTGCGTTTATTAGTGTGTATATATTTATACATATATACCCAAAGTATTTATATATATCTGTGAATTACATTGCTGTGAAAATCTGTTTTTGTTTTGTATTTTTAGGTAATTTTTACTATGTTTTATTGATTTAATTTATGTAATTTTTATGTTATCATTTGAATTTTTAATGAAAACGAGTTATGCATTTGTTTAGGTTTATTGGGTTTTTATGATATTTGTTTAGATAATTATAATTAAAACAAGATCAATCAAAAATAAAAACTAAAAAAATCCTGATTTTTCTTTTTTTTTTTTTGGTGATGTGGAGCTGAATGACTCACTGTTTGATCAAAGAAGCCAGAGTGTTAACGGGCTTAGGGATCAGTTGTTTTTTATTGAAGTTGGACTGAAAAAAAATAATTTTAATAAGATAAATTTCTTGGTTTAATTTCAACCTGAAATGCTGCGGCAAAAGGGTTTAATTTTTTATGTTTTGGGATAGCCTGGGCGTGAGGATTTTGACAGAAGTTCGTCGAATGTGATCACATCTAGAACAAGGTAATTTGGACATGGGAATCAGTTAATTCAAGTATATGTTGAAGCAAAGAAATTTTATACTAAGATGAGATGAGCATTTGATTGCTATTTGAGTCGTGATTGAAATTACGTGTTTTGATTCAATTGCAGCTGTGGTCGGCATAGTTGAATCAAGGTTTCATTGGATTTAATAGTTGACTCAGGTATTGGAGTAGGTTCTTAATTTGGCGTAGGTGAATTAAGCCCATTTGTTTGATGCTGAATCAAAAACCTTGGTCATGTTTTTTGTTCTTAGTTTTAGCTAAAATACTAAGGCTTAATCTAAAATCAATGCCTTAGACAACAAAAGAGTAAAGTTCTGAGATTACTTCTCTATATTGACAGCTGCGGTAAAATTATTCTGCCTTATTTGCAGCTAGATATTCCAACTAATTCCAGGGACAAAAAAGGCAAGCTATGGAGATCGATAGTCCTGATGCCAGTAGCGGAAGTATATCTGGAGCACAGGAAGAAAATGGGTTTCACCTTTATCCTGTTTCTGTCGGTGATTATGGTGAGGGTTTGCCTTATGCTCCTGTTGACTGGCCTAATCCTGGGGATAACTGGGGCTGGAGAGTGGGGAAAAGGATTGCATCCTCTGGCCACTTCTTGGATAGATATCTTTATCCTCCTAAACACTTTAAGGATCCTCATCGTAAGAAAGGTGGCTTAGCGAGCAAACAATCAGTTGTGCAGTTTGTCAAGTCAAAATTCCCAAATGCTGATGTTAATGCATTTTTTGCCTTATTCAGTTGGAAGATTCCTGCAAAGAAGCTGCGGCTACTTGAAATGAGAGGTTAGCTTTGCAGTATATCTACAGAAATTATCTGTGAACAATATATGTTCATATGACTTGTGAGAATATGAACTGCGTATGTTAACAAGTAAATGTATATTATATATACGAATTCATATGAATTTCTTATGCATATTTAGACTATATCATCCTTTAAGGTTAATAATTGGGATTTTGGATTCTTCCACTCATATCTGTTTTGTGACTTGCTGGAAATGGAGCAGATGGATATTAGAAGCTCTGCATCCAACAATGTCATGACTTAAAATTCTGGTTATTCTCAAGATTTTGAGGCCTGCATAATAATTAAGAAAGTCTGATATTTACAGAAAAGGATCCTGGCAACTGGCAAGGGCACAGGGTAGAAGTTGCTTATTGTCATTTTGCCACCACATTCATCTTCTTTTCTGATTGATCAACTCCCTTTCCTCTGCTTCGGCCCATACAAATTTGGAAATTAACTCCCTCAGTTTGTCTCTTCTTTCTTCATTACATTTAAATCGAATTATTTCATAGCATGAATTTGGAGTTTGACATAGTCAGAAGTTTGAAATTTTCATTTGGCAAATCCTTGGTTCAGTTGAATTTTGATATTACGCGCACTTGGTTGCAGCTCACTGTTTTTACTTCCCCTGCTATTCTTCAATTTGACAGCTCGACTTTGGTGTAGATGATAAGGAGGACATTCCACCCTCCGGAGAGACAGAAGAAACTTCAGTCTCTGATTCCCCTATGGCAGATCTGGCTTGCAAGGCTGGCAACAGTTCATGTAGCAGTTCAGTAGCACGTGAGGGTTCTTCAGGAGTCATGTTCTGTGATATTTGCTGTAGTGAACCTGGTTTCTGCCGAGATTGTTGTTGTATTCTTTGTAGTAAGACAATTAGTTCATCTCATGGTGGATATAGTTATATTAGGTGTGAAGCACTAGTAAAGGGCTATGCTTGTGCTCATGTGGCCCACATAAACTGTGCTCTCCGAGCTTACATGGCTGGTACAGTAGGAGGAAGTATTGGTTTAGATGCAGAGTACTATTGCCGTCGCTGTGATTCAAAGCTGGATCTCGTTTCACATGTCAGAAAGCTTCTTAAGACCTGTGAATCTGTCCATTCTCGGGACGATATTGAAATGATTCTTACTGTCGGCATATCTATTCTCCGTAACTCACAAAGAGGTATTGCAAAGCCGTTGTTGCATCAGATTTCATCGGCGATGACAAAGGTATATCTCAACAACTATTTTGATCTGTACTATGTTTTTGGTCCAAGCAATGTCCATTGTTTCTATATCTTCAAGACACCGTCCTTATCAGTCTTTTAAACATCAGCTAAGAAATGGAGCAAACCTTGAAGATGTTTGGAAGAAGGATGATATATTGGAAGTTACACAAGGTAACTTATATTGCATTTTGTTTTTTAATGTTCGGCTAGAATAATTAGGCTCTTGATACCTAAACAAACGCTTAAAGGCACCCAGTTAATTTTGTGAAGATGCTCTTTTAGTAATTTGACAGTAGTTTTAAAGAGATTTCACATGAAGATAAGTACACATGGACGTGATTATTAGTAGATTGTGTAGTAGCAGGTTCTTTTTTGTAATAAAGTTTTTTTGACTGGTTTTTATGAGTGTCATCCGGCAATTTTTATTTTTGAAGGCAACCTGACTTCTTTTTTAGCTTCACTCTCAAACGTATTATCTTTTCCAGTGGACAATAAAGCCTTAAATTAGATGTTGACCTGCTTGTTCTAAAATCTTTCTGCCTTTGATTGTATGATAGATTTAGTTTTGCTTTTAAGGCCTTGTTATTTACTAGTTTCTTTGGGCTGTAGAAGGGCTTTCTCATACTGAGAATGGAGCTTTGGAACTCAAGAATTATAAGGATCCTCCAGCAAACAGAACCTTACCGCCGCTGTTGTCTTCAAAAATTGATCTTCAAGTGGAAGCTCTAGTACTCGAAGATGAAATTGATCAGATTTTACTGGCATTAAAGAAGTCTCAGGAGTCTGAATACAGACTTGCAGAGGAAACCCTTTCTGTTCAGAAGAACCGTATCCAAGATCTGTATCAACAGCTTCACCATGAGAGATCTGAACTTTCACAGCGTGCACCCTCGGCTGATGCAGATGCCTTACTTGATCCCTTGCTGAACAAGGTGGACCATTTAAAACAAGAGATCAGGAAACTCAAGGACATGAAAGAAGTGGCAAAGGGATTTGGAAGAACTCCCAAACATATTCTCAAGGAACATTTCAACTTAGAAACTGAAAATTGAGCGATTTACTGGTGCTCCTAGAGTGTCTATATGACTATACATAGAAACCTTGTACCAAAATTTTGTTTCTAGCTTATACCGAAATTTTGTTGCCTGTTCCTCTACATCTTAGATGGTCAAATATCCAGTTGGAAGTGCTGCTGCTTTTTCTATGAGAATATTTGCTTAGAAAATGAACAGAGAACGGCTATTATCGATATCCATGGCGGACAAGAGTGGATATTAAGCAATGTCAACAACAAAAGTATGATTTTCTCACTATCATGTCAACGACATTGTCTCTGTTTGGTTTGCGTTTTAGCAGTTATCTGAGGTATTGCTTGTGCCAATATGAGCAAGCAAGCACATTCTTCTTGGGACAATTACAAGATTGTTCATCTTGTGTTTCTGCAGTCCTGGATTGTCTTCTTTCGTCAACCTAAAGAGCTGTCATGCAGGAATATAGCTATAATCGATTGAGCTGAAATTTTTAAGATGCAAAGCCTTCCAAAATTTGCAGTTGATGGCTAAAGCATTCTTATGTGGCGATATGGGGGTGGCTAAAATCATTTGTTTGGTAACAGTAAAACAGAATTGTAAAAGAGAACACAATAAATAGAGAAACATCAGATAATTATACATCAAAATTTCAACTCTCTCTCTCTGCATCAATTTGTCAACGGGTGGAGGTAAATCTAACCCGTATGCATAGGAGGTTCTACGTTATACTAAAGAGAGCAAAAGCAAAAGTTAACATGATTCTGTACAATCATTCTTGCGGAATTCATAACCGTTCGTCACTATTCAGAAACTTTGCCAATAAAAAGATAAATAAATAAATTTTAAAGTAGACATCTTCCTGATGAAGTACATCAACGATAACAAAATCCAAAAAAAAAAAAAAAAAAAAAAGAGAACATTAGATTTAGACCACAAGCGCGCATTATCTCATGGTAAATGTGAACATAAAATTTTGAATTTCAGGCAAACCCTTTCTGCTCTCTGTTTACTTTTTTTTTTTTTTTTTTTTAGGAAGGCTCTCTGTTTACTTGGTCATCATCATTTCTTGAACAGTTGTACATTTAACCTTCAATTTACTGAACAAGAACAAGCCGGCTGTCGCCACTCCAAACCTCCCTCCCATCACCAAATTCTCTTGAATTGCCTTTAGGCACCGTGACAATAAGTTCCCCTTTGACAAATACTGCAGAAGCCCAGTCGGGCTGAGCTGACTGCGGCAGTCTTAACCGCCATGCATCTATACAAGTCTTGATCTCCTTCATCTTTCCTCACCACGACCTTGGTAACACCCCCTCCCCCCCCCCCCCCCCCCCGGGGGGCGGCGCGGATGAATCTCTACGCCATGAACCCGGACTTCATTGACAACATCATTGCCATTAACCTTAATTTTCACAATGAAGCGGATGCTTTCAAGGCTATCTTCAACAGCAACATCAGCATCATATCTAAAGGGCAATTCTAGGACCCTGCTAAAGACATAAGGAAGTTTGCTGAGTTTCTGGATGCATGTCCATTGATTGAAGAATAAAAATCATCCCTCACGTTCATGTTTCTTTTGCTAGACAAAGGATGAATCCTCATGGAGGAGGATATTTATAGGTTGACAAATGGATAAAAAGAATCGAATAATATCAAAATTAAAATGATCTTGATAAGATTAAGATTCTTGGTGTGGCAAAAAAGTTGAACAATAAAAAAATTCAAATGGTTTGAAATGAAACGGCTATCAAATTAACTACTGCTCCGTATAATCTTTTTAGTATGGCCCATAAAAAATGACAGAAGATCGTTATTTAAGAATTTTGTCAAAAGTACAGTTGCATGCACAAAGATTATAGCTTTTTTATATACATGCATATACATCTAGAGACATGTACTGATGCAGTTTCCGAAAACTAAGATAGGATCAAAATCTTATAAAAATTGCAAGATCGACGTGTATTTTGGATGTGTACATAATAAGTTTAATTGTGTATATATGTGTACATAGATTAGTAAGTATGTATGGATGAGTATAAAGAATCTCATTTGCATGAATGAATATTGGAGGTAGGACATTTGACTCATGAAGAATGAGACAAAGTCATAGAGGCAAAGGATCAATCTACTTTCTTGGGTGCTTTCAACAGCTATAAATGAGACAAAGTCATAGGGGCAAAGGATCAATCTACTTTCTCGGGTGCTTTCAACAGCTATAATTTATGATACTTTTCGGTACAGTTTCGAGGGACACTTCTATGTTGCAAAAAATAACTTTGTAAAAAATAAGTAAAATTTTTACAACTCATACAAACTCACTTATTGGTAAATTAAATTAACAATTCATGTAAATCCGTCCTTCTTATTCTTATTCAACCATTAACTCTTTATATGGTACAAAATTGACTCAACTTTATACCATAACCAAATTCAGTTTCGAAGTGCTAAAAGGTATAGTTCTTGGACGCAATTCACAAAAATTATGTACAATTAAAGATTTTTATTAATTATGATGCTTTTAACTTTCCTACAACTATACAATTTAGATCTATGTGCTACAGATATCTAATGCGCGATTTCTGGTAAACTTGGAATATTAAGTGGTTAGTCTGTGCTAACGTATAGATCCGTTGACAATAAACCTCAACGGAGAGTAGCAAATAAACAATCAGTTTAATTACTGGTCGGTAAAAAAAAATGTAACATTTTGAAAGTGCTCGAGTATTCTCCGTTTACTTGTTACTTGGTATTGGCATCTATAGTATGTAATATAGAACGTTAGAATATTGGACCCAATTGAATTCAGCAAGGGACAAGAATAACTGTACTAGCAATAAACTCTCAATTTCCTACGACTATCAGACTGAAAAGAGAAGAACTTCCACCATAGAAATCCTAACTACAACATATGGATGTCTGTGTCAGTCAGAGTTTATGAACTCAAGCCTCAGAATTCTCTTGGTGATGCTTTCGATGCCTACGATGAGATCGCTTGTTGCCATGAGTATGTCTTTTAGAGGTCACTTTGGACCTACCAGTATTAGATCTACTAGTCTGATGAATCTCGTCAACCTCTGCTGGAATCCCAAAAATGCATTCAAATGGGTTCTCCACAGCATCAGCAGCAGAATTCATCTACAATCATGAACAACCAAGATCAAGGAGATCCAAAACCTTCCCAGAATGGGTATATATAGGAATTAAAAGGGCATTTGGAAGAACAACGGATCATTTTGTCCATTTTTTGACACAGTAAATTGCAGCACTGCCTATTATTTTTTTTTAAACAGTACCAAGTGAATTATCTAGTACTTTAATATCTATTTTATTTTCAAAATTGTGATACCATGCAGATAATTCTTTGTCAACTTCTACAAATCGCAAGCATAAAAATGTTTTAGAAGTCTTTTAGGTTTTACTGTATATTCCTTGAAGGATTTCAACTCTTAAATTTGCTAGAATGAAAAGACCAATTAAACTCACTTGAGCTTGCTTTGGTTCCAGACTACTCTTCTTTAGAACAGTTGTGCTCTGGTCAGATTTCTCACTGTTCGAGGCATGGTCATCAGTCACCTGAGAAAAAGCAGCATTTTCTCCAAAGAAGTTCCGGAAACGCCATCTTAATCTTGCTCGGTCTGATGAATCATCATAAACCTCCTCCGAATAAAAATGTTTGGAGACACATTGCATTATCGTTGGGTCATCCTGATACTTTCTCAACATTCTAGATGGAAAAATATTATATCCCATGAACCATTTAAAAACCAGAAAAATAGATACAATCAACAGACTAGCACAACGGACATCAGATAAAGACACCAAGAAATAGGAATATCCAACAAAGTAGAAGCAGAATAAACAGGTCTCTGGATTCCCTTCAACATAAAAGGGTAAAAATACAATCAAAGTATCACCTGTTCATGACTCTTGAAAGTAGCGATACCATCATCAATACCCCAGTAACTATTCTTGTTTTTCTTTCTGTGTCTAATGTCAGCACAGTAGCATGAGTCAATGAAATAACTTTACTAGTATTTTCTCTACTTTAACCTTGATCCTCTCCTTTTTGTCTCCTGTCTCTCAAAAGTTAGAGCACTCTTTCTAGAAAATTGCAAATGAATAAACATCATATGCATGAGAATTCTTCCATTTGAACAATATTGCTAATTTATCCACATCCTAACTTCCAACTTTTCTAGTACACTTGTATCCTGATACCGCTTCTCATTGGTTAACTAGCCAGAATAATACTCACATGTTTAAATCTTGCTTATTATCATGTTTGGGCAGCAAATGACTGAATCTACCCAGTCGCATCAAGATTGGATCTGCATATTTTCATTATCGCACCATGATATATAACATTCCATAAAACTCCTGAACTAATCAGAAAAAAATGCAGAATATCACTGTTATAATTTGGGCCTAAGTAAGAGGGCCTAACTAGCAATCCATTCACAAACTCAATTCATTTAATATTAAAAATTTGCAGTAGATCAAGAGAGAGAAGTCGGAACATACAGAGCTCCCAACTCTTTCTGCATCCGAGTCCCATCCAGAGAAAGAATGTAGTTAAGGGATGAATCTAGAGATCTACCAAACGTCTTCAATCCAAAAAAGAAAGAACCTCCTGCAAAAATTTAGAGGAGAACACAGTAATTTTACGTCAAGGAGGGAGAGATAACATATTTCTACATGTTTCAGAGAAATCACTGTCGTGCATTGTCCCAGCAACAAATGATTTTAAACATTGTAAAATTTCAGGATGCAACAAGGAAAGATAATTTGATGAGACGTGTCTAAAGTAGCGCTCAGACAAAACACAAACCCCAACTGCCCCACAGAGAGAGAGAGAGAGAGAGAGAGAGAGAGAGAGAGACCTCCCGTCAGGAAAAGGCGGTGGACATTATGAAGCTTCCTAGTGGCTGCAAGAAAGAAAGTGAAATGAGCAAACCAATAGGTTGAATCAATTCCAATCACTCTACAGAATAGCAAGACGATGAAGACAGACACTACCAATAGTTTAAATAATAACACATATAGAATTCACACAAGTAACAAGAAACATACATGTCCACTCAAAAACTAAAGTGTATAAGTATGGCATAACCAAATAGATTATTACGTTTTTTGGGGATTAGTTCCAAGTTTCTTCAAGAGCAAACAGAGAGGAATGTCAGCAATTTTGCCTACACCAAAAAAGATTTGCCACCTGACGTAGTCATATCCTAGAAAATGCATCATCAAATTTGTAATCCCACACTACATGTTTCCTCTGTTTGAAAGTTAAATTTCTACCTTTGAAAGAAAAAAATCTACAATAGCTTGCTGATACCAAAGCCATAGATTTACAAGGGAATGAGAATCCTCCAAGTTGGGCAACAAAGAAGTTTCTAAATGTGCACTATGATACAGGCCAGCCCTTGCAAAATCAACTGTTATCAGGATTCTCACATTCAAAAAGCATAGTTCCTTAAATTTATGTAGGACATGACCACAACGTCCATTATGGCCACCCCTATCATCATAGTTTCTCCACTGCAGTTTTTAAATATATTTAAGTTTCACTGACTGCAACTAATAAAAATTCTTATCCTCAACAGCTTAACTTCACTCCTTCAAACAATGATCATAACTGCAGCAATGAAACTTTACCTAAGCTTTCCCATTCACATTGGAAAAAAAAAACGCATAAATCCGGTAAGAGGGCCGCTAATTGTGGGAAAAAAAATCGATCTTTATAGCCCGGAGGTAGGCAGCCCCCAAAAAAATCTAGAAAAAGGGGGAAAATCAACAGCCCAATAAACATCTTAATACTTAATAAACTCAATCAAACTCAAGAAATGGGAAGAAAGATTGGAAAAGGATAGGCAAAAATCTAACCAAACCAACAGACAGTGGCAGCACCAGTGGCACCAAGAGTAAAATCTCTCATAGCATTTGACTTGCATTGCATCAGTATATTTGCTTCTTGACTAGTCAATTTCTCCTGCCAATTAAACCATTCTTCAAAATCCCAATTTGGCCACCAAAAAAAAAAAAAAAACGCAAGAAACAAGAGAAGGAATAAAAATTCCACCTTTTTGATAGAAAAAGGCATCAGTGCATACACTTTTTTTTGGGGGGGGGGGGGGGGGGGAAGAGAGGAACCCAGCATCGGAATTCACTAAATAAACCTTAAAACATGTCGAAAAATCACATTTTTTTAGTCTTTGCCAAATAAAAGCAAATTGTACCATGCGGCTTAGTTGGTTACCTTGCTGGAGCGGAGAATGTTTTCAAGTTCGTAAAGGGCTTCTCCCATTTCACGTTTTGGACGTTTTACAGAGGAAGCTTTGAGACCTCGCTGTGCAGAGCGTTCAGGATGGAATTTGTATTAGACTATAGAGTTTGCATAACATTTCTCTTTTATATTCTTGACTTTTTAGAGGGAGTGAGGTAATCCGGAAAAAAAAAAAAACGTCAAACTATTTTTTATTTATTCTAAAAAAAAAAACTATTTTTTATTTTAAATTAGCCACTAAACTATTTTCCTAGTCTATTTATGATCATTAAATTATTTTTTATTTAAAATTGGAAATTAAGATCTTAACAATGATATAATGCAAAACTAAATAAATGGTTTAAATAATGCTACTTTTAATAGTTCCATACTTTATTTTTAAGAAAAATATGGGAAAGGATGAGATTTATTGATGATGTTGTTTGAGAGCTTAAAAAAGAAAGGAAAGAAACTAAGACCTAATTGAAAATTTAATTTGCCTTAAAAACTTTTTAGGGGTAAAAGTGTTATATTGTAAAAAATTACATAACATTTTTTTCATCCCTACCATTTTCGCTCAATTTTACAGCTTGTTTGGATGGAAATAAATGGGAGGAAAAGGATGTTATGAAAATTTTTAAGTTTCCTGTGTTTGGGAGTTCAATGGAAAAGAAAGGAAAAGATTTAAAGGGATTTGGAAGGAAAATTTTGGCCTTCAAATTCTTACAAATTTTCCGTCCAAAATCGAGCAGAAATCGCAGGACAGAAATCGTAGGAAAAAGAAAAATATTGTGTAAACTTTTAAAATATAACACTTTTTCCCTTAAAAGCTTTTAAAGTAAAATTAAATTCCCAATTAATTCTAGTTTATTTATTTTCCTTTCTAAACTCTCAAACAATATCAAGTAAAAAATTCCATCCTTTCTCTTCTTTTCTCTTCCTTTCACTGCCTTTCTCATCCTTTCTTTTCTTTTCCCACCTCAACAATTCCTTTCTTTTCTTTTTTATCCTAAACTCCCAAACTAGCCCTCAGGCCAAAAATTTGTTGGCTCTAGAAGCAAGAAATTTTCCTTCCAAATCCCTCCACTTCCTTTGCTTTTTTTTTTTTTTTTCCATAGTTTCTCCCAAACGGGGGAAACTTAAAATTTTCCATCCCATCTTTTCTTTTCCTTCCATTTCTTTCCATCCAAACTAGCTATAAGTAAAGCATAAAAATATTTAATGATATAAATTGTTTGCCAAAAAAAAAAAAATACAGTGTCAACTGTGTAATGGTACTTGTATTTATATGGCCACACAACCAGTGTGCACAGTATACCCAAAAATATCAGATATTAATAGTACAAGACCAGTAACAAATGGATTGGGAGAACAATTCAGATCCTATGTCCAATTCCCCCTTTTTTTATTCATTTTCATTAAAAACCGTTTTTAGAGGGAAAAATTGATTTTTAACAAATATGTACTGTTTTTGTTCTTCAATAGCTAGTATTTTGATTAAAGTTGGTACATTTGCAATGTAATATTATGGAGTAGTAATTGCCAGGCAAAAATGACTAAGAATGAGTTAAGGCTTTTTTTTTTTTTAAGTGGTAGTCACATTCTTTTTGTCACCCTTATTGGTATTTTGCTCAAACTAAAATATTTGTATTCATAATTTACTATATTTTTTTTTAATTTTTTGATATTATAATTGAATAATATTAAATTTTCACCAAGAGCTACAATATAAAAACTTGAAATTCTTAAAAATATTACAATTAGAGTAATTTACAATCAAACAATATTTATTTTGGTTTATTATCTTTTTAGACTATTAAGGTAATTCCACCACCAAAACATTTCTCTGTAACAGAGCAAATATGGCCACCATAGTCCAACCCATCCCTCTCTACTCTTGCACCCACCACCACCCAACTCCAACTCCGACCACCCTCTCCACCGCCATTTCCTCTGCCACCTCTTTACACCACCTAAAACAAATTCACACCCAAATTCTTCGCCACCGTTTCCACCACTCCCACTCTCTTCTCTTCCATCTCCTCTTCTCCTCTCTCCCGTTCCCCTCCGGCCTTTCCTATGCTCTCTACGTCTTCTCCACCATTAGAAACCCAGAACCCCACCTCTACAACAAGCTTCTTCGCCAACTCTCCCGCTCTAAACGAGCAGAAATGGCTCTGTTAGTTCTAGAAATGATTATGAATGAAGGGTTGGTTATTGATAAGTTTAGCTTTCCCCCATTATTTAAGGCTGCAGCGAAAGCTTTGGCTTTGTTTGAGGGAAAAACTATTCATGGATTGGGTTTGAAACTTGGGTTTTGTTCCGACCCTTTTGTGCAGACTGCCTTGGTGGGGATGTATGGTTCTTGTGAGCAAATTCAGGATGCCCGGTTGGTGTTTGATAAAATGTCCCACAGGGATGTTGTTACCTGGACTATTATGATTGATGGGTATGTATTTCGCTTGCTAAAACTAGTTTGCGACTTTTTTTTTTATAAAAATGCCATCTTTGGGATATTGGGCTATGGCCATAGTATCATCTTACAGCTATAGATATAAATGTTAGAGGGTAAATGGAGAATTTTGAATTCCTTGGAAGTTGAACTTTGCAGAACATGGTTTTAGAGAGGCTTGTGTAAGAACTGATGTAACAACTGTATTCATTCCCATTAAATATAAAACTGTTTGGCTTCTTCTGTTGCATAAGAATGATAACTTTATCAGATTGAAATAAATGCAGTGTTCTTGAATATTATGTATCTTTTACATGCTAAAACTAAAATATTGTAGATAATGTGCTCAATCGCTTTTCAAGTTAAAAATTATGGTTTTCTTTAATGTGCTCAATTGCTTTTCAAGTTAAAATTATGGTTTTCTTTTGGCGTTGTCTTCATCATATGTTATGTGGTGATTCTTGATTAGATGTTTGCTGCTGCTTACTCTATGTATATAAACAGATATTGTCAAATTGGGCTCTTTGATGATGTTTTGTCGCTTTTGGAAGAAATGAAGAGTTGTAATGTGGAATTGGATGAGAGGGTTTTTTCAACTATTCTTTTTGCATGTGCACGGGCTGGGAATTTGGATGTGGGAAAAGTGTTTCATGGGTTCCTAACAGAGAATAATATTGGGATGGACTCTTATATTCAGAATGCTCTTGTCAACATGTATGCAAGTTGTGGCTCCATGGATGTGGCTCAGAGATTGTATGATGAGTTGTCGCCAAAGAATGTGGTGGCCTCTACTGCCATGGTCTGTGGTTACTCAAAAGTTGGACTCGTGGAAGCTGCTCGTTCAATTTTTGATCAGATGGTAGAGAAGGACTTGATATGTTGGAGTGCAATGATTTCTGGTTATGCAGAGAGTGATGAACCTCGAGAAGCTCTCAAGCTGTTTAGTGAAATGCAATTGTTTGGACTAAATCCTGACCAAGTAACAATGTTGAGTGTCATTTCAGCATGTGCACATCTAGGTGCTCTAGAACAAGCTAAAGAGATTCATACGTATGCTGGAAAAAATGGATTTGGAGAAGTTTTGCCTATAAACAATGCCCTAATTGATATGTATGCTAAGTGTGGAAGTTTGGAGGGAGCAAGAGAAGTTTTTGGCAGGATGCACAGGAAAAATGTGATATCTTGGACCAGTATGATAAATGCCTTTGCTGTCCATGGAAATGCTGTGAATGCGCTGAAGCTCTTTTCTCAAATGAAAGCAGAAAATGTTGAGCCCAACTGGGTAACATTTGTAGGGGTTCTTTATGCATGTAGCCGTTCAGGCTTTGTTGAGGAAGGAAGAAAAATCTTTCACTCTATGGTGAACGAATACAGAATCACCCCAAAGCATGAACATTATGGTTGCTTGGTCGACCTCTATGGTCGGGCAAATCTTCTCAGAGAAGCCCTTGAGGTGGTAGAGAATATGCCTTTAGCCCCCAATGTCGTTATCTGGGGTTCCCTGATGACTGCTTGTCGGATCCACGGTGAGTTGGAATTAGGTGAGTTTGCTGCAAAACAACTTCTTCAGTTGGATCCTAATCATGATGGAGCACGCGTGTTTTTATCCAATGTTTATGCCAAGTAAAGGGGATGGGAGAATGTCGGAGAGTTCAGAAGATCAACATAAAGGCATTACAAATGAGTGTGGATGTAGTAAAATTGAAATTGACAATCAGATACACGAGTTCATGACAGCTGATAAAAATCATAAGCAAGCCGAGCAGATTTACATGAGGTGGTTGATAAGTTGAAGAAGGTAGGTTATGCTCCAAATGCCAGCTGTGATTCGATTGATGTAGACGCAGACGAGAAAAAGAAGGTTGTTCTTTGGCACAGCGAGAAGTTAGCACTTTGTTATGCGTTTATTAGAGATGATACAGGATCATGCATTCAAATCATTAAGAACCTTAGGATCTGTGACGACTGCCACAACTTTATGAAGTTGTCATCGGCTGTATTCAAGAGAGAAATCATTGTTAGAGATGGAACTAGATTTCACCATCATAAAGATGGTTCCTGTTCTTGTAAAGATTTTTGGTGATTATACAAATTTTGATTGTGTACAAAATTTGCAGAAAAATAGCAATACATTTAGGTATATTCAGCAGCATATCCTCCTCCAACTATATAGTTTCAGAACTGATTCCAGTCCAAAAGTTTCTACTTGAATGTCTTCATTTTCATTGATGTTAATAGAACAATACAAATCCAATAACTTTTCAAGCTTCATGAAGACGGAAGAGGAGATCAACCAAATGCTTCTCACAAGTAATGAGAATTGTCTTCTTTAAGTACCCAAACATCGTATTTTATGTCGGAATTTTGAGGTTCTGTCCTTTTAAATCATTGTACTGGTTCCCAAAAGCAAACATTAGCCAGAACTCTTGCTTCACATATTTCAGTTCTCTGATAAGTCTGAATTTGAGGAAGTGCAGTGCAGCTGAAATCAATCTTTCATTCTCCAATATGGGGCTCTGTTGATACTCAAGAATCCATGTATTTGGATCTAAATGAACAACCGAGGCACTCCATTTTCCTTGTACCCAAGAACTATTAGTCTTCCGGATTAAATAACCCATCTCCCCATTTCTCCACTGTGAAAGAAAAGAGATGAGAAGTCAGAGGAAGCAAAACCAGTTTTCTTTCTTAAATGTTAAAAGTAACTTGGCAAACAGAAAACATAAAAAAAAAATGATATAAAAAAAGAAACTTCTTTCAAAGCAAAAGGTGGAAATCAAGTACAGGTTACTACCTCAGTGACTCTTCCTGATAAGATGGTGAATGACCGCGAAGAAAATTCGGCTGTAAGCAGTCCAGCTGTCTGCAAAGGCCATCCCCAAATGCTCACCTCCTCTGTCATGGATTTATACAGCAGATTTCGCGAATTCAAAAGCAACCCACCCTAAAAATTTGTCAGAGTTGACAGGAAGTTCAATAATCACCCCTAACAAATTATGACTAAATCCCAGGATTATTCATAGCCCTATGATAGAAAAAGCAAATATCTAGTGAACCATATGAACAGTAAACACTGATGAATATAAAATCCAAAAATGTACCTGATTGATTTTCCAATGAGAACCAACATAGCTGCAATTTGATACCTCTTCGTCAACCAGACTGTATAACTCTTTCTTCAGGAATGATAACCTTTCACTCAAGTCTCTCGAAACAAATGAATTCTCACCCAAATTCCTCACTTTCTCTTGTGATAATTCAGGCAGAAGAACCCCTGAAATCACCCAAGAAAATCCAAATTCCGCAGCCAAAATCAAGCTGAGACCAAAAAACAATCTAATCATAGAAACCCCAAATCGAAATTCTTTCTTCCTTCTGTTCACCTTGTTATGAAAGCTGATTCTTGCTGTGGAATTAAGGGGCGGTGACATCTTAACAGTTTCAGTTCTTGATTTGGGGGTTGAAAGGGTTGAAGTGTTGAACGAAATGGGACTTCTAGGAAGAGTAGGCTTCGAAATCGAAACCTTATTCATAGAGCTTCTGTAGTTGCTTTGGGGCATAAGATCAAGTGTGGCATTCATGCTTTCTATGCACATTTCGCAGTTGCAATTGGCATCTTTTCGACATCCCGGAAAATAATAGCTGTCTTTTGATTCAGATTCCACACTTGAGGTGGCTGTGGTGGATGATTTTGTGGAAGAATTTGGGGTTAAAACTACTGATTTCATGGTTTCTTGATTCTTTTGTTGAAGGGTCTTCTTGGGTTTCTTGGAGGGTGAAAGGTGAATATGCCTGAATGGTGTTTTCTTGATGGGAAAATGGAGCTATGAAGAAGATTTTGTTAGGTTTAAAATTTGAATTCTAACGGTCATGAGAAACAGTCAAATGACAATTGGGCCTGTGTCAGTACAATAAGGGCGTTGTTAATGGATTTTATATTTGTTGGCTTTATTTTTTATTTATTTATTTATTTTTGCATTAAGGGCATCATAAAATGGCCTAATGAAGCTTAAATTTTCACAATTCTGATAAAATGTACTCTTAAAAAATAGTAGAATTTTGAGGATAGACATATATAATTTCAAATTTTTATTTTTTGGTTGTTTGTGAAATTACTACTTTCTTCTAAAAATCAAGAATCATGTGGGTAATAAAGTAACCAATTATGATTTTTGTTCTCCCGTATCCCCTTAATTTCATAGAATAATTAGAAGATACAGCTCAACATGTTTTCTATGCTCTTGTCAAAATAATGTATTATTTTAGAAAATAATTCCGTCTAATTTTTGAAAGCGAAAGTTAATCCAAAACATTTCTCTTGTGATGCAATTCTAAGCAAAACTCTCTATTATTGCATTTTGAGTTGAAAAAAAAAATCATTCTGAGCCACTCTTTCTCCAGTTAAAAGTAGAGATTAGATGCAAACAAGAACATCTAAAAATATCTTATTTGCAAAGAACAGCTTCAATTATATGGCTAGCTAAGAAAAAATTATTGGTCAAGATCAAAGACCTTAATTAGTCAAAATTATTGGTCAAGATCATATTATAAAAAAATTATTGGTCAAGATGAAAGACCTTAATTAGTCAAAATTCGATGAGCTAACGTGGGAAAGAATCCTTGAACTATTAGATGATGTTAGTCTAAATAGATCTTGAAATGCGATTGAAAAGAACAATGGCCAGATCGACCAGAACCGAATTCATTAGGTAAGGTTGTTCCCTAAAGCCCAGGGAAAAAACAGTAGTGTTTGGAAAATTCATTGCCAAATTTAACAGGAAACTTTACTGTCTCATTTTATAGTCTACCATTTCATTAATGGGCCTGCAAATTTGGTAGTGTTATTATCTTATTTTGGTGTTCTTGAGGCAGACAAGACTAGCTGGTAGTTCCAAGCACAGTGAGTTATTCTCCTGATTTGGAACTTCTTTTTTCCTTCATTTGTGGGATCCTTGATTAAAATTTTGACTGAACTTGTTACGTATTAATCAGAAACCTTGAATGTGTGTGATCTATTAAAGAGTGACGGTGGTTTGAGAGTTTCGAATCTTCCATTTCACTTTTTATATTAATCTCTTACTTTCTGTCTATTCATTACATGTGAACATATTTTGTATATGACAAATAAAGAGTGACGAAGATTGACACATCGGATGAGATAGAGGATTCAAAACTAGATCTGACTACGAATAGATGAGCATTATGGTAGTTCTATATCACCCTCAAAGTGTGTCTACAAAAGCCTTCTTGAGACCTTATGACGACGTCTTTACCTAATAATCGAATAATGTCTCTCTATCTCTTCAAGAATTCTGGTCATGGAGGTTTGAACGTTGAATTGTTCACATCCGTTCGCTCGACACGTGTAACTGTGTACTGATAAAGTAATTAGTTTTGTCTACTAGTCTAGTACAACTTCTGCAAAAATTGGAAAGTCCATTCTTTTTACTCCTTTGCTTTTGAAGATGCTTTAGTGGAAAAAGTAGTTTTCTGAATTATAAGCTTCTATCTCAGCCATTGAACACAAAGTTTTGGTTCAGATCTCCTAATTATTGGCTATAATAATGCTATACCAACTCCATTTTGAATAATGAGGACTTTCATCTAATAATCTTTCGGACCATTCTTTTAGAAGTTTCATGGAGTACTTGTACTTCTCCCCCTTTACCGTCTTAGGATTAATAAAAACATAGTATTAGGTAGTAATACATTATTGTTACATGTAGGGACATAAAATTTTATGGTTGGGACCATGAATAAGCTCCATTATAGTTCATAAGTGACAGTGGCCACATCAGTTCTCAAATCCTACAGGATGCTGAGATAGATCGTGTCAAGTAAAAGCAATATTTTAAATATCATATTTGATGTTTGCATCTTTATAACTGTGGTTGATCATGTCCTAGCATAAATGGTATCGAAAATTAAAGTACAAGCCAGGTGACAATAACTTCATATTCTTGATTGATTTCACCACAAGCAACAGATTGACCACCGGAATTTCTTTAGCTTTAGAAATCACAAAAGTTTATCATTAAGTCTCCAAGTGGCGCAACAAATCTTATATGAACTGCTATACATCTTTCTTGGATTGTGCACCATTATTACCTGTATGTAGTCTTGTTGGTATGATCCTTATTATTATTATTATTATTATTTGGGTGGGTTTCTTGGGGAATAGGAATGAGAAATCAAGATCCCTGAAATCTTGCATTATAGAAGAAGGATTGGACTGAGGCAAGTGAAGTTTTAATGCGTTTAACACTTCTGTATAAAAGGAAATATTTGCTGATGAAACGATTAGTGCTAGTTGTGAATTGGTTGGTCCTCTGCATGAGATATAGGATTGTTTATTAGCCAAGTTGGTGAACTAATTCTCTAAACAAGTGCAGAAGTACAGTTGTATTGATGAGTCATCTGCAATGAAATGGATAGAAATATAGGCCAATTGGCTAATCAGTGTCCATCTTCTAGTTGTCATTTAGGTCATAACTGAAGCTTCAGTCTGTTTTAAATCTGATAATATCGATACAGAATCACAAATACTGTTTGGCACAAATTTCTTCATGAAAAGAATACTTAACTTTTTGTGCAACCACTATTTAGGGTGGAAACAATTTTGAATTTAATCATTAGTGTATCGAGGCCTATAGAATAATACTCAAAAAGTTCTATTAGGCTTAGTGCGAAATTCACCTGTGATGTTGTATTTTAAGTAAACATTTCAAATGTTAGATTCTTCCAAGTTCTGTTGGTCCCTTTAATACTATCAAAATACTAAAACAATGAGGTTTCAAAGAAAAGTAATCTTTCCTCAGAAACAACATTAGGACTTGCAAGCATGCCATTCCACCTTTAGGCACAAGCACTTCTTCTGCTGCTTTCCTTATTTTATGACTATATGGTCACAAGTATCTCCTCTTCCAGTTATCAAATCATCAAGAAAATGTGGAACATAATATCTATATGCCCTATCATATAAAAAATGATGGATCAAGACTCAATAATGCCAAAGGTCATTTGCACTTTCCCTTGAAAAGTACTAGTAGTTTCATAATCTTGGTCAAGAGGAAGCAAATCCTCTGCATCTTCAAAGTTGACTTTTAGACTGCTTTGGTTCTCCATGATAACTAGAATTGCATTGGTGTTACAATTGAATTTAGAGAAATATATAAACTTTATTTGAATAAACTATGGTAATTCCAATTCCAATTATGATGGAGAACCAAATGTAGCCCAAGTGGAAAATGAATCTAGAAATATGATCCCATACCAGATGTTGTGGGCTGTATTGAAGAGGAAATGGATAATCATAATAGAGGAAACCAAAAAGAACTAAAAGCCTTCATTGAAATTAATAGCATCCTCTGTACAAAACAAAGGTGACCAGAACTGGCCATAAAAAGGTCTTTAAACCTTATTCCAAAAGAAGTTGAGGCCACCTTTTTCTTTTAATCTAAGTAGCTATTAATAAGAGAAAGATGAGACATCTCCTACTTGGGATGTACTTGATGATCTTGAATACTTCTTGGAAGAAGAAGAAGATGATGATGATAAATCACCTGATCTTCTCCTTAGCATCTGCCTCATCCCATCAGCAACTCTGGTTGCAGGATTGGATTTGTACTTCCTACAAAAAGCCATATGAGCCTTCACAGCTTCCTCCATTCCAGATTGCCTCTTTCCTCTGTTAACTTCATCTCTAACAGCTTCTGAACACAGCCCACAAAGCCATTTCCCATCAAAATTAGCCTTCACCTCACTAATGTAATCTTGAGTGCAGTCTTCCTTCAGTCCACAGCATTCACACTTTGCCAATTCAATGTCCATATTTTTCTCTCTTTTCTTGATCAAAAGCTTATGTATCTCAAAAAGTGATCAAAGAAATATCAATAGACGGGGCCTTTTTTCAGTTACTTTTTCAAAGAATATGTATAGTTTCAATCATTTGTGAGGAAACTTCCCTTCTTGGCTAAACATATTCAATTGAAAATTATGGCTTCTTTTGTGCTGCCTTGTAAACTAGATATACAAATGTTTGTATGGTGCTTGAGAGCTTTTATGAGGCTTGGCATAGAAAAGAGAAAGAGAGAGAGAGAGATAGGAAATGGAGGAGGTAGGAGGGAAAAGAAAGGCAACTTATAGTAGTGTGCAAGGCTGCCATAATTTCCTCCATGTTCTAAGGGACATGGGGCAGTGGAAAACGAGACAAATGTGGTCGGGGGACCCTAATAAATGGCCCTTTTTAACATTAAAAAAGAAAATCAATTGAGGGGTTTTAATCAAATGTAGTCTATACTTGCTTTTGCTATAGAAATATTTTCCTGTAGTTGTTGCTTTATGGACCAAGAGGGATAGTTTTTCTTTGGGTGATTGGCGGTTACTTTCGGTTGACATAGTTAAATGGCTTCATTTGGCTCTTTGCGACCTTTTTCTCGAGCCTTATGGTCTGAGTTTCCAGGTTCGACCTTTTTTATTCCATGCATTTGTTGACCTCTTCGCATGCTCTATTAACAAATAACTTATTGTAAGTATCAGCGTGTTACTTGAGTTGAAAATTTTGATTCAATATTTCTAATAGGATGTAGATTGTAACATATTTTTCAACTCCAGATTTAGTAATCAAGAGGGAAAATGATAATTGGACAAAATTAAGTTGAGGTGAATTGGCCGTATGGTCAACATAACAGCTATCTTTCATCAATTATTTGGCCCAGTAAACACACTCCTGGAACATGAACCACAAAAGCAAAGAAAACTTTGTTCTCCAAATTGGACTTGAAAATCTACGAGGATGAGAATTTAGCTATTTCATTGGTGTCTAAAATTATGTAGATTTTACTACTGATTGATGCTTTTCTTTCATTCATCGATGGTGGAAATGGGAAGAAAAAAGTGAAACAGAATCAGCAGTCAATCAATCACTACTATTATGCGAATTGTATACAAGTTCTTGATATTTACATATTGTTCCACGCAGAAGTACAATAACATGGATGTAGGAAATTCTGAATATGATAAAGGGAAACGATTATGGTTAATTTTGGGGCGTTGTTTGGTTTTTCACAGATCAAAATGAAACAAGATAACAAACAGTCAGAAATCGGGATTAATTTCATCCATTCAAGCAATGATCAACTTTCAATTCTCGTTTTTTAGGCACTTGATCAACCGTACTTCACTTTGGCGATGGCACATGAATCCGCACACAAATGCTTTGTTTCATTTTTAATAAATACATTTAGCTTCTCGTTCAGACACAAATTGAGAAACAAGCAACATAAATTTTAGGAGACATCAAAGCCCCAGTTGCTCTATCTGTTCCCTTTTTATTCTCATCTTGCGTAATCTCGATCATCTCTTCTCATCAGAAAATTGACAGCCCTTCAATTATTAAAGCATGATAATCTTAGATTTTCTAAATTTCAGCATTGTGGTTGGTTTAGCTAGGCTATTTTTTCCATGGCAAAAGGTTAAGGTTGCTTTCACATTTGCTAGTCTATGATCAAGTTGATTTTGGCATGATGCTCTGGGTATGGGCAATTATTGGCCGGTCTTATTTGACTAACAGAAGTAATAGCAAAAACTGATCAATTTTCTAGCATAAATGAATTTGGTTAATTAGTTCAGCTAGTCAAGAAGACTTGAGAACTTCGCTGTCCTTTTCTAGTGTTCCGCAAGAATAGATCTTCCAGCCACAATTGCGCATTATATGAAGTGCATTTTGTGTTATCGTATTTAAGGGGTTGTGGTTTTTAATGAGGATATTATGAAATGGATGAGTGAAATTTGTCCTTAAGCCTCGTGTTGTTGAATAGTAAATTAAAGAAGAAGTCTCCATCTTGTTGAATTAATGTGTGACAATCTAATTAAGATAATAAATACTAGAATGATTACCACGTCAAACATCAAAAGCATATAGTTGTGGTGAATTTAATTACTTTACATAATCCATAACTTTATAAAGTATTCATCTTTGTTAAAAGTTAAAGAGTAATTATAATTACCAATATGTCCCATCACTGATCACCCCTATATGCTTTTTTATGCATTTCCCACTCTCATTTCTCCAACCTCAATCTGTATACTCTAGAAGTTTACCCTTGACTTGCTTTAGTTTATCCTTTTTATTTGTATGTGATATAAGTCTATATATGAACAGACAACCCCATTCTTTGATGTAGAAAGTGTGTTTTCCTCACTTGTGTTTGTTGTGATTTAGTATACTCAATTATAACATTTGCTACAAAAGTTGATTAAGGTGCAAAAATCTCTTGCAAATCCAAAACAGATGTGAAAATGAATGAACTAGTTCCAATTCTCAAGTACGGTGAAAAATTCATTGCATGTTGGTTCCAAGAAAGAAAGGCAGAAAGCACCTATCGTATCTAGACAAATAATGCTATCCCACTAATGACAAGTTTACAGCAATTGTGTATTCTTTGGAGGATGAAATGTATTGTCACTCACTTTGCTCGTACAACATGATAGAAGAAGTAAAGGAATATTCAATGCTCAATGATAAGAGAGTACAATAGTAGGTGACTTCAACTTCAATTGGTAATAATTATTGCGACTAAGCAATTAATGAGCTAGTTTTTGTTTTCAAAATAACCAAAAAAAATGGGTTTGAGATCTTCTGTTATTTAATTTGGCGTTATATTTATATTACACAATTTAAAAGAGTGATAAGTGTACATTCACTAACTATGTCCGTTAGAAGAGGAACACTTGTCACTCTCTTAAGTAGTGTAACATAAATGTAACACTAAATTCTATAACAGAAGACCCAAAGTCAACAAAAAAAAATGAGCCATTGATATATAGAAGGACAAATAAATCAGAACATGTTTAAAGTGCAATTCGTACTTATTGGCTGATCTAGATTTTTATTCTTTTTTGAATCCATTAGAGCTCTAAATGAAATTGCAGTCAAATTTATTGTCATTCATGGTCCACAGACAAGGCATGGAGTAGCATGTGGGGTTTCTCAGCTAGGAAGACATCATATAGTGATGCTAGCATGTTGAAGGTTTTGGCCCTGGCCACAACAAAAGGCAGCTGCCATCGTCTAACCGAGCAACATGTGAATTCTTGTCTTGTAGGAGACCAGCATTTCCAGTGGCTAAATTCGTGTTATATTTTGGTGATGTTTGATGGGTCATAACTCATATAAGTAATAGCTAACACAGACCAATACCAAGGTATATGTCTGTGTGGAGATACAGTTTTTGTAGCCATTATTGATTGGTTACCAATTTGTGACTTGAAAGAGGACAACAGATAATTTTGTTCATCCGAGTCCTGCATATGTGTGTGCTTACACGCACATATATATTGCCCGTATTATGTCAAAAGAATCTTGGCTTTTTAAGCCGATTGCAGACTTTTATGACTTAATTTTCTGCTCCAAGCACATCATAGATAAGCAGTGAGAACTTATAAGAGATGAGAAGTTCTTTGAGAAATAAATTATAGTCACTAAAATATAGAGGCAATCCTTAATTAATAGTCTTGTGGCATTGTCTTTTGTCTGAGATTAATGGAGTTTGGCTCCCCGCCATGTCCCATTAATGTATAAGTTAAGTGTTAATCTATATTCTTCAGCATAATCAATTAAATGTCTGTGGATTTTAGCTCTAGATCCATTGTCCAGAGCTCCAATGATTTCTCACGAGGGGTTGTCATAAGGTTCCTCATTATGATAGTAGAAGAATGTCCAAATTTTCAGTGGATGCTGATGTAGTTTAATGTCTATCACATGGCTCTCCACATGCACAATCTCCTTGAACCATGGATTTTTCTTCTCTTCTCAATCAATCTTCATTTCCACAATAATAATTTTTGGTATCTCACCTAGTTTAATATGGAGGAATTCTATAACCTCATTAGTTTTAGGATAACTATACTATTGAAAAAGTTTCAACTAATTATATTAGAGTGGCATACACTCGACTAAAGATGTGCAAATAATTACATTCACTTCCTACATATATGAGAAAATCGAAACTAAAATGCAGATTAGAGTGACATACACTTAACTAAGGATGCAGAAATAATCATATTCATCTCCAACATATATGAGAAAATCGAAACCAAAAAATGCAGACTTTCAGGTAGTAGGTAATACTAGAAAACAACAAAGTCTAGTTTACCACCATCATCTTCCTTGATTTATTGTTAATCATCACAATTGACCATGTCAGATATACTTTTCTTGATATGAATAACTATCATTTCCAATTATTGTTGCTCATAGACCATTAATTCTTGATTACACAAAAAGCTCAACCGACGTAATCAAGCATTTTGTGACCGTGGGAATATTGCATTATTGGTTAAAACTTTGCGCCAGACTATTTTGTTGTATTCTACTTCACGAGGAGCTTTGTTGGGATAAATTATTCTGGCACTTGGGCAAAAAAAAACAGCTTCAATCATGTCAGGTCTAACAACCATCTCAACTTCCAACTTCCCCATTTGACTGCTTTTCGTGTATGTCAGGACTTGTTGACTAGGAACCGAAGAATCTAACCCTACTGGCTGAGTTCCCCGGCCTAGTTCAGATGTTCTATAATTGCATTTTTTTTATTTACATGATTGGGTTATACATTTGTTGTGTTTAAAAAGTAATCATGATAATACATCTTTATTCCAAAATGGTTTCAGAACAGCTGAGAAAGCCAGACGCAGAAGAGTTCGATTTTTAAGTACAGAAAAAAATGAGGAAAATGCAACATCTATGTGATAATCTTGAATGCATTTCAATTTCTTAATAAAAATATGTGATCAGAAAATGATACACGTTAATAAAATAGTTACTTTTGCAGAACCAGCATGGATCTTAAAACAAGATTATCCAATGAGAATTGATAGATATAGGGTTAATAACAGTTTGTCCCCCTGAACTTATGGGGTAGTCACACTTTGCCCTCCTGAACTTTGAATATATACATTTCACCCCCCAAAGTGTCCTATTTGATTTTGACCCACTAATTTACAATTTTTTCTTCCAAAACTACCCTTGCCCACTCCTAAACTAACCTTAACTTTATGAATTTTTAGTGATCAACTTTTGACTATTCTATTAATTTTTTCAACCCTGTTATATATTTCCTGCATCTTATAAAATAGAAAAGATAAATCGATATCTCTATCCAAATCAACAAGAAATATATGAATCGTTCCAAAATATAAAAAATAAATCATGCAAAACTGATAAAACGATATTTCTATCTAAATCAACAAATTTAGACTGCACTTTTTGTTGTTTAATGCTTTTATTTTAGACTACAATTTAATAGAATGTTACAGTCTTGTGTATATTGTAGTAGGGAAAACATGTTGCTTTTGGAATATTTTATTGCCATGTAAAACCTTCTAGTTTGTGTTTTTGTTGGGAAGAACATATTATTTTCGAAAATAGTAATGGTAAAAATATCATGGCAAATACATATTTATTTGACATTTTGGAGCAATTTATATATTTGTTCTTATTGATTTGGAAAGATATATCATTTTATTTTATTTTTGCTAGATTTACTTTTTACATGTTAGAACGATTCAGATATTTGTTCTTGTTAATTTGGATAGAGATATCGATTTATCTTTTCTATAAGATGTGGAGAATATATAGCAGGGTTAAAATAAATTAATAATAGAATAGTCAAAAGTTGATCACTAAAAATTCATAAAGCTAAAGTAATTTAGGAGTGGGCAAGGGTAGTTTTGGAAGAAAAAATTGTAAATGAGTGGGTCAAAGTCAAATAGGATACTTTGGGGGTGAAATGTATATATTCAAAGTTCAGGGGGACAAAGTGTAATTACCCCATTAGTTCAGGGGGACAAACTGTTATTAACCCATAGATATATTTGTAGGGCAATATTAAAAAAGAAAATGAAATCGGTAAACCTTTTCCCCATTATGGCTAAAAGTGCAAAACTCAGCATGGAGTTGATTGGCTCAGTGTCACCAAATTCAATTTCTGAAGTTTGGTCGGATTATCAGATGTGACTACACATTGAGGAAATTATAAGACCCACCATATGACGTCCACCTTGTGCTCTAAACTGTTCAGGTCTATAGAGTTGCCCTTTCTTGGCGTCAATTCCATTTAACCAAAAGATGAGAAAGGCTCTTTCAAGGAGAGGGGACGGGAGGGGAGAGAAGACGCGCCGCCCCCCGCGGCGGGGGGGAGGGCGGGCAGTATGTTAATAATTAAGAACAACCCCACCCTTCCATTGATAAGTGACGAGACTTGTGCTAGATATATTAACAAGAATGTGAAGTTGTGAACACTGCTACTTGCTTGATTTTTTCCCCTCTATGAAGCAAAAGTTATGCACTGAAAATTTTATAAGTTGCTGCAATTCTTTGAGCTGAATAAGAGGATGGCACCAACTTCAGCCTGTTTCTAATACATTATGTAGACATAATTTTCCACTTGCAAAAGTAGTATTTGGCTATTTACAACTCTATGATTCTATTCTATCCTCTTTGCTTCCTGATATTCAACTCTATTTCCTAATCTTTCCTATAGAATCTTGTGAACATAACCACATTGAATCAATTATCACGGTCTCCTGATATACAAGCCGAGTTCCAGGAGTCGTTGCAGGTACTAATTATCAGTTAGTTTTCATCTCAATATCACCGGTATCTTTTGAATTGGTATCGGGGTCATCCTCAGGAAGAAGTCCAAGTAATGGTAATGGTAACAAGGAGCTGAGATTGCAAAGGATAATCAAGAAAGCCAAGTTGTCGAACCTGTCCTTGGTGACACCAAAGAGCTGAGTAAGGCCAGCACCTATCAGACCTCCAAGAACACCTCCACCATTCGAAATGGACATAAGGGTAGCAAAAAGTGTGGCTTCCACGCCCTCTGGACATATTCTTGCAGCCAACACAAGAACAGGCATAAATGAAGCCTGGCAAACAAAAGGTTCAGTTAGGAATTCTGGAGCATGATCAGAATCACAATCTGTACTAAGAAAGTATAGAAAGACCAGATTACCTGACCAAGAACTGTTATAATCAATGAATCCCCAATTGCAAACCACTCATCACTTAATCCAAACTGTCTATTCAATCCAGTTACCAGCAAAACCTATGTAAACATCCAAATTACACTTCATACAACTTAATACAAGATTTAAAAGATTAGAGAAGCATACCCCAAAAAGATTTCAGACATTTACCTGGGTCATTCCAAGGACAGCACCAATAAGAGTAGTTACGAGAAATATCTTCTTCAAAGGAACATCTTTAAGAAAACCGTTATAAAGACCAACACCAAGAAGTGATGCTACTGAAGTAACAAGCTTCACCCGTCCAAGGAACTCAGCGGTGAAACCGAGTTTATTTGTGCTAAAATCAGAAAAAGGAAATCTTTAGCTTTGTATATCAGAAAGATAAAGCATAAATTAACATGTTTGATTAAAACTCTAATCACATACGTGAAGAAAAACATGGCAGATTCAGATTGCGGTGTTGCCTGCCACAGAAAAATAAATAATGTGGGAAGAAGTACATTGGGTTGCTTAACAGCATCCCACAACTGAATGATGCTATATTTAGAGCTTTCTAAGAATCCAGGACTGCCCAAAGAAAGATTCTGACCCCTCACTGGCACTACACGCTGCTCTTTAACAAGTACTGCAACTGCGGATGTTATCAAGGGAAGCAACGCAGTCACCCCAAACACAAACCTGGATGTACTTAAAGTGTTGATGAGCAATGATTTGCAAACAGCATTATTATCTAAAGGTAGAGAAATATGCATACCTTACACCATATGCATCAACCAGGGAGCCACTAAAGTACGCACTAACAATTCCCCCAAATGCTGAAGAGCCCCAACATAATGACTGAAGAGATCCTGACATGCTCTGAGACTCACCACGAGCCCTCTCCACGACCATGGAATCCACTACCTGTATAAAGCTTCAGTTTGTTACGTGCTGGCTAAAATTTCAATATGGTAGATCAAGTAGTGACCAACAAAAGTTGCTCTAGCAAGTATCTTTTAAAGTACAATAGCTGCTGTTAACACCAACTAGTGATGACTAAAATTGATTGTCCTATTCACCAGTAGTTTGAGAATAGAGGCTAATCATTGGTTCTCTAATGCTCTTCTTTTGCAACAGCAGGCTCGACACAATCATGGTGGTGCAGCCAATAATCATTCCCACCCACAGTCTCCTTTTTTCTCCCGCAGCACCATCTGAAATAGCTACACCTGCTGCCCTGTCTCCCCCACCCATAACCCCTTCCCCTATCCCGCTGCCCCTTGATTACCGTGCCACTGTTCCCTTCTCTTTACACACACACCACCTCCCCTCTCCACCCGCTTCTTCTTCACCTACAGTCCCTCTCTTTCATCTTTCTCTTTAAGTCAAAGATAACATACAGGCAGTGTTTTAATTAGCACAACTTTAAGAGTTCCTAAGATCTCATGTTCAGATCTAAGCTATTAGAACACAAAGTATAAAAAAATTCCTTGGCAAGAGTACAAGTTACTGGGGATTAAACCACCTCCTTAAAATAAAAGGAACAAAGACGTGGAATTTTTCCCAAAATTAACCGCAAATTAGTACCATATTTATAATAACTGACAAGTAATATATAATACTCACAACATCGGAGAAGGCAACAGATAGGGATCCCAAAAGTATGCAGAAAGCAGCGTCGTACTTGCTATCAACAAAGGTGGCCATCAGACTCCACGAAAGTGCTCCAAGAAGCCCTGATAGCACCAAGTATGATCTTCGCCGGTACCCAAAAAGTGGAAAAGAATCACTACAGTGGCAGATAAAAATTGTTAGAATAGAACCACACTTTCTAAACAAAAAAGACGTGTCAGATAATATCTGTTAAAGCTAAAGCTTACCTGATGAATCCATAAAGAGGCTTAACAAGCCATGGCAACGATGAGAAACCAGTTATTACAGCTGTCTAGTCAAACATATAAACTCATCAGTCCTCAACCCAGTAACCTGGAAAAATTCTCTGCCAACAGAGATGGGTTGAACTATGCACTTCAATATTTGATGCATGATCCTTAAAATCAAAGCATTGTCAACCACAAGGAAATTTTGAAGCTGACACAACTAGTAAAATTTCGGAAGTCTGTTACATCGGCTCTTAGAGTAAATACAATGGTATATAGGTCCCTGAATGAAAAAAGGAAGGCATCCAAGAATAACACCGTTCTACCATGGCATGATTAAGCAGCAATAGGCCACTATAAAGAAGGTGTAAAAGAAGGTTTCATAAATTTTGGAAGATAACTGGAAAATAAGTATTTAAAATAACAATGGCAATTAATATCCATTCAACTGTAAATGGATTATCATATCTGACAGAAACAAAGTATATTAAAGCTTACTTCACGGAAACTGCACAACAGGAAAAATACACAAATTAATAGAACTTCTAAAAGGTTAAGGATTGAAATTTTTGAAAACTTCTTCATGCCATCATAATTGATATCTTTTTTACCATAATATTATGGACACTCAGCATTACAATCCCAGATTTCAAACATTATCCAGTTTAGAAATGTAGAAATTTGTCTACAAAGAAAATCTTAATTGACAACTACCAATATATCTTGATGACAATAACAAATACACATGTATTTTCAACCAAAAATTGCCATACCTCAGCAGGACCCAGGTGCAGATCATCTTTCAAGTAGAAACTTATAGCTAGCCTAGAAATGGCTAAAACACCTTGGACAAAATATACCATAGCAACAGCTATGTTATCTGGGGTCAGGTTTACTCCAAAGCATGTAATAGAGCTCACAGAATATCTGCTCTTGCGGGTGACAGTTTTGCTAGAGGACCAGGTATCTTCTTCAACATTGGTTGCTGGCGCATCCACTTTCCTGACACCTTGGATCAGGAATTTCAAAATATGAGAGAGAGAGAGAGAGGGAGAGAGGGAGAGAGAGAGAGAGAGAGTCTAAAAACTTTGGTACAAATAACAACAGGTTTGTAGCAGTCCTTGAACTCTGTGGTACATTTCTAAAAATAGTTTCGACATCAAGGGCGAACTGAGGTGCAATGGCAAGATTAAGGCAGCAATCTAGTCCTGGACACTACTTGTTAGTAGCACGTACTAGGTGTGCCATTTAACCATTTTAATGTTAGACCATCATTTCTTATTTTTGGTGCTTGCTGTTCAATTACAGATTGGTTACTCTTACATGAACAGTAAATATTGATACTTGTTACCCAACTATAAACAAGGAGCTTAATGAGAAAGACTTTTATAAATGGAGAAATATGATTCTCGAATTAGGAAATTGAACAAAATGATCATCTTTAAGAAAGGCCACATATCCAGAAATTTGTAGACAGACAGACACATCAAATCTAGAGTTGAATGCCCTCATTAGATCCCATAAATGAAATGTTTAATTTATAAGGGAGACGAACAAAATTTGATTTTAAGCCGCAGTTCCCAGATTCTCAAAAATTACATTCATAAACTCTGAATCTATTTATCAAGATTCTACTTTTAAATAACTTTCTCCATTTGCTCACAAACATATGACCAAAAACACTTCAAAGTTACAAGGTTTCCATCTTCCAAGACCAGTCCAAAAACTAAACTGAAACCTCCATAAGCACACATTTCTCAACACCCAGGCTACTAGGTTCCTAATTATCATAATGCCAATGAGAAAAGGCAATCAAAAGATTCTTGATTGATCATACATAAACAAAATTTATAAAGGTTCTTGGTAAACCATTTCCACTCTTCCACATTTCAGTTAAACTAAAAAAACAATAAAAAACTAAAATTTAACTGAAAAACAGTTACTTTCAGGTGCTTCATATACAAGCACATAGCATCAAAACTGCAATTTTATGCTATAATCATTCACATTATCTAAATCCCACCTACGAAAACACAATAGTTCATCATTCAACTGCAAATATAAATTTCAAAAAAAAAATATGGACAAGAAAACAAAGCCAAAAAAAAAAAAAAAAAAACACAAAGACTACAACTTTTCCTTTTCTAACAGCAATCCTTTATTTAAAAAAATGACGTAATAAATCAAACCCACTTAATAAAAAATAAAAAAATAGAAAACTGATCGAAAAATTCATAATATTTGTTATTTTCGTGAATAAAATGGGATTCCAAATCTATATTTATCTGACATACGATTTCTAGATTCCAGCAAAAGTTCGGACTCGGAGTCACGCCCGGCCGGAGGCACGGAGACGGAGACGGACATGTCTGGTGGAGGTTTCCGGCGGGCGAAGGCGACGGAGGACTGCCGTGTACGGCGGAGGCGAGGGCGAGAGAGCAAGGAAGAAGAGGGGGAGAAAAAGGACAAAAGTGGAAATTGAGAGGGTAAGAGAGAGAAAGTAGGAGTTGTTGATGATGTTGCCATTAATAGAAAGGGCACTTGCCATTGCCGTTGCCAGATTCCGTACCAACCGTTTTTATCTGGGGCAACAGGACGCAGGTAAAATGACAAAATTGCCCATCACAGGATAACACCAAGGCACCAGACAATTTTGATTGGATTTTACTAGATTACAGATTGTTAGCCATCATTGGGCTGTGAAATCCTGCCCAGCCCAATATCAATTGTGGGCTTTGGGGCCTCCTTGGTACGCAGCTACTGAACTAAAATCGGTGTCCAAAAGGCCTCTAATCTTAACTTTTATCTTGAGGTAATCTAGTTTTGTTTTGTTCATTCCATTTTTAACTTTTTAAAGATGAAAATAATAATAATTTGATTTTAAAATAATTTAGGTACATATTTAATAATGTTATAAAATATTACTATGAATTTCCAAATCGACTCAAACTTGGCCTCAACATTTGAAATTCAATTGGACTTGACATAACTTCCAATCAGAGCAGACTATAGTTTATCTATCAAAAGGAGAAATGGTAAGCCTTCCGCAACACAAGAAAAGAAACAACACTTGAAACTGATGAGGCCATATGAAGAGAATTTGGACACCAAATAGATTAAAAGAATCCTCAAGAAATGAAGTTTTAGTGCATTTGTAGGGCATACTGGTCCTAACTTAGCTTTGTCATGTACTTTGATTCTCTTCTGAAATCAGCATTTGAGGGTGCCCCCCCTCTCAGCCTAAGGTCCCCATGCAGGCCTGTCTCCTCCAGCAGCAACCATTTTTGGACCATAGTAAAACTGTTGAGATAAAGGCTGAGAACTTTCGAATTCCAAAGAAACTGATTACATAGGAAACCATGGGCCTCAACAGGTACCATTCTCTTCCATACAAATTTTTTTCCCTTCATTCTTGGCTGAACTGTTCCCTAGGTATTCAGCTCAAGAATTGTCTCTCTGTTTCCCATACGCGACAAATATCAAAAGCATAGAAATAATGGTCCAAAAAGTAGAAAATGCCTTTCATAATGGCAATGATGGTGCGTTTTATCCATTGAAATTTTTTCAATTAATCCTTTAAATCATCACTTTCTTTAAAGGTAAGCTAATTTTTTCAACAATCACATCTTTTAAAGACTCAAGGTGTTAAGCCCTCAATTTGCTTTGGTTCCTGCTATTGCAAGCCTGCATTTATCACCTTGACCGTCATTAAGATACTGTGGTTTACAATAAATAACTTGTAAAATGTTTTATTCACATAAGGCTAAGCATAGTGGCTGAAGAAGATGTGCTTTGGTTCGATGATGATTTAATCTCCATCAATTCTCCGGAGCTCAGTTAAATCCCTTCTTTTTTTATTTAGATTAGAAATAAAATAATATACTATTGACTAATAAAAAAATAAAAAAAGGCCATGTCAAGAGAGGTAGAAAAGGACATGCCAAAAGAAAAGAAAAGAAAAGAAAAAGAATCTACTCAATTGGTGTCATTGGTCCTGATGAAGTGTACTCAATTGTGAAACCATTAATATATGTACTCACTACTGAACAAAAATCAACGGAAGTTTTAGTCTTACAACATCATCAGCATCATCATTCACATCCAATTTTCCAAGCTACAAACAGTACACAGCAATCGCCTACATTTATCAGTTTTTGTATTTTTCAACAAAATCAACTCATCAACACCTCAGCCTAGCAGTCCCTTGCCTTGTTACCAAGGAGAGACTGTATCACAATTACCAAAACATCTGAAACAAGCATAAAAATTGCAAAGAGAAACACCAAAAACAGAATTCAGTTTATCTAAAATACAAGTACAATACAAGAACAATATTTGTTGCCTTAATCTGTCTCTGATGTACTAAATAAAAAACCTAAACTCAATTCTTCTAGCTAAGACTAAAGCCATGTAGTGAATTCTGATCGGGTCTTTATTAGCTTAATCAAGCCGTGAAGATCTATCATGATGAAGAGATGCCATAGACATCATCATATTCTGATATTTCCATTTCTTCCTCCATCATCATTTCTTTGTCCCTGCACTCACTACTGCAAAATGCCTTCTCTCCTCTGAAGAAAGAGAGTATTGAAATAATTAGAAAGAATGACTAGTGCTCATAGTTTGTGAATTCTTGCATAGTGCATACAAACATATACCACTAATGCTAACTAAAAGAACTGAAGGAAAACAAAAACATAATCAAACACAATTTATTGAGAACAAGAACATTAATAAAATTAAGTTGCAAAATTGTTCATGGAAGAAGTACCAATAGTTTACTACTCCCTAGCCACTGGCATTACCATAATTCATATTTTTGTCAGTAGAATCAGAAATAAACTACTGTAATGTTCATGTGCGAATATGCATTTACCACACCAAGGTCCTCAATAACACAGGTTAGCATTCCAATTATGAAAATCAACGTCACTTTTTTGAAGATTCCACCCGAATTGTAAATGGACTGAAAGGTAACAAACTAAAGAAACTAATCAAGAAAACTAATTTGAGCTAACCTGTACATGTAAATGTCTTTCCCTTGCCCAAGATTCTTCTTGCAATTGTAGCAGAAACTGAGAAAACTCTCAGAGGGATAGCTCAATGAGCGGTTGATGAAAAATTCATTTCGTATTCTTGAAGAAGAGATTTGAACAGGACCAGAGTAGCTCTCAATAATGCAATCATCAAATATATGAGTAGTCCTTGGATTTGGTCCATGAGATATCACACAAGTATAGTCCTCAGAGAGCTCCATTTCACTAATAGAAAGACCACTGAAAATCCTTGGCGAATTAGAGTTTTCCAAACCAGAATTTGAGGACCCAAACGGGGATTTCTTCACCGGAGATGGTGATAAACCGGGTGACAATGATCCCATTTGAGTATTCCTAGTCTTGATACCAAAATCAGCAGGAGATTTTGGTGAATCAGCAGGGGAAATACTAACAGAGGGAGGCAGCGGAGGAATTTGAATCTTTAACTGCGAACCAAACACAACCATTCTGCTCTCAGGTTTACATACATTTGAGCCAGATTTCTCATCAGTTAAAGCATCAACAAGGCCAAGACCAACACCTCTAGACTCCAACTTTTCCAAATGAAGTTTGCTTTCTGGCTTAGGGGATTTGGGAGTGCTTGAATCTGACCAAAAAGGATTCCTAAAAACAGAAAATGGTTTACCATCAAGAATTGAAGTTGGGCTCATCAAAGACTCAGAATCAGTCAACCCCTTGGATGCAAAACCAGTAAACAGCCTAGGTGAACTAAACAAAGAAGATATTAGCCTTCTCTGACTTTCACTCGGAGATGACAAACCACCATAATCAGCCATTAGAGCTTGTCTATAATCACTTGGCCTAGATCTTTTCCTCAGCATAAGTTGTCTGAATCAGAATCAAAATCAGAATCAAAATCAAAATCAAAATTTACAACACAATATATATAACATAAGAAACCAAAAAGAAAGAAAGAGGGAAACAAACAAACTACTCACCTGCAATACTAGTCAAGAACTTCAGTCAGAAATCACCATTTGATTGCCGTGACAAACATGGCAAAAGGAAAAGACTGCTTTTTTACAGCAAGAATTGAAGAAAGATTCAATTTTTTGGCCTAAAAAAAGAATCCCTCTTCACTTAGGCAAGGAAACATGGAAAAAAAATGCAGTTCTGTCTTGGATTCTAGACCTGAAGAACTTGCATTTGTACAGACAAAAAAATAAAGAAAGAAATAATGCAAAGTTAGAAAAGAAAGAAAAGTCTGCAACTTTTTCCCCGATTTTCACGCTATTGCCATCTTATTTTGGTTCAGTAAAAAGCCCTAAACCTCTCAGCAAGAATCACTCAGCTCTCAAATACCGACATGCAAGAGCCTATCTCAATAGTCATCATCAACACCAGACATCAACACATGCAAACAAAAAAATTTACACACAGCCCTTTGTAGAAGCTCTTCTCATCTTTTTCTTTTCTTGTTTGCTTTTAATCACCACTCCTGTTTGTCTATATCTCCCAAGTCTATTATATATTATCTCAGCAAAAATGGTTTCTTTTCATTATAAAGATTAAATCCGTAAAAACTCAAAATTAAAAAAAAAAAAAAAAGATCCCAAAGATCTCAAATTAGAAAACAAAAAAGACTGCTCCCTAGTCCTTTTGCTCCCTCTCCTTTTTCACTCAAGTGGGGCGATCAGAATCAGAGATCTTTTTCTTTGCTGCCCACTAAAGATCAGTTTTTTGTTTTCACTTCTTCTACAGTTCTGAAAAATAGTTGTAGAGACAGAGAGGGGGAGGTGGAGAGAGCTGGAAGAGATTAGTGAAGTGGGATTGTGGGATAGCTGTTATGGTGATTTTAAAGACGCGTGTTGCATGAAAATCAGTGGTTTTCAATTTTCATGTAACCAACTCCTCTCTCTCTCTCTCTCTCTCTCTCTCTCTGTCTCTCTCTCTCTCTCTCTGCATTTTCTTGCTCTTAAGAAAAATATTTTTAAAAAACACGATAATACTTTTCTAAAATATGACACGGATAGAATGAAAAAATAAAAAAATATTTTATAATTGTATACGTATTTAAAAAATATTGTAGAGGCTCTTTTTTTGGGTAAATTTAATATACACGATTGGTTTGACAAGAGAATATTGGATGAATATCTATTATACAAATTTTGATATATATAAAAATTTATTAACTGACTTTAACTGTATTCGAATTTTTGAAATGTTGAGCGAAATTTTACTCTTATTTATAATGGATTTGAGCTCAATAATTACATATTGTTCAAATTTTGTGTATTTTAGATTAATCATTGACATGTGACTCCTAAAAGGTATAATAAATTTCAGAAGAAACATATGGATATAATAATCATTGACCTTGTTCTTATTAATTTTTTTTACCTGATTTTAACTTCTGATTTTTTAAAAATTTATTTTGTGATATTATTAATTGCTTTTTTTACTATTTTTTATTTTCAAACTAAAATTATGATCAACTAATTTTCAAATTTTTAAAATTAGTTTTATTAAACATTAGAAACTATTGAGAACAAACTCATCATACCAAAAAGAAAATTCTTTTTTTTTTGGGGCTAAGATACCAAAGAGTTGCTATTGTTGTTTTTGACCTTTGGTAACGCTCTTTTATTCTCCAATTTTTGTTTTTCTATTTTTGATAATAATCTGTTTCATTTCTTTTTCTTTTTCCTTTTCTTGAGAATTCTGATTTCTTTCTTTATATAGAATCTCTGGTGTCTAGTATAATCTACTGCTGCTTCAGTCTGATACAGTCAGTGTGTGAATTTTGGTGAGAGAGTGTGTGGGAGTCACTTGCTGTCAATGGATGGGAATAAAAAGAACACACACAAAACCACGCAGTCGTGGGGTGACGACATAGTGGTGTAACTTACTGTTGCTGACTCTTATATTTTTTAATTACTTTTTTAATTGGGTAGCTATTAATTTCTCGAAGAATTTTTACAAATATGAATTCGGATTACGACATAACAAATCTTGTGATTAAAAAATGTCACATAAATAATATTGCATGTTTGAGATAAAAAAATAATATAATATTTTTTTACATCACGAGAACCATGGGTGAAGAATTTCTCATAATTTCTACTATCAACAAATCCCGCTACTGATTACACAACTTTAGGGATAAGACTCTAAAGATTTTGGGTAATCAAGAGTGTGATTATCACATGCAGCTAGTTTTACCGAGTTCATCTTGTTGTTTAATTGGATGTGATTTATTGGAATTTGGTATCAAAACAAGTATTTTGATAAGTATTTAAAGATTTCTTCAGGATTTGATTGGATAATGGATTAAAGTTTTGGAGCCCCGTACAAAATTTTAGTCGAATTTTGTAGAGGGGTCATGGGGATTTCTTGTCATTGTTATGTGCTAAGTGAGAATTGGGAGCTTTTGTGTGTGTGTGTGTGTGTGTATATATATATATAGGGCAAAGTATTTGGTACCCCTCAAGATTTACTGGATTTCAATTGAGCCCATGAGTTGCTAGCAAACGTCTCAAGCTCAACTCACTCGAGCTTGATTTAATTATAGTTTTGCACTTTGAAAAGTTTGGAAATTTTTAAAATTGCTTTTGTCAACGAGCGTGTATGATTTTGGATTGATAACTTTAGCCTAGACCTTTTCACAATTTATAATGTTTATCTGAGCTCAACTCAATAATCTACATATTCGAATTGACTCAATTTTCACTCTTTTAAAAGAACAACAACAGAAGACTGCAAACAGAAATTAATCTGTCAATGCACATAAAGTTTATAATAATGTGTAAGCATTGGATGCAATGAGTTAGGAACCGTTTTGTTAGAATACAATGTATACATCCAAACGATAAAACATAAAAATTAATATAACAAAATATATACTCTTAAATAAGAACACTAAAACAACAACAATTTTATGGTTATTTTTGAGAAATGTCTTCCAAATTAAATCACATACATTAAATAAAAAAGAAAAGAAAAACTCAATTCAACTTTGATCTAACAATTGCAATCTTGAAGCGCTTGAGAGGGTGTTTAACTTTTCACGACCACCTTTTGGAAAAAAAAAAAATTCAAGGGCAAAATGTCCAAAAGATAAAGAATGAGGTAATCCGTTTCTCAGGGAAAATTTCTAAGTAGACCTGATTCACGACTCTACTTGTAAATTTTGTGTTACGAAAGAGTACCAAGAAAATTTAGTAATGTATGTTAACATAAAAGTAATGTAAAAATATTTACATGATTTTATTTTATATTACAAAGTTTACAAGTGAGATAGTAGGCAATTGGTTCATCAGAATAAAAACAAAAAAAAAAAAGAGAAAAAATGAGAAAGTGGGTTCCACCTGGGTCTTATTACTGCGAAAATTGGGGGAGGCCACTGGGTGAGTCACGGACTGGACAGTAGTAGGTCCAATGGGCCACAGTGGTAGTAGCAGTGAAGCACCATCATTATCATTATCACAACCCAAAACCTCCTCTCGCCTCGGCTATCGCAATTCTCCCTACCCTATAATACTACGTGGGCCCACGAAACTGCAGTTAAGTGGACCGGAGCCACTGTTTCTTTGATTGAATCTTTCACCCCACTTTCCCATCAAAGAATAATTTTTTTTTTTTTTTGTTAAAGTATCTTAGAATAGTTTCCTAACATGGAAAAAGATTTTCTATAAATTCTTTTTACAATTATTCATGACCAGTCACCACCATGACATTTTTTTTTAATTTAAGAAAAATAGCCAGAATATATTCAATTGGAAAATATACAGTCCCTTTTTTTGTTTGTTTGTATAAAATATGTTTTAGGAAAAGGTTAAATTTAAATTTCTTAAGATATTTTTAAAAAATATTACTGTATCAATTTTAAAGATTTTTCTTGTTAAATGTATACACGAGATAAAAAAGTAATTAAAAAACATGCATAAAACTGTGTTTGTTTGTTGTTATTTTTTAAAAATATATATTTTTTATAAACTTCAAATACTTTTCTAACTATCTTTTTATCTCACGTACACATTCAAAAGAATCTTCAAAATTGTTACAATAACATTTACAAAGGTACAAGGAAAAAAATCCAATGGAATGGTGAAGTCCATGAAATCTTGGTTAACTTTTAGGTAATTTCACCTCCCTCTTCTTCAAAACACACTTTAATTTTCTTACTTATTAATTACAACTGATTTAAGCTCTTATGGTGTGATTACATGTATGAAACATTTAATTCAATTTCAAAAAGACTGCCAACTCTAACTCAAAAAAAAAAAAATTTGAAAGAGATGATACGTGCTGCTAGCAATTGATGGGCATTAGGCTCAAGTCACATATACTACAAATTTTCAGATCTCTTTAATATAAATTTCTAAACTTATCTTTCAAATGGGGTCAGTATAATGATTGCAAGCAACCAAAATTAATTATTTTCAGTATAATTTACAAGCACTAGTAATTAATGTTGAATAATTTGTAACATAAAAAACAACAACGGGAATCATTTCTTCACTTTTCACTATAGCTAAATATTATCATCAAAGGTATATATATTATAATTACTGTTAGTCTATTAGAAGTCCTTTTGATAACTATATAATTAAATTTTTTAAGTCTCGAGCCTATCCTTTCCAAAAAAAAAAAAAAAAAAAAAGTCTTGAGCCAAGAATTTAGGCTTTACAAAATAATGAATCATGAACAGAAGATGTGACTTGGCCTCATAAGTCATAAATTGAACATTGCCACTCGGGCTTCAAAGAAACTTGCATGGTAATACCAGATACATAACCACAACCTATCTAATATTCCTTGTAAGATTTGACACCACCAAAGAAAATTTTGATACAAATTGAAGTTTACTGAATTTATAAATTCAAAAATCACTATCACAGGTTCATGTCAAGTATGCAAGTTGTGGTGCAAATTTGCTTCCTTATTGTTTCAGAATCAAATGAAAGCCCATAAATGATCAGTTATACAAGATAAAAATTTTGCCACATCTCATGGCAGTTAATGACAGCTTCTCCAATCTTTGTGATGCACATCGAAGTACGTAGCTTTAAAAGTACTTCTCATAAAGTATCAATATTCTTTGTAAGACTTTGTTATCATTCATCTCAATCTAATGGACTCTAATTTTCTTTCTTGTTATTTTACTGTTTTGTTTTTGTTCTTGCGTTTTACTTGGTCAAAATGAGATGTTTTCACTTATCATTTATGTTTTCACCTGATGAAAAACAAATTAAAGTAGTAGGTAGCATAGTTTTCATTTGTCCTCATTAGTGCTAAATGGCAAATTTGTAGGGCTTTGGATGATTAATGGGGGGCCTATTATGATGCATGCTTCTGCAGTCTTAACAGCTAAAATGGACCAAAAACAAGACAATTACACAGCAGATGGACAAGGTGTCTATCATGTGTCCATGTCTGGATTTTAAATTGTAGCATATTATAGCCTCCTAGGCATCCTTGAAGGAATTTATCTTCATATGAATGCTAGTGGAATTATATCAATTATGTTCGTAAGCAAAAGGGTCCACTTTGGAAGTTAGGATAATACTATAACCAATCAAATGAAGCGAACCAGTGAGACAAGTCAAGTCTTTTGTCCCTTAAATAGGTCCCTTCAACAAAAAACGCTTGAAAAGATAATAAAGAGTGTTGCATTTCGATTATTGAGTGGCCAAATTGTTGTCCTGTCGTCTTTCATTCATGTTTCTCAGAAAAATTTCCTATAAATCGCATATTCACAATTTATTTTAGTATACCAACCTTCATGATTAGTTATCTTTTGAAATGCATAGTTTTATTAGGTGTATTTCACAAAATTTGACTAATAGCGAAGATTTTAACTTAAATGACAGTGTTTTAGGCACTTGTCTCCATCGTTTGACCTACTCATCTGGGGGAAAGTAGTCCTGTGTTTGTGGCTTTAAAATAACTAGCATGAAACCACGTGCGTTGCATGTGGCGTGTAACTCTTTTAGTAATTGGTACCAAATATTTCTTTGAAAACTATCAAAGAGAAGAAAACTATAAAAGATCAAGGAAAAGAAGAAGAAGAAAGGATATGATCAAGGCTAAGTGTTTTAAAGTATCCTAAGTTAAATGATAATTGTTTCAAGTGATATACTTTTTACAACAAAAGAAGAAACTTAAATTCAAAGTCACACAAAAACTTTTTTTAGGTTTAAGGTGGAATTGCTGTAAATCATCAGTAAACATATGAAACGAAAAGGAGTAAGAAAAAGTTATTCATTTCTTAGCTTTTCTACTTATTGATATCACCTAATTTGTTTTAATTGTTCACCTTTTCTACTCAAAAAATTTGTATGTCTTTTACAATTAAGCATGAATATGAAAGAAAATTTCCTAAAATATTTAGCTATTTTGGACTTTTATGAATACATTAATTTTTTGCTGGCCCTATCAATAATTTTTTTACTCCTAATTTGGAAACTTAATATCAATTAGTTCTACAAATCAAGGATTATATATTTTTTTCTGCAACTATTTTGCTTTTTGTGACTCAATTTTTTACTAACTTATCGATATAATATCAACAAATTTAACCCTTTTTAATTGGATCCTCTAAATTAAACTGAAGGATAATTGATTACTAATCCTGCACCTCAACATCTTGAACTATTGTTATTTAGCTTATTTTGTTTTTCATTTGTTATCATTCTTCTTCTTGGAGCTTATCGATAATTGCACCTTTAACAGAGATTGAACTAATTAAATCAAAACGCATGTTCAGTCAAGTCTAGAATTATATCAAGCCATAGTTTTATAGAAACTCCATATTTATATGATTCTATTTTAGTTGTGAAAAAAAGAAGTTTACTGAAATTTTTAAGCATTGAATTAGCAAATTATAATGAAAAACAAACACAAATAAGTCCAAAAAATATTTTGATTACTTGAGCCCTTTTATCATGGGAATTTATCAAGACAAAAAAGAAAGAAAATAACACATAGAAAATTTGCCAAAATTATAAAATAGAAAAAAAATATGATTTTCAAATCATTCAACCAATTTTTCAATAGATTTTATCTTCTTTAAATTTTCTCCTCCAAACATGTATTTTTTCCAAGGTTTTTTAATCCTTTCTTTCTTCTTTTCCTAAATAAAATCTTAGTTATTATGTAAGAATCCTATTCTCTAAAGAAATTTACAACTCCAAAGTTTATTTCATTTTAGAAAATTACTATCGCACTACTCAAACTATTTACAGGAAACTTTATATCTTTTTACATTTTAACTTCAATCATCCAAAGCAAAACTTCAAGTGCTAGATGCAACTTTTCTTCGAAGTTTTTAGTTTATGCTTTGGTAAATTAATTGCACCAGTTATGTTAATGCAAAAGATTTTTAATCTAAATAAAGAAATCAAAACTGCAATTCAGCTCCAACAACTTTGGAGCTTATCATTAGAAGTTCACAAAGATTGTGGTAAGCATGATCCAACATAACTTCTAGTATGTCCAATTTAAGTGCTGCTTTAACATGATAAGTTCTTAAACATTTTGTAGTGCTGAAGGTTTTTTTTTTTTTTTTTTTGGCATAGTGCTAAAGTTTATTTGAGTAAGATTCATAAAAATGCTTCTTTTATTTCTTAAGAAGTTCATGGCCAAAATTCATATTATCATTTTGATGTATCCCTATCAAAAATTCCTACACATTGTGGCAAATTTCTTTAGCTCAACATTTTTCCTTCGTTATTTTCTTGATGTACATAGGACCTATCTCTTGTCCCTGTTTTCTTTTCTATCTAGAGCTAAAGCCTAAAGAATTAATTCATAGATTCATTTTCCTTGCTACTTTTCTAGTTCATTCAAACTGCTTGCCTATATTTATTCATATAGCCTATTCTCCTCAAAACTCAAGTGAAGTAGTAAGCTTTGGAAAAAAATTGAAATAAAAGACCAAGCTAGTGGCTAGTTTGGTAACCTTTTGCAGCAATATAGCCTTAGCATGAAGTGTGCTGTGATGTCCTTAAAAATTGGGAAAACCCCCACATATATACTATGCAAAAAAATTATCAAAAGCTAAAAACTTAAATCAATAAAAAGTTCAAAGATTAAAAAAAAAAACCTGTAAATCATGCACAACATGTTTTATAATTTTCGTTGTAGATATATAATAATGAAAAATTTTAACCTGTTGCATATATCTAGCATTTTGCATATCAAGTCACAAAGAATTACCAATAATAAGCAACTAATGTATTTATCTATTCATACATTTAATTTTAACTTGGTAAATTTGTTTTGCTGTAGCAGAACTGCCAATATTCTTTTCTCATAGTTATCTTAATAATCAAATGAGCCTCTATGAGATATTGGAATATATGTCTTCCAGTGTAATTATAAGTTATAACTCTTTGAGCGTTAGCGTTTTTCTTGTGCGCTTTGCTATGTAGTATTGAAGAGAAATGAAATTGTACTATGTTGAATTGGCCAAACTCATTTTTCACAAAATTATGTTGCAAATATTCTCTAAACATTTTTTATAACTATCTTTTTATATTTTCAACTAACTTTGTATCTCACATACATCACATTTCAAAAGTTTTACTTCTAATATATTCTGGAAAAAAAAAAACTAAATGGTTTGCTATTTTTGTGGTCAATTAAAATCTTCCCTTCAATCAAACTAAGAAATCAAGTTAGACTCTCGTCAAGTTATGCTGATCCAATCATGATTGTAAAATCTATGTGAAGGAAAAGTATACTATAAGCATATACGGTAGACTTGTAGATATAAATTTGATTTATGAAATTTTGTGCTTTTTTTTTTTGTAGTGGTTATATTATGAAACTTGGGCAGGAGACTTTATTAAAATTAATAGCAGCCTTTGCTCACCATGATCATGGACCTCAATAGAAAAATTATCATTCATAACCTTTAAACCAAAAGATTCTTAGAAAATTCATTAGGGGAGAATATAATAAACTATCTCTCAAAAATTTTATAATAAACATTGTATTTAGGTTATAAGCCATAAATATTTCAACATATTCATATTAAAATATATACAAAATTTATCCCCAGACTTTATGGAACTAAAAAAATTTCATAAAACATATATCAAAAAAAGTTTAAAGAATCATCTTGCTGAATATAAAACTTCATTGAACTAATTGGTTACAAATTTTCTTAAACCTGACAATCTTTAAGAGCAAAAGCCAGATTTGAATCTCTCTTTAAACACTAATTCAAGTTTCAAAGACTTAAAATAATCTCAAAGTTTGTACCTGTTGGTGAATTTCCCGCTGGGCCTATTGATGACTTAACCGAACTTGCTCTCTTAGTGTTTGGGGATTGAAATTCATTCAATAAAAAATTCAATGGTAGAAGCTTAAGATGAGAAGGACAAATGCATGACATAGGAAAAAAAAAAAACATTATCACTCACAAATTCTAATTGCTCCTTCTCACGTTCATCCACCAATTCAATTCAACAATACAAAGTAATGCCCAAAAATCAATCTTTTTATTATTTTTTAGTTCCTAAAAAATTTTCCATATAGTTTCCAACAATTAATTCCGATTTACAAATTTATTCTTTAAAAATTTAAGGAAACATGCTTCAATACAATCTACATTCCATATTTTTATGCACTTAATATTCCTAAATTAAATATACAATATTAGTAAACATGTTTTAATAAAACCTGCATTCCTAAAATAATATTCATATTAGTATTACAAAAATAACCCTAACAGTTACAGGAATTGCATTTAATTTTAGTGAGATAATACTTCCATTAATTTATTTTGTAAGGGGCACTATGGGAAAAAAAATGTAACAACTCGCAAAACTCTCACCTTTAATATTAATATTAATATATATATATATATATGTATAGATTATTTGGCTAAGTCTTGTGCTTTCAAAAAGGTTTAAGCTATTCTTAATTATGCTCCCTTACCACTAAGTAAAAGCTTAATAATTGAGTCGAAAAAGTTAGAATGGAACAAATGGGCTTGGCTTTCCCTTAACAAAAACTAGCATAATTAAGCAATAAGCATGAAAGATGATCAATTAATCCTCTTTATGAATGGCTGATGATTGCTATCTTGGTGACACAAAGCATAATAAAGCATGTTAGCATTAGTATAGCCCCCAAATCTCTTTCTTCAAACATTTTAACTGGCGCCGATGTATCATTTGTTAATGCTGAGAATTTCTGAAGAACATATAACCCATTAACGTCATAGAAAAGGCCGCCGTGATTCACATGCTGTCCTTGTAGTAGGTTTAATAGCAAACAACTTAACAGAATTAATATAATAATTAACAAAAATTTTAATAATTAACGTTGTTGTCGTTATTCTTCCTCGTCTAATACGCATGGAATATTGGGCTAGTTACTTTCGCTAATTTTCTTTTGTAAACTACTACTACACAACATAACGTTGTTGCTTTTTAGGATGCTATTATATATACTTCTACACGCCATGCATTCTTTAGCCTTTGAAGTAGTGATTCTGTTCCGTATCAAAATGCCTGTACATACATTTGTCCGTTTGTGTATGCAGTAGGTGTCAGATATGATTGCTGCTGTAAAACTGTCATAAAGAGGACCAATGATGTTGCAGCTGTACTATAATGCACGAAAATTAATCACCCCCAGGCCAATGGAAAAGGACAAAAAAAGAAAGGTACAAATGCACTATTTTGGCCCCTCTTTTGTACCGCAACTCAGTCCAATGACCAGCCCTTTGTACTAATTTCTTGTCTCTGTCACAAGTTTTTATTACAGGCATATATTATGATGGGTAAAGATATTCAGAGAAACTGGAAACTGATGTCAAACGGATCTTGCCCTTTGAGAGAGCATGTGATCCAAGACTTGATTTGTTGTTAACAATCTTGATTACATAAGGGCCGTATCTCCAGTTAACAACTGAATACCAAATCAAGCAAAGTAATTCCATCCCTAAGTTATCTCCCACTGAACGTGGATGCTCAGAGAGGAAAAGCTGGTTAAGTGCAGTATATTCAAGGAATAGTTTGCTTAATTTTGTGACTGAAAAAGCATATAAATTCTGAGGGGCCATCTATACAGCATAGAGTGGTGTAATTGAAATGTATCTGTAGAAATCGTAGCCCAGGCTTGGCACTAAAACAAAAGATAAAAGGTGAAAAAAGTTTATCATTGTTCAAGTGGCTATAATTTGCTGCAATTTTTACTAATACTACAGTAAATTTTACACCATAGAATGCCACATAAATTCTGTTGTATTTACTAAGTATTTACTAATATACAAATCTAAATTCTTTATACTTCACGTTCCTGCGCTAATGATTTGGATTCGGGATAAGGGCCACAACCAAAGGGCATCCTTTCATTTTAGATAAGTGTGGACTAATTAATTAATTTAAGATAACTTAAAGTGAATTCTTGCCCAGATAATGTAATGATAGTCCAATCAAGCCCACCTTTAGAACGTTCAAGTCCAACATTGAAGCTTTGAAACGCTAACACAATTATTTGCTCTTAGCCAGAAAAGCTGCCCAACTGCCAATCCTCATTTTGGCATGGTTTAATATAACTCAAAACTTTGATTTTGTTGGTCATATTGCTTTGTTTTTTTTTTTTTCTAAAAAAAAATTAAGAATGATTAGTTGTTTTGAATAAAAAAGAGATATTCTATTCAAATTCTGAAATTCGAAACTCTAGATATTATGCATATCCATCCTCTTTTCTTTGGTCCTCAAGAAGGAATTATTGTATCCATCTGTCAATTTCATGCTTTCTTGGTGACCAAGAACAAATATGCTGTCCATTTCTTGACTTCTCATCAGGAAATCCTTATTCCTTGCTCGTTAAGCTTGACTAATATCATTTCAGAGTAGTGATGACGAAAGAATTTTAACATCCCTAGGAATTTTCAATTTTGGATACTATCATATTCCATTGAAGCCAACTTGAACTTTCCTTGCCCTCTTCTTGCTCATTCCTCGATATTACCATAAGAATTCAAGTTGAATATTGACCAATTAAACCTCTTACACATGCATTCTTTAAGAACATGGTCAAACGTTTTGTCACTATATAAATGTATCGACTGCTAGTCTTTGATGCCTAGACCTTTCACCACAAATAACAATTGTATATCATATCAGATAGTACCAATCAAATCAATCTTTTAAGGCAGAGAGAAGATGGCTGAAAAATCTTCAAAAATATCAGAAGGGGTTCAAGAATCATCTGAGATGATCACAATTAGGCCTTTTGAACTTTCTGATGTAGATGATCTGATGGTGTGGGTGACAGATGATCAGGTGAGTCGATATTGCATATGGGATACTTACACTTCTAGAGAACAAGCCTTGGATTACATCAAGAACATTGCTATTCCTCATCCATGGTCAAAGGTGATTTGTATCGATGATCGGGCAATTGGAGCCATTTCTGTGAGTCCAAATTCTGGCAATAATAAGTGTAGGGCTGAGCTTGGATACGTCTTGGGGCACAATTTCTGGGGCAAAGGAATTATGACAAGAGCAGTGAAAATGGTGGGTGCTTCAATATTTGATGAGTGGCCATATCTGGAAAGATTGGAAGCTACAGTTGATGTCAACAATAAGGCTTCACAAAGGGTTCTTGAAAAATCAGGATTCCAAAGAGAAGGTGTTCTGAGGAAGTATAAAATATCGAAGGGGTATGCTAGAGATGTTGTTATGTTCAGCTTTCTCTCAACTGATCGATCACCAAGTTGACTAGCTCGCTTTGTGTTTCAATTTGTCACTTCTTTTTGTTATTTCACTTTTTATTTCTGTCCTTTCTTTGAAAGCTGTTTGCATGAAGATTTTAAGGGTAGTATGGAAAATATGGTATTTTTTTGTTTGTTTGATTTGGCAGGATTGTAAATTGATCTTCTTCTTTTACTTATGTATTCAAAAATATCAATATTAATAGAGAATTAATTCCAAATTTATTACACTTGTAATCAACTTAGCTTATAACACTTACTGTTTCATTAACATGTCACATCAGGATGCTGATGTTAAACTAAATGGTAGCAAGTTTTGATTATTTCAAATAAAACTATTGCAGATCTTTTTGTGAACTTTGAAATTAGACGGTGTTCTGAGGAACTAAATTACATGGCAGACAAAGATAAAAGTACATTCTCTTGACGATTCCTAAAAATTACAAACCATGGGATTCACTTTATTGATAAGTTTCAACCAAGCAAACTACACACTTATATTCCTTGTCGTATGCTTGTATATAAAACGATCATCTGAGTAGTAAAGGACGGTTAAGATTTTACACAACATACGTGTAGCAGAATATCTATGGTCTTACTTTTGAGTACCTATTTTCCCTCCGATAATACTCATTTCGTCCTATTTTGATAGACTTACAATTTTTTTTACACAGTTTAAAAAAAATTAGTTAACTTTATTGAAAAGAATAAATTAATTTATGATATTTTTAAAATACCTTTATATTCATCATTAAACATTTACATTAAATACAAATAGAAAATTATACCATAAGTCAAATTAATTCTATTCGATATGTGAATGCACAGTTTGTTATGCACTCCTCACTTATAATAAAGTAATTAGATAGGGGTATTTTAGATAAGTTAGAAATTAATTACATTCTTCAATTAGAAAGTGGACCATAATTTAGGACGAATGAAAAAGGGAAACAAACCTATTAAAATGAGACGGAGGGAATATTATACTTCAAAAAAAAAAAAAAAAGTGTCGATGTTCTACAATTTGTATTTGAAATATCAGTAATTGTTCTTTGGATGAAATTGGATGAAAGAATTAGTCTTGATATCAGTAATTATTTCTTTGGAAAGTGACGTTACAAGCACTTTCCCTGAGTTTCATTAAGATTTTGGCCCACTGGGGAATAAATGCACAAACGCGGCTACTAAAGTTCATTGTAATTTCCTACGGTCTTTCCCCTGCATTTCTGCCTACCATTCAATATCAATTGCTTAAGCACTAAGGTCCGCAGCTCCCAGTCGACTCAATTGCTTCCCAGATACTTGCAGTATAAAATGCTAATCACACATTCACATCCAAAATATATTACTAAAAGAGTCATAATCTTCAGCTAAGTTCAGGCAATACTATGGAGGTAGACAGGATTATTCAGACATCAGACTTCGGCTGCTGGACTTATCCGATGTTGATGATTTCATGGAGTGGTTTACAGATGAAAAAGTGAGCAAATTCTGTTCTTGGGACTGCTTTACATCCAAAGAAGCTGCCATGGAATATGTTGCAGATGTAGCAATTCCTCATCCATGGTTCAGAGCAATATGCCTGAGAGACAAGCCTGTCGGCTCTATTTCTGTGACACCATTTAGTGGTAGTGAGAAGTGCAGGGGTGAAATTGGATATGTACTGGCATCCAAGTATTGGGGCAAGGGAATTGCTACTAAGGCAGTGAAGATGGTGGCTTCCACGATATTTATCGAGTGGCCACATCTTGAAAGGCTTGGAAGGTCTCGTTGATGTTGAAAATATAGGATCACAGAGGGTGTTGGCAAAGGCTGGTTTTAGCAGAGAGGGTGTTCTTAGGAAGTACTGGCTTCTGAAAGGCAAACCAAGAGACATGGTTGTGTTTAGTCTTGTGTCTACTGATCCCCAAGTCAATTATTCTATGTATGATTGAATTAGCTTAGCCAAACTAGCTTGGCATCTACGTGAATCAATATGAGATGGTGATTATTATAGATATGTAGTTCGATATATGAAATCAGAATCAGATATGGCAGTTGAACAATTATTGTTATGTTGAAATAGTATCATGGTATGGGAAATTCTGAAACAATTTGATGCATTAGATTTCTTGATTGAATTGCATAATTTAACCAAATGCAAGCAAGTCTTCAACTCCCCATCTCAAGTAACCTATTTGAGTTACAAAAACTGTCATATTCCAAACAAAATTCCAGACTGAGTTGTTAAGAGCAGCCAAGTTTTTCTTATTGGTTCAGCTCTGATGTAAACGAAAGTCCTCTGCATCTGAAAATAGGGAGGATGGGGGCCCCACCATACATTACTTCAAACTATATAAAGATCGAGCGTGCCATTCCCCCATGGATGTCTTTGTCATCACTGCTATTTTGGTAAAAGGTAGTAAGTTCATTGTTTTGATTAATTGATTTTTAAACCAATGAACTTCTCAAATTAAAAATCAAAGTACAATACATCTCCATCGTCTATCATTAGTCTTTTATGGCCCCTCTGCTAGTTGTGTTACATTTACCTTTCTTAATCAAGAATCTGCGTGTTAACGTCAAAAATTAAGTGTGAGGCATAATCCACACCCCATTGTTTAGAGGATCAGGTCTATTTTTATAGTACAGAACCGTAATTGGAATCTTGAAATTAGTTGACCGTGTATTAGGACTCTTCTGCTAGAACTCTTTTTTGAGAAAATTTTTTTTTTGAAAGTCTTTTTTGAGAAAGTTTGTATGCATATTTTTGTGCAGCAGAGTCATAACCGGAATCTTCGGCCTCTGTATTAGGAGTACGGCGAGCAAATTAGGTTAAGTGTGAATCTATTTATCGTCAAACTTTAAAATAAATTTGGTATTTCAAAATCGGTAATTTAGTAACTCGGTAAAGAACACTATATACCAATAATTAAATTCAAAATAGCTACATTAACAATATCTAACTTTCTTGAATTTAGTTTACTGAATCACTGATTTAGATACCTTATTCACAATTGATATAAGAGACGTGTGTATATTTCTATTTTACCAAAAAGATAATAATAATAATGAACAAAGGACTAATCTGCAAAGAAATATTAGATTCTCGGGGTTGAAAATTGAAAAATAATATTAGAGTAGGCCAAAGGAAGGGTAAAAAAAAATGTATATATATTTGAATTCAATATTACTAATCCCAATATCGATATGCAATTAAATTCAATGCGAAATCAAAATTGGTGCATACCAAATTGAGATCTAATTTGCATAGAATTTCAAAATTAGAAAAAACCAATTTACGGAATTACCACAGATTTTCAACAAATTTGGTGTCCCTGTAATTTTAAAATCTAAATTGCAAACCTAGGTGCTAAAGA